>OU015592.1:10000000-11200000 GCA_907165245.1 Habrosyne pyritoides | reverse complement strand
ATTCGAACAGCACAGCTAAAAGCAAAGTTCTGAAACTAGTTAATAGTCGTGAAAGTATTGTTGACATAAAATTATAACATTATTTGAATTTAGAGAAACAGAGGCAAGCAATAGTTTCCGCATTTTAATTTGTTATTCTTAAATAATGGTAAATATAAAGGATTGTAGAAAGAGAATTGTAGATGTACACAAACACTGGAAAAAAAACATTGTAAAAACAGTGTTCATGAATCGTATGACAAATAACTTTTGGTGGTTCGATTGACATGACTGCAATTTGTCCCTTGTGGCGTAAAAAATGTCAAAAGACTTATGTTTGAATCAATAACAGTACCTGGATGGCCGAGCTTTACTCGGGTTTTCATTACTAATGTGACTACTGCCGTATTCTCATTTTTAAAGCACTATCATAGTCATATCTAGTCATATATATCTAGATACGAATTAGATGCGAGCCTAAAACACGGATAAAACGACGTTTTCTAAAAATGAAACCTAATTACATCGATTTATCACCCCCGAAACCCCCTGCATACAAAATTTCATGAAAATCGTTGGAGCCGTTTCCGAGATCCTAATTCGATTGCTCGTTTAAAGGTATTAGATTAGTACTATGACCAACTGCTACCGGCATTGGCTGGCACGTATTGCAATCGATTCAGGTAATTTTAAATTTCATCTACTTAATTAACTGTCATCAGCAGGAACAAATTACTTTCTTAGGCACTCGCTCGTATAGACAAAAATTACAGATAGGTGTACCACCGATGCATTTCGGTACATAATGGCACCGAGCACCCACTTACACATACATACATATGTATGTGCATATGTCCATTACATGCACCTCCCATACATTACACACCCACACATCTCACAAGACAAACTTAATACTTATTTTTTTAAATGTTTATTTATACTTTATTTATAGTCTGTTCTGTATAATTTTTATTAACTTAATCATATTGTGATATCCTATTATTGGCTCTAGATTCACTATTCACCTATATTAAGCATGTATTATATGAAGCTGTTGGTAATCCTTAGAAATAAAATAAAATAAATAAATAAAAACGCCTTCATAATGTATTATAAACGAAATAAAATGGTCACATATTGTCAGGTATCTTTAAACCCATAGTGCATACCGGAGTATTGGCACTGGAGTAGAAAAGATTGATTGCACCCCAGAGATTTATAAAGTACACGTGAACTGAATAAATTTACTTAAAAACACCTCGGGGACCGCTTGAAAAAACTCCGTTGGATTCAGAACACAGTAATTAATTTCGTTGGGCGGGAGTTGTAAATCAGTTTTTTTTGTTTCACCTTTAATAAATCTTTGGAACTATTTTTTAAAGAAGAAATACTGTTGTCTTATATTAAACTAGCTGTCCCCCGCGGTTTCACCCGCGTTCCCGAGGGATGTAACATTTCCCGGCACAAAAAGTATCCTATGTTACTTCTAATACCTCCAAAAGTATGTGTACAAAGATTCATGATGGTCGGTTAAGCAGTTTTCGCGTGAAAGCGTAACAAAGAACCTTACTTACTTACACATTTATAATATTAAGTAAGCTGTAACTGTTCTGAGGAGCATATACATATGTAAATTAAATATGAGAACATTAAAGATGTTTCATTCAAGATGTGTCACACTGTTTTTTTTTCCACAAAAATATTTTACCACATTCAATTGCCATTACTAAAAATAAATTTATAATAGAGATATACTCTTAAAGGCTCCATTTAGACCTCCTGATGAATGTTCCCAAAAAATCCAGCTTCAAGGCAAATGGAACAAACCATTGTGGTATACAAAAGATGCTAATCACTCCTTTTGTTCTCTTTCCTTTTCTAATCATACTTCCATTGTGAAAGGAATTATTTTTTTATGCTGGTATGATTCCAAATAGTGTATTGGATTGATGTTTTTTTTATTGTCTCAATTTTTTTTCCTATTGTTTATGTCAGACAAGCAATCAGACTGTCCACATGATGGTTCTGGTCACTGATGTGTATAAACATTAGCTGCTGCTTTGTTTAAAAAGCGAATTAGTGTCAAAATGACATGTTCAAACATTTGTGTGCATGAACATGTCTGTTGTTTTGTGTCTGGGTGTAAATACCTATATAAGTATGTATTTAGAAAAAAAAAAGTAGCATATGTAGTATATCAGTATAGCAGGTTTCCATAGTACAAGCTCTGCTTAGATTGGGACTAGATGGCCGTGTGTAAAGAATGTCCCAGGATATTTATTATATTTTATTATTAAAATGTGAGAAAATTAATTAACTAAACGCTCTGTTTCACGGCTATCACCAAACTTTAAATTACCCTTTTAGCGCTTTAGCAGTATAAATCGTCTCATGGTCAACGACGCATTGTCAATATCCCTAATGTTGCAAATGTCCATTGGCGGTTACCACTTTTTTTTTTTTTTTTTTTATATCAGACGGGATTGCGATTGGCCTCAATCTCACCTGATGGTATGAAGATGAGGCCGAAGATGGAGCTCGCTTTCCCGTTAGCTGTACCATCTGCCTGTCTATCGGCCAAATTTAAATAAAAAAAAAGTATACTTACCTACTTCAAAAAGGAACAGTTTTATAATGAAACCTTTTTATCTATTCGCCAACACGAAGTTCAGTTTCCATTATGTAACAGTAACACACGACTACAGCAAAGCTATTCAGTACTTTATCGGCTCATATATTAACACATAAGCTATATATTTTATTTTTAATCAACACGGAACACTTAAGAAGTGCACTTACAATATTATGTGCGCCTTTTACATTGAGGAATAAGAGTTATTTTCCTCATAAAACACTTTAAACAAATCCACTCTTAGAATTCTCTAGAACTTATTCAGCACCCAAATTGTGTAACTCTCTCGGGTTTAAATATGAAGCCGATTTTATAATAAACTAACGACCCGACCCCGCATCGCCTGATTGGGGTAATGTTAATTTTATAAACACATAAATCTTCCAGAAGAAAGATTATAAATGATAGCACATCCAGACGCTCAGAAATTGTAATTTTCCTTAATACTATTTTGAGAGCAATGGTAAGACGGGGGCAGAGAGACACCAGTCGTGACGCCGCAAATATTTTACAGTCGGCTTCGACTTTGATTCCGAGAGCATTATACAATCGCTCTGCGGGTATATTGATGCTACCAGCACCGTTTCAAGGTAACTTACTTACAATTTGACTATATTTTTTATAATATAGCCTTTTTATATCGAATAATCTTACGTCATTGGAGATTTTATTTTATCAAATATTTAACAACAATTAAGTATCAAATATAAACACTTAAAACAAAATAAAAACAATTAATTCCATTTATAAAAGTAAAGTGATATTTGTAACGCAATCTTCTAAGTTATAAATGCTAGAATAATTCAAAATGAAAGCAATTTTTTTACGAAAATTTGTCCTCGGGAATCAAACCTCGGTAACGCGGGTGAAACTGCGGGACACAGCTAGAAAGAAATAAATAAGGTACTTACTTAAATTTTAATCTATACTAATATTATAAAGTGAAAGATTTGTATGTAAGTATGTGTGTTAGTCTTTCAGGCAAAAACTACTAAACGGATATGGATGAAACTTGGCACATAGATAGAGCATATCCTGGAATAACATATTGGCTACTTTTTATCGGAAAATGTGATATCCTTCGGGAACGCGGGTAAAACCGCGGGGGACAGCTAGTAATTAATAAAACACGCTTTCATTTTTAAACAAAATCTGCGTAAAATAACAAATAATGCGAAAAATAACGCAAACATAAGCTTTTTATATTATTTTTGAGTTTACAACACCGGAACTCATCATGTAAATGAAAACAAAAATGCTTAATTAAAAGAAGACATTTAAAACATAGGGATATTGGATTTTTTTTCTCACGTTATTCTCTGTTGAAAAATCAACAATAATACAGTATGTAACAAAAACCCTGTTGTTCCTTTTAAGAACGTTATACATTACCTACAAGCACACCCTTAAATGATATTAGAATTTAACAATTATAAACATTGGCTAGTACAAAGGTCAAAATCAAATAACTATTAAAATCGACACATTCAAAAAAATGTTTAGATTATCTGATTTTACAAATACATCTTTATTTCGCTAAATAGCCTACGAGCTCGGCGGCTTTCTTTGATGCGACAGAAGATGCCGCTAAAACGTAGGCGCGTGCCTCGTATCCCTGCCACGTGCCTTCCTACCCCTTTACCCCACCACCCGCCGCCCTGCGAATCATAAGCGAATTCCTTAGTCTCCCGCGCAACTTACTTTCAAACGGTTGTTATTGTTGACCTAGTGAGTGACTTGTGTTTTGTTTACGTAAGATCACCTGATCTGACGTCCTTCGATTGTTTGCCTCTGGGGTACTGTTAAGCAACAGGTGTTCAAAAAACCGTGTGATACGGAGGTCGAAATGCGTTCACGCATAGTAGCAGCATTTGACCACATCAAGCTCCATTTTACAAAGCGTACGTGAAAATATTATTAGGCGTTGCAACAAATGTGTCGAGGTACAAGGTGGTCATATTGAACAGCATCTCCGTGGCCGTCTAGTAGACATTATAATAAATTAATACATTAAAATGCAAGTAGGTACTTAAGGTTTTGTGTGACAGACGCGGGGACTTTATTTTGTTTATGTAAAAGTGTTAAATGTACTTATAACAATTATCGATTGTGCATAAAAATATCATGTAAACCAACATTTTCAAAGATTCATTCGTTAAAGTGATAAACAACAGCTGACAAAGTCGTGAACTTGTGTAGAAAAAATAGGTAGATAACCGGCGCGGCGCGGCGCGGCGGCACCGACAAAGAGAGGCCACTCTCTTTGTCGGGTCGGGTAGAACTTCTTCCTATTATTTGTGATTTCGGGTCATCGCTTCATGCAGAGGTAAGATAACAGAATAACATTACAAATATTAATAATTAAATATTTATTTTAATTATTTGTGTTTACAGTTTATTATAAATGACTTCCTTTATTACATATGTATACCGATTCTTAAAACGTAGGTAGAAGGAACAACAGGGTTTTTGTTACATATTGTATACCTATACAATATATACCGTATAACGCAAAGGGATATGACATATTTTTGTTTTTAATTAAAAAAATATATAAATATACCTAGATAAAAAAATATATTCATAGAGATTACTAATAATATGGATTTTTTGTAACAATGTTGCAAAAACCTAGCGATGTCTAATAAAAGGTGGACCGTATAGTTAGGTACATGTTAAATACGTACAGAGTTACTTGCCAGTTCTTCTCAGTTGAAGGCAGACTTCCGAAGCGGTGATAAACTCAAGAACTGCTCTTAATATGTGCGGGCCTAAACAAAATAAAGAAAAAAATTTAAATCAATATTTTGGGACACTCTTTACACACCCGATCCCAAACTAAGCAGAGCATGCGTACTATGGAAACCAGATAACGGATATACTACTTTTTATTTTTCTAAATACATACTTATATAGATATTTACACCCAGACACAGAACAAACCGACATGTTAATGCACACAAACGTTTGTCCTTGGTAGGAATGGAACCCGCGACCTACGACTTGGCAGTCAGGGTCACTAACCACCAAGCCAACTAACTAATAAACCTGTCAGTATCGAAAACAAGCTGCTATTTGACATTGCCCTAGAAATTCATGATTGTTTTAACCCTCATACGCCTAACTTATCGCAATATAAATCAAAACCTAATTTGCCCATTATGGCTGTAGCAAGAATAAATTCACTTAAGCACGCACATCAACTCATTATCCTGTCTTCTACCTACTCCGTTTATGAAAACAACCTTCAAAGTTCAGACTTATCCACATCAACCAAAGCACAACAATTAAGGCTCATCGTTAAATTTAATCCGTAGGCCACCGTTCAAAGCTTTTTACACGATTTGACTTGTAAAGTAGGACGCCTTGGGCCCCGTGAAAGATGGGGGGTTTTGAGTGAACGCCCCTTAAATATCTTCATTATTAAAGAAATTGCTTCAAAGAACAAATGGGTATCAACCTACGTATTAACGCTTTTTTTGGCGTTTAAAACAATTGATTTCATCTTAACTCACTAATATTATAAATAGAAATGTTTGTGTGTGTGTGTGTGCGTGTGTGTGAGTCTATGTGTGTATGTGTAGGGTTGTTATAGCTGATCTCCATAGTGGCTCGTAAATATTCTTTACAGACGGCCATCTGATCCCAAACTAAGCAGAGCTTGTACTATGGAAACCAGATAACTGATATACTACATATATAAATACATACTTAAATAGATATTTACACCCAGGCACAGAACATGTTCATGCACACAAATATTTGTGCTGGGTGGGAATCGAACCCGTGACCTTAGGTTTGGCAGTCAGAGCGCTAACCACCAAGCCAATTGGCCTGTCGAATGTCTTATAATGAATTTGAATACATTTATAGAACAGATTCTGAATTAACATAAGATACATTTCTGGGGAAACATAAATTGTCTCGAAAACGTGGGTAAAACTTCTGGACGGTAATAAATAGATACTTAAAAAAAGGCCATGATATTAATTAAAATAACCCTCGTTTTAAAGGAAACTAAATTACTTCAAAATTATAAAAATCTAAACTCTAAGTAAATGGCAAAATGTTGATATTCAAAGCTTCAGTTTAGGCCCAAGAAAGGCCCTAATGAAGTTTAAAATCACTTAAGTTAAGGTCAAGTTACCATTGGTTTGGAACTCAGCCTTCAATTGAGAGGATCCGGCAAGAAATTATTTTAGCTATATAGATTTTTAATATTTTTAAAATCGACTTATTTGGCGATTTTATTTTTCAATTGAACTACTTAATATAAAACGTACTTATTTCATTCTTATTATTTTCTCTAACAGAACCGATCACTAAAGTGGTTCAATTGTGTTTTTGGCAGATTAGGTACTTTATCCTTTGGGTAAAACATGTCTAAACATTATTTTTAATAGAAAACAATTTTTCGTATAGCAATAACTATAAAAACGACTTGATTGAAATCGAAAACTGAAGAATAGATGATAAAGTACGATAACTGCACCAATATTCTATTTGCAAACGTTATTTCGAATAGAATATGGATTATCGATATGAGCTTAGCACGCGATTCTTTCATAAAAAAAACAACTTGTATATAAAATTCGATTGAAAACTATCTAATCGGTTTTGTGATGTATTTTTGTCTGCTAGGTTAAGTTATTATTAATATCGTCAAAGAATAGTTATATATTTAAAGAAAGTACAGTGCAACCTCAATATAACAAATCGGAGGGGAACAAGTAAATATTCGTTATGTCAAGTAATTCGTTGAACTGAGGTTTGTTATGTTGAGGTTAGGATGGTCCAAAATTCGTTATAAAGAGGTAAAAAAATAGTTATTTTTTTTTCTTACATTAATAATCAAAATTAAATGCAGTAACAACCGTGACAGTAGGTACATATCTTTGTGGGTACATACATTATATAGGTAATTTAATGTTAATTTCAAAGATTCGCACAACAAAACTCACGAAAAAGGTAAAGAATCAACAATGTGGTTATATATATGTAGTAGCTTAATCTCAATTTTGTTCATTTTGATTATAAAAAAACTTAAAATAACTAAAAATTAAAAAAATGTTGTAGACGTCAGCTCAGATGATTTTGTGACAGTGCCGAATAAAGAGGTCTCAAAGTTTATATGAAAGTCCCTAAGCTCTTGCTGCCAGAGACATGGAATAGGGCAAAGTATACTCTGCGTCACAGGAACGCGGGCGAAACCGCGCAGCTCGCTTCTTTCACGGATTCTCATTTTTCTTCAGCTATTAACTATAAAATAAAGGTCTGTTAAAAATTATATTTAAGAAGTAAACTGATATTTTGATAGAACCAAATAGTTTTACCTCGCGGGAATGATAAATATACTAGTTAAAAAAAAGGAAATTAAAAAAGTGGAAGTCTCTATTTCGTTCGCTCTAGTATAATTCAAAGATCCCCTCGAGGATAAAAATTTTGTGTTAATATTCCACTTCAGTGCAATTAAATAAGACAAGGCAATAATAAAGAGGAATTTCATTGACAACCTTCTGTTATTTAATTTTACTTTAGCAAAAAATTACATTCACCGTGACGAAATTGACTGAGTGACAATGTCAAATTACCATTACCATATTAATGAAATTTGAAAAGCTGCTTTTTTTAATAATGATTTTATAAATTGAAAAAAGAACAAAATTCAACAGCAGATACTAGATTTAACCACAGAATATTGGAGGGAAATATAATTTAAAACCTACCAATTGAATCTATAGTAGTGAAAAATGTATAAATAAGTTCAGTTTAATATTGAAATACAGGCATAATAGAAAAAAAAGTGTGACAATCACTTTTTTTTTAATTTAAAAACCTACCAAGATTTGATTTATAATAGTGTAAATTCATCAAATAAGTTTAAATTGAAAGACTGGTTGGTATAATAGAAAAAAAGTGTTTGTCAATATGTATTTAAAAAAAGAGCAGATTGCGAAAAATAACATGAACTGGAATATATCCTTATTCCTACTAATATTATAAATACGAATGTTTGTTACTCTTTCACGCAAAAACTACCAAACGGATTTGGATGAAACTTGGCACATTTATCGAAAATGGCCTAGAATAACACATTGCTTTTTGTGCCGGGAAAATGTTACATCCCTCGGGAACCCGGTTGAAACCGCGGGGGTCAGCTAGTAATAATTATAATTAATCGGAATTTTAATTGACTTGTAATCATTCTAATATTTTGAGTAAGTAATAAATTTTATATAAATGAATCTACAACATGTTACAAAATACCCCGTAAAAATATATTATAATTAATTATCCAAGCCAACCGACTGCTGACTGATACAAAGTAGCTCATGTCTCTTTACATAGGCTAGCTTTCAGCAAGATCGATTCAGCATTTATAATATAACATATATATATATATATATATAAATAAAAAAAATAAAAAAAAAATGTTTTTTATTGCTGAATCAAAATACATAATCATATGCAGCCCTGTATTCAAAACTAGCGCAAGCTGTGTGTCAGAAGACAGTTCCCACCCAACGCTTGCCTTATTCTAATTGATTTAACAAAAAAAAAAAAAAAAAACTATATAATTAAAATACAATATCAATTACCATTTCATGTGTGTATGTGTGTGTTTGTGAGTGTGTGTGTTTACTTGCATGTGCTTGTAGGCGCGTGTGCGTGTCTGTTTGAATAATTAGTTTACAATAAGGAATAGGTTTTCTGTACTTGTATAATCTAATTGTTGTAACCATAGTTTTATTTTATCTTTTAGCTTATATCTGGACACATTACTTACGTCGTAGTTATCATTTATTATATTATATAGTCTGGGTGCAAGTGAGTTATATTGCATTTGTGCAAATCTACTATTAACCTTTGGGGTAGGATACCGCTTCCGTCGCTTATTTGAATGTTCTAATAACGGTAAATTTTCATGGTATCTACGAACACACTGGTAAATAAAAAGTTTACGAACTGTAAGTACATTAGCCATTACGTACAGTTTATGCGTTGGATGACGAAATGGTAGATACAGCAACACCTTGAGTACCGTTCGTTGAGATCTCTCAAGCTCTAATATATTACTCTTAGCAGCAGCACCCCATGAACAGATACAATAAGTGATTATGCACTCGGCTAAAGCTTTGTATATCTGTATCAAAAGAGTTGGTTGCGAAACTAATCGAAGATCCTTAAAAACATATATAGTCTTGCGCAATCGACTTGACACCATAGATATGTGTTTTTTCCAATTTAATCTGTCATCAATTAGTACACCCAAATATTTAATTACCGTTACTCGATCCAGCAATGGACAAGTACACACCTTAGTTAAGTTCAGCTGACGGTTACATGGGAAAGAGTGAATTCTCAACTGAAAATCTCTAGGTAAACCAACGCTAGTTTTACTAAAACAAAGGTATTTTGTTTTATCTGTATTGAGAGTAAGTAAGCTATCTTCAAGCCAAGCTGTCACTGAACATAGGCCATTCTCAGCTAGTTCACAGACATTGTCCCACGTGGAGCTGTGGAACAACAAAACTGTATCGTCAGCAAACATCTGTATATCAACACCTTGTAGTTCATATTTGCATAAATCGTTAATATAGATTAAAAACAGTGTTGGCCCTAGCGTACTACCCTGCGGCACCCCGTATGTACCAGAACTATAATTGCTGAAGTTATTATCGACTCTGACACATTGCCTTCTATGTGATAAATAGTCCCGGAACCACAGAAGAGCATTTCCCCTTATTCCTACGTTCTCCAGACGAGCCAGAAGTATTGGAATGGATACAGTGTCAAATGCCTTCTGTAGATCGAGAAATACACCTAGACACTTCTCATTCCTATCAAGGTAGCTGGTAATATTAGTCGTTAGTTGTAATACAGCATCATCTGTGGATCTATTGCAACGAAATCCGTATTGGTTTGAACCTAAAAAAATATTTCTTTCGAGATAACTCATTAATCTTTTGTTTGTTATTTTTTCCATCACTTTAGAAAGAGAACTCAGCAGTGATATAGGCCTATAATTTGTAGAAAGTTTCTTATCTCCAGTTTTATGAATGGGGCAAAATATATACCAATGGTGAATGTTAATCAATATATACATACAAGCAAAATGAGGTTCCTCTGACGCACCATCACATCAAACTTTCGACGCGGAATTTTGCGTAGATGGATATAGGCTATATATGATAACTATAAACGCGGGTAAAACCGCGGGGGACAACTAATCATTATATTAAATGGATATAAAATTAAAAGACATAGTTTTCAGCATTTGAGCCCCTATCAAGCTGAGAGCCATGGACTTGTGCCCTATAAGTAAATCATACCTTACAGGTAAATAAATAGGTCAGGGAACCAGATTATTTAACAGAAAGGCCTCGTACCTATTTACCTAATAATAGTCTACTTTAATAGTTTTTTATTTTTCATTCATAAAAATCTTTTTTTTTTTTAGGGTATGTTATACAGCGTTACTATGGTTCTTAAATATTGTGAATGAACTCGTTATAAGGCCCCATTTAACCTCCTTTCGGCTTTACGGATAGTTTTGTAGCACCTTGTACTTACAACAAATACCAAGGTGTACCTAATAATATGTAAGATATATTGGAGTAGATTTCCAATACAAGCATAGATAGATCTAGCTTAGGTAATTTTCAACTCCTAGTTGAAATTCTGATTACATATCAAGAAACAGACCGGTTCATTTCAAAACTTATTTATGTGGAACTGAGTTGGGTACGTAATTTGCATTAGGTCCTAATCGAATTTTAGCTCAGAGGAATTTGTGGGCAAACCTCTTGTACCAACGAACCCAAATTATATTGTATACTTGAAATTGCATTACGAATGAACTAGACATTTCTGTTCGTAATCGTTTCAATTGATGACTATTTGGGTCTCTAAATAGCTGTAAAATTTTACGAGTAAAAGATGATAGGTACTGTACTGTTTAATTTTTTTGATTGTAGAGAATATGTAAAAAAATAATAATACTCAAACTGATTATAAAAAACTTAACTATAGGCACACATGTCAGTATGCAAGGCAGAGTGCAGGATAAGCGTTTTGAGTTTGTATGAACGGAACGTATGTACGGCGGACAGTTTCTGGGGCTCGATTCTGTAGAAAATAACACTAACTCGAGGATGTTTCGTAGCGGGCTCTATGCTCTGTCTCTGTTCTAATCACGTGAGAGGTAAGCTCTCCTAGGCCTCCGTGAAGCGGCTCGCCGACGAAGTTTGTATTAGCTGAATAAGGGGGCTGGTCCGATTGAATTGTTGTCATCACGGCTCTTAACCAATATACTAGTCAAATTTAAACTTGATCTTCATTCAATATTCCGGGAACAACTTACCCGACTCATCACACAATAACTCGCTAGCGTTAAAACTACATCTAAAGCAATGTATAACTTCCACATTATTTTTTTTATACCATTCGGGCCGACAAACAGGGATGCGGTCCATCTAATGTTAAGTGGTCACCACCGCCTATGGACATTTCCATCACTTTTAGGATAACTATTCCAATATTCCACTTGTTCACATGTGTGTGTTACACTTGTTCAAATTCACAGTCAAACATAATAAGAGATACTTAATAATATTATTAGGAAATCTTGATAGAGTTCCTCACCAATTTTTATATATTATCGAAATTAATTATGAAGGCTTATATCAAACTAGCTGTTCCGACGTAGCAATGCATCTTTGATTCGTTACTTATCATGTAGAGTACACAGAAGTTGAATTGAAAAAACAATTTAAATTTTTCCGCAATTTAAGGGAATTTATATATTCCAAGTTCTTTCCCTTAAAACTTATTCATCCTTTTACGAAATCTTACAAAAAACAGCTTAATTAGTCCACTCGTTCTCAAGTGAAAATTTTTCCATCAACAGCATTTAATTTTAATTCATATTGGGATAAAGATATGGCGTAATATCACATCCAGTCAGATAATAATTCCTCGATTCAAGACCGTTATAAAGACAAAGAGAATAAAATAGAGTTCCGAGAAAAAATGGAGGTAGGATGTACATCCTACGTATACTTAATATAATACCGTCTACTACAAAGCTTTTTCCAATCGAACCTTAAATTCGCATGAATATATTTTTGTCTTGTTAGCGATATTCTTGGAAAGAAAGCAATTTGATACTTCCGAAAAAGTAAGATATTGAATTACTTGAAAAACATGAATAAATAAATAATAATTGGAAAAGAAGTTTAATGAAAAACGACGATTGTACTGCTCATTTCATTACAATTACAGTGGACCCCCGCTAATACGGCCCCTGTCTAATCCGGCACCCCCTGTAATCCGACATGCCTATCACTGTTGAATTTGTTGGAGGCCATATGCATTTGGGTATATACTGGCACAGTATAAATGCAAAGTGTTTGTAATCTATTCGATATTTGAGTGTTGTTCTTTGAGTGTTCAAGTTTCTTTGACACAAACAATAAATGTTCCTGGTAAATAACCACTGTTTAATTCAATATTTCCATTTGAATTTAGGTACACAAATATTATTTAGGCAAGTCTTTAGATAGTATCTAATCATTTTTATCTGTAATTTTAAATAAATAAATTTCGGGACTCTTAAGCAGTACTCTATAGTCCGACAAATTCGATAGTCCGACACTGCCCTGCAAAACGTTTGTCGGATTACCGCGGGTTCACTGTAGTGAGTTCAAACGTTTTCAACGAAGTTAAAGTACTTCTACCCCTAGAGTTTATGGTATGTTGGCTGTTTTAAAATAAAGCAGCCGGAAATTTTAATTATGTACCTTTGAGTTTTTATATAAAGGCCTTGCGTTTGGCCTCAGACTAACCAACAAAAGGCTGCGGCTAAGCCGTTAATAAAGCACGCTTGCCCAGAAAGCACCCTTTACCACAACCACTAAGCTTTCATCGCCTATAAACAGGGCCATCTTTGGCTATGCCGAAGCCTTTGGATTTTGAGTTTGGGGCCATTATAAAAGGCTAAGAAAAGAAATTGAATGATAAAATCAGCATGTACTTTTGTTTAATGACTTTATTCATTTTCTAGCTTTATATGGCGCACTTTTGCCCGCGTTCCTGAGGAATTAATGTATTACGAGATATAACATAGCGTTTGCCTATCCGTGGTTCCGGAGGTAACAAACTCACAAATTAGCACTCTCTCTTTCTAATACAAGTATAGATTTTTTTAGTTTTATACGATAGAATTAGTTTAATTTAAAAACTTCTAAAAACAGCTAACTTCTGCTAAGAAATTAGCTGTTTTATTAATATGAAAATCGGTTCTTGTATAATATGAATCAACAATTTCCGCCCCAAAGTATCACTCACGTTGAAACTGATACAAAGTAGCTCATGTCTCTTTACACAGCTTTCAGCGAGATCTATTCAGTCGTTTACGTAAAATTGAAACAAATAAAAAAGAAAGCACTTTCGCATTTATAATATAACATATACGAGTATAGTAACAATAGTTAATATTAATCTATATATACATACAGACAATATGAGGTTCCTTTGACGCATCATCAGATCAAAGCTACTAAACACATCGGAATGGGACTGCTATCATTCAACACGGAATTTACCGTAGATGGATAGACGTTTTATATGATAACAAAAAACTCGGGTAAAACCGCGGGGGACAGCTAGTCATTATATAAAATTAATAGATATAGTTTTCAGCATTTTGGAGTCCCTATCAAACTGAGGGCCATGGACTTGTGCCCTATAAGTAAATCATACCTTACAGGTAAATAAATACGTGACTAAACACATGACCCCCAAATATCTAAATATTTAACGGGTAGGTACTCAACTATTTCATGTATTGTGTAGTGTATGTTCATCGCTCGAATGAACATCGACCCTAAATTCTCTCGTAAGTTTTGAGGTTTAAACTATTACCTAGTTTACTGCTTGTCCTTTTCAATATATGTACTAGCTCTCCCCTGCGTTTTCACCCGCGTTTTGAAGGAATTTACATTTACCGCATAAAAAGTATCCTATGTGTTAATCCAGGCTATAAACTATCTATGGGCTAAGTTTCATCCAAATGCGTTTTGTAGTTTTTGCGTGAAAAAGTAACAAACATCCATACTACATACTACAAACATATTTGTAGGACTTGAATAAATGACTGTATATTTAAAGTGCAAGATGAGATGCTTCTGACATGTGAATCAGCCTAATGTAGTACTCCTTTAAGTATAAGCTGTGATACCTTGTTCATGTTTGGTGCGTGTTGGAGTTACAGTAAAAACTGCGCCTTGACAGAGACGGGCATAAAGGCTAAATTGGGATAGCAAGAAAACGAAAATAACTTTAGTTTTTAAAAAAATATGTGGAAAATTGTGTCTTAAGTGGAATTGGCTTGCCATGACAGGCCATAGCTTGGTGGTTAGCAACTCTGACTCCCAAACCGAAGGTCGCGGGTTAGATTCCCACCTAGGACAACCATTTGTGTGCATGAACATGTCTGTTTGTTCTGTGTCTGGGTGTAAATATGTATATAAGTATGTACATCGAAAAAATGTTGTATATGTAGTATACCAGTTATCTGGTTTCCATAGTACAAGCTCTGCTTAGTTTGGGATCAGATGGCTGTGTGTAAAAAGAATGTCCCAGGATATTTATTTATTTAATTTTCAGTTTGCACCGGTAAGGTGATTAGCCAGCTTGCTTTGAGAAAACTATATTTTTATGTCCAGTAGTGAACTACAAACAGAGTATAAAGGTTTAAGTAAGGGTAACAAAGGTAAGAAAGTGCCAAGTGACTTTCAACACTGTGTAACACATCAGCCACCAAGCTGCTCGTCTATAAATAAATAAATAATTAACAGAAATGTTGATCAGGAATAGCAGTAAAACTAGCTACTTCTACAGAGGGGACACTCGTCAAAATCTATATAACTTCTAAAATACAAGATACTGACTGAACTTGGACACGGTAATGTTATTGGATGAGTGTTCACACAATTCGTTAGGTATTCATGAGTTTGATTTCCTCCACAAATATGTGCCATTACAGGAAATCCCTTGTGAAGAAAAGGGATTATTGAATTATTAATACCTGATGTCAGACCTGGTTGCCTTTTTGGGTAATATGAAAAACATATTTTCTTCAGGTTATAGGAAACTAGCTGTCCCCCGCGGTTATACCAGCGTTCCCGTAGAATGTAACATGTATTATACATAACCTTCCTCTTCAATCACACTATCTATTAAAAAAACCGCATCAAAATCCGTTGCGTAGTTTTAAAGATTTAAGCATAGATAGGGATATAGGAACAGAGAAACCGACGTTGTTTTATACTATGTAGTGATAATAAATCATAAGACGACTGAAAAGGCCGATGACCATTTCAGTTTACATTATTAATGGAGTGGTCGATAAAAGCATTACCACTCTGGGCAAACATTTTCTGTTTGTTCTGTGTCTGGGTCCATGAAATTGTATTCAAAACCATTTAATTTTATATGGTATAAAAGTTATCGTACATAGTACAAACTCTATTTAGTTTGGAATCAGATAACCTTGCGTTGAGAATGATCCTGGATATTTATTTACTTACATATTTGCTTACAGATATGTTGAACTATGATACTACTTAAAAGATTTTTTAAGAAACACTATTTGCAATCCAATGTTTTCATGCGTGGATGTTGCAGAAGTGACAAATGTACCGACATGTTTCTGTTCGACTCTTGCAATAAAATTATTTCCTAATTATATTATAACTAGGTACTATGCTGAGAGCCTATTATCCACCTTACTTTAAGCTACCCACATAGATTGATAGTAAACTATTTATTGTATAAAACACAAGAACAACAAAAGAAAAAAAATATATAACAATAAATTTATTAATAAACAAGAATATCTAAAAACAATGGAATATTCAAATCATAAGTTACAAAATTAAAAATTACTTAAAGGAAAATGAAAAGCTAGAAAGGGACTTCCGTAGGTAATGCTCAAAAGCCTTAGGTTTCCTGCAGTGCCACTTTAGACTTCCTAAAACCCTTCAGACTCAACTTCACGTGAAAGGATGAGAGCATGTATATACGCCTACCTGAAGGTGCGATTATGAGGGACTTTGTTTTACGCGAATTCAAATTTGTACAGTTTCAACTTAAATTTTTTAGAAGATATTTCGTTGTAGTGTATATAGCTATATTAAATTTATACATTTCTATAAGTCTTAGGGCTAATACTAAACGTTTATTGTAGATCAAACAACGAACGATCGTATTAATTAATATATCAACGAAATACAAAATTTAAAAATGGCAGGAAATTTCTTTTAAAAAAATATTTTGTGCTATTCTAATCATAAGATATTGCCAATGGCTCCAAAGAAATTGGAATTGGAATAAATTCAAAGACATAATTATTATTTAATCATGGCAACATCGAGTTGACTTAAAGAAGCGGTCCCCTTCAAGTATGATATCAGATATATAATAAAAGTCTTTCATCCTAAATGAATCGTTAGCTATCGTTGCGGTTGAATGCCTTTTCAAGAAATGCAAACCGCTTTTGGAGGCTTTATAAACGTTTATCGCATAAAAGATTTTTTTGCGTAAGAAGACAAAGCAACATCGTTTTTAATATAGATATGCTAGGAAAGGATGTCGGAAGATTTTTTTTTTACAAACAAATACCTATATATTAATTTTAAAGTAGTAATGTGTAATTCTAAACATTTGCCAACAGAGACCCACAGTTTAAATGTCTTTAATTTGTACCATAAAAACCATAATTCAGTTTATGTTATTCTGTTTTTAATTTTAATATTGATTTGCAGTGTACTCGTATATTATTTTCAAAATTTTACTACCCGCAAGTTTGTACCCGTATTTTTTTGTTCTCATTCAACATGCCTTAACGGGCGGTACATCTAGCACCGAAAATGTTGTTTTTCATACAATTACATACAATTTTCAGGATTGAATTGTAGAAGGTGTCAACAAAATAGATTGAGTTCACTCGGAACACTTTCGATATTATATAGTGATGATGAAATATCTCAGCTGCTAAATAGATCAATTATTGTGTATTTTTAAATAAAGAAAAAATGCTTCAAAATAAAAATCTTAAATTTTCAGTTTTCTATTTGAACGTAAACTATTTTGTTGATTGTACAACTCCACAGTAAATTTACCTAATTTTCTCTTGCCTTGAAATAAATCTGAGAAAGTAAAGAACAAACTTGCCCATTATATACTTGGGTATAAGCTTATTTACTGCACTTAGACAAACAGCAGAACAGTGTTGGCTCAAGCATCAGCTACACGCATTTGCACTATTATATGATTACATACCTCATTCAAGTGGTTAGGTAAGTGGGTAAACATTCAAAATGCATTATTCGAGACTGGCAACTCAGACACGTTCCATTTTCACACAAAAAAAAATCTTTATCTGTTTTTCTGTTTTACCAATTTTTCTATAGACACTTTCATATAGCAAAATGTTTAGTTATTTGTCTTTAATTTAAGTAAAGTCGTAATGCAGGACTGGCTATTTAGCTTCAGCCAAAATACATTTTATAATAACTTATTCTAAATATTGTGGGACATTTTCTTTACACGCAAGAGGTCAGGTCTGACTATTTACAAGTACCTGTGAAGGCCTATTTGAATAAATATATTTAATTTCACAGGTATGTACTTACAGGGAAAGCATTGGTTAAGATCGGCACAGGACCAAAAAGTGTGATGTGATCAGACGGAAATATTTCATACTGGCTCTCTCAGTTTAGATCGGAGTGCTGTCGAGGGTTTTCTGAGGAAACCATAAAAGGGAAACTATAAGGACCAGGGAATCGACTTAAAAACTTGATTCAACTATCTGCCACTCTTAAGTTTTGACGGACCATTTGGCTTGGTGGTTAGAGACCCTGAATACCAAACCGAAGGTTGCGGTTCGATTCCCATCCAGGACAAACATTTGTGTGCATGAACATGTCTGTTTGTTCTGTGTCTGGGTGTAAATATCTATATAAGTATGTATTTAAAAAGTAGTATATGTAGTATATCAGTTACCTGGTAGCCATACTACTTGGGATCAGGTAACCATGTGTGAAGAATGTCTTGGGATATTTATTATTATTCATTTAAGTTGTAATTCTATCGTCCAACAATTAGATAAAACAATATTTCTTATAAGCTTTTAGCTTCAGCCCCCTTATTCAGCTAATACAGCTAATACCGAGAGCGGATCTCTCACATGTTGGCATAGTTAACAAAAGGGACAGAGCATAGAGGCCGAAGCGAAACATTCTCGACCTAGCATTATACCTTACAGAATGACACCCTAGATACCTTAGTAAGATTGGAATTGTGATAGACATTGTACACAATGATTGATGGTACTCGTTTATTCAAAGAATTTAACACAAATGTGACTATCCGAATAGCTTTTAATTCACAAAGGATACTATGAATTTCAGTCGGCATGAGAATAAAAAATCCACGCAGTATTGTGGTACAATAAGCTATTTTCGCCCTAATTTCCATTTTTACATTAAATTGTCCATCCTTTACGTAGGTAAATCTTATTTTCATTTATTTCACAAAGCCCCTTTGTGGTTGTAATTGGTTCAACAAATACCTACCAGTAACATCGACTCTTCTTTTTACATGACGTTTTAGAAACAAACCAAATTTATGTTAATTTACTGTTTTTTTTTTTTGGAAGAGGGTGGTTTTTGAAGATTTAATCATGATTATAACTCCATAAATTGACATATTAGGTCTCAACATTACGGTGTACTTACTAAAATATTAGGTCCTTATATATGAAACTGGCGTTTTGTATGGAAAAGGGTTTTATTTTAATGATATTATTAGTATTAGAAATTTTGAAATATTAGGTAACGTATATCCTATTAAATTCTACTAGCTGTCCCCAGCGGTTTCACCCCCGTTCCCGAGGGATGTAACTTTTTTCCAGCGCAAAAAGTATCCTATGTTAGTTCTAATACCTCCAAGAATATGTGTACAAAATTTCATGATGATCGGTTAACTAATTTTCACGTGAAAGCGTAACAAACAAACTTACATTCACATTTATAATATTAGAAGGGATATTCAATAATAATAATAAATAAATATCCTGGGACATTGTTTCACACACGGCCATCTGATCTCAAACTAAGCAGAGCTTGTACTATGGAAACCAGATAACTGATATACTACATATTATACTTTTTTTTCTAAATACATACTTATATAGATATTTACACCCAGACACAGAACAGACAGACATGTTCATGCACACAAATGTTTGTCCTGGGTGGGAATCGAACCCGCGACCTTAGGTTTGGCAGTCAGAGCGTTAACCACCAAGCCAACTAGCCTGTCAATATATTCAATGTATAAGTGTCCACAATAAAAAATCTTAATATATAAATATTTAAATATCTGTGCGAAAATTAGAAATGAAATCCGAAGATATTTTTAAGTCCCGACGTAGCATGTGGCGTACAGTGTTGCCGTCTCTCGAGTACATTACCAATCCTAAGTAAATTCTAAAGAAACGATAATATTACCGCACCCGACCCGGCATCGAACCCATGACCTTCTCTCTAGCCGAGCGTTATATCACTCGACCACCGAAATGATTAGCTGTATTGACAAATAAATAGGCCTTCACAGGCACTTATAGATGGTCAGACTCTAATGTCGATTCGGAAGGTTACTTTTACTGAGAAGAGAATTATTTAGGTACTCTACTTCACCTTATTATTTTTTGTACGATTTTGTAAGGAACACCTGATGGTAAGTGGTCACCGATGCCTATGGATATTCACAATACTAGGGGCATTGGCAATGCGTTATCTATCCTGAGACGTCCAAGATGTTTAGTCTCATGTGCCTGTAATTTCACCGGCCCCCTTACCTTTCTTTCCGAAACACAATAAAATAAATGCATTAATGCTTCACGGTGAAATTGGGTAATGTGGTCGTACTTCCCCGGACGAACTCTGCACTAAGAGCTCTACTACTTATACTCTACCCGAGCCTTATAATACTCGACCACCAAGACGATTGCCTGAATTAACTAATAATTAGGCCTTCGTCGCCACCTATGGATGGTCAGACTCTAATGCCTGTTCAGAAGGGTGCTTTTACTGAGAAGACTAATATGCACTCCACTTATCCTTATAACGACTAAGCTAAGTAAAATATCTGACATCTAAAATGCAGTGTTAAGAACGTAGATTATTATATAAGACTAATAAAGAGAGATGATAAAGTTTCAAATTAGACATTTATTTGTGCACTAAATAACTACAAAGTATGGCTCACGGTGAAATACTGGCTCGTGCCTCGAAGCGTCCTTGTTAAACTATCGCCACCTGAGACAAAGGCGGGAAACAGGAATTTCTACACTTACACAGCCTGGGGCAAACTTCTTCAAGTACTTATTGCTGAGGAAGTATAAAATAAAATTTGAAGCAGGTATTCGTTTCGTGTTCATTGTTTGTTTCGTTTTTCTATCAAAGTAGTATAGAAACCTCATTATTACTTCGAGTGGAGAAAATCTCAGCTATTTACATTAAAATCTCAGCTATTTACATTAAAATCCTAGATTTTGGGATACTTACCTACTTGTAGCGATTTCAGGGGTTCCAAGGAGTCTGTTTATTTTTCGACTATCACAAATATATATGTGCCTTGAAATCTTTGAAATTATGTCGTGATGTTCGAATTTCGAGGTGTTCATTGAAGTGTCATCTAATGCCGTACTACCGGCCCTGGTCTTGAATGCAAGTATGGTCACATCAATACATACAAATGTATCTTATTGATTCACACAATGTGCTTTCGCCCAAACTTAAAAAAAAAACTGGCAAATTAAGCAAAGATTGTAATATGGCAACCATCTGTTTTAAAAGTGGCCCATTGTTGGCATATACAAACACAAACATGTAATAAAGAAACTAATATGAAAAAGGAATCAACTGCAGCCAGAGACAAAACCTGTAGCAGGGACACCCACGGGCAGGCGGAGCCACCGGGCGCCATTTCTAAGCATAGACAAACCATCTATAGTTTAATCATTGGCAATAGGTTGAGCTTTTTCTTTGACATTTCATTAATTTTGACTAACCACTGCCAGCATCAGGCAAATATCGACCAAGAACTAATTAACACTGACTGTACCCGTTAATTCAGTCCAATCTTCTCGAGAATATTGCAAAGCTATTGCGAGGGTTCATTCACGAGAATTACACAGTATCCTTTAATAACATTACCATTGTGCATATAAATTGGTATATTGTGTACTATATAGGGATATTCTAAAGTGGGAGGTCTGTATTATGTACACTGTGGCTTGTATGGTATGGTAAATAAGGACTGCATGATTTTGGCAGGAGAGAAATTTTATAACTTCTTGTAGAATGTAGACACAACTATGTCATCTCAGCTATACATGGTTTACTACAGTTTATAAGTTTAAATTTCTTATTGATAAAATAAAGATTTTATTGATGCTACGTCAAAAGTATTTAAAACTTTCTGGTGCATAAATTAAAAAAGGACAGTAAAGAAAACTTAATATCAAAAGGGCTTTTATATTATTTTATAACCCTTGGTAATGAATTGTGCGCCTCTTACTATTATTATTATTAATTGATGAATTAATTGCTTGTAATGTTAAAAAAAATGACGTAAAGACAATTCATAAGAGCCTATGCAGGCAAATTTCAATTTCTATAACTTACCAAACTTATTCCTTGATCATATAAGCTCTATTATCTATAGTCTATTCCGTCAACTTCTACCAGACGTCTGTCACAGCCAACAAATGTCTTTATAACGTCATATACTCAAAGAGAAAAAAACCCAAAAAAAATAACAATAATACAAATTATCCGTGAAAAATGGTCTGCTCAACACCATGCACGAATCTTATGCAGAGTTACTTTTTATACTCTGCAATTTTAGCCCTTAAGCTACTCGCTTTAACACCTTTGGCACAAATAGCGTGTAACCGCGAGATGGTGCAGAGAGCAAACCTAAGTGACTTGAAAAACTTGACCCCGTTCTGGCTGGTTTCAGGGCTTTACATGACCACATCGCCAGATGAAACTACAGCTATGAACTTGCTACGAGCGTACGTGATAGCAAGGTTTGTGACAGCCCTAGGATACATAGTTAAATTTCCAAGAGTTGTTATCGAAGTGGCCTTTTTAGTAACATTCGGAATAACTAGTTTTATGAGTGGATGGGTGGTGTACTCTTACAAAGATTCCTTATAAATCAAATGTGTGATTGCGCTAATAATTTGGATTTACTTGTGTAACTTTCATATCGATGTACATATGTTTTGAAGTAAAATACATTATTTTGTATGATTTATATTTGTTGCCTGGTTTTGTATGTTTATTTGTATAATGAAAATCTAAATTTATTATGGGAATTATGAAACTGACTAATTCAAAACAAATAACTTTTCATTGAGGATCTAAATAGTTTCTTTATAATTTTGGATGTAGGATGCTGATCAACAATCAATAATAAAAATAACTTGAATTATTTATAAATTATAGTAGGAGCTAAGTTTGTATTTATTAATTAAATTATAAATCATGAAACCTTCATGTGGAATTTCTCTGGAAACTCTTTCACCCAAAAACTACCGAACGAATTTGGATGAAACTTGGCACATACATAGTAAAAGCCCTGGAATAAGACATAGAATACTTTTAATATCGAGAAAATGTTACATCCGTCGGGAACGCAGGTGAAACCGCGGAAACAGCTGGTTTCAAATACACGTTACACACAACAGGTCCTGGATTCGATTTCTGGGTCAGGCAAGGTAATATTATTATTTCTCTGTTCACAAATGGTTCCCTGCAGCCAAAGATTGGTAACCACAGTGCGTGAAAGCCGGCGACACCACACCACATGTCATTATGAAATTATATCGCTACCTAGCGCTACCATCTGTCCGGGTTTCCCCGGATGTGTCCTAGTTTAGAGGGTGTCCGGGGAGCGTCCAGGTGGGTATTTTTAATAAGAGTCCGGATGAAAACCGGACACTTTGTGTGTCGGGGAAATCACAATTAATTAGTAGATAAGCAGCGATTATTGATTCGTAAATGTAAACTATAAGTGTAAAAATATTTTTCGGCGTGTCCGGGAAATAATCCAAATTCAACTAAATGTCCGGGGCTTTTTAAGTCTTTATCCAGCGTTGGGAATTTAGGTGATGGCAGCCCTCTGCCTACCTCTCCTCCTACGTGTAAAGTTATTCCCAACCTAAAATATTCCCAGTAGCTTATCGGCTCAAAAAGCAACAAGTCAACACATCATGAAAAGCACAGACATTTCAGATTATAGCGCAAGTAAAGAAATTATTAACATCTTTATAACATCAAAGATCAAAAAAATAACTCTCATGATGTAGAAAAATATTTATTCTTCTAATTTGTATGTGTATTTGAACTTTGGGAGCCAATACGAGGAACTTTGAGATTTTTCGATGCTTAAGTCCGCTGAGGGATCTCTAAATCCCTCTTTGAAGTCAGCTTGTTGACTCTGTTTAAGCGAGTCATTGGGAGTCCAAAGAGAAATAAGGTAAAATTTATTCAAGAATTACTTACATAAGTAAAAATGGTACAGTACAGTAGGGATTGTATGTAAATGCTCACACTTAATGCCCTAAAAAATCAAAATGTAAATTAAAAAAGCATTTTCTGCAACAGAATGAAGTAGTTAAGTTAAGCCTACTTATTTACTAAAAATTTTAAATGTAAAATTTACAAATACACTTACGGTTTAAAAGGCTTTTGTGGTTTTAAGTATAAGAACGATAATTATGTATATTGCTATTTTGATCATAAATTAAAAAAAACACTTATAATATAACTTTGATTGGGAAAGATTTCAAAGAGAAACTTCTATCGAATTTAATTTTTCTAAAACTATAAATGAAACCAATAGAAAGTGAACAGTAATTAGTCATGCCATAGGTAGGTATAAATAAATAACGCTAGAAAATTTCCAACATTTCCATTATAAGAAAATGTCCAATAAAAAGTTTATTAATTTGAACATTCTCCGCAGCGTAAAAACCGCATTGTCTCGGTGTTGCCAAGTGTCGCGCAGGTTGACCGCACTCGGAAGGTTCATCTATTAAACATAGGCAGACAACACAATAAAAAATAGGCATTCATGGGGACTGTCAGAAGTGAAAACCTAAAATTACGAAATAACAGTGTTTATGAAGTGAAAACTTATTTTGCGGCTTTGAGTACTTTTCTTGGGATGGGTATAAAATGTTAAACTCGCGCAGGACATGTGAACTGATCGAAAATCGTAAGACGGTAACAATGCACCAAGTTAATGTTCAAGTTTTCACTTCTGCCGGCACTTGTTGTTTTTTTTTAAACGCATAAGTCGCATAAGATTTTCCCCTACCAAAAATAGCTCAACCCCCTCAAAGAAATTTTAAATTCAATAACACCATCACCAGAATAATTTTAATATTGCCCGCTTACTAGTTGAATCTATAAAACGGATGTTCACCACATTACATTAGCTCTGAATATTGTCCGCCTAAGGATGTATAAAAAGAATCTTTAAAATCGCTTCAACCAGTCAAAAGTTATGAAGTAACAAACATAAAAAAAAATACAGACGAATTGAGACCCTCCTCCTTTTTTTAAGTCGGTTAAAAATTAGCTTTAAACTTCTTGTCCACCCAATAAAACATAAGTTTTCTATTGTTAATAGTTATACCCAGCATGCGTTGCATCTCTCATTTCGTTGCTCTAAAAACCACCCCAGACGCGCGGAACAGCTGTCCAAAGTTTTTATCTTCATCGACCCAGGAAGAACTATTTTCATCAGGCGTGAAGCCGTCACATGAATGTATTAAAAAGCTGTAGTAAGAGCTTTGCTATCCATAGTTAAAGAATAGATAAAAGACCTCCGAAGACAGATCACACAAAAAACTATTTAACATGAATTTGACAGTATGATGCGTCATGCATACAACATAACCTCAACATGTCTCTTTATTTGAAATTGAATAGCAACCCAGCATCTTTCACCATATCTTTAGACAATCCTCTAACGCAGACGTACATAGTTCACGCAGCTTTACTAGCAATGAAGTTATTAGCTCTGAGTCCATTGGCCGCCATGACGTGGGTGAGAAAGGGAGTGTTTTCAAACCCTGACATCATCCGTCGGGCTTACTTAGCAGAGCTCAAAACCCTAGCTCCTTTCTGGATCGTAGGAGCTTTATACTTGACGACAAATCCGCCTACAGATATTGGGATTAGCCTCTTCAGGATATTTACAATCGCACGATTCATCGTCATACTCGGTTACTCGAATAAACCTGTGCCAGCAGTATTCACGGATTTCGCGTTGATAATATCTTATTTTATATGTGTGTATATGTCAGCACGTGTTGTGTATTATTATAAGAATGCTTTGTGATAAAATATACCACGTGTGTCGTGGAGCCAGAAATATGAGGTTTGGTTTGAACCGATATTGCGTTTTACTTTCAGTTTTAGCCCATTTTTATATTTGCAGTTGTACCATTTGCCATTATTAAATTTATTACTGTTTGCAATTATTGTAACTTTTAGAAATAGTATAGTACGCTGTCCACATCGAATTTTTTACCCAATCCCAATATAAAATCTTGGTATACATTTTTGACTCTCGAATTGCATGCATTAAAACTTCTCTCAAATAGTACTTTAGTCGTATGTTTTTGGAACGGATACAAATGTTTATTTTGGCTGTAAGTCAAATGTAATATAAAATATATTCGAGCATATGTAGTAAACAATAAAATAATAAGATGGAAGTGGATTCAAATATTGAAGTAGTCTCCAAAAATACAAAAATCTTTTCCTGACATGTATTCCGGATGCCTATAGAAATACAAAATATTAGAGTAATTACAATAAAAATATCTTCCGAGCTCAGTAAGAATTGTAGTTGACGACTTTTTTCGATAAGATTTTTTCGGATATTCAGCATACTAATCGAATTGGATGCTTGAAGTCTGATCATAAGGCTAACACTCCACTAAAAGCTACCAAGAATAAAATTAATACCAGCGATATAATTTGTTCATAACCTAGCGCATCATAAGTCTCAAAATTAAAAAAAAAACAAAATTGATAACATTTATTCAGCTTAGACCCTCGGAAGGCACTATTTAAGGCAAATTTATAGTTACTGAAGCTACTACCGGTTTGGAAGTCAGCCTTCAGCTGAGAAGAACCGGCAAGAAACTCAGCAAGGTTACATTGTTATATTTTTAATTATTTTTTAAATATTTTTGTTTCTATTCTGACTTTTTGGCTATTTTATAATATCAATTTTATATTTTATAGTACATAGTATTTTCATTATCATGATTGTAATATTTAAAAAAACATGTAAAAAAGATTTATAAGAGTCTGTGAAGGCCTATACGAATAACCAATATTTTTCTATAATATAACCGCCTTAATTTATATGTATATTATTATTTAAATTTTATATATTTTTAACAATTACAAAATCTATATAAAAATGAATCCCTATTTCCCTTGGTCACGGCATCACGCATGGACGGCTGTACCGATTTCGCTAATTCTTTTTTTGTTGTATTTGTCTTTGTCAGGAGATGGAAAAAATTAAGAAAGGTGCGCGCAAATTTATAAAATTTAAGAAAACATAACGATATATTAACTTTTATAATGTAACCTTAGCGCTTTTGACAATATAAACTCTTATTATTTAACCTAATGGTGTTTGACATAAATGTCAGTCGTTTGACAATATCGTTTAAAACATTCTGTTTAACACAGGAGGGGTCGGAATTATTTTGATAAAATAATTAATTTATCATTACTTAGTGCACATTTCACATTCGATTCAATCGGAATATTTATGAGAATTTTAATACTTAATTTTTAACACTTAAGTGTGTTTTTTTTTTTTATATATCCAAAATTTGTTAAACATTAAAATTATACATGAAATCTGCCGAACTGCATTCATCACAGTTACTTCAGAGCAATCGCGCCTCATAGTAAAAGTTAATTTTTTGTGTATTTTAAAGCATTACATTTATAAATACTATGTTTATAATTTTTTTTTTTATTAAACATACCAGTTCGAATTCAATATTCATATTTAACAGAACAACGACTGTCGGGTCAGCTATCGAATATAATAATTGTAGTACGAAAAAAATTCATGTATAGTTTTTAATAAAGTAAATATGGCAAAACAACGTTTGCCGGGTCCGCTAGTACTTAATACAGGTACAGTCTAATAAGCTATTCAGTTTAATAAGGCTTTACTACCCTGTACATCACTAATGGAAATGCAGTCAAAGAGGATTAGTTATCTGTCTATATTCGGTAGTGCGAAACAAATCTAAGTGCACGCTGATTTAAAGATTAATCTGAACGATTTTCAGGGAAGCTTGTAGCATTCCCGGAATTAAAGCTATTTTATATTTCAAAAATAAGATATTCTATCTTTGTGCCAATATTCATCTAAATCCGTTCAGATATTACAGCGTGATAAAGTGTGATGATTATAACAACCACACAATCCTTCAAATAGAAATAGAAGTGTGTAGGCGTAGGTGTGTGTAATATTACAAACAACAATATGAAATAACTATTTCAGAATAATATAGAAAATGAAAAATAGAAGTACCACTTGAGCTGACCAACAGACAGACGGCCTACCTGATGGTAAGTGGTGACCGCCGCCTATGGATATTTGCAACACCAGGGGAATCGCGAATTGTCCTTGAGACGTGAAGTTGTTAAGTCTAATGTGCCTGTAATTTCACCGGTGCCCTTCTAACCGAAACGCAGTAATACAAGTGCAGTACTGCTTAACGGCGGAAATGAGTAAAGTACTTCACAGGACGAACTCCGCACTAAGAACTCTACTACCATAATTCTAAGAGTTCTCTTAATAACCACATATTATATTAAAAAGTATTATTTACCACCTTTTTAAATATATGCACGGGTAATTCCTATATTTATTTTGGTAGTTTATTAAAGAAAATTGGTTGCCCCTTATACGATTTTTTTTATGTAAAAATTTATTTAGCGGCAAGTTTGGGATGGGTATAAAATGTTAAACTGGCGTCAGGACACGAGACCTGATCGGAAATTCGTAAGACGGTAAAAATGCACAAAGTTAATGTTCTAGTTTTCACTTCTGCCGGCAATCCCAGAGTGCAACCCGTTTTATTATTATTATAGTAAGACATTTTAGTGCAGGTGGATGAATTCGTGGCGCTAAATCTAGTAATAGTAGCGTAGCGGGTAGTAGGTTCCTACTGGAATGTCACCCTAAAATTCTATCTGTCGTAATGCTTAATCTCGTACCATCTTGTACCATTTGGATGATGGCGGACAGAAATAACGGATAATGAATAAAATATGTATCTACCATCTAGACTATATAATTTCCTACGCATTTTCCATTTCCTCAAAACCAGTCACGTTATCTAAAAGTACGAATATTTTCGAGAGTTATCATTATTGTACCAATTCGAATCGGTTAACATTATGATCACGTCCCGCCATCGATGCGTTCTGATATTTGCTTCACTTTTATTTTTTTCATGTTCATGGAATAACTTAGTTTTATTTAAGTTATTCATCGCGCGTGGAAGCGATTTTGCGTTTTTACAAAACAGTTCAGTTTATATTCGCAAATAAAATTATTGAATTCCGATTTTCTGTTGTGATTTTCATGGTCTACTGGTGCAAATTTATTAAGGTCAGCTGTTTTATTGGAAAATATACAGGGTGATTGGTGGGATACCAATATTAGATGTGTGATAGTTGGCAATCATATACGATGAAAAAAAATAACATTAAAAATAAATATTAAATTACTTCTTAGTAAACTTAGTAAACAGTACACCGAGAGTCCCATATTTACCTGCCCAATACTTGAATACGCGCAGCGCGCTATCAACACAGAATACATAGGTACGTACACTGTACAGCTGTTGCCTACCTACATTAAGACCTCTCTCCATGTATGATCCGTTTACCCTTCATACTTTAATCCTGGCTTAGGACAGGCAAAAATACCTAGGTAATCACTAATTTGTTGACTAAATAAAGCGTAGAACGTAGACAATAGAATATGAGAAAAGGTGAAATCTACAGAGCCACTGAAAAGTTGAAGAACCTTGGTATTTTCGGCGTATTTAAAAAATGGAATCATGCGTGGCGCACGTGACTAGATCAACTTAAACAACAAACACCGCGGCGTGTTCAGAGAGTATAATATCCACATTTCACTTATTTTTAGAGAAATTGTGGTCAAAAATTAAGCACCTAATTTTATTACATCGTTTTAACGAGAATCGAGTACCGAGTACTCTCCATAAGTATCGAAGGTATCTCACCAGTCATCCTGTATTTTACGCGATATTATTTAGTATTTTTATTTTACCACAGACATATATCTGCATAGCCTTTAAATTATATATTTATATCCTAAAAAAGAGAGAAACAAAATCACATTTTTTTCAAACATGGTCCTTGTATTCTGCCCCCTTATTCAACTAATACATACTTCGTCGACGAGGCGCTCCACGGAAGCCTCGGAGAGCTCACCTCTCACGTGATTAATAGTATTAGCGTAGCAAGCGATAGAGACAAAGCATAGAGACCGCGACGAAACATCCTCGTGTTAGTGTCATTTTCCTTACAGAATCGAGCCAATGTTTTTATTAAATATTTTGAATGTACAGACACGACGTTTCAACATTTTTACTATGGTATGGTGGATTTTAGTAAAGCAAAATTAAGATAGGCTGCGTGCTAGGTCTCTATTTGAAATAATAAATTACCTTTGATATTATCCTGAACATTTAACCCGCCAGTAGGCACAGCTGTTGGGGACAACAGATCTCGCTAACGACTTTAACCTACTAATTATCTTCTTTGGTACAGTTGTTTACGGGCAAATTTTGCCAACAAGAAATCTTAATAGCTCAGTATTTACGCTTTTCATATTTTAACTGGTTTTGTTTTTTTTTTTATGAGGAAACAATTAATCAACTTAAAAGCAAGTATGGTATCGGTATCATCTCATAATCGTCGAAAAACATTTTTACGTCGAGATGAATTTATTGCTATCGTTCGATGAAATGCCGGGAATCAGATATCATGCCTGGCTGCTATCATGGTGGTCCCTGACACTCTCCCTCTATAGGTTGTGGGAACGATACACGAGTACAAATCAATTTAATACACACAATTATATGAATAAATAATAAATCATGATACTACGTAAAATCATTTATTAATTCAGACAGATAGTTGACATGACAATCTCCTTATAATTGTAGCCCTAGCTATTAAGCATAGAGACTCTCTAAAGAGTTTCACCATATACCACAATAAATATCCTGAGACTCTTAATACAGGGCCATCTGATCCCAAACTAGGGAAACTAGAGAACTGATATACCTACTACGTATTCAAAATTTTATTCTTCTAAATACATATATGAATAAATATATATTTTACCAGACACCCAGAGTAAACATACATGTTCTTGGACACAAAAGCTTGTCCTGGGTAAGAATCGCAGCCACGACCTATGGCGTGGCAGTCATGGTCTCTATTCAGTAAACCAACATGTCCGTCAATATGTGCATGAACACGGCTAACTGTGAATCTACAATATGTAACAAAAACCCTGTTGTTCCTTCTACCTACGTTTTAAGAATCGGTATACATACGTAATAAAGGAAGTCATTTATAATAAACTGTAAACACAAATAATTAAAATAAATATTTAATTATTAATATTTGTAATGTTATTCTGATATCTTACCTCTGCATGAAGCGATGACCCGAAATCACAAATAATAGGAAGAAGTTCTACCCGACCCGACAAAGAGAGTGGCCTCTCTTTGTCGGTGCCGCCGCGCCGCGCCGCGCCGGTTATCTACCTATTTTTTCTACACAAGTTCACGACTTTGTCAGCTGTTGTTTATCACTTTAACGAATGAATCTTTGAAAATGTTGGTTTACACGATATTTTTATGCACAATTGATAATTGTTATAAGTACATTTAACACTTTTACATAAACAAAATAAAGTCCCCGCGTCTGTCACACAAAACCTTAAGTACCTACTTGCATTTTAATGTATTATTTATTATAATGTCTACTAGACGGCCACGGAGGTGCTGTTCAATATGACCACCTTGTACCTCGACACATTTGTTGCAACGCCTAATAATATTTTCACGTACGCTTTGTAAAATGGAGCTATAGAACTTGATGTGGTCAAATGCTGCTACTATGCGTGAACGCATTTCGACCTCCGTATCACACGGTTTTTTGAACACCTGTTGCTTAACAGTACCCCAGAGGCAAACAATCGAAGGGCGTCAGATCAGGTGATCTTACGTAAACAAAACACAAGTCACTCACTAGGTCAACAATAACAACCGTTCGAAAGTAAGTTGCGCGGGAGACTAAGGAATTCGCTTATGATTCGCAGGGCGGCGGGTGGTGGGGTAAAGGGGTAGGAAGGCACGTGGCAGGGATACGAGGCACGCGCCTACGTTTTAGCGGCATCTTCTGTCGCATCAAAGAAAGCCGCCGAGCTCGTAGGCTATTTAGCGAAATAAAGATGTATTTGTAAAATCAGATACTCTAAACATTTTTTTGAATGTGTCGATTTTAATAGTTATTTGATTTTGACCTTTGTACTAGCCAATGTTTATAATTGTTAAATTCTAATATCATTAATGGTGTGCTTGTAGGTAATGTACAACGTTCCTAAAAGGAATAACAGGGTTTTTGTTACATACTGTATATACCTAAGCATAAAGTATTTATATAAAAAATACTTTTAATATTTTCAATGAAATGCGTGTAGGTAATAAACTCTGTACTAAGACCTAAGAATAGATGTATTGTGTACTATATTATTAATATTTTTGTTTTTTCTCTTTATGTTGCTATTATATAAATAAATATCATGGGACATTCTCACATGGCACCAAACTAAGCACAGCTTGTACTATGGAAACCAGGTAACTGATTATACTACATATACTACTATTTTTTTTCTAAATACATACTTATATAGATATTTACACCCAGACACAGAACAAACAGACATATTCATGTACACAAATGTTTGTTCTGGGTGGGAATCGAACCCGTGACCTTCGGCTCGGCAGTCAGGGTCGCTAACCACCAAGCCAACTGGCCTGTCGATACAAGAATGTAATAAACGAAGTAGATGCACCGTATCCTACCAGGAACTAATCACACTAATTAAACTTCGACAGAGACGCGGTATCGTTTACTCATCCTCTAAATTGCTAGTGGCAAGAATGATCTAATCAATTGGGGCGATTAAATACAAACATATCCTTTGATCAGCACACATACTCAATAGACAATGGGTCTTGAAAGAATTTACCTTGTATAACAACGGACGTATTTGAGTGTAAATATTCACTGGCTTTCCACCAGAGGTTTGCGAGGTAGCTTTGCGGTGATTAGCCAATAGAAACGCTTTATTAGAGCTATGACGATATGTGAGAGCGAAATATGAGAATCCTCCATTTAAAGAATTTATTTGAAGATCTTCCGCCAGGCTAGATGATAATCCCTGGGACCCCCAGCATGTGAGTGCAGCTGTTGATGTATTTTATTTTGGGATGGACGAAGTTGTTGGCCTCTGATGGCTCTTACCATACGCGGACATTAACCTACTGTTGATGTTCGAAACTTGCATATAAAGTCAAATCCTGAGAAAACTTCAATATCGCGATGTAGGATTCTTGCGTGCGTATTCGTTCATAGATGTTGCCATCACTGTGGTGTGGGCGATGCAGGGTTGACGCATGCGTATTCAATTCATAGATGTCATTACAACGCGCAACGCAGGAGTCCCACATATCCCCCCTGCCGCTCCCAAGGCGGGGGGTCGAACGCGCAAAGCGTTTTCCACCTTGTAAAACAAAAAAAAACAAAAAAAGGCTATGAAAATGATGTGTTCCTATTGGCGGAGTAGCCGCAGCCTTAACTGGTACCCTGATTGTGGAACACTTAGATTAAAATTTGAAGCCTGAATGAAATTTCATTATCGATCGGCGTCGGCGCGCGCGCAGAAAGAGAATACTTACTGTAAATATAAGCAGACAAAAGCTAGTATAATATAGAGTACAGGTACCGTTGACAGGCCTCGTTGCATCAGCTTGCTGACGAAGTAATTATTTACTAAAGAAGGGCTGAAATGTGGTCATTGTAAATTTGTAATTATTTATCTGCGAAGGTTGTGAAATATCTGAGATACTTAAGCTTTGTGTACCTACCACCTTTGACCACAACGGTTAAACAATGGTTACAATGAAGTTTAAACAGGTCGGGTCGATATAAGCTTTATTATGGCCGCAGTTCATCAACATTGTGACCGCAAAAACGATGCTAGGCGACGGTTAACATATTAAACTACAAACCGATTGGACGACAGCTAATTATAGCACCTTTATTACTTATATAACTACCCAAACGTATTATAAAAACTTTTGGCAGGCAGCCGTCCCACCTGATGGTAAGTGGTCACCGCCGCAAGCGCGGATCCACCGTTGTGGGCACGATGGGCATGCCCACAACTCTACACGTCACACTTCTACGGTCTATTGAGGTCGATAGCCTAATGATATTATATCCAATAATTTATTTTTCTTAATTAAGTAAATATAAATCCTTAGAAATGTACTATATCGATCATTTGCGAGTTTATACTCCGTTTTAATCCCTGGCCGATTTCCGTATGGCTGTGATTACTACAATACGTTGTCGTCCCTGAGACGTTGAGAGTAGTTGTAAAGTCTGATGTGCCTGTAATTTTCCCGGCCGCTATACCTTTCTAACCGAAACACAATTATACAAGTGCACTACAGCTTCACGCGGAAATGGGTAAGGTGAAAGTACGTCCCCGGATGAACTCTGCACTGAGCGCTCTACCTACTACTATAAAATTGTGTATTACACTAGCCGCGATACTAAGGAATCTTATCTATCCTGGGATTCTAACATAGTCTATCCATACGGGATAATGTACCTTTCAAAATAGTTTTTCAGATAAAATTGTTGGTTCCGCAGATTACCCTCCACAAAATTCGCACTCTCTCAAATATTAATATATCGCACCCTCAGAACGAAAAAAATCACTTTTGGCATATCTTTGATTGGGTCACTTTCGCACTGAGCGGGGAGGGTGGGTCCCGTGTTAAAGAGGCTGAAGTATCGGTATGCTTATTCTATTATTAAATTGACTATGTTTTACTATTCATCGGATAGAGCGTACCTTGTTTAGTCTCCCTATGATCGTTACTCCATTTCGCAAAATTTTGAGTTAAGCCCTTATCGTACTGAGGGTGTTATATGTAGATATTTATTTATGATTCCCTCTTACCTTTTTGCTAGAGTGTTTCCCTGAAAAGCGTGGGATAAAGCACAACCTCTCTGGCTTAACCGTAGCCCCATGGAAAATGAGGCACCTGACAAATACCTGATTCTTACCTATGCATTAAATCCAGGATTACCAACGAAAAAACATGTACCGTGAATCCTTCCGTATTTCTTTTAAATAATGTTTTCAATAAATATTTCGATGTAGCTTACTCTAAAAAGGAAAGGTAGAAAGTAATGCATTAATTTATTTTGAATCCATTTTGTTGAAGCATATTTTTCCTATGACAAACATTTTTTTATTAGTTCGACTTTAATTAAGTCGGTTGCATAAAAAGTGGTAAGTTAGTTTCTTTTATATCAAACAAGTTAAACAACTTGTATTTATAAGATACTGGTAAGAGTACTTTTATCTATTATTCTTATCTATCTATTATTCAAATATTATTGGAAATGCAAAGGTGAGGCCTATGTTCAGCAGTGGACATCCCTGGACTGAAATGATGAGTACTTTTAACATTCTTTATAGATACTTTTCATTTTTTTTTTTGCGTGTCGATCGTTCTGGCTAAATTTGTTTAGACCAGAATTCTGCCAGGCGTACTTTTCATTGTATGCCTATTTTGATGTAAATTTTTTTATTGAGTTTTAATTGCAAGATTTTTACAAGATTTTCAAAGCCCCTAACTAGGTACCTATTTTATCTCTTGTCATCTTGAGACGTATTTCCAAATACAGCCATCTAATCCCAAACTAAGCAGAGCTTGTAATATGGAAATCAAATTACTGATATAGGTAATACAGATATAATACACACGTTCTATTAAACAGAATGTTACAGATGCTGAGTTCATGGCTGGATCACCCCGTTCTTGATAACTTCCAGGCATTCTCATTGTTGTAGATATGTTAGATGTCTAGAAAATAAATTGGTATATAAATTAAAAATATTAATATCCGATCTCCTTGCTGATTCATCTTAGTTGAAGGCTGACTTCTGAACCGGTGGTAACGCCCGTACATCTGACCTTCGTAATTTCGTAAATAAGGGGCAGTAAGTCTTACGATACGTCTAGGGCCAAAACTAAAAGCAACTGTACCATTTCATGGCTTGACAACCACGCCGTAGGTCGTTGTTTCGATTCCCACCTACAACAAATATTTGTGTACACAAGCATGTCCGTTTGTTCTGTCTCTAGATATAAGGAAAACAAGATTCCTTTGACGCACCATTACCTCAAAACAATTGAACATCGGATGGGAATGCTACCATTCGACGCGAAAGATTTCCTATATGGTAATAGGCTATATGTGATATCGATAAACGCGGGTGAAACCGCGGGGGACAGCTAGTCTTTTAGTATAAGTATGACTACAGAATAAAAAAGTGGTATAATGTCATCTGGATTCCACAGTACAAGCTCTGCTTAATTTGGGATCAAAAGGTTTTGAGTAAAGAATGGCCCAGTAAATAATAATAATTATTGTTCTGTCTATTTGACAGGCCAGTTGGCTTGGTGGTTAGCGCTCTGACTGCCAAACCGAAGGTCGCGGGTTCGATTCCCACCCAGGACAAACATTTTTGTGCATGAACATGTCTGTTTGTTCTGTGTCGGGGTGTAAATATCTATATAAGTATGTATTTAGAAAAAAAAAAGTACGTAGTATATCAGTTATCTGGTTTCCATAGTACAAGCTCTGCTTAGTTTGGGACCAGGTGGCCGTGTGTAAAGAATGTCCCAGGATATTTATTATTTATTATTATTATTCTTAAATAGACTACCGGACGAAGTACTATCTGCTATTTCAATTAACTCTTTTAAAAATAAATAAGAAAATTGGACACGGACTAAAAATCTTCAAAAGTGAACTGCATAGTGCGAAGTGACATCCAACACGATGTATTATAGAGACATCAGCTACCAATATGCTAGATAAATATATTATAATTTTGAAAACCCTGCCTAACTGCTTTGCCGCTCGGAGGCCTCGAAGAGCTTACCTCTCATGTGATTGCGTACTTAGCAAAAGAGACAGAGCATAGAGGCCGCGACGAAACATCCTCGAGCTAGTGTCATTTTCCTTACAGAATCGAGCCGCTGTTTACCAACACACGTAGACGTATCCACAATTGATTGAAAGTTGAGACGTCTAGAGCACAATAGAGGTTGCTTAATTGAATGTTCGTGATTGATATGTGATATTACAATCATAGATAATAAGATAAACCTGAGGACAATAATAATCCAATGATTTGATTATACCCACGCCCCGTGAATTAGTTGAGAAAGCCATGTATATCCGTAACAGTTGAAAAAACCATGTATTGTTAGCATATATATGTATATATATATGGTATAGAAGTAAGACTAAATAAATGTTGTGTAATAAAACTATGTTTGTTTTAAAAAATAGTATTGCCGGCTCTTCTCAGTAAAAAACAACCTTCCCAATCGGTATTAGAGTCAAGACTATTCATAGGTTCTTGTAAAAGATAGTCTTTTGAATAAAATATAAAAAAAAGATTAATCACGATTTCTTATACAAAGTAGACCACTTCTCAAAAAAACTGGTAAGGTAGAAAATGAATCAAGAGGAGTAAAAAAAAGAAGTGAAAATTATATAAGTAGCTCTGTTATTCAATGAGCAAAGAGTTTTTATATGAGAAAAGTGGTTTTATTGATTAGATGTCTATCTATCAAGACATTTCTCTTTTGGGATACTCGGGGATCTATTATGAATATGCATCAAATTGCGAACATCCTCCTTTTTGAAGTCTGTTCATAATGTGCCTATAGGAAGTTACCCTCTAAATAATTTATTGGCAAAGTTACTGACAGGAAGGTAGATATAGACCTTTGCCCTATAGACCCCGAGGTCCAGCAAAAATCATATTATTTTCTCGTTAAAATTTCATATTCAATTCGTTTTTACATGCGTTAGTAATTCAATGTTGCCTTTTGTTAATAAAATATTGGTTGATGTGAATAAAATAGATAGAAGCTGCTTTTTAGATACGATTTTTAAATTAAGCTTCTAAATAAGCTAGTACCTACCAGTTGGTTAGAGACAATGAATGGCACGCTCCATGTCGTGGGTTCCATTCCCAAGCAAGACAAACACTTGTGTGCATGAACATGTCTGTTTGTTCTGTGTCTAGGTGTACATATCTACATAAATAATTAATATATATTAAATAAAGTTGTATATGGAGTACATCAGTTATCTATGTTTTTAAGGTTTCGCGATTCGAATACATTCTAATTATACAAATTATTACACGATTTAGACCCGTTGTCTTTAATAATTAGAATCAGATATCTAGTTTCCATAGTAAAAGCTCTGCTTAGTTTGGGATCAGATGGACGAGTGTAAAGAATGCCTTAGGATATTTATTTATTAAATTCAAATGATCTATCTATTCAGTCTGAAATCCAACAATGACAGAGAAATGTTCCTCGAATAAAAACTTACTTCATTTTATGTAATGTATATGAAAATTAAATAAGTTATTCTCGAATCAAACGAGTGTATATTCTATAATATAAGCATTAATACGGTGGATGTAATTATGTAGTAATAATTCACAGAAAACCCAATAAAATTCTGGATTTACATCAAAGAATGCCGAATGGACTCATTAAATATAGAGTTCAGTTTGCCCCAGGTCAGTTTTTATTAAATTCAGGTGTAGGTATAACTCGACTCTTAGGTAGAGCGTAGTAGATGCTTTAAATATATGAAAGCTCAGCGATTATATTTGTTGGTTTAATATAATGGCTGGATATTAAGTTTTTCAAGCCAATCCTCATTTTCAACATAGAACGAAAAATTGTTGTCTCAAATATACGTTTATGTTTTACGAGAATTAAAATGAAATGAAATATTTATTTAAATAGGCTTTCACAGGCTCTTTTGAATGGTCAGACTCTAACACCGGTTCGGGAGGTTGCATTTACTGAGAAGAGCCGGCAATAAACTCAGCAAACCAAATTTTCCATACAAATAATTTTAGGTTTGAGACAACTTTATTTCTCATAAGAATTAAATTCACTTACATGAGAAAATAATATTAAAACTAAGTACAAATATATTTGTCGGACGTAATACAAGTTACAATTTTATAATAAATTTGAAGGTAGTCTTGTAATTTATAATATTAACAATGTTCGTTCGATACTTGCAAATCACTAACAAAGATCATGTGTAACTGGAAGTGCAATTGTTAAAGAATTCTATAAGTTTTAAAAAGAACACAACACTGTTACCTGAGACTACACCATAATTATTACTTTTCCTTTCTTTTCAATCAACAATAGTGACATAGATGTACCTATGACATAGATGTATCTATCTAATACTTTTTAACGATTTCTTTAACCTTTAAACGAGCAATGGAAAAAGGCTCCAACGATTTTCATGAAATTTAGTGTGCATGGTTTCGGGGGCGTTAAATCGATCTAGCTAGGATTCATTTTTAGAAAATGTTGCTATATCCGTGTTTTTAGGCAATGAAAACTGATACAATGTCATTAGAAGGTAAGGTTCTCAAGTTACATCTTTTGTGAGAAATACTGTTATTGGGAGCCCTTTATTATCGCATCTAATTCGTATCTAGGTATACATGACAGCGCTATAAAAACGAGAATACGGTAGAAGTCACGTTAGTAAAGAAACCCCGAGCAATGTTCGGCCATCCAGGTACTTGTATATAAATAGGCAATGGCAAAATAGTTATGTAGCATTTTTTTCCTCTGTGAGTGCAATCGATTTTTTATGTTTGTTTAGTAAGTGCTTTGATGTTATCAAATTCATATATGTTTTCCTAAAATTTTCAAAAATGTTAATAGCAAAAATTCTAGAATAAGAAAAACTAGTTATATCAAAAAGGAAAGGTCAATCCCTAACAGTTTAACTGAATTTCAGACGGCCACTCGTGTCTACCCAAAGTGGTATAAAAAGCTTGAAATATCTGGGACTGTCGGCTTTACCCGGCCGGCTAAAGGAATTTGTGAAAGCTATTCGTTTGAAGAGACTGAATAGAGCCTTCTGTGGATAGTAATAATCTCTCGCGATGGACTCATGTAGTATTATTTTTGTATAGAATAGAGCAGACAACTTTCACGTAGATCCAAAATTTAGTTTATATAACGTTAGTCTCCATTTACTGGCAGTTTCGGGTGGTAAAAGATAAGAAAAATAAAAATAGATAACAGCACAATAGTCAGCGGTTTGGATTCGAAGAGTTAGGAGTAGGTCGGTATATATATATGTATATTTATTATACTGTATTTATCACCTGTTTTTTTGTTGACAAACAAGCAGACCGTCCATCTGATGGTAAGAGGTCACCGCCGCCTAAATACATTTGGAATACAAGAAGCATCGCCAATGCGTTGTCGACCCTGAGACGTAAATTTATTAAGTCTCAAGTGCCTGTAATTTCACCGGTCCCCTTACTTTTCTAACCGAAACACAATAATACTACTGCTTCATGGTAGAAATGAGTGAATGAATGAACCTTCCGAACCGGTATTAGAGTCTGACTATTCATAAGTGCTTGTAAAGGCCTATTTGAATAAAAATATTTGAATTTGAATTAAGGTGATAGTAGTTCCTCTGACAAACTCTGCACTAAAAGCTACTGAAACCACAGTAGAAGCTTTGCTTAGTTTATCTACCTTATTCCCAATCATTTGAGGTTTGTATGTATGGTCGTTCGTGACTCAGACATTACATTCCCAAGAGATTTTATAGCCGCCTGGATTTTGGAAATGATCTGGGGTGTGATTCTGTAAGTAAAGTAAATGACACCAACTCAACGATGTTTTGTCGCGGCCTCTTTGCTTTGTCCCTTTCCCTACCTACGCAGTCACGTGAGAAACACGCTGACAACGCCCTCATCGCAGTGATTACTGTTTTAAAGAACGCAGGGGCAGATAGTCTTATGATAATCCAAGTTACTAGTTGCAACACCACTCCCAATTACCTAATAAATCCAAATTGTTCTATAAGACTACATTTTATGTAATATAAACAAGAGTTCTCTTAAAAATGGATTCATAGAATAAACTTCCAATATTGTAGAGAATATTAAAACTGGAATAAGGCAGTGTGACGCTTCGGTACTAAATTGAATAACCCGTTGCCGGAAGCCTGTAGACAACCTAATCTTCCAGACTTTTAGAATTATAATATTATATTACGCTTCCAACAAGTTTTTGAATTCTTTAATGTAATAAAATACTGAATATAAAATTACACCTGGCATTTTCTAATAACATAAAAGCTTCGTATATACGAGTCATCAATAAAGATATGATCTTGTTTTTTTGAATACGATCAAAATATAAAGAATTGCTGTCCCTCGGTTTTACCCGCGTGGATATCCCAAGGGATATCACATTTTCCCGGGATAAAAAGTAGCCTATATGTTATTCCAGAATATTTTCTAACTATGTGCCAAGTTTCATCCATATCCGTTTAGTAGTTTTTGCGTGAAAGAGTAACAAACATACTTACATACAAATCTTTCCTCTTTATAATATTAGTATAGATATAGATAACGCTGGCTTTCGTTTAAAGTGTAATGAAGGTGACTAGTAGGACAAATAAATTAGTTTAACACACAAAATACATTACAATAACACTCTAAATAAAATCACCCAGAAAATTGGCAACAATATGTTGATAAAGACCCTCTTAAACATGTCTTTACGATGATCAAAATCAAAAAGTAAGTACTACCCACACATATAACTTACTTGAGAATAAAGAAGAAAAGCTTTCACAAAAGATCACTCGGTATAACAAGATATAATGAAGTTTATGTACCATCTGGCACACATACTTAATGAGCTAGCCACATCGCTTGGTTCAGAGGAAATTTCCAAGATAAAGGAACTCGTGGGATAATTAGCTAAAGTTACATGGAAGATACAAAAATAGAGAGTTAAAACTTCGAATGTTCTTTAAGTTTAAGTACAGTTTATTATTACGGTAGTTAATATGATGTGCCAACAATTTTATGTTCTCGTGACGTTGTTAAGTTATATGTTTTTAGAAACTTAAGTTATATCCTTAGTAATTTGAAAGCTTTAATAAGTATCAAAATATAAATATCCTGGGACATTCTTTACACAGGGTCATCTGTTTCTAAACTGACTAAAGTTTGTTTTAGAATTCAGAGAACTGATATTCTACATCGTACTTAGATTTCGCCTAAATACTTATACAGATATTTATAGTACTTCCAGATGACAATGGCTATCAGTAAGATTTGCACTGAGGTCTCAAATTATCGATATTCTATATGAATATAGACGTGTTCTAGAGTGGAGACCACGGCTCGGTAAGCGTAGTGTAGGGCGCCCTCCAGCTAGATGGAGTTATGATATACGCAAGCTGACTGGCAGCGGTTGGAAACAAAGAGCTGAAGATCGAGCTCAGTGGCGCGCCATAGGTGAGGCCTATGTCCAGCAGTGGACGGAGATAGGCTGATGGTGATGATGATGATGATGATGATGATATGATATAAATATATTTTACGTAGATAGCAATCAGTGATTTAGATCACATTGTTACAATCTCTGCTGAATTTGAGACCAGGTGATGTGAAGAATGTTTCAGAATATGATATCACTAGCTATCCCCCAAGATGTAACATTTTCCTGACACAAAAAGTATCCTATAGTATGTGTTCATCCAGGGCATTTTCCATACATGTGCCAAGTTTCATCCAAATCCATTTGGTAGTTATTGCGTGAAAGAGTAACAAACATCCGTACACACAAACTTTCACATTTACATATAATATCAGTTAGCTATTAATAAGATTTAACTCTAAACATAATAATTGTAATTCTTTTTGCAAAATATCGAAGTGTCCTAAAAAGATGGACATTTGGTGGGACAGCTGTTTTGTAACAGGACCTTTTAGTAGCATCATAATTCCAAACCATATTTCGGTGAATAAATTATCAAATTCTGAAGCAGCATTAAATAGCACTTCGTTCTTTAGTTACAGGAGCGAAATACGAAACGCTCTCAATATTGTGAGTTCAGCCAAGTGTACAATTTCACGGTGTATAAAATCCCCTGAATTTCTGTGTTCCTTTATTTTTGGTGAAACTTTGTACGCTCCTAAATAAATCCGATTAGGAATCTGGCGACAAGAAGTGACTTATACTGGAATAACTGGCTTAGAGGCTTAAAATATTTACCTTATTTATGGATTAAAATTAGGTAAGCCTAATTTATGTTTAAGCGGTGCGGTGGATACCGTTTTAGGAAGGTATAAACGCTAAAAATGTTTATCCTTGCCTCAGTATGGTTTTATAGAAGTAGGATGATGAAGCTCACAGATTTTTTTACTGATCCAATATAAAAGCCATCACGTTATCAATTTCTTATCGATCACCAAAAGCAAATAATTCACATTGTGTAAACTTCGCTGGCACTTTTTGTGAAAAGGCTTGGCTTGACCTTTGAGTCATTATACTCTACTCATCCTTCACAAAAGACACCACTTTGTCCTTTTTCTGTACGGAAACGAGCAATTTTCAAGACAAAACTTTTATTCCTTTTAACATTAAGCTTTAAAGAATGTAAGCTTGCTAGAATCAGTCTTCCGATAATCCGTATAGAAAACACAGCAAATAATTTCAATCGGGAAATATATATAAACTAGTACCACAACTTTAATTCTTATTGTTTGAGACGTAAACTCCAATATTGATTTGATAGCAAACTTGTTACAATTTGTGACAGTATGTGCCTGGATCTTGAATGTGAGCAAGGGTCAGTCAACTGTGAAAATCGTATCGGAAACTCATGTTCATAGTTGGTCGTGTGCGGTTACTGTTTCCAGTTATAACCGGTATCGGTTGAAACATAGATAGTTACTTGTGGCGGCCAAAGATTCAGGTTAGAGTTTAGGTAATGAGTAATGGAAGTAAAGTGTTCGTGGTAGGTAGGTAAATTTTAACTAATCTGTGGTAAAGTTCTCTTGTTGAACTATAGAGAACTTGTCTATTGATTGAACAAGTTGTGGATCTGTCGGCAAACATCTATTCGATGTGTTGTGAAGGCGGCTAGTACCGTCTTATTGCAAATGTCGGGTTTGAAGGATAAATACATTTAAATAATTGAATATACACAGGATGTTACAAAACTACCCGTAAAGCCGAAAGGAGGTTAAATGGGGCCTTATAACGAGTTCATTTACAATATTTAAGAACCGTAGTAACGCTGTATAACATGCCCCAAAACAATAAAAAAATTGAATTTTGTGAATGAATAATAGAAAAACTATTAAATTAGACAATTATCATGTAAAATAAGTAAGTAGTCCTTTCTGTTAAGTTCCCTGACATGACAGCTTACTACGGTTGTTGGCTTTGATAATTAATTATATGTTTACGGGGTATTTTGTAACACGTTGTATATCCAGATGGGGTGCAATGTTTGAGATGTAGAATCTCTATAAAGATTAAAAATACTAGGGACTCTGATGTACCGTCTGCCGGCTTGAAATAGTTAAACATATTTAGTCTTTTCACAAAGGCATCAAATCTATAATAAATATTCAGTGATATTATTGATACGCAAATCCAAGCCTTCTAAAACACTACAATAAGGCACATCCTACTTCTTATCCTACCCAAATTCCTACTAATATTATAAATACGACAATTTGTAAGGGTGGATATGAATGGATCAATGAAATGAAATGAATATATTTTATTCAAATAGGCCTTTACACACTATGGTATATACAAGCACTTATGAATAGTCTGGCTCTAATACCGGTTCGGAAGGTTATATTATAGAAAAATATTGGTTATTCGTGTTGGCCTTCACAGACTCTTATAAATCTTCTTTACATGTTTTTTAAATATTACAATCATGATAATTAAAATACTATGTACTATAAAATGTTCAATATAAAATTGATATTATAAAATAGCCAAAAAGTCAGAATAGATAAAATTGGTATAGAAAAAGCAATGTAACTTTGCTGAGTTTCTTGCTGGTTTTCTCAGTTTAAAGCTGACTTCCGAACCGGTAGTAGCTTCAGTAACTTTAAATTTGACCGTCATAAGTACCTTCCGAGGGCCTAAACAATAAATGGTTTTGAATTTTGAATTTTTTACTTAAATGAGTAGGTTATCAGGCGATCAATTCATTGCCAAGGGAACAAACCTTGGTATAAAGTATATTTGATTATTTAGAGGAGAAATCCTTTTTGTTTTAAAGTATATTCAACTACCTTTATTAACTATATTAATTAGGTAACAACGGAACTAATTATAAATAACCTCTTAATAAAACTTAAACAACTATAACAGTTAATACGGCTCCGTTATTGGCAATGAACTCTTTCCGCTTTCCGCAGCTAATTATTGTACTCCACATTTACTTTAACCTTTTACATTTACTATTAACGTAAAATGCTTTCTGAGTAACTAATGTTAAAGAGCTCTTATAAATGAACTGAAGACAGATCTTTATTAAATATGCCTTTTTTACCCGACTGCAAAGAAAAGTAGTATAGCTTTTAGTGCAGAATTTGTCTGGAGAAGTACCACCTTACCCATTTCCGCCGTAAAGCAGTAGTGCACTTGTATTACTGTGTTGTGGTTAGAAAGGTAAGGCCAGTGAAATTACAGGCACATAAGAATTAACAACGTCACGACCCAGGGTCGACAACGCATTGGCGATGTGAACCCCTATCGTGTGCGAATGCCTCTATATATTGCAAATGTCTATAGGTGGCGGTAACCACTTTCTATAAGGTGGACCGTCTGCTGGTTTGTCGACGCATGTGTTATAGAAAAACAATTATGAGTTTAACAGTATATGTATGTATGTTTATATTCCACCGTCTAAATAACTGAGCTGCCCCCTTATTCAGGTAATACAAACTTCATCGGCGAGCCGCTTCACGGAGGCCTCGGAGAGCTTATATCTCACATGATTAGTAGTAATAGCGTAGTAAGCGACAGAGACAGAGCATAGAGGCCGCGACGAAACATCCTCGAGTTAGTGTCATTTTCCTTACAGAATCGAGCCCCTGATTATGATGAATGAGGTGTCAATCGATTTTTAATATAGTCCAAATAACAAAGGCTATATTTTAAATAAATTAAGTCAATTAACAGAACTTTTGTGTCAAGTAGAACAAACAAACAAGGCACAAACTGTTACTGCCTATGAACTTTTGTAATACCAGAGCCTTCGCCATGCATTTGCGAATGTCAAATGTCGAATGTATCGACCCTGAGACAAGAAGGTAAATAGTAATACAGAACCATATTACTAAGGCTCCATTGTCCGACCGTCCGTCTGTCTGTCAGCGGGTTATAACCCATGATCGTAATAGATAGACTGTTGAAATTTTCACAGAGCGACAAGGTTTGTAACCCTTCATGTGTGAGTCAGACGCACTAGGCCTCTTTTTTTAATTTGCATAACGAGCTTTAGTCTTGAGTGATTACAATGTAATGTTTCTAAACAAAGCTAATTGCTAAGGTCTAGTCTAAACAGAGTCATGTTTAGACTTCACTATACAACACATACCTGAGAACATCTTGAGTATTTCATTAATCATTATTTTGCTGACAGTAAATATATAAACACGTGTATCGTTAGCCCGAGATGCCTCTTAAAGATCTAATTGACGACATCTAACAGCCAGTTAAGTAATAAAGTCACACAACTTGGTGCGCCTCGCTCGTTAAGACAGCCAGTTAAGCGAGCCATTTGTGATTATTCAATTATCATCCTACGTTTTGTGCCGACATAAACGCTAAATACCTCGCCTTATATTTTTCACCCCAAAAACACATTTCCGTTCTAAAAATAACACCCAAAAAGGCTATTCCGTGAGCCGTTTGTAGATAACATCATTATTCTGTATTTTGTGAGGAGATTACGTCATTTTGTGTGAATTTAATATTTCGCCGCAGTTCAGTGGTTTACTTTTTTTTCATTCTTCATATTCAGGGTCGTCGGAAGCGCGAAATCATAACGTAATTATAGACCACCCCAATTTTAAATTTGTTAAAATAACACCAGAGATTTTGTACGTTACCTTCCTAATAATTATGGCGAAATAAAATATTGCTACATTTTAGCAAAATTATAGGTATACTTTCAGAAAAAAATATTCCTACACTGTATCGAATGCTGATAGAAAAACATAAAACATTTACCGGCGAAACAGGTAACGACAAGACCAGAATAACCCTCATAAACCTTCAGCGAATTTTCTCTCACTTCACCTTACTATGTTTATTTCACAAGAAGGATTTGGGCGATTCCTTTTATTTTTTCCGTTTATTTCTTGACAACTTCTGATTTCGGCTATATTTCTTTGACTTGGCCGGTTCGTTCTTTTTTTATTGGGGTTTTCTATTTTGCGGAATAGTTTTACCTTTTTACCAGTATTGCAAGAACGTCAGTATGTATTAAATCATTTTTTTTTAAAGAGTAGAAAGAGTTCGTAGCAAAAGCAACCTTCCGAAAATCTTTTAGAGTCTGACCATTTCTAAGTGCCTATAAAGGCCTATTTGAATTAATATATTTCAACCGTTTTTATAATAATCTTATGGATGTACTACATACTACCTACTTTTTAATACTGTATTTGTAAACGATTCGGGACTTAATTTGTATGGTTGAAAGTGAAATCTAAAACATTATATGCACATAAGTGACATAATTTTATTTTAATAATAAAAAAAATATTATTATACTTAATAAAAACATATCCTATAACCAGTGAACCTATACAATTTTAACCGGATAAGGTATTCGTTTCTAATTATATTTCCAGGAAAAAACCAAAACCATTTAATATTAAAGCCATTCCTATTTTGACCATAAACACCGATCCCCATTCGAGATTTCCACAACCATAGAAATACCAGTATAATCTGGATATTACACTTAAACCCCTCTGCGAGATATAATAAAAATTAATGGAGATGTAATATTAGAAATCTTTTCCCTCGCAGAACGTTAAGTTTCTTTTTTATTATTTTTATTCAATATTAAATCTTGGAAAATACATCATACTAAAACGTGACAGAGTAACTTCTTACTAGAAATGTAAGGGATATCTTTCACTTTTGTTAGGCGAACTTCTGTATCATTTGAAGGATTATTTTATGCAAGTGTTCGTGAGAATTTTAGCTTGAAATGTTAAATACAGTTGTCGTTTACTAAGAACTTACTTAATTGTATCCTTTTAACCTTAGAAACATTTATTGCGAACGTAGAAATCCTTTAGCGGGCCCATTATTTAATAACTGCAATATTTTGGGACATTCATATCGTAAAATAGATATCTGATCATAAATAGAACAAAAATAGATCTTTTACTATGAGACTTACCACCTAAACATATTTTTAAAATATGCCTACACTCAGATAAAAAAACAGACATGTTCATGCACACGAACATTATACAAAAAATCGATAACCTTTATTCAGCTAATACAAATGTGCTGAGCCGGCACAACGATGCCTCGGAGATCTGACCTCTCACGTGATTGAGTAGTTAACAAAAGAGACAGAGCATAGAAGCCGCGACGAAATATTCAACTACTGTCATTTCCCAGACAGAATCAAACTCCAGCCTATCAAAAGTTGTAATTCTTCCGTTATTCGAACGTCTTATCAATTTGTTCATCGCAAAGTTTTCCGAGATATCTATCTAACCACCTCAAAGGTACATCTCTTCGGTGGAATAGCTGGCAAAATTACCAGTTCGCACGTCACCAACCCATCTCGGTCTAGTTCACACTTGTCCAGATAATTCAAATGATTTATGTTCTCTCCTGTCGCTGTGAGAACAGTTTCTATGTTCCAGGCTCTACTTGTTGACCGTGGTTATCAAATTACGCAATAGATTACAAATTTGGTAATTTCCACAGTAAATCACTCACCAAGGAAATCCTGTCTAACTTTAGTTCGGGCACTGATTACACCCACCTTACGGGCAAACCCATTTGAATATATTATTTGCTCTTGATTTACTGTGAAACACTAAATTATAACTTTGTTGTTTTAGTTACAAATTTCCAGACCTAAAAAGATGGGAAAGGATCATTTGCAGATACGAGTTTGAAATTAATATTTATGCTGTGAATCCTTAGAACACGTTTTTCGTAACTACTTCTACTATTTTTAAAGCAACTCTTTGAATTGTTTGTTAAAATAAGGGCTAAGTAAAAAATTTCTTAAAGATATTCCGGAAATAAGTTATAGGTAACACTTGTATTAAAAGTGACTGAGGTTCAATTAGAAATATTATAGGAGTTATAAAACCGGAAATAAATGTAATTTATTTTGTTAAATATATGTGGATTTTCCGTGAAAGGAATAATACAGTGATTTTCCGACCTTTACACCAAATTTCTACACAATAACATTTGATTCCATTATACATATTCGGACCCTACAACACAATGGCGGACAATATTAATACATGCTAATAAATAACAATAGGAAACTCGATAACATTATGGTTAAAATAAATCATGCGAGGGTTCAGGATCGCAGGCCTTTATGTGTGGTCAAAACTAATAAATTCGTTGTACCGTAAGAATGACATAATATTCTCAACTAACATTCAAACTACACAACTAACATTCTAAGTGTCACAAAAACCTATTTAAAAAAAAAATTAAAAATACTTCTCGCCTGTTAAGCCTAAGAGGTTTCAATACTGTGATTCACTTCTCGCCGAAGATATTTTATGTCCTAACGTGACATGTAAATTTTTGTACCATCTTCCGGCCTCCTTATTCAGCTAATACAAAATTCGTCGACGAGCCGCTTCACGGAGGCCTCGGAGAACTTATCTCTCACGTGTAGTAGTATTAGCGTAGTTAGCGACATAGCATGGAGGCCGCGACGAAACATCCTCGAGTTAGTGTCATTTTCCTTACAGAATGGAGCCCCTGATTATAATAATTTTGTAAATAAAGATGAGCATTGGACGCTGTGGACCCCGAGAAATCGTGCCCATTTACGTTTTTGTGCCCGTACTAGGAAACCCTGTTATACAGGTTACCAAAATTACCTATATATAACCTACATATAGGTATTTGGTTGTTAAACTTGTATTTCTGTAAAAAAAACATTGGGTAGTCGACAAAACTTCAAGCATGGCGTAATGTTAAAAGTTGGGCTTCCTAAATGAAGAGAGTTTCCAAAAATATCCCTGAGGAAGATCAAAATGGAAAAATAATACCTTTTTATTTTCAAACTTAATTAACTTTAAAAGGCTATTCTCTTATTTCGGTTAGGTCCTCTTATTTCGTCTACAGAGTTTGTATAAAAACCTCCTTTAGTTTTATAAAAAAATCCTTTAGATTTTGGAAAAAAAAAATTATATAACTACCAAAAGCTGGGAAATTCAATAATCTTGTATACCTTATTTTGTAAAGCGCGAGGCCGTCTTTGTGGGTACAAATAATGCTAAATGTCAGATTCACACAAATTTCAGGGAAATCTTTCGGTTCAATTCGTAGTCATGAGAAAAGCGATTTCAAAATATGAGTTAATTATAAATATAACAAAGTTATTTTATGTATCAACTGAAATCAATATAATTATTTTACTATTATTCATTTCAATAGATGTTTTACTAAGAAAGCATCAGTAACTTTTTTATTCGTCGAAATCTTTTAATTCCATCAGAATGAAGAAAGACCTAATCGGGTAACATTATGTATTTCACAGATTAAAAAAGATTAGAATCCATTATTGGTATCCTCCATGTTGTTTTACAATAAGCCAGTGCGCATACCCGGCGCAGCCGCTGTTACGAAGACAAATGTGAGCCTCGGTCGAACGAACTACTGACAGATATGACATTTGTTTCGTGTTGCTATTTAAATAGATTAATTTACCTCTGTAATAAACCCCGTCGTGCGGTTGTGTGCACAACAATCTCTAACATGTATATGAACTATAAAAGATTTAAATGTCTGTGACTATGACTGTTTCAGAATCTTAACGCTCTGCTTATGAATATAACTCAAGCCTAAAGCCCTTTTCGTCTTATAGCAAATACTCACATAGCGAAAAGGTCAGTGTTATTTAGTAAAATTTAGGTACCTAACATCTCAGAAATTGCTTTCAAATAAATTATAAGTAAGTATTTCTATTACACAAAAGGGATGGTGAAAAAAAATATTTGTAAGAATTTTCTAGACTGGCAGTTATTTGTCAAAATAGTTTTTTCGGAAGATATATTCCCATTCGGGTCACCTCTGAATAGAAACTTTATTGATTTTGCTATTCATAATATTTATGGGGCATCTAATAACATTTTTTCTGCTCGACGTCAATTCTGATTTGATAGATACAAGTATTCCCAGAAATATTTTAGTAGAACCAGTCGTTCCGATTCTAGAAAAACACTTACCGAGAATTATCCGTTAGCAGAATAAGTCGTCTATAGTTTATACACTTTATATAGACTAACTGTAAAATGTAATAATAACTATTTAAAATAAATTTTATAAAATTACTAAGTAACAGATTAAATTGTTTGAGTTTTTGATTCATGAAAACGAATCAACACAGTGCAAGATTATACATAAAACTAATATGAATAGGCTCTTAATAAACTAGTGCGCCTCAACATCTAAGATTGCATCACTGCTTACCATCAGGTGGGATCGCAGTCAAGCACTAGTTTATACTATTAAAAAAAAATATATATATATAGTAAATAATTCCGTTGAATCGTTTTCTTCGTCAAGTCCCAAACAAGGAAACTCAACAGGATTCAAATGGATTTTACCGCCATTACGGTGTGATTACAAAAACACAAATGTAAGTCTGACTCACGCACCGAGGATTCCGTAAAGGTTGTATTAAGATAGTTCTTCCAGCACAGGAATTGAGCCTCTATAAAAGCATAAATATATTTTTTTTGACTTTTTTTTCTAGGCTTCTTGCCATTTTTTTGATAGCTCCAAGGGCTCCTTTAATTTCAAATACGCCTCGCATTTCTGAGAAAAGGGGTTTTGACAGAAAGACGGACAACAAAATGGGTCATCATGCTGTACATAGAGGAGGTGGGCCCTAAATAACACTCATTTATGATAATAAGGTGAGGTCTTCCTAAACTATTAGCTTCCATTTTGAAATATATACGGGGACGTTGTCAGACTTCTTAGACGAATTTCTCGTCTCTAGAACTTAAACTTCTCAGCATAAAGCGTAAGTTTGCTAGATCTTTATATGGCAGCAATTATGATATTATATGAAACATGCTTACATTATTATATCCGTACCAGGCGTGAATAGGTTGTAGCTTCAGTAACTTTAAATTTGACTTTCATTAGTGCCTTCCGAGGGCCTAAACTGAATAAATGGTTTTGAATTTTGAATAGTTTGATAAGTCGAAAATCAATAAATTTTTATGTTACTTAATTACTTTTTTACCTGAATTTTGATTTTAGTTTTCAGGAAGGACTGTATTTATCATAAAAAAAAATTAGCAATAATGCCTATAATAATGAAAAAAATATATATACTAGTCAACTTATCAACCTATTCACACCAGGTTCGGATATATTACCTTTCGCCCTGTTATATCACCTATGTCCTGGGATATGTTTTTTTATATCCCAAACTAAATACCAAATTGCATCAAAATCTCTTCAGGCGTTTAACCGTGAAAATTCGACCAAAAATGTAGTGCAAAATTACTTTCCCATTTATTAATTAGTCCGGTAGGGTTATTTAAAAGAAGTAGAGGAGTAGTAGAAGTAGCTACTACCGTACTATAATATGTATTATAGTTATATATTTATAAATAAGTAGGTGTAGGTACCAAGAGTAACATAAAATTACAGTGTAACGAATTTTTTTGTTATAATTTATAGTATTTTTCAGACGGTAAATTTATAGGATATAGTTTAAAACCTATCACTTATTCCAACTTAAATACATACAAAGCCCAACTACACACATCATTATCATAAATTTTAATATAAACGAGACGCAAGATCCATAAGTGACTTCCAAGACATGGCGTCACGGGTGACTGCATCTAACGACGTCATAAAAACCATGAGGATACTTACATAAAAGTCCCAGAGCACCCGCTTTCCCAATTTTCCACCATAAAAGTTCTAAAATTTTCATATCTCACGGTTTTTTGACTAATGTAAATTATTATTTTTATGCTAGAGACGTGTCCGTATAAAATGCTCGGAACTTAACTCACAGTTCAAATTACGCTTACGAAATATCTGGATAAAACTTCTCGCACATGAATGCTCTCAAGTATTTTCTGTTCATTAGTTTTTTTTTTGTATTTCTTGTACGTAATTGGTAAAGGTAGTTTTAAATGACACAAATTCAAATACTAGCAATAATTATTCGACAAAATTATAACTACGGAATATATTGTAAATGTAAAATACCAAACTACATTTAAAAGATTTAGATTCAACCCCCGGAAATAACCTAACAAATAAAAGCTGGGTAAGTGAAATAACTTCCGCATGTGGCGAAATCCAACAGTTTATATTATTTAGAACACGGATAAGCTACGGCCGGTATGTTTTCCCGAAAGCCACATATCTTGATTCAGTGACGATTTTCCGATACGTTGATAGTGTATAAAAGAAAGGCGAATGGCGTTCGTAAGTGGTATTTATGTGGTCTCACAAAGCATAAAGATAATTTTCCCTCGTTCCTGGGGCTCGATTCTATAAGGAAAATGAGACTAGCTCGAGTATGTTCCGTCGCGGCCTCTATGCTCAGTCTCTTCCGCTAACTACACAATCACGTGAGAGGTAAGCTCTCCGCGGCCTCCCTGCGCCGGCTCACCGACGATGTTTGTATTAGCTGAATAAGGGTCTGTTCCTATTTTGATACGGGACCAATTTGAATTTCAGCATTGCTCTTTCTTAAAGAAATTGTTGGTTTAATTCAAGTCAAATTAAAAAATACAGGTTGTGTAAATTCTTAAATGTGAAATATATTAATAAATTATTTTTTTTTTTTTTTTTTTATGCCACTTGGGTCGACAAACAAGCAGACGGTCCACCTGATGGTAAGTGGTTACCGCCGCCTATGGACATTTGCAACACTAGGAGCATCGCCAATGCGTTGTCGACCCTGAGACGTGAAGTTGTTAAGTCTCATGTGCCTGTAATTTTACCGGCCCCCTTACCCTTCTAACCGAAACACAGTAATACAATTGCACTACTGCTTCACGGCGGAAATGGGTAAGGTGGTAGTACTTCCCCGGACGAACTCTGCACTAAGAGCTCTACTACTCTAAAAATTGAAATTAATTGAATAATTAGAATAAGAATTAAGAATTAATTGAAATATCCTGGGACCCTCTTTTACACACGGCCATCTGATCCCAAACTAAACAGAGCTTGTACTATGGAAACCAGATAACTGATATACTACACATACTACTTTTTATTTTTCTAAATACATACATATTTACAGCCAGACACAGAACAAACATATATATTAACTCAACTTCATGCCCATTTTCTGTTATAGCGGCAACAGAAATACATCATCTGTGAAAATTTCTGTCTGTCTAACTAGCACGGTTCATGCGATACAGCCTGATGATCGACGGACAGACGGACAGCGGAGTCTTAGCAATAGGATCCCGTTTTACCCTTTACGGAACAACATTTCATAAAAATCACTTTTTTTGCTTTTTATTAGACTCATCTATTGATGCAATGGTAAATTGCATGTTGATGCTATAAACCTTATTATAACACCATAGGATATATTTTTCTATACCACTGTAAGCTGTCGTAACGGTACCCCCGTACTTTAGATAGCTACAATACCAAGAAGACTAGCTTTAAACTGGCACAGAATTGAATATCATCTTGAAGCATCCACATTGACTCAGTTGATCAAAGTAAACCACACGACAATTTTCTTTGAACAAATACTAGGCTTAGCTCATTCCTTACCATGTCATTACTTGTACAAGCCTGTTTTAGTATGTTGTAAGTTCTAGGGTGTCATTATGTAATGTAAAATAACACTTCATTCTCTGTCTCTTTCACTAACTGCGTAATCCCGTGAGAGGAAAAAAATACTGAATGGATTTGTATAGATGAAAAAGATACTTAGAGGATGGCCTAGAATAACATATGATACTTTTATGTCTGTTAATTTTACATTCCTTGGAAACGTGAGTGAAGCCGCAGAGGAAAGCTATTCTTATTATAAAGAGAGAGTATGAATTTTGCAAGTATGTGTGTATACGGAGCGTAATCAGGAACCTCTGCTACTATTTAAAAAAAATCTTTCTCTGAAAGTAAGCTACTCTATTCCCGAGTGATATGGCTATGTTATAATTCCGACGTACCTACAAAAGATCTCTCGGGATCGCGGGTGAAACCGCGGGATGGGATAGTCCTGGGATATTTCTTCACAGCCTCTCCTAAACTAAGCCGAGCATCTATAATTGTCGCCAGATTGATAAAAACTTAACATTATAAGTTAAAAAATACTATATTTAGAAGAACAACTAAAAATAAATAATTATGACATTTTTTAGTTTTAATTCCTGTGAAGATACTCATTTCAATGAACATGATTTTTGGTTGATATACCAGCGTTAAATATATACCCTTTTAGAAATATATCCTTTTTACAATTATTTTTACTATACAATTTAATTTGATAGACGCCTAACTTATTAATTACTTACAATTAAAATGCAAAATGCTTTATTTCATCACAAAGAGAACAATTTAGTTAAAAAGAGAGCTAAGAACAATGTTGTCCAAATAAATTTAAAACAATCCCTAAACCTAATTAAAAATACGCGTATACTTTGCAATTTGCCTCAGGTAATTAGCAAATTAACAAAGTTTTACAAGATAATATATCACTTATTATTAGGGTATTAATGAAGGTACAGTACTCTTGTTAAAAACCGTAAAGTATTGTTTATTACAGCGCAACGACAGCACAAAGCTGCTGGTCAAATGTTATGCAGCTATAATTATAAAGCAGAAACTGCCCTAGTTTCTCCTCTCTTGCATCACGATGAAAGCATTTACGATATTGCCCTGTGGAATATTACTCATTTACTAGAAACGGGCACACTTCTCGTAACAATTAAGCAATCTCGCTTTACGGCAATCAATCATGATTTCGGTTTATGTTTCATGTTTCTAGTTTACACTAGTTTATACTACATGTTTCTAGTTTACACTGGTTATACGTCCGGTACACTGTGATGTTTTAATCAACTTAAACTTTATAACGTTCGGCCACGGCTATATACTTTAATGGCTATTAAAAACTTAAAAAAATCACTTCTATCGTGTCTCTACGACACAACAACAAGTGAAACTATTGTATTACAGGAAAAAAAACATAATAAATCAATTTTTCGTCACATAAAAAGGTTGCGGATCTGAATTTCAAAAAAGTTTCAAAACAATTTAACCTTTTTTATCGACAGGCTTGGTGGTTAGAGACCCTGACAAACATTTGTGTGCATGAACATGTCTGTTTGTTCTGTGTCTAGGTGTAAATATCTATATAAGTAAGTATATAAAAAGTAGTATGAGAATGTCCGTGTAAGGGTGTAAGGGCCATCAGAGGTTAAAAACATCATTCATCGAAAAAAAAATTATATGTGGTATATCAGTTACTTGGTAGCCATAGTACAAGCATTACACTTAATTTGGTAACAGATAACCATGTCTGAAGAATGTCCTGGGATATTTATTAATACAAACGTTTTTAAAGACATAAAGCGAATAAAATTAACGTCACGTTTTCTACTTGGCAAACCCTTAAGATACCCATGACATGGCGATGGTTAATGGATAAATTGTCATTTTGCCACGTCCGCCATATTGGATCGAGAATGACGTCACATGGCTAATCATGCGTAGTCACTGAAACCAGTGTGGGCAAAATTTCAGCTCAATCGGAAACCGGGATGTGGGTCAAATTTAATTTGCTATGTATGATTACAGACTAAATATTAAAATCATTCTTCTAAAAAAATTGTAATAAAACCTATTTACAAATGACGAGCCAATTAGCGTGGTAGTTAGATACATTGATAATCACGCAAGGTTGTGGGTTCGTGAACACGAATATTGGGTTGCAAATATCCTATAGATATTGTACAAGATATATGTGATATATCTGTTATCTGCTTTTCATAGTTTAGGATCAGATAACAAAGTCTGAAGAATGTTCTAGGTTAAAAAAAAAATATTGAACTATTAAATATTAACAGATTAAACAAGAACAAGAAAAAAGTTTGCGATCACTTGTAAAACTTATGATTATAGTCATGATTAATATATTAAAAATAGCTTTGCTAATCCTTAAACGCTCTAACTACTACCGTTTGCGCTAAAAAAATTAATACCATTGTTTATTTTTAAACAAAAGCTTAAAAATAACATTCACAAATGTCAGTACTGCCAAGTCAAAGTAATTTATTTTTCTTGTGTGTAAGTTTTAATCTTAGTGCGAATAGAATCGGCACCATTTAAATGCATTCAAATGGGGAAATTTTGACATTAATAACCCTTGCTGTCATATCAAGTTACCAATTAATTATTTAATTAATTAAACCAAAATAACATACGCTTATCAATATTAGTTGAAAGCCTATCGAACGCTGCCAATGGGAGACCTGTAAGTTTGACCGACGAGTTATAAATGGGTCCCTGTGTACCTAGAAAGTTGCGATAGCCAAGTTTGGCCAACTTAGACTTGGGGCGATAGATATTATCGTATTGGGAACCTCGTATTTTGTATGACGGCTGACACTTAAGCTATTACTTGTTTTCTGTAGTTTGTAGTCCTCAACCAAGTTTCCGATATAACGATTAGATTTGCTGTTGGACTTTGGGACCGGCAGTAAATTTCACGCTTTTTCTATGCCGTCTTATATTTCCCGCAAAGTTTTCCTTACAAATGAACATTAAGTCAATAAATGAACTTGTGGTTTACACAATAATCTACACTCAATGCTATTGGTCATAAAGCCCCAAATAGAAGTACCTAAATAAATAGTTAATTAAATAGTTACCAGAGGCCGAACCCTTTATAATAATTGACTTTATAATATTTGAATACCATTAGCCCAGAAACCACATACGATTTCATATATTTGTCTTTCATTAAATGATTATGCAAATAAATGCTCCCTTTCTATGATTTATATGAAAGGAAATGGATGGGTACTTCCTGTGCAAAGAACGATATGACGATCATTTATTACGTCACCCTATATTTCCGAGAAAGTTTGGGAACCTGTCTCTTTATGTCATTTCTCAATCTTTTCGATATAACTGTATTACTGTAGTACTGTGAAAAGAAAAAATATATATTTCTGGGATAATCAATTCGTTACACTGCTCTAGTCATGCAGTTATACAACAACTTTAGTGAGAACCTTTATTGAGAAAAAATAATTACAGTTAAAAAAATTTGAAGAACATTATCTACTTATAGGATATTAAATAATAAAGAAATAAAGTTGAAAAATAAGTATCCCAACCATCTATACGTTAATGTTAAAAATAAAGCATTGCAATAATAGTGATAAAACTCTAGAACAAAACCATTCTGATCATTATTTAGTACCAAATATTAGACAGTAAGAGCATATCGTTTCCCCCACAAAAGGTCACATACAAATCTTCTTTAAAAACAAATCGCGACAGGACTAACATCGATATTTATTTAGGAGCCACTAAACTACATCTAAAAGAACGCTTTCACTAATACGCTTCACTATCAGTGACAAGCGACGATAAAGATGTCCCCTCAAGACTTATGGGCAACAAAATGACCATACCTTCATGCCACATGAGACCTATCTTTCCAATACGTAGGAGCAATTTATTCTATAGCAATACATCAGTACGTGTGCAGAGGACGGGCGAAAAGGTTTCCAGAAAAGGGTAAATTCTGAACGTACATCGACAAACTTAATTTTGTCTTCGATATCAAACCTATTTTTACATCGTGAAGGAAAAAGCGTAACTCTACGTGGATTCGGAATTTTTATGGGTGCAATAATAAATTTGTCGCTTAATACATTGAAGAATGCGAGCCGCTCGGTCAATGTTGCCATCGTGAATATTTTTCGGTACATTTTGTTGTCGGGGTGAAAATATTTGATAGTGTACATTGGTGGATGGCGTATATATATTGTGGACAGAAATAAAAGAAAGGTATTTGTTTGAACGCGTCGCGGGATAAATATCACAATAGGGAACATTTTTCGTAACTTTATGGAACGATCCATAAAGTTATGGAATGTTTCCCCTTTTTATTCACGCACCGTTGACTTGTTGATGTTTGTGTTGCTGAAACATTACGCTATGCCATTCTCGCATAACCATACATCATGCGAACCAAACATTTTACTTTATTTCCTCTTCAAAGTTTGAGAATCAGAGAGATCGTTGAGTAGTAGAGCTCTTAGTGCAGAGTTGATCCGGGGAAGTACTACCACCTTACCCATTTCCGCCATGATGGAGTAGTGCGCGTATTACCTACTGTGTTTCGATTAGAAAGGTACGGGAACTGGTGAAATTACAGGCACATGCGACTTCACAACTTCATTTCTCAGGGTCAACAACGCATTAGGGATGCTCTGGTGTTGCAAATGTCCATAGGCGACGGTGATCACTTACCATCAGGTGGACCGTTCGCTTGTTTGTCAGCCCATGTATTAAAAAAATAAAAAAATTGTATTGTAGCGTAATAATAATGCTATAGTTTTAGTATTAGTGCAGCATGAGGTTTAAAAGGCATTTCCTACATTAATAAATCAAAGCTTGGAATAATAGTGAGAATACATTACATACTGGGAATTCATTCAATCTCCCAGAAGTCTGAGAAAAACCGCGAGGCGGAAGTGAGAAGGAATTAATAATAAAATTAAACTTGATACATTTACATACATTTTGCTATTCACAGAACTGCTGTAATGATAAAAGTTTTACGCTTCGTTCTATTTAATTTCAACAAATATATATATACGTGGTTATCTATATATATAAAAATTTGTTTGTCTGTATGTCCTTTATAGAATCGTAAACTATGCAACGGATTTAATTTCAGTTTTCAGCAATAGATTGAGTAATTCAAGAGGAAGGTTTATGACCAGGATTGAAAGCGGGCAAAGCCGCAGGGCGCAGCTAGTATATATATAGTATATAATAAAATATACTACGAGCATTCAACCCTATTTTAAATACACTATTTTATTTTAAAAATATTATAATATATTTTATTCTATTTAAATATTTAAGAACATCAATATATTAAATATTCACACATAGACAATAGTTATTTGTGCAACAAGAGAGCAAAGTCATTTTTTACTGCGAGAGCTGATTTTGAATCCTGAGTATCCTAGTATATTGAAAGGGAGCGGAGGGCGCTGTCAAGGAGAGCGAATATGTTGGCCCGCAGGTTTGCGCGATGCTCGGATCAGGTGAAGATAACACTTTTCCGAGCGTACTGCACATCGCTGTACACGTGCAGCCTGTGGGTTAATTACACGCAGAAAAGCTACAGCTCCCTCCGTGTCCAGTTCAATAATGCGTTCAGGGCGGTGTTGGGGCTGCCTCGCTTCTGCAGTGCCTCAGGCATGTTCGTGGAGGCGCGCACCGATTGTTTCCACGCGAGTATGCGCAAGAGGTGCGCGTCTCTGGTACACAGGGTGCGGGCCAGCTCTAACACCGTCCTGCTCATGATAAGTAATAAGTTAGATTGTCCCTATATCCGGCACTGCTGTGATAGGCATACTACTTGCAGTGCCGGATAAAGCGGCTATATTATGTATATTTGTATGTGTGTTTTATGTATTTTTTAATGTGTAATTTTGCTTTTAATGTTTTTAATGTATGGGTCGTGTTACTTGCAATAAATGAATTTGATTTGATTTGATTTGATAGCGAGGGATTCAAAGGCACGAGATGCAAAAAAATTTGCTCTCGTGTAACACACATGACTTTTCACTTCAGCAGCAAGAACACTTTAGGAGATAAAATAATAAACAGGAACTTGTTGTTTTAATTCTTCCGGTGTTAAAATACTGTCCTCGTCGGTAGTTTCACTCATATTTTACGTTTATTTGGAAATTTCATTCCCGCTCTTTTATAGAAATTAAGGCGTGTTCGGAAATAGCACCCATGATATTTTATTATTCAAAATATATTATGTAACATTATTGAAACTAGAAATAAATATTTACAGGTTAAATATCAGTTCTATTTGCAGTAAATACTTATTTTCGTTTAAATACAACAATAAGTTAAAAATTCAATTAATTACATTAAAATACATAATATTCTTTTTGGAAAATTTCTTTACTTAGTACGAATATCCGAACGTGTTTGTCTTTGAGGTCGAATTCAAAATCGGAACTTCGAAAGGGCTGGTCTTTGTCTCTCTGTTTCTAATGGCGGGAAAGAGATAGAGTATGCATGTTTCGAATTGTATGATGAACCCAAGGCTGAAAGCCGCGAATATCTTATATGCGCGACTTTCTAAAAAAACAAAAATTAAAAAATTACTTTGTCTCACTCAGTATAAATATTTTTATAAAAATATTTTTTTCACTTCAGTAGCTCAAACATGTAGGTTTTTGCTGCCTGAAATTAGCGAGCAAAATGCGATTTTGCTCACTGAGTGAGACCAAGTAACTTTTAAATTTTTGTTTTCATCAATCATACAATTCGAAACATTCACACTCTATCTCTTTCTCGCCATTAGAAAGAGAGAGAGACAAAGACCAGCCCTTTCGAAGTTCCGATTTTGAATTCGACCTCAAAGCCAAACACGTTCGGAAATGCGTACTAACTAAAGAAATTTTGCATAAAGATAATTATGTCTTTTAATGTAATTTATTGAATTTTCAACTTATTGTTGTATTTAAACGAAAATAAGTATTTACTGCAAATAAAACTGATATTTAACCTGTAAATATTTATTTCTAGTTTCAATAATGTACGTAATATATTTTGAATAATAAAATATCATGGGTGCTATTTCCGAACACGCCAAAGAGCGGGAATAAAATTTCGTGGCTGGCGTAAAGAGTTGAATAAGTTAACAAATATTAAAATATGAGTGAAACTAGCGACGAGAACAGTATTTTAACACCGGAAGAGTTAAAACAGTTCAGTATAACAGTAAGTTCCTGTTTATTATTTTATCTCCTAAAGTGTGCTCGCTGCTGGAGTGAAAAATTATGTGTGTTACACGAGAGCAAAGTTTTTTGCATCTTGTGCCTTTAAATCCCTCGCCACACTCAGGATTCAACTTTAGAATCACTCGCTACGCTCGTGATTCAATCTTTAAATCCTTCGGTTGCTCAGGATTCAAAATCAGCACTCGCAGCAAAAAACGACTTTGTTCTCTTGTTGCACAAATAACTATTACATTTTAATTGGACCGACACTACTGGCTTTCACCAACAATCACAAATTTCTGGGCATTTGCGGTCGCATTGTGAGTGTTTTCTGTCCATTCTGGCAAAATAAATTTTGCATATTTCTCACAGCCAGCCGCTTGACGCCCTTGATCCTCTTGTACACTTGGCTTCACAGCTCAATTTACAGGTTTCCTTTTGAGAAAGTTTTTTACGTGTGTGTACAATGGAAGCTGAACTGATTGATATAGCTGAAGGTCTGTCATATGTCGAATCCACACGGCATGTGACAGTCTCCAACAGCTCACTGCAACAGCTCACTCCAACAGCTCACTCCAACAGCTCGATGTAACTTGATATTTCGAGGAACCCTGTTAGCCAACACGTTTCACTACATTAGACACAATTTTTTATACTCTAGGAAAGAACATGGTACTTACTTCATTGGGTTCCATCACATGTTCGCTTAGAGGACAATGGGACTGCTAATACACTAGCCAAGCAAACAGTATCAGATGCAATTCTTCTAACCTTTTCCCCTTACTTTAAATTGTTTTAGAAAAGAGAATTAGGATTGCTATTCTATTTGGAAAAACTTTGACGGTCCCAAGAAAATGGATGTTGGTACAAAACGATTCAATCACATTCTTTGGGTTCACCGTGGATTGATAACCAGCCTTCTATTCAGCTAATACAGACTTCGCCCGCGAACTGGCGCAACGGTGCCTCGGTGAGCTTACCTCTCACGTTATTGCGTGGTTACCGAAAGAAACGGAGCATAGTGGCGCGGCGAAACATCCTTGATATTTCATTAGGCACAGCTTGAACTTCTACAAACTACCTATGCTAATATTATCCAGAGTTGATTGTTTACCTAAAGAAGGCGGCATAATCGCATGTACTTCAAAGCCCTTAACAATGTAATTAAAAAAACTATATTCAAACAAACCTGCACTCATATAAAACAAATAAAAGCTTTGTTTTCAGTAAAGGAAACCAGCCGAACACCTCCACAATAATCGCCACCAAATAAATTAAAAGCATACGGCCATTTGTTGAGCTTAATGGTCACAATTTCCTCACGTCTGGACCATAGTTCATTGTTAACGAAATATTCGTGTGACAAATGTAAGGCGAAGTGAGATTGATAGGTTACTTACGAGACCCATTGGGTCAAAGAACCGAAGTAAATTAACTATTTAACTCCATTACATAAATAAGGGTTCCATTCAATGTACGGTCACTGTCGTTACTGAATTTTGTATAAGGTTTTACGATTTGTAAATAAAAATAAAATGCTTTTATCACCAACGACAGGTAACAGGGCCCATAGATTTTTGTAAGTACAAGAGTGGTCGATGTAACGTAGCCTATGCCATAGTGTAGCTTTCTATCAGAATAGAATAATTAAATTTGGATAAGTAGTTTCGGAGATATCTACTCATACGTCACCTACGTCTCGTGTCGAAATAATGGCTTCATAACCTGTAAAAACATTATCTTGACCGCTATTCGGTATAAGTATGATAGTGATCTTATTATAGTTAGTTCATAGCATCAACACTTAAAAACTGCCCAAGATCTAGTGTTTTCCGGGATTAATATCCTCTATTAATCCAGTGCTTGCATTCTCTAATATGAACTTGGTCGGCGAGGTGGATCAACGAGGACTCGAAGAGAGGACTTCTCGCACGATATGTAGTTAGCGAAGCAGACAGAGTATAGAGGCCGCGGCGAAATGTCATCGAGCTAGTGTCATTTGCCTCACAACATTTTACGCCTCTATATATTAATAGGGCAGATATCAGCGTGCTTCTAGTAATCAGTTTGTTTTCATTCAATATTTATATAGAAAATATCACCGCATATGCTCGACAAACGATTACATGCCCGTATTATTTTGCTTTTGTTTGTCTTTTACACATTTCTTACAGATTATTGTCCTAAAATAGTAAAACATGGAAAAATAGCCTTGATGTCTTATCTAGGATCTAAACTGGGAACGCAAGAAAATTGCAGGCGGAAACTATAGTCATAAGTATTTATTACTTAAATCATCATTATCATCATCAGCCTATCATCGTCCACTGCTGGACATAGGCCTCACCTATGGCACGCCACTGAGCTCGATCTTCAGCTCTTTGTTTCCAACCGCTGCCAGCCAGCTTGCGTATATCATCGCTCCACCTAGCTGGAGGGCGTCCTACACTACGTTTACCGAGCCGTGGTCTCCACTCTAGAACACGTCTACCCCAATGGTTATCGTCGATCCTTTGGAGAGACTCCGAGCTTAACTTATATATAATGAATTAATTAAAACGCGTCATTACTATGTGTCTGTAAGCAATTAGTACATGTAGAACTTGCCGACAATCAGTTAGCCCACTCGTAAACCTATTGAGGTCATAGAACTCTTATAAAAAATTATTAAATAGATGTGGTCTATACTGTTACGTAGCAAATTCGGCACCGTAAAAATTTCTGTACTTACGGTTCCTGTGGGCTCATTCCAATATTACCATCAATTCCAATACATTAAGTTTTGATTTCGTAGTTTCCTTATTACAACATTTCATCCATAATTGCATATAATTTGGATTTAATTATGTTTTGAAATGGTCTGTTTACATCAATCGACCTGATGGATCGATCTGTCATTTAATGTCATTTTGATGTGTGTGAGTGATGTTCCTGCGCGGCGGTATTATAGATAATTTTGTGCCGGTCACACGCTAGTCGAATGTTCCTATCAAGGAAGGTGGGAGATCGGTCACCGCTAATCATTCAAAGCGAGGATTATCCCATCCCTATGAGACTGTATATTGGTTCTGGGCGTTCACTCTTTCATTTCGATCTTCGGAATCGCGTGCGCCGCTTTGGCACCAAGCCCCGGTGCGTCTTTATTTTTGTAAGTATAAACTCATTTTTTTTTTTCAATTGGATTCTTATTTGTGATTATTGAACGTAGGCTGATTCGTTTTGGGTTATTTCAGAAGTTTTGTGTGGACCAACGACCGGTGCGTGTCTCGGACTAGAAGACAGACACGCCACGCGTTTTTTCAAACATTCCATAGTAAGTATGAAGCCAACACGACAGTAAGTTATTGTCGTATTATATCTATTGCGTTATTTAATTGTTGCATTTTTTTTAGAACAATAAGGGAAGATTTTGCCGGACACGCGGGTGGTGTTCCGCGTGTTAGTCGGAGTGGACATTGTTCAGCATCACTCCCCAGGGCAAGAACATTTTCCTCCACAAGGTATTTATGGCGTCCTTTTTATAAATATCACGCTAATTAGTAGCTTGTTTTTCTTTGGTGTTGCCTGGTCGGACGGACAAAAGTATGGTTACAATCTGGTTCGCCGCTTGTCCGAATTTAACCTGGGATTGCCGATTAGGTTTTTCTTATTGGATACTGTGTGGTGTATGGCCAACCACATGGCCGGTTTTGTCGGTAAGTGGTGAGCACATGGGTGACACGAGGGTTGGTGTTCACCATTTTGCCTGTGCTCGGGTCATGCAAGCTTAACTAACCGGCACAATCTTTCTAATTTCCAGGAGGAGTTCTGTATGGGCGGTAACAGTTCTGTGCGGGCTGTAACGTGTTCTGAACGGGCCGTGAAGCGTTTCGGTGCGAATCGCGATGCGCTTGGTACGGGCCGTGAAGACAGCTTACGGGGTGTGCCGTGTGGAGCGGAGGCCGGACGCGTGGCGCTTGCCTCGCTTGCTTGCTGGGCTTCTTTCCGCTGTGCTTGCCTTGCTTGAAGGATGCTGTAGCGGTACCCCATATAATTACTTTACTAGTCCCTAATAAGTAACGTTCCTTCTAAACGTTAATAACAAATTTTTTCTTTAAAACTTTTTAAACGGGCTGACAGCCGTTTCTGTCAGTGGCGCTCAACTATAGATTCATTATAATAAACAAAACACAACCTTACTCCAGACCCACGCTCTGAGTCTAGCTGGCTCAAATTTTTATGCTTTTAGTCTAGCTGAATATTATATATTTTTAAGTTCATAAATAAACTTTCTCATAAACCGGGGAACTTTTGTTTTTTTATTCCCCGCTAACAAAGATGTAACAATACACAGTACTATATATCGACAAAAATACACAAAAAAAAAAGTTGGAGTACTCTTAGAAAACTGAAGATATTTTGTGGTTATGATTAAAATTTATTAAAAAAAAACAGGTTTTTCAAGAAAACGTAAACTTATACCGTAAAATTATGTCCGCGTTTTTCCAAATTCAAAACCATCTATTCAGTTTAGGCCCTCGGAAAGCAATTATGAAGGTCAAATTTAAAGTTACTGAAGCTACTAATATACTTTTAACTGCCATACCAACCAATTTTTTTTTTTTGATAACATTATATGCATATAAAATTCCTATAACGTAAACATCTATAAATTATCCTAAATTTTGATTGTATGGTAGTGTCACTACTATTTGATTAATGTAAACAGACGTGCATATAGTATAGTCTAGTATACGTCCGTGGTCTTATTTAATTCAAAAGAATATATCAATTTTTAATCAGGCGATCGATATAATTAGTAAGCTTAATGATATAAATAAAAAAGTACATATAACATTTTAAATTACTGTAAATTTTTTAAATTATTCTCTAGATATTTTTACCAAAACTATGTGAATATAATAAATAACTGTGCCATGCCACTGTATTGGGCAATCGATACGAATTCGCTACAACAGACAGTTGTCGCACCCGCGGACGCGTTTAAGCATCGAGGCAGCTCTTATATGTATGCGAGAAGGTTGTTCTATTTGTTTGTTTAGATTTCTATGTCCAGATTAAATTCGGATTGAGGCATTAATTATTTGCACTGATTAGGGCTCGAACCTGCCAACGGTGGAATTGGATCTTGACGCTGGCAGTAGGACCAATATAAATACGAAACGAATTTATCTTTGTTACTAGCTGGTTGTTAGCCATGAATTTATTTCCCTTTCGCTGTAAGAGGCGTTTCCGATGAGGGTTTTTGCTTTTCGAAACAAAAAAGATATCTAAAAGGAATTACAAAACGACTTATGTATGAGGAATATGTATATATAAAATGATGGGAAGGAAAGTAAATATTTTGTTAGGTATAATTTGTAAAATAATTGAGTCTTGGTATCCTCTGAAAAAAATCAAATCAATGTTATAATAGGTACATTAAAGTACCTCCGAAGCTGCTGTAATAATAATAGTATTATTACTATTTCTTTACATATTATATTCAGATAGAATATTTTCAGACATTTTTTTTATTTTCGTAATCTAGTATCATAATTTAAATAATTATAAGTATTAAGCAAAATAAAAACATATAAAACCTATTTAAAATTACATAGAAATAAAAGTTAGATTAGATGCTCGCAAACGGACCAGCTGGACTTAATCCCTGCCGATGGGAACCGTGGCTAGAACGCTGGTGGCATTGCGACGCTGTGTCACAATGCTAATCCTCCGGCCCATTCATTGGTCATGCGAAACGTCGACCTGATAAATCATGAAAAATACGAAAAACTCCTGACCTTCACGAACCTTATGTCTCTGCCCACATCAAGTACTTTTTGTCCCGCATGGGGCTTTTAGCCCTATTGTCTGACTGTAGGTCGGACGCTGCGAGAATATCGACACATGTTGCGTCCCATTCTACTAGCCGGGGATCTTTCAAGACACTGGTCATTCAGTAAGGTCTTATTCGTCCCGCATCAAACCATTCGGTTCGCGGATAGCATACGCTTGCCTTGGTAGCCCGCTGAGGTCAGAATAGCGCACAATTGTACCTGCACTTTTGACGCATCATGGCCCGTGGTGGCCAAGCTAGTTGATAAGGGTACCACACTAACATCAATGGGGTTAATTTATAGGAGCACTGAGACGTAAACATGATGCAAGATGCAATGCCTAATCATTTACAATAAAGAATTGGAGAGATTGAGTGAGCTTCTTGCAATCGAGACAAACCTCCATGGTATTTTAAATTATAATGATTACTGTTAGACTGTAGGAGGTTTTTATTGTAATAAATAAAAATAAATAAGCAATTTCAATTTGCTGTAAAATAATACTTTGTGATGAGTAAGGAAAAATACAGTGAGATTGTGATCAAATAAAAGTGAAGTAAGAAAGAAAAGCATTGCGAAGTTAAATACTAACAACAAATACGTCTTTGAACCTTTTTGTTGCGAATCTGTTTCCTAGAATTTCATGAATATCTAAACGTACCTTTATTTAACCTTATTCGATCTAATAATATCAAATGGCTTACAACTAGCCTTTAGGCTTTCACAAATCTTCTTCACGTACTACTTATTTACATACTAGTCTGCGCCTCATGGTTTTACTCGTGCTCTCAGGATAAATTCCATGGTATGTCCTTCTCCACACTGTCTATCCTCTCACGACGTGATGGACTTTTATTAAACAGAAATATTATGATTTCAGATGAATTTGTGAACAAAGCTAATAATTAAAATATTATTTGCAAAAAGAGGTTTTAATACACAGGTAAAAAAAGAAGATAACCCAAGGCGTGGTCTTTCATAATTCAAAGAAGCTCAATCTCTAAGTCCTAATTATTTGAAGGCTGACTTCCAAACCAGTGGTAACTACAGTAATTTTGACCTTCATAAGTGTCCTCTGGCCTCCGCGACCAAAAACTGAATAAATGTTTTCCAAATTTGAATTTAATTAAACTGGAAATATTATGAACCTGAAATTGTTCTGAAGTAAAACTCGTTATTTTACTTCAATCATATCCTCAAACCATTTCAAATATAAACATTTCGAGTGAGTTTTTACTTCATTACCAAAGTCATATAACAAACATCAAAGAAAATAAAGAAATTCATGAAACATATTGAAACGTATACAAAGAAAAATGTAGGTCAAGAAACGTAGGTTGAACGTATAAAAGGAAGAATGATAGATAACAAACAACCTACCTTCAAGGTTTCAGAGGAAATGTCGTTGCTAGGCAAACTGCCGATCCAATTTATCCCACAATAAGAATTTCGCTGAGAAATCGATAGCCCACTGTTAGGTGGTGATCGCAATTTGCGGTCCAAGTCGAGTGGCTATTATGAATCCATAATAAGACTAGCATCGATCTTAGATTCGTTAAAAGGACGAAAATATTCTGTAGGCCCGTTTTGATTTAAGCGTTAGTAATGATTGGAAAAATACCCGGATATCTTGAGTTGAATTAAGTGGGTCAAAAACCTTCCTCTATTTAACGTAATATAGACTACAAGCTACTCATATTTAGAATTCAAAATTCATCGGTTTGTTCCATCAAAACCTGTTGGTATGTTGTCTAAATAAAAACAATCACTCAGGTCTAAGATTATTTTTACCACAAAATATTTAAGTACCTATTGTGATGCGTGGAAACGATTCGCAGGAATTTTCTTATTCTTACTCCACCACTGCATTCAACAAGCCCTTAAGAGAGTCAAAAATAGGGATAAGTGTAGATATACATACAGTACAAGTAGCAAGTTTTAATTAAGAATCCGAAATTTGAATTTTGCCTGGAGAGCGTACACTAAACAATGCTATTCGAGCCTAAATTTACTCGAATAGCATTGTTGTTGTAAATGTTAGTAGAATCATTAAGTTCGATCACCAACACACGTTAAAATGTGCATCTTTTGAATTTCGAATACGCTTCTGGCTACTCTTCCTGTCAAGAGGTGATACCTTTTTTGTCATATATAAAAAAGATACAGTAAAAAGTCCATACCGTTATGAGCAACAAATGAGGTTTTAGTCCCAATTAATATCATCACAAAATACTGGTCACTCAATCTCCTACTTCGATCAATAGTAAATGATTTTAAAAATAAATTCACCTACAGTCGAACACTAAAAAAGCGTTCAAAATGCTTGCAAATATTCTGTTTGAACCGTCAAGTGCATTTTCAAAATTCAAAATTCAAAATTCAAAATTCAAAACCATTTATTCAGTTTAGGCCTTCGGAGGGCACTTATGAAGGTCAAATTTAAAGTTACTGAAGCAACAGCTTTTAGTTTCGTGTGTCAGCGGAGCATTTCAACCACTTTGTGTCGAAGCTCAATACCACACACTCAGCATTTTATAAATTTTTATACATTGCCAATGTCGAGAGACGTAAAAAAATACGTACTCTAGAAAGTTCAAGCATTTTAATATTAAATGTTGCTGATATATTAATTTAAGGGCACTGTAAAAACGGAATTAATAATTGCACAGTAACCTAAATTTTCCAATTCAATTAAACGTAATAGTAAAAATACAGTTCACGAATCACCCAAATAATTAATAGTAATATCCAGGGACATTCTTAGCACATGGCCATCTGATCCCAAACCAAGCAGAGCCTGTATTATGGAAACCAGAAAATTGAACACAAGTGTTTGCCCTGGGTCGGAATAGAACCTAAGATTGGTCGCGTGGCGGTCAGGGTCTCTAACCAAAAAACCCACTGGCCAGTCATCCATTCAACAATCATTATCATTAGTTATCTAATGAAATGAAATGTGAGGAAAATATTATTATTCAAAGAGGTCTCTACGAGCAAAGAATAGTCTGATTCTAATACCGGTTCGGAAGGTTAACGTGAGTAAACAACAAATTCTTCTTTCAAAGTCTTTAAAAAAAACGTACTTACATTTATTACAAAACTGTTATTTAGTCTCACTGACAATACCTGTGTGTTACCAAGGAAGTTAATTTAAAATAACATCAATTTCCGCCAAATCGATCAACTATAGATAAAAGTTATATGTATAAATTAACAAATCTTATTTTGCTAATTAAATAATGGAATAATCTTATCAAATTAGTGTATTGTCATCGGTCCTCGATAATTCTACAATGTATGAATGAAATCTGACCATTTAAAGTGGGTCAAAATCGCGAGTCGGTTATAAACCTAGAAACATTAAAACAATACAGGTGAAGCGTGTAAAAAAATATGGTTGACATCAATCAGTTTTAAGTAATAAAAAATCCTCTATCAAAGCTGCCAACGGTATGAGTATCCAGCCCCCTTATTCAGCTAATACAAACTTCGTCGGCGAGCCGCTTCACGGCCGCGGAGAGCTTACCTCTCACGTGATTAATAGTATTACCGTAGTTAGCGAAAGAGACAGAGCACCGAGGCCGCGACGAAACATCCTCGAGCTTGTCTCATTTTCCTTACAGAATCGAGCCCCTGTACGTATAAATCTCTAATTAGAGAGCAGCAATCCTTTTACCGATTGCAGTCGAATGTCGACGCGAAATCTCTTTGACATTTTTAGTTCCTGTTTGAAACGATGAAATAGAACACTCGATTTATTCCCTCAACGCAAGACCTCACATCTATCAGCAAATATCTATCGAATCTGGTTTCAACCAGATAGGTAAGTGGATAAGTTCAGACGGGAATCGATATAAACTACATACCTACTGCATGCTATTGAACGAAAGTGTCGCATTCCTACTGGAAATGTTGCATCGTTCTTATGGAAAATAAGCAATACAACGGGTTGTTTGGTAACTCTATACCAGCCATTCTCAAAGTGTGCCCTAGGGCTCTGTGGGGGCTCAGTGAGAGTAGGTACTTTTAATAATAAGAAAAATCTTATCTTCTATCACAATCTGTCATACCTGATATCAATCAAGTGATGAAAAATTAGAAGCAGTTCCAAACTTCCCATTGGATATAAAAAAAAGTCTCATTTATTAAATACTATCTACAATACATTGTAACATGATTTCCAATAATGAATACACATCTGAATTTTTTTTTTTGGCTCCGTCATTTACATATTTCGCTTTCTGAAAGGGTTCCGTCACCATAAAAGTTTGAGAATCGCTGAATACCAACAATATAACCAATTTCTGAATCTGTTCCTAGGCATTATTTTCACGTTCCTCATGAATAGGATCATTAACATAAATGAAATACCTACTTCTGTGTATTATTAGATTCTTACAATTAACGTTATATTGTAAGATGTCGTATTATAATACTAGCTGTCTCCCGCAGTTTCACTCGCGTTTATGAACATCATATATTGTTGATGCTGTGTGAGTCCAAAATAAATGTTTTCTTTCTTTTTTTCTTTCTTACTCAGATATCTACTACTTCTAAATCAACTAATCAAATTTAATTATTATTTGAATTCGACAAAAGTAAAATTCTCATAATAGACTTTATAGTGCTTAAAATAATGTTTCATTGAAAGGAATAAAATTGATATAGTGTTTTTCTATGTATACACAATAACATTATTTTGCAAGTAAGTCAATAGCAGCAAAATGAAATTTTGTAGGTCAAACACTCCGCTTTAAAATTCTACGAAGTTTTTCAATAATACAGCGCTGAAAACGCTTTTCATTTTTAATTATAAGACATTATTATTATGCTGCATTCAAGAACTGGCAGCCGCTAAAAGGGGTAAGGGAAAAATGGATGGTAATAATGGTCGGTATAATGAGGATATGAGAGAGGTTGGTAAATATGGTTTTAACAAGCGATCGGAAAGAAATAAAAGAACGAGGTAAAACCCACCCCTAGTTAAAGAGGTAAGAAAGAGAAAATATATTATATTTGAAATCTAGAAAAATACCACTTTCTTTTTAAGACTTTAAAGTCTATTATAGTTTAGAAAATCGGTACTAATGTAAACTAACTTTATGTAAATGGATTTATAAACTTTATTGATAGTTTTTATTAAGTAAACTTTGACAGTTGACCCTTTTAATGGAGGTAAGTATTTGCATAACAAAAGACCCTCTCTCATCCGACCGCACGAGAGTACCTATGCTTAACTTATATGTAGGGGTGTCAACTATTACAAAAGCTTCTATCTCGATAATCGTTAACTGAGTATCATATATTTTATTGTAACAAAACATATGCTGTGTCCCAATTTCATTACAAATCCATTCTGACGAGTGTCAGAAAAGACATTTAAAAAGGAGTTTGATAAATGATTTTTGACTTCAGTAGCTCGAACATGTAGGATTTTAATTTTTGTTTTCAGAAAGCCGGGAATATCTTATTCAGTCTTGGGTTAATCACACAATTCAAAACATTCATATTTTTATACGCATGGACCGACAAACAAGCAGACGGTCCACCCGATGGTAAGCGGTCACCGCCGCCTATCGACATTAGCAACACTCCCCTAGTATTGCTGCATCGCCAATGCGTTGTCGTCCCCGAGACGTAAAGTTGTTAAGTCTCATGTGCCTGTAATTTCATCCCTTACCTTTCTAACCGAAACACGTAATACAAGTGCACTACTGCTTCACGACGGATATAGGAACCGGGATAATAAATAACAACAAAATTTCAGTTACAAAACCATCTCAAGACAATCACCCTTTAAACGTCGAAGCAAAATCTAATTCACGGGATAAATATATCGTGTCGGTAGCTAAAATCATTTAAGCACCCCAATTCTAGGTCTGAATCGCTTACGCTTATTGGTTTTACTGAAGTGACATCCCTATTATTGCGCGAAATATTTTCTCAGTCGTAATGTGCAATCCCATTTTAAGCTGGGTCGATCTGCTCGGTTGCTTTTGCTCGGCGCACGTAAAGTGCAAGCGCTTATTGCATTTTTGATTCCAATGATTGAATGAATGAACGATCAAAATCTTGTTTGTGCTTTTATTTTTTTTATTATAGCTATGCCCGTGGTTTTATCCGCATTCCCGAGAGATGTCACGTTCTCCCCGGGATAAAAAGTTTCACGAAAATCCTTTTGGTAGTTTTTTCGGGAAAGACTAACAAACATCGTATTCACACTTATCACAATTATCGTCCCTAAAGATTTATCGATATGACCGCCCATTGAACATAGATTTAAGGTTTATTGTTGATTGATTTCTTTCTTTCTTGTTTGGTGTACAATAAAGAGTTATCTATCTGTCTATCTAAACATCCGTTCTCTTTAACTTTTCGCATTTTTAATTTTACAAGCTACCCCCCGCGGTCTCAACCCATTCCCGAGGGATGTCACATTTTCCCGGGATAAAAAGTATTTTATATGTTATTCCAGGATATGCTCTATCTATGTGCAAGTTACATCTAAATCCGTTAGGTAGATTTTGCGTGAAAGAGTCACAAACATCCATACGTACTCACAAAATTTCGCGTTTGTTTGCATTGAATAGGCTCCGAAACTACAGGACCGATTTAAAAAATTCTTTCACTGTTAGGAAGCTACTCTATCTCCGGTGAACGTAGACTATATTAAATTTTAAAAAAAGTTAGGGATCCATACTAAAACTCCAATAATGTAACCCAAGGTGTAAAAAATTACCAAAAAACTACCTTACATCGCGTGCGCTGCGAAAACTATTGATTATAGAACATAATAATGTACTACGTCTTTGCAGAACATATAATTATACTTAATATTATGAAGCTGAAGAGTTTGTTTATTTGATTGAACGCGCTAATCTCAGGAACCCCTGGTCCCATTTGAAAAATTCTTTCAGTGTTGGATAGTGCATTTATCGAGGAAGGCTATAGGCTATATATCATCACGCTAAGGCCAATAGTCGAGCACCAATTAAGAATATTTCTAAATCGAGGTTTTTTTAATCCTTTTGAGAGCTTCCGCTTCGTGCGCTGCGTAAACAGTTAATAATATATATTATATGGATATTATAGTCTGGAATAGCACATAGCCTCCTTTTTATCCCGGGAAAATGTAATATCCCCCGGGAACGCGGGTGAATCCGCGCGGAACAGCTAGTGAGTAATAAAGTAGCATCCTACAAATATTATAAATGCGAAAGTTTATACAGATGGATGGACGAATGTTCGTTGCTTTTTCAAACTAAAACTAGTAAACGGGTTTGGATTAAACTTGGCACATAGCTTATATCCTGGCTTAACACTGTTTATCTTGGGAAAGTTTTACATGTCTCGAGATCGCGGATTTAACCGCGGGGGACAGCTAATATCACATATTTAATTTAAAAGCAGAAAGGTACATAACAATAAATATAGTATGCGGCTATAGTCACCACGATATAGTCCACTGCGAGATATACCTATATATCGTAGCATTGCAGTTTCTGGATATTAACGATCCGATTCACGCCTGGTCTACATACCGATTGTCGAAATTTGGCAGTCTTACGGAAATACGTAGACAGACATTTGGCAGCTCGGCACAGCATCTATAAATCCTACTGGTATTATTAATGCAATATTTGTGAGGATCATGAGCGCCGGGAAGGGGTGCAAGGGGGTCCATGTGGTACCAAATATGAAAAAAGACTACGTCTTACGAATTTTCGATCAGCTCACTTATCCTGACGCGAGTTTAACATTTTATACCCATCCCAAGAAAAGTGCTCAACGCCGCTAAAGAAGTTTTCACTTCAAAAATCCTTCATATTATATAACTATATATATTATATATCACTTCATATATATATATATATATATAATACATATATAGTCAGTGTTAATGGAAGTGTAAAATAATTATTGTTCAAGCGCCATTTTCGTTTTAATTGAGTGTAATAATTTACAGTCTGTAGCTGTGTCATTATATAAAAATTATATATAAATAAAAAAAACCGTCAAATATCAATGATGCACTATTATAAAATTAAATCTTCTCAGTTATTTAGTTTAAATACTAGCATTGTTGTATATGGATGCAGATGCAGCTCCCTAAAAATAATACTGCCGGCGCCCATGGTGAGGATGGGTAGCTTCATTCACCTTGACACATATATAGGACATGCCCTACAATAACATATATGTTTTATTTCGGAAAAATATAACTCGGGAACGCGGGTAAAAACCGAGGGACATAATTTACATTATATTTAAGATTTTGTTTACTATTACGTATTTTATCTTAAATATAAAATTCTCGTGTCACAATGTTATTTACCATTTCTCCGAAACGACTTGACCGATTTTTATGAAGTTTTATCAACATATTCAGTAGGTCTGAGAATCGGCTACTACCTATTTTTCATAACCATAAGTGATAAGGGTGGTCCCCCCCTAACATTTAATTTTTATTCTTTGGCTAAACAACGTTTGCCGGTTCAGCTAGTATATATATTTTTTATATTTGTTCTATTTATTGATTTAAATTAAGAAATGTTCTTGTATAGTCATATAATAAAATTTGAAAAATCGGCTCTAATTTAGGTAGATATATATTTTCTCATCAATGATATCTACTGTCAAGAACGTTGTTAAAACTTGCTCAGATGCCTATTCAATAATAGCCTTAAAGGTTATACAGTGTAAACTCTTTATAACGTTATCCTTTATAACGATAAACTCCCTATAACGTTGAAGTGAGCCCAAGTTGGTTGGTTTGTTCACTTTGTTTTGTTTTTTTTTTGTTCACTCCATATAACGATAACTCTCTATAACGACAAAAAATGCTCAGTCCCTTGAGTTTCGTTATAAAGAGTTTACACTGTATATATTGTAAGTCATATAACAGGCATACTCACAGATAATTGAGAAAAACTTAACTATTATTCCATTTATAAAAACCATATTTTAAAAAATATACAAGCCTTTTAAAAGTTGAATATTCTAATATACGCTTTACATTATTTTTTACTCGCATGCCTCTTCCAGTGCTGGCTGGGGGTCCCGGCTAGATTCTATCTACAGAAGCGACCACTGGAAACGGGAATTCAATTTCCCGCCAATCGGCGCCTCTCCAAGAAATGTAGGTTTAAAACTCATAAATAGTGTTAACGTTTAACTTATAAAACAAACATTTTAGGTACTTTTGATATGAAATATTTTATTGTAGCGTCTTTTAAAGGATACAAATTTTAAAATATTATTTAAAATGCTATGAAAATATTTTAAATTAAAATAAATGTTCACTCACAATGCCCATTAGTCATGAAAAAGTTATTTCAACTAATGCTACGTGCCTTTATAACTTTGGTAATACAAAATATCTGTAATGAGGTTTCAAACATGAAAAACTGACGAGTTTTAACAGCAAAGTTTCAATAAGTTTTAAAATTAGAATATAATTTATGAATAATTTACATTTGCTGACGTCATAAGGGAATAAATCACATTACTAGAATAATAAGAATTCGTAACTAATAAAGGTTGGAAAATATTAAATACATTTACATACATGCATAAAATTGTAAAAATCAGTATATATTTATTTTTATCTGCTGTCCCCCGCGGTTTCACCCGCGTTTATCGATATCATATAGCCTATAACAAGCTTGGAAAAGTTGTATAGAGATACTATTATACAAATTCTAATTAAAATTGAGATGATTTCAGAGACTTCTCTTATAACCTATTTGAGAAGGTATTTTCACCTTCGAAAATAATCATGAACCAAATTAATCGAATGCGTTTAAAAAGTCACCCTGGGATTTCCTGCCTCACTCACAGCCTTGTGTTAATTTAAATGTCCTGTCCGCACTGTTTAGTCTAACTACATTATGAAACCATAATCAACATCATCATTCTTCCCTCCGACATGTGGAAGACTTATCGATACCAACTCCATACAGCCTACACACACAGAAGCTTTTAATTAACTTCTCTAGTAAGTTAGTTTACAGGTAAAATCTTGTAACTAAATTTTAAACCGATCGTGCTGAAATTCACACCCACGTTTGATTTCGGTGACATTACACGATTAGTTATGTGACGTCACCCTAAATCAAATATGGCGGCCGTTACGATGGTAATTCATTGATTTATAAACCACCTTAATGTCATAGGTATCTAACGAAAGGGTTTTCCACCCAGAATACGAGATGTCCCGTTACGAAAGCTTATTTTAAAAAGGTTCTATATATTTTTTTCATTAAAACGTTTATTTATCCAGCCCGTGTTTTCATCGTGTCACATATCCTAGGTCACTTCTTTTTGGGTGTTATTTAACTTCTACTAAGGTTATATTAAAATTTAAACACGTTCACTTTAATCACTGCGGAAAACAACGATTTATACAGAAATTTCGTCTCGCTTTTCATTGGTATGTATAACCCTAATGAGATTCGGGTCATCCGATCCCCTCCAAAAAGGTAATAAATAAAAGGTGAAAAAGGAATTTGCCCCTGCCTCTCGAGTTACAAATTAACTTTAAAAGTACTAAGAAAATCCTTTACGGATTTACGATAAGAAACTTGATAATGAAAATTGGGTTCGTTTTGTTTATCAAATCCTATTGGAACGACCGAGATCAATTTACTAATAATATTTTTTTTCCTTGTAACGTTCATCTGACATTTAAAACATTACAAAGAAGGCTTCAGTTACCTGATTTTTTAAATTTTGACAAAAATCTGTGATAAAAATATTAGGCACCTATTCAATACTATCAATCGGAACCATAATAGTATTTTTTTTTAAAACAATCATAAAAGTTATTTGTTACCCAACAGAGGAACTTAATGAAAAATCCCAGCACGCTTAAGTGAGATTGCCATAATCTTTTCGGAGCGTGCAAAGTTTATATCTCACCGCTAAACTAAGGGCTCTGAAACACTACACTACACGATACAGGTCTAGGAACTTTGTCTGTGTGTCAACCCATCCACACGAGATTTCATACCAACTTAGATACCTACATACAACACTTCTCCACACGATGTTCCAATGTACGCGCCAGTATACCAGAGCCCTAAGAAAAAAACAACAGCACTACAGGACTGGTGTAATAACAACGCTATCCCAGGATAGACATTAATTTAAAAAGGATTAAGCAAGACTGTAGTTTCTAGTAAAGACAAAGTGGGTTTGGTACTAAAACCAAAGTTACGATGCAAGGCTGGAGTAAATCCTTGGCAGAGAAACTAAAATCAGTACCTACTCTTGACCTCGGATTTTGTTTTAGATTGCGGATTGTACTAAGTAGCAAATAGCTAATAAATGGCTAATGGGGCTAGTTACTTGAGCCAATTCATAGCATTTCACCATCTATATTTATATAAGTAAAATAGGGTTCCTTTGACGGACCATCACCTCAAAATTACTGAACATATCGGGATGGGATTGCTATCATTCGACGCGGAATTTTTCGTAGATGATTATAGGTCATATATGATATCGATAAACGCTGGGGACAACTAGTCTTAAATAGCAATAATAATACTGACTGAATATATTGCGTCATGCCCAACTTATATTGCAATCATGATGGAATAGATATTGATGATAATAAGTGATCTGATAAAAGCACTTATAGGCGTTGTATGCATAAAGCCATCAGCATTCATCCACGTAAAATTGTGAGCATTCCAAGAGATTATGTGAATAATCAAAGTAAAGAGTAAAGCAATGGGAATCTTTTAAAAGCATTTGATTAAAACCATCTTGAATTCCGTAACAAAAACTTTTCGTTTGCATAAAGACGAAAGCTTTTCTTCTCTACACTCCGAATTCTAAGTCAAATTCATTCCAATATTATTTGCAAGTAACTTTGTTTTGGCCTCATTCTATTTTTCTTAATGCTAGTTGAAATCGTTTTCGGAAAACTGCCCTGAAACTTATCAATGAGACGGAACTGTTGGAGAAGTTTCCAGCTTCAGTTTCCCTAGTTTCTGAACACCTGGGTACAGTCTGGGACAAATATCTGTGGAACAATTCATTAGTTTAAATGCTGATGTAGTGTATGAATGTACAAATTTCTGACTATAAAAAATAATTAATATCCCGGAACATTCTTTACACCATCTGATCCCAAACTAAGCAGAGCTTTTACTATGGAAGCCAGACAACTGATTTTCATATACACACACAAAACTTACGACTCTTCCTAAATACATACTTACATAGATATTTACATCCAGGCACAGAACAAACAGGTGTATTTCATGCACATAAATTTTTGTCCTCGAAATCGGTAAAAATCGAAACCAGCCCGTCTAGAGACTACGAAAGTGCATACACATGATGTTGCAAAAATAAAATTATATCATGCAAAAATGTAATTAACATTGTACCGAGACGTTATTGGCTTCGCCTGTATCGGAATTGGTAGAAAAAATGAAAAACAATATCGTGTGTTGTACATAGTCGTTTTGATAGAGACCCATTGTTTGAAAGATTGGAGGATGGATACAGTCATGCACGATCAATGATAGTGGTGGATAAAATAGTAGAATGAATAATCTCATATATCTTATCTCACCTAATGTATTTTTCATGCTGGCTTAGAAATAGAAATAGGTACTCGGAAGTCATCTATTTATTATATTTTTTTATATTAAGTGTAACGTAAATCGAAAAGCCAAGAAGTTACAGGCACATGAGTCTTAACTTCACGTCTCAATCGACAACGCATTGGCGATGCCCCTGGTTTTGGAAATGTTCATAGGCGGTGGTGACAGGTGTAGGTGCAGTCTAGCTGTTTGTCGGGCTATGTGCCATAAAAAAATAAAAAGGAAAACTATAACACAATGATTTTTGTTTTAGCGTGCTTCGTTCATATTTTCTACATTCCTATCATTTAATTTAAGGCTCGTACCCGCGCCAACGACCTTCAGTGTTTGGGCGGGGCTAATTACCGCTCCCCGCGCTACCCTCTCCTAAACATCGCACGAGCATACTCGATGCAGTTGTGTGTGTTCTTAGGTACGGTAACGACACCGCTATGAAGAGTAGAAAAGTTACAGAGAGGTCACCAATGCTTAGTACCCTTTATGGCAGAAGAAGTAGTAATATTGTATTTTAATATCTTTTTATGCTAAAAAACACGGTACTGATAAAAAAATACTATGAAATGAAATATTTATTCAAATAGGCCTTCACAGGCACTTATGAATGGTCAGACTCTAACACCGGTTCGGAAGGTTGCTTTTACTGAGAAGAGCCGGCAATAAACTCAGCAATTACTCTTTTCAAAATAAAATTTTGTACATAAAGATGTGTCCTGCTGGAGAGCGAGCGCTACACCCAAGCATTGTCGTCATTAAAATAATCCTTTGTGTTGTAGAAAGCCTTTTGTATTATGTATATTATCAAAAGCATTATGTGATTTGTTAATAATAAAATTAAATAAAATATTTATTAAATAGCCCTTCACAGGTACATATGAATTTAACATAATAACATAAAAGGGCGGTTACAAATTATTTACTGAAATAAACAACCCCACGCTTTTTTTACAATAAAATATTTTTTTTCTTATTTAACGCTATTCTTAATTCAAATTTATTTTCTATTTTTTAGTTAGAATTTCTATAAAAGCGTGTTTTTTAGTTTTTTTTTAACTATTGTTTATTTTTATTTTTTTAGTTAAACCGCTATACCTGATCATCCTAGTAAGGATAACGGGTTAAACTATTTAGAATATTTAATTGTCATCGGTCCTTAACAAGTATGCCAAAATCCGACGTCTTGAAGGGGGTCAAAATCATGTTCAAAGATTCCGTTACATAGTAACATACGCCTGAAGCTAATAAAAGCGAATTAAAAAAATACTTTCGTCTGCTACGACACGTACGGAATTATTTATTATTAAGTTTTATTGTGTAAAAAAATCTCATTCTTTTGAACAGCTTTTTTTTTTTTTAAACTATTGGGAAACAAGGACAGGGTACTATGAAAGTGATTTTGTCGAATTCTTTGTAAATAAATTCTGAAATAATGTGTTCTTTTTTAAAGCAATAACGACAAATTTCATCCATTTTGTCGACATATACTCTGAACAAAATCATCTGGTGGTACAATTAATAAGATTCGGGTAGTATCTTTGCTGTATTCTCTGTATCTCATGTAGTGACTTTCTGAACTGAACTTATGGCGGGCTTGATTTGGTTTGATGTATGATTTCAGAATTTGACAATCGTTGTGATATTCACCGCATTTTTTCAGAAGATAACCACATATCGTCGTTGAAGTTCTAATACCACGTAAGTCAAAAATAGCAACTTTTCAGGAGAGTGAAAAAACTGCATATTTTTGTATAAATACTATAAATATACAAATTTATTGTTTGTGTATACTTAATTTTAGTTATATTTAATATCGAAAAAGTATTTTTTATAAAAAAGTCAGTTATTAACCCATAGGTAATGACATACGTTGTGTTGTCACTTTAATTTCACAAATTGACATGACATACGTCATTTTCTAGGAATTAAAAAACAAAAATGTTATGTAAATTAATATATTTTCTTTAATTATTAAACAATATACCTATTATTTAAGTGTTTGAAAATATACCCTGAACAAGGCTTTTAAGTGTAATTGCACTTTTATTATTATTATTCATAAATTTACTTTGTACTTGAGGACATCTCTATTAATTGACTTAATCAAATAAATTCTTACATAATAATACTGATATAATCATTATAATGTAACAGTCTTATTAAACCTTTAAAGTATTATAATAAACAAAATAAAAATCGAAAACTTCTTAAAAATAAACAGTCTCAAAGACATTACAAATATTAAAAAAAAACATAACTCAAAAACTTCTCATTAACCTAATAATAGCAGTCTTACTTATGTGGCAAACTATCGTAATAGCTGTGGCAATCACTGGGTATGACACGTTTTAACTCTTGTAAGTGATTATATTTAATCTGAGAAATTGGTATCCTACTTTGGTACAACTTTGGTTTTGGCAGATTGCTTCTTGGTTTAGGTCTTTTGGGTAACAATACATAGTCGTCATCATATCTTAGTTTATATTTTATAAGCCCTTCAGGTTCATAAAGTAGTGCTCTGATATCTGTAACTACTGGGTCATTAGCTACTCTGCCTGGTCGAATCGAATCATACATGAGACATCTTGAAAAGTCAATGAAAAAGTCATAATTTAGAAAATGTACATTGTAGGGTTGCGAAGTACGAGCTTCCTTCGAAATTGAAGCGTACTGCGAAGGCAGGTAGATGTCTCTGTGTTTAATTTGACATTCTATTGCACTATGACAAGAATCTACCTCCATCTGAGTATGACCCTTTTCTAGGATTTTTTGTTCGATCTGAATGTTATAGTCCATAGCTAATTCAAGCAATGCATTGGATAAAACAGCATTACGATTTTGTGCTGTGCAACCATCGGAATACAGAATTATAGGTAGCAGCTTCTTAGACAGTGTTTTTTTCAAACAGTCTATTATGCAGGTAGTATACACAGAAGCCACCAGGCCTGCAGTACACTCATCGAACCAATAACAGTGAACGTCTTTGTTTTCAAGATTGTAGATGGTGAAGTTGTGTACACATAATTTTGTCTTATAATATATTGCACTGGCTTCAAGTTTAGGACACAGCTGTACGGATTGTAGATCGTGTGTAAAGACATGCACTTCTTTATTCGTTGCTCTTATTTTATCTTGAGCTTTTTCCTGTCGAGCTCTATCCTTTTTTAATATATGTTCACGATAGTTGGCTTCACTGATATTCCCTACATTATGAGAACAACACAAATCACATTGGTCTTTCTTAGGAGAAAATAGGCTTAAATTCTTTTTATTGAAGGTTTCATCGAACAACCATCGAGAGGCGGGTTTTTCCTGCTGTTCGTTACATTTCTCACAGTATAACTTATAAAGTTTCAATTTGCTCTGTACAACTGGTTCTAAATAAAGTTTTGTACTTGACGCCCGACAATAGTGGGATGGCATTTTGGGTAAATCATCAAAAAACTTATTTAGAGAGATCATGCAGTCTTTTGATCTTTTCTCCTGAAGTGGAGGTGTCCCTCCATGTTTTCTTGTCATGCCTTTTTCAGAATGTTCAATCCAATAACGCACAGAATTTTCTGTAATACCTAGAGTGCTTAAAAACGTTTTCATACATACTTGAACACGGCCTTGAGACTCAGTCTTTAAAAAATATTGCTTGCTCAAATTTCGTCTTGAATCAGAATCGATCTTCTTTATTTGTTTTCTATTTCCACATTCAACATTAGAAACAACATACTGCTGCCTCTGAGACCAGTCCATTTGTTTCCAAAAAATAATAAAAATTTCTTGTCTTTCTGTCTCTGCTATGTTCCTCCATCCACGAAGTTTGGATTTCTTACAAAACTCAGAAAAGCAACGAGGTCCTATTTCACGCGCAGGCCGCATAACATCATGTAATACTTTAAACTTCTCTTGCTTGCTATCTCGCCGATATCCCATGTACGACTCTCCCTCTAATCTTAGTTTTTTGCATTTATTTTTGGTCCACTCCCTTTTGTTATCCGACTTTACTTGACCTTTAGATTTTCTTTTACGCTTAGAATTAAGATCTCCAAAATATTCGTTGTTAGTTGATTTTTCGTTTTCATTAACTTCTACATTATCAACATCTTGAATTAAATTCTGTTCATTATCAATTAATCCATCCGTTACAGTTGTTAGATCAGGTACGTTCTCGGAGCTCATTTCTTCTAAAGATACTACTCGTGTTTGTTTTTCAAGCATTTCTTCTGGTTCTTGTATCATAGATGTTTCTATTACTTCTTCTGTTATTATCAATGCAGACTGATCAACTTCTTCTAATGTAGTAATTACATTTTCAGTAGTTATATTTAAATTATCGTGTGCTAAAATTTGCTGTGAAGTCTGTGCAACTAAATCAGAAGCTATTGTATTTTCATTATTATCTAATATTAATATAGGTAAATTATTAAGGTCTAGATTTTCAAGGTTTGAAATTGGGTGTATAGAATTGTGGGTAAGTGATTTTGGTTTTTTTGGGGGTATTTTTATCTTTAATTCTTTGCAGAGTTCAAGTATAGTTTCATCTTCGTCACTGCTCATTTTGATTCTTTTTTCTGAAAATGGAACAAAAACAATTATAATACCTGTTAAATGAATAAATATACTTTCACTGCCTAAAAAACATCTACATTACTATCAAAAATTTTTATGTTGGTCAATAATTTACTATTTAACTTAAAAATTAAAATATGATCGTTAGGTAAACCATAAAACCGTTACATTAAAACACCACGTAACTTCGAACGGACCTTAGAGTACCAACACAACGTAAGTCAGTACCCAAACTTTCAATAGCATTAACTAACTAAATTAAGCTTATAACAATATAAAAACATCAAATATAAATACTAAAAATATCTTAAAAATAAAAAATGCACAGATTTTAATAACACAGTAATATTTTCTTACCTTTTTTCCTCTAATCGTCAGGAGCAACCGTGCAGTACATAACACACTATGGCACAAAGTGACTTACGTACTGTTTCCAAATATAACGGCCATTTGGTAGATCCCGTGTAGTTACACTTTCTTCATTTCACGAGTTTCTATTGGCCAATACTTTTTTCTGATAGGCTCAAACGATGCGTGTTCCGATTCTCTAGCGAATGGCATCAAAATGTCAAAACCGCCAAAAAATGACTTACGTGGTGTTAGAACTTCAACGACGATATATAAAAAATGGGAGATTCTTTCGGTAATATCCATTTGATTATAGTCTGAGCTCATAATTTGAACGTTGTTTTCTAAGTCTTCATTGCTCATACCGGGAGTTTCTTGTTGTTTGTAGCGGCCATCTTGGATTTCCAGTTTGACAGCAATATCAGTTTCAACACCCTCGAAAACCATGACGAAAAAATTGATAATTGATTGCAGCCGCCATCTTCGATTTCCATTTCGACAGCACTATACTCTTCAACACCATCGAAAACCATGAACACGATACCCATGACGAGAATGTTGATAATTTATTGTAGCCGCCATTTTGACAGCACTATCGGCTTCAACATCCTCGAAAACCATAAAAGCGATACCCATGACGAAAAAGTTGATAATTTATTAGAGAAAATAAATAAAGTAAATTAAAACAAATAAATAAAATAAGTCAAATAAATAAAAATAATAAAATAAGTAAAATAAATATAAAAAAAAAAAAAAAAAAGTAAATAAACGTTACAAACTGATTCTACCATCCTAAATACTTAGGTACCTACATAGATAATGACAGCAAACTTATGACGTCATGTTCATGCCCTGGATGGGCATCGAACCCACGACCTGTGGCGTGAAAAGGATATATCTAACTAACCACGCCAACTGGCCTGTAATTTTTTCATTCAGATAATATTTCTATATGATTTACACCTCGTAAGAAGGTACTTTGGCAAAGAGTGACCCATCTATTTTTACTTACTCTTTGACTTGCAAATGGATATTATTTAGAAATTTGCCTAAGTAAAATTCTTCCGCAAAGAAGCACACGTCCGTCTAGCAACGCGACCCGCCTCCCACTGACTATTTAGACGACGGCGGGGTACGGCAGCATTTTTTTCCCGATAAATTGCTTTTTATATTTATTATAAACAAGATGTAATGAATTTTCTAAAAGTAAGAACAACAAATCATTCGATATTGTTTTCTAAAAAAGTAAATAAATTTTCATACAGTTTCGATAAAAATTGCAGCTGTAATACGGTTACAACCAGAAAAAATAGGGGTGAATTCAGGATTTTTTATCTACAGTTCTATACATTAAAACATATTTCTAGAAACAACACATCAAGTCTCATATATTGTAGAATACTGTGTATTTTTTCTGATTAAAATAGTGCTACAGGTAATGGTAAAAACTGGTTACACAGATACTCAGTTTTACAGTATTTTACGGAGGAGGAGCCCAGTTACCAGCCAGCTTCTGCACAGTTTCTTCTTCGTTCTTGTGATAAAAAGTCTAGGCATTTCTTTTTTTTTTTTTAATGCCACTTTGGCCGACAACCATAGTCACCGCCGCCTATGGACATTTGCAACACTAGGAGCATCGCCAATGCATTGTCGACCCTGAGACGTGAAGTTGTTAAGTCTCATGTGCCTGTAATTTCACCGGCCCCCTTACCTTTCTAACCGAAACACAGTAATACAATTGCACTACTGCTTCACGGCGGAAATGGGTAAGGTGGTAGTACTTCCCCGGACGAACTCTGCACTAAGAGCTCTACTACTCTGAAAATTCTTTCTGCACTCTGTCAGCAAATATAAAGTAGGATAATGTTTTAAAAACATAACTTTCAAAAACTATGTGTTAAGCTCCTGAGTGCGTAACGATGTAGTACATAGCCCCCGATGTTGGTATGAAAGCTTTCTCTAGCTAGTTAAAAGTTTCATCTGAAGACTACTCTTTTTAATTAGTAACCTGAATAATATACTGTTATGGCGAAAATTAATATGCAACCCAATCAAAATTCCATGGATTGATGAACCTTTTGACAGTAATTTTAATACACGAAATGTCAAAATTCTACTTTAATCTTGCTATTTTCGATCGGGCTCGTATATTAATTTTGGCCGTAAGTGGAGCTAGCTTAGCCTATCTCGAAAAACGTACTGCTTACTACGTTCTTTATTGTATATCTATATTGGAAATAAAAGGCAGGATAATCGAGTCGGAATCGCACACGAATGATTCCTTACCACCGAACAATATTTAACATAACGCTGAAAAAAACGATTTCTTGTATGGAGACCTTTCAATTTAAACAGTTTTTTAGGGTAGTACAGAGGCTGAGGAAATTTCCAGTAACTACTACGGTGTTACGGTATTACAGTTTATTTATTAATTTATTCTTTATGCCCTGAAGTACAAAGGCGAACATAATGCCTTTCTATCCTTCTCTACCTTAGGGTGATGCAGAAACAAGCGAGGCAGGTGCACTTAAAGATGGTCAAGATTATGTGTACTTCAAAACGCTGTCTACGGTTCAAAAGATACAGCCCTGTGACAGCTGGACAGATTGACGGACGGACAGTTAAGCCTAGTAATAGGCACCCTTTGAAACGGTACCCTACTAGGCATCAGTGCATTTCCTGAGACATTCTGCTTGTGCTTGAGCTTGTACTATTGTAACCGGAAAACTGATAAACTGGAAAGGCAAATTAAGTATTATTTGGTACCTATAATAATAAATAATTGGAAAAGTTCTTCTTCATTTTCTTTTCTTAGTTTTTGCTGATGTTTTTTAGATGTTTTAGTATCATATCAAAGGCATGCCAATTTTTTTAATAATTCCTTTGTATATAAGATTTACCGCCCTCTGAAACGCAGTTTTAAGAGAGTGCTCTCAGTATGAAACTAATAAATAATAAACTATTCGTTCTGAAAAATATTTGTTCAAAACGGCGATCATAACAACAAATGCGTAAGTTTATACGTTCCAAACTATGATCGATTGAATTCGGAGGAAAATTAAGCATATCATGGGTAGTCCCAAATCAAATCATATTATTGGGCAAATGGGGATCATTATCGAAGTTCCTAGCATAGATCACGACTGAAACCACACAGCCAGGGAGTCCCAAATTTGAATTGATCATAGCCTAGAACGGAGCTTAAATTACGTGATTTCGGAAATCGCAATAGATTTCAAATTGGTCGTATTGAGCTCCAGTGGGATCGCGGGCTCGAATATCAAACTGATGACGTATACGAATATCAAATAGCTTTACACGGCTTTGCGATTAGCAACCTGCACAATGATATTAGCTTCGATTCTATCGTGGATTTTGACTGTGAGTTTGCTAAAACTAAATATTATTGCAGTAATACTTGTTAAGAAATCCGGATCTGAATCGCCCGGATTTTACAAAGTTCAGCGATTTCTAGCGAGTTACAATTGCAACATGTCTCTAAAATCATTGTAGATGAATTACAAACACTTTACAGAAAACCGCATCTGCATCTGTTGAACCGTTTTCAATGGCTACATTCGTTTTTTTGTGCAGTGCAGCACCTCTTGGCGAGTGTCCATCGTAACATCTACCTAAGAACCATCATGAAATTCGTCAAGAACCAGATGAAGTACAAACCTTAAATCGGTGGCTTTTGAGATTAGGTGCAACATTAGAGTTCACACACTAATAAATCTCTCACCCTAAACACAGATACCTTCTCCGTTGCAATGTAGGAAAAAAAAATTTGGCTTCTCTTGATTTTCGATTTGATGAAAAGCGTGATGGATATTCCTAGATCTACAAGATTTTAATGCACATGTCACCACTTACGTTACAAAACTAAATATTATAACTTCCTATCTCTTTTTATGTTGTTAAAATAGAAAGAGATGTGATTTTATTAAGTATGCACATCAGAATCGGCACCAATGCTAATAAAGTAGAGAACTCACTGCGCTTTGATCCCTGATACAGAGGCTTTGCTAATGAGGTTAATGGTTGGAATATCGTCATGGCAACCCTCCTTAGCATACCTTAACTTCCCATTTACATATGGGTAGGGCTGCCATCACCTAAATTGCCAACGCCGGACAAAATAATGAAAAACCGCGGACATTTAAGTGAAATTTAGTTTTTTACCCGGACGCGCCAAAAAATTTTTCGCTTATAGTTTACATTTTAATTGGAAACGGGTCTTGATTACGGATAAATTTTTAACTGCTTATCTACTAATTAATTGGGATTCCCCATCCGGATACCCTCTGAACTAGGACAAATCCGGGGAATCGCGGGCAGATGGCAGCCCTACATCTGGGCACAATTATTCACGCACATAAGTCAAATATATCATGAAATTACAATAACTACTGAGTATTGAAACTAAGATAGGCCAGTTGGCTTGGTGGTTAGCGACCCTGGCTGCCAAGCTGCAGGTCGAGGCTTTATTTATATGTGTTTAGAAAAAAAAGTTAATAAATAGTATATCAGTTCTCTGGTTTCTATAGAATAAGCTCTGCTTAGTTTGGAATCAGATGGCCATGCAATTGACAGTGCTTGCGTTACCATGTCCCTATAACCTGTATACCATAAATCATCGTGTATTAAATTTTTCGTGTAAGGGTATAAAAGCCTTCTATGACCTGAATTCCAAAAATAAGGTGCATTTTACACAATTTTAATACCTAAGCTGTAGTCGTGTTTATTTTTGAATAACCTATAATCTCTCCTAGTAAAGTAATGGTTCTTAAAAGTGGTATAAATCACCAATCCCAATTACATTTGCAAAACACACCGGTAAGTGCCATGTTACAAATCGTAGTCGCTAAATCGACCTTGAAATTGAAGCTTAAAGAAAACCTTGCGGTCATGGTACCGCAACGTTTACCCCATTTTTTAGACAAATTTTATTATTAGCCTGTCCCTCGCCGAGGGTTGTAAGGCCTATGTGACAAATGTTACGCAATATCTCTCGGGACAAGAGTGATGAGATATCGTCCGTTGCAACCGACGCGGGATGGAAACAATGTCCCAGGACATTTGTCGCGAGGTCGAAGGACGATGGCGCGCAACCTGACGCGTGATGTCCCATATCATTACTAGCTCACCGCACATTCCAATTTCGAATCTCATGTGAACCCATAGATTCTGCTGCAGATTTGAAATTGAGTACTTCCTTCTTTTTCTCATATCTCGATGGAGGAAAATTGTATGCGAATACCGTCCTACTAATATAATAAATGCGAATGTTTTTGAGACTGGATAAATGGATGTTACTTTTTTACGCAATAACTACTAAAATATCTGGATGAAACTTGGCACATATATTGTTTATAACCTGTATTAACATATAGGATACTTCTTACCCCGGGAAAATGCAACATCATCGGAAACGTGGGTGAAACCACGGAGGACAGCTATTTAGTTCTAAAAATATTGGGAAGTTAAGCAGGTTTTAATTGAATGATTGTTTTTTTTTTATTTTTCTATCACATATCTTTTAACCCACGGATCATTAATCTCTTTGTTCTGTGTTTTAAACCAACTACAGCAAAGAGTTTTTAGTTACAATTCTACATACAAAATTTCAAATCTAAAAAACTTTTTTTTTTTCTTTAGCTGTGAGCCTGCCAGTACCTATCTGATTTCAATTACACTTAATTTCAAGGAAATGCCAAACTAAAGTAAGGTATGAATAAACATACAACAATGTCACAAGCCACCAGTATATTTTCCGCTTAATGAAAACGAGGTCTTAGTATGCAAATATAACAAAACCAATGAAGATAGATGCGATGTTACGTTTATTTAATTACAAAGTATAGCTACATTTACAAACGCGTAAGTATGTATATGTGTGTATGGATTGTCATACAAAATTTGGTGTATGACGGACGCTGTAATATGTACCTCAAATGCAATGTTTAATATTACTTACTATTTTTATTATAAATGGGAATGTTTGGATGGATGGATAAGCTGTCCCCTGCGGTTTTACCCGCGTTCCCGAGAGATATCACATTTTCCCGGGACATAAAGTAGCCAATATGTTATTCTAAGACTGTGTGAGTTATGCTCTATCTATGTGCCAAATTTCATTCATATCCGTTTAGTAGTTTTGGCGTGAAAGAGTAACAAACATAGTTACATACAAATCTTTCCTCTTTATAATATTAGTATAGATCATAAACGCTGTAATATGTACCTCAAACGCAATGTTTAGTGTTACTTACTACTATAAATGGGAAAGTTTGGATGGATGCATGTTTGCTACTCAATCACACTAGAACGGCAGATATGGATGAATCTTGGCACAGAAATGGATTATAATTAATAATAATACTTTATTGTTCAAAAATAAATGTTGTTAACAAAGGTAGTTCACTAGCCTCCACACTAGGATTCCCTGTGTTGTGGAGACTAGTCTCTTTCATCTTAACAATAAAATACAAAAAATGTTGCCTTAATATAGTCCTATAAAAAAAAAAATTCAAAGTAAAATAACAATATAATGGCACTGATTTCAGATCAAATAAAGTGAAGTGTGTGGTGTGTGTGGGAGTGGTGTGTAAGTGAGTGAGTGTGTGTATGTGTGTGCGTGTGTGTGGTGTGTGTATATGAGAGTGTTTGAGTGTGTTTTGTGCGTGTGTGTGGTGTGTGTGCTCGCATGTGTAAGTATGCGTCTAAATATATACAGGGGAATGTATGACTTTTCAATTGGAATAACACATAGGATCCCGGGAAAATTATACATCTCTGGAAAACGCGGGTGAATCCGAGGGGAACAGCTAGTATAACATAATTATATCTACAGAATGTGGATTTTCATTCTTATACGTAACTAAGGGAACTAACTAGGTTTAACTACCTATATAGGTAGAATAGGAATACACTAGAGAGAAAGAAAGAACATAAATTTTCCCCAAAAAATTCCACCCCTGCCTTGTTTGATGAAGCATTTATTCTAATAAACAAACATCTTTGGCTGTAAGGGTATTTTCCTTCCATTTCCAAATTAAATGATCATTCAGCTCTTCAAGTTACCTTTATATCATAATCAGCTGACCCTTTAGATGCGAACACAAAATTTCTAATATATTTTTCAAGTGCATTAAATATTTCAAAACAAACAGATTTTTTTTCTAGTTGATCTATTGTAGAATTAAAATATGCATTTTCATAGAAACATTTCCAATTTTACTCTTAAAGCATCAAAATTGTTTGCTTCTTCAGAAAAAATATTTACGTTACAAATACGCAAGGATCAAAAAGGATTTGCGGAACAAATAAAGTATCCAAAAAAAGTTCCAAGCAATTCCAAGTTTTTTTCCAGTGACAAACTGATAAATGGACACGCGACAAAGAATCCGGCACCGGGAATTCCGAAGAAAAATCTAACTTAAATTTGTTCCTTACAAATAAATCTAACTTAACGATGACATATAAAGCTGTGCCAACATCTTCATTGCACTTAGTAACAACTGTTTTATTCATTTTATAAGCTTTTACTGCGGGTAGATGTATGTTTGAACCATTTCAATAGTCATCTTTTTTATCTGTTTTGAATGCTAAGTTTCTCTCCCGTTCTAACGAATTGAAATTAAATTCCCGTCCGATACTCGCAAAGTAAAGAGCAAATGAGAGTTCCTTCAGTGCCAAATGCCAATGAAATTAATTATTTAGGTATTCGATGCCGAAGTAAATTGGCGACTAGACTCATTAAACCCGATTAAATTTACACCCTTATTTATCAGATGAATATTGTCTTTATCTCGATACAATAAAGTTTAAGACTTTGGTTCTAATTGTGAGGAGATAACTGAGAGGACTGGGAAAGTCAAGTGACACAATTAAACTGCTAGGAGATTATTAGAAGTTTGAACATTCTTCGTTGATATTATTGAAAATAAGCAACTAGACTGTCTGAAATGACCAGGGGCTAAATTCATTTGAATACTATGATTGAAAAGAATAAAAGTCCAATCTCTTATAACACTCTTATTAAACCTTAGAGCAAAAACCGTCTATCTTCATGAGATGACTTTGAATCGCGATATCGCAGCGCAACTTTTTCCGTCAACAACTTTTATCAGAATGATTAGTTGCTTTCCAACTGCGACCAGATAATTCTCTGGTTGATTACACGATTCAGATTTATGATGTCAACTTATTTAACTGGATTTAGCCCCAAGTTTTTTTCTTCTTGTTTTCAAGAGGCCGACAGATGAACCGATGGGCTTCCTGTAAGTGTTTACCGCCGGGACATTGGCATTTGGGAAAACTGCAGGCATCACCAATACGCTGTGGACCCTGAAACGTGAAGTTGTTAAATGAAATGAAATGAATATGAAAATTCTTAGTTTCAACATAATTGCAATGATTGCGCTTAGTTCATTATCCTGGATCATAATTAAACCAGCAAGCCATTCTCAACTGACGTAAACAAACCGTAAAAATAAAACAAGGGGCTAAACCTTCCAGCTGTGTTTTTGTATCGGAATAAACTTGAAAACGTAAATAAAACTTTTAATTTTAACCCCAATAAAATCCTACTAAATTCCTCTAGGTAAATAATCCTGAGCGCCTTGACAAAGCGGAAACAAGTTGGTGTTTTGTTCCAAACTTTTGTGATTAAATTCAAGATTGCGTTCAGCTGGGAAACAACCTAATACCGAATTACTGGCGGTCATTGTCAGTACTAATTTAGAAGTTTAATGCCGACAGTTAATTGAATAAATTCTCTACAGTCACTTTGACTCTGAGAGCGATGAAACATAGGGCAGCTCGATATTAGTCTTCATCCATACATCCACTTGAATACTATCAAATCAATCACGATTAAAATGAGCTTGAGTGAGTTATGGACTCCATGAAAATAAAAGTCTTTTTGGAGACATGTCCTGTCTTACTAATCCTTCAATTATCCTTTCACTCAAAAGACCAGTCGGATTTTGAATAAACTTGGTATATAGAGAGATAGAATTCTTTTTATCTCGGGTAAAATGTAGGATCCCACAAGATCCGGGTGAAACAGGATGCTGAAACTAGTCTATTAAAAAATTAAGGATCCAAAACGTGACTCAAATGATTATTATGAACAAATCGCCATAAAGAAATCTTAAGCAAAGTTCTTATTGCAGTCTTCAACTCTTCATATAGTGAAATAAATTACAGCTTTTAAAATGTAGACAATTTCAATTCACACCCTGACTTAGCTCCATATACAATTGACAGAGCAGGGACCTTTAAGCTAGCTTGCAGCGTCAAATCGCGGAGCTTCCAAGATTTGTTTAGAATATTTCGTATTCAATTTAAGCCGAGAATTCCGTCGTTGGTCACGTCCAAAATGAACTTGGGCGCCATTTGTTATTGGACAGGACTTCTGATATTGAAATTTATCTGGCGCCTGGTTATTTGTTGTTTCAAGATTGTGTTAAACTTTGCGATAGCCTGTGACATTTAAACTAAATATTTCTATATAATAATGGTCATAATATAGTACTATTATATACATTGGGCAATGAAATGTGACATATTATTTAAATCCAACGGATATAATAAGCAGTTAAGATACTTCGTCGAACTTTTTAATTAAGAGCTGGAAAGGTCAGTGTCCTTTAATAAAAATCACTGTCTCACACTAAATTACTAAGAGCGAACAATCTCGGCAATTTATTCTCATATGAAAATCCATTGAAGCAATCTCTAGAATCCGTAAGTGACCCGACGTTTAGTTGAAAGCGTCAAAGAATAAAGTACCTATAGATTACAGTCAACTTCAATCTGTCTAGACCTTAAAAGGGTGCAATGTAATGGAACCCATAAGCTTTGCCATAAGTCCACCGATGAAAGACCAATCTCATACGTTAAAAAGTTACTGGTTACTATATTATATGAGAACACTGCCAAATTGAGTCGAAGTATTCCGGGGATTGTCTCGTTCGGTATCCGTTGGAATGAACACATGATTTGAAAAGACGTTGTCGTCGTACTGAGTCATCTCTGTATGCAAATTCGTTCTATAAAGGCGATTTAACATGCTGTGAGCATGTGTAGAGCTTACATTGTAGTGGTGTATTCGTTTAGGAGACAATTGTTTCTCAAAAGTCTTTCCAAGGAGTCTCGCATTTTTATAAATTTTATTATGTTCGAATAGTAAGCGCATTAGTTGCGAACGGCTGAAGCGATTTGGTATATTTTAAAAATAATTAAAATGAGTCTCAATAAGATTACATTTTAATTAAAAAAAATATCCTTTCAATTATCTTAGTCATCCGAAAATAGTTGTTATGGAAAAGATTTTTCTTTAAAGTTACTAAGATTTTTTTTTATTCAGAAAAAAATGTTCAGCTCTTTTCTATGGGATTTTTTTATGAATTGAAAACCGTACCTCTCAATTCGAAGACGAATGCCGGCTACAACCAGTCTTCAATATAAAAATTGGTAGGTACATATAATGTAGAATTATGACAATGTTTAGGAATTTGTCATAATGAACTATCGAGCTCGAACAAAAGAAGTGAATTGACACTAAATAATTTTAGAATAGAACTTACTGCAGCATGTGAGCTAGTAGGTATGTACCGAGATAAAATTTACTTCACCTTTGATCCAAAATTGAATAGATTTGGATGGAGGATGGCTTAACCCTCACTCAAGCAATCGATTAAAGTCATAGGTGGCGGCACCCACTTACCATCAGGTGGCCCGTCTGCCGGTTTGCCGGTCTTCTTGACATGAACAAAGTGACGTCTCCAATAGAGAACCCTTATGTGGGTTAGATAGATAGAGTTAGAGTTAGATAGAGAATGTGACCTACACATTACAACTACGCTTACTGGTAATACCATGAATTAAATAGGCATATAGTAGATGAGCTTAATAGCTATGTCTACACATACACATCTGTGTGTGAATTATTGGGAGGTTGTATCAATTACAATCAACGATATGTATATTAGATTGCATGTGTGATATTCATATGTATACTTTAATACTGTTTTAAAGATTATTCACATATTCCCGGACTCGATATCATTTTATTTATCAAATAACTTTTTGGTAGAATATATAAGAAAGATTGGCTGATGATTAATTTTGATTTTTCTTTCAAATTTAAGTGCTTATTCTTGTCAGTGTAGCTTTCTCCACTCCATTTTGTTACTTACAACTTCCTGTAACTTTTTATACGATCCGATACGATGTCTAATTTAGCTCTTAATATTTTAACAAGGAATAAAATTCAATGATATTCCTGTGTTATAATACGATCGACTTATTTGGAGAACATCACAAAACCCTATTTACAAAATTCAAAAATTCAAAATTCAAAACCATTTATTCAGTTTAGGCCCTCAGAAGGCACTTATGAAGGTCAAATTTAAAGTTACTGAAGCTACTACCGGTTCGGAAGTCAGCCTTCAACTGAGAAGAACCGGCAAGAAACTCAGCAAGGTTACATTCTTTTTTATTTTATTAAATTCTTTTTTATCTATTCTGACTTTTTGGCTATTTTATAACATCAATTTTACATATTTTTATATTTAACAATTACAAAATACTTAATAAAGCTAATATTCAAAAACAAAAAACAAAAAAAAAAAAAAAATAACAAGACTACAAAATAGAAAATGACAATAATTACTTACAACTTAAACAAGAAAATTAGAGGTGCACTGTGCAGAGAGCAGCTATTTCCATACATTTTTATCTTCAATATAATGAACCACCTTGTAATACGCTTTTTCTTTTAAAACTTTCCTAATATAATTTTTAAATTTATGATCAGACATTTTGGTTACTGAAAGCGGTATCTTATTATAAAATCGAACACAATTACCAAGAAATGACTTGTTTACTTTAGTTAGTCTAAAATATGGAACAACTAACTTCTCCCTTTGTCTTGTATTAATATTATGGATATCCAATTTTGACTCAAACATTCCTATGTTTCTACGTATAAACATTATATTTTCATAAATATATAATGAAGGCAATGTCATTATATTTATTTCCCTAAATAAATCTCTTAATGATTCACGGGGACCCATACCGTAAATTGCACGAATTGCTCTTTTTTGTATAATAAATATTGATTCTATATCCGCTGCTGCTCCCCAAAATAAAATACCATAGGACAAGAGGCTATGAAAATATGCAAAATAAATTAATTTGGCTGTCTCAACATTCGTCAATTGTTTAATTTTCCTACCAGCAAATGCAGCCGAACTTAACTTAGCAGCTAGAGTATCAACCTGAGGTCCCCACTGCAATTTATTGTCTAATGTAAGACCCAAAAATACCGTGTTATTAACAAGATCAATATGGCTCCCATCTATTATTATTTGGCTATCTACTTGTGCTACATTCGGTAAAGAAAACCTTAAGCATTTAGTTTTCTTTGAATTTAGTAATAGATTATTTGTAGCAAACCACCCACAGACAATTGACATAGTATGATTAACTTTAGTTAGATCTTTGTCTTTTCTATCAACTTTAAAAATTAATGATGTATCATCAGCAAACAAGACAATATCTGTGAGATCATTTACAACATATGGCAAGTCATTTATATAGACTAAAAACAAAAATGGACCTAAAATTGAACACATTTCTTTTATTTGCATATCTGAAATTAGAAGTAGTAGTAGTGGAGCTTTTAGTGTAGAGTTCATCCGGGGAAGTACTACTACCTAACCCATTTCCGATAAGCAGTAATGCACTTGCATTACTGTGTTTAAGATAGAAAGGTAAGGAAGGCGGTGAAATTACAGGGGCATGAGACTTAACAACTTCACGTCTCAAGGTCGACAACACATTGATTGATGTCCCTGGTATTTCAGATGTCCATAGGCGGCGGTCACCACTTACCATCGGATGGTCCGTCTGCCTATAAGTTGGCCTACTTTGCAAGATAAACAATAAACTATGGAGTCTGATATTCTTACATGTAATATAGGTGTAAAGATTCATATCGACGGAAGAAAACAATAAGGGCGTAACCCTGATAAAACCAACTTTACATCAGAGCCAAAAAACAGAAAAATATGGGTAATTAAATCATATCTTTTTAACGGTAAGTCGTATGAACCAAATATTAAGACCATATCTATAAAATACAAAACTGCATTAAATGGTCTATCATTTCCTATTGCTAGAAATGGGTTTTTTTCGAGTTACGACCATTATCTACAGAAATTGCAGACTTCAAAAATGTCGTATCTTGGGATGAAGTTAGTAGTGAAACAGAAAAATAACAAATTCGCTGATCTCAAAAATGTCGTAACTAAATTTTGCTTTAATTTGGTGTCAGAAACGGAGTGTAAGCACGTTCATAATATATACAATGACTAGGAAAGTTGTTGTAATGTAATTCTCTAGAAACTTATTGATCTCAATAAAACGTCGTTAGCTTTCTGAACATAAATTTATTGATTTTTTAAAAAGTCTCATGTGGCAAATCGTATTTTAGCTCGGTAATACCTATGACACAGACAGTTGAAAACGGGGTTCAATAGGTAGGTATACATTAAGTAGGCAGACATTGCCAACTTTTATCTTAAAACAACAATATAATAAATCAATGTAATCAAACATCTTAATAACGAATTACTCCATAACTCTACTTTAGCAGTTACTCACATCAACAGTGTCTATGGATGTGATTATGATTTCAACAGACAGATACTTTGTGGGTTACGCTCAACCAAGTAAGAACCTGTTTGAATGAGATATCATTATTTTAGCGATTGTCTAGAAGATGTTGATGTGAGTACTCATCATCATCATCATCAGCCTATCTCCGTCCACTGCTGGACATAGGCCTCACCTATGGCACGCCTATGAGCTCAATCTTCAGCTCTTTGTTTCCAACCGCTGCCAGCCAGTTTGCGTATATCATTGCTCCATCTAGCTGGAGGGCGCCCTGCACTACGTTTACCGAGCCGTGGTCTCCACTCTAGAACACGTCTACCCCAACGGTTATCGGTTCTACGGCAGATGTGACCAGCCCACTGCCACTTCAGCTTGCTAATCCTTTGAGCTATGTCGATAACTTTGGTTCTCTGACGGATGACTTCATTTCGAATTCGATCCTGCAGAGAGACTCCGAGCATAGCTCTCTCCATAGCTCGCTGAGCGACTTTAAGTTTGTGAACCAGTCGCACCGTCAGTGTCCACGTCTCGGCTCCGTAAGTCACAACAGGTAGGACGCACTCTTTAAAGACTTTCGTTTTCAGAGATGAGTATGGGCGATGAAAAGACTCGATGAAGTTTTCCAAATGCTGCTCACCCTAGCTGTACTCTTCTGCGAGCTTGATCTGTACTCCTTCTCGAAGTTGTGTCTACCCAATTGCAAGATTTGCCCAAGGTAGACGTATTTGTGAACAACTTCGAGAGGAACTCCGTCAAGTGCAACCGGTTCCGGAATGACATGCTCGTTGAACATGATCTTGGTTTTTGTCCAAATTCATCCGGAGACCGATGCGTGCAGAAGAATCAGCGAGGGTAGTCAGCATGAATTGGAGATCTTGCACGGTTTCAGCCATGACGACGATATCATCCGCAAATCTAAGGTGTGAGAGGTACTCGCTGTTAATATCTATGCCCCGTCCTTTCCAATTTAGGTACTTGAACATATCCTCCAGAGTGATAGTGAACAATTTGGGAGAAATAACGTCCCCTTGTCTCACTCCTCTATGTAAGGGGATATGTTCAGTCTGCTGATTTTGTACTTGGACGGTCATAGTCGCGGTGTCATACAGTCCTCTCAGCACTTGGACGTATCGCCAATCAACTTGGCACCGTTGCAAAGACTCTAGAACAGACCAGGTTTCAACGGAGTCAAAGGCTTTCTCAAAGTCCACAAACACAAGGCACAGGGGCTGGTTATACTCCTCGGTCTTCTGTATAACCTGCCGCACTGTGTGAATGTGGTTTATGGTGCCGTATCCTCCTCGAAACCCTGCTAGCCTGCTCCGGAGGCTGAAACTCGTCGAGTCTACGTGCGAGACGATTTGTCTCGAAAACAGCTTATAGATGTGGCTCAAGAGTGAAATGGGTTGATAGTTCTTCAGAAAGGTTTTGTCACCTTTTTTAAATAACATAAAGACCACACTCTTGCTCCACGCTTTCGGAGTTCTCCCCAAAAATAGGACGGAATCGAATATACGCTGAAGGTGTAGTAGCGTAGGAGTGAGGAAAGTTGAGAACAGGACAAACGGACTTCAGCTGACGACAATCGTCGGCTTTTGGATCCAATTGTTGAGGACAGGCGACTACCATATAAGAAGTGTCGTTCGTCTGTGAGGGCCCGTTGTAACTATAAAACCTACATGTATCTATTTAGCTTAAATCGAAGTCCTAGGTTTTAACCGTACAAGATAGGTATCACGTAGGTTTATAGCTAGGCGTATCTAGCTATCAACTTACTATATTTATATTGTCTCAGAAATTGTTAGGTAGCAGACTACTTATATATTATATAAATAGTAGATACTTCGTTTTACATACGATATAATTAATTTTCCTAGTTTATGAGAATTTAAAGGTAAGTTAGGTTTCATTAAAGACCTATTATTATCATTTAAGTGCCTATTTACCGACAGACTAAACAATTAATTTAAGAAGGTGTTTAGAATAGGTTAATAGATACCTATAACATCGTTATACCATACCAATCGCTCAACTTTAATAAATTTACTTCATCGATTGATTGGTGTGGTACCTAATACTCCAAGATAGATAGGTATAGAGTAGATTTAATGGCAGGTACCTAAAAAAAATCAGGTAAAAAATAATTGGTTCTAGGTAAGTTAACTAACTTATGTAGTTTTATCAACCTAAAAATCTACTAATCACTGATTTAACGAATGTCATTGGATTTAAAGATACATTTAATACTAATAATCAACTGACTAAGTATCATGAAACTTATCAGTAGGTAATTAAAACTATAAAAGCGTAATATATCCTGTAATAATTATTTAATTTAAAACTCCATAATATTATAATACAATACAAATAAATAATACAATAATAATAAGAATTAAAAATAATATTGACACACAAAAATTATAAATCTTATAACATGATTTCACTGATACAAAACAGACACAACCTTTCATAAGGGCGACCGCGCAGCGAGTAAGGTACCTTGCTTGGGGCGTAAGCGAGAATAAACCGGAATAAACCAGGAATGACGGGACCTACGATTCGTCTTAACTACCTAAAGTGCCAAATATTGATTCTGGTAATAATGTCTTAACATGGTTTGAGTTAATTTCAGTCACCCATGAAATTGTAGTAACTTTGAGGTTATTCGTTGTCCTTACAAAAACACGAACCGCGAGAATGTCGTAAGCAATGGCGTATAAAAAATGCATCCCGCAAAAAGGTCGTAACACCTGAGGGGCATAAAAATAGGAACAGTGTAACTACATTTTCATTGAAAACACAAACTTCTACTCATCGGATCTCAAAAAAAATAATATTCGCCGTTTAAAGGGCAGTTACGCCAAAAAAAATTAAACACACTTTTCAAAATACTGTCTGATTTTTTAATTTCATGTCATCGTAGAGCAGTGAGACCCCGACCATTCGACGCAGAAAAAAAACCTGATTACTACCTTATACTTAGTCTAGTTACGACCTTTTAATGGGATACGCCCTTATTGTTTTCCACCATCGATATAAGTGTTGTCTTAATTCGTTCCAGGTTATTTCATCACCGATTAACATTCTCTTTCGAATATCATTAAGAATAACCGATCAATCTCCATCGTTTATCTTCAAACACCCAGACACTTACTAGACTTCCTTCTTCATGCGGATAGCTAAAGATTAGAATTCTCTCCCCTCGTCTCCCTGAAAATCTCAACTTGGGGCTCTTTAAGGAAAGAGTGAATAGGCTACTAACGGGAAAGCGAGCTTCATCTTCGGCCTCATCTTCACTTACCATCAGATGAGATCGTGGCCATATATAAATAAAAATGAAGCCCTTAATGTGTTGCTAAGCGCAAATCTCGAGGACGGCTGAACCGATTTGGCTGATTTATTTTTTGTTGAGAATGTCTGAGAAAGGTTTTTATGAAAGAAAAAGTTACGCGGAAAACTAGAAAATGTAAGAAAACTTAATGTCCATATACAATTTTCTTATGTAACTTTAGCGCTTTTGACAGGATAAACTTTTCTAATGTAACCAGCCCCCTTATTCAGCTAATACAAACATCGTCGGCGAGCCGCTTCACGGAGCTTATCTCTCACGTGATTAGTAGTACTAGCGTAGTAAGCGACAGAGTCAGAGCATGGAGGCCGCGACGAAACATCCTTGAATTAGTGTCATTTTCCTTACAGAATCGAGTACCTGGTAATAGCGCCACCGACCGGGCAGAACAACGTCTGTCGGGACAGCTAGTAAAAAATTAAAATAAATCTTGTCCGAACCTCAACAATTTAGTCCCTTCGCCAATAATACCCTTCGTAATTTTATAACGTTCTTAAAACTTAATTAACACACTTATACTGTATAAATAAGTACACTTATCAACTTCAAAGCTTTATATTTAAACTTTATATAGTATTAATTAAATCGAGCAACGATCAAGTAGTCTGGACCAGCGGATACTAAAAGCAAGGTTATTAAAATTCCAACGAGATCAAAGCCCGCCTAATTGGAATCATATCGACGGAACGAGCAGGCACCTAATTGACATGATCAAGATGTCATCGTGTTAAATTCGATAATTTAAGTGACCAATTGAGAGCTGTTCAATTGAGCACTAAATTTATTATGATTCCAGTCAATATGAAAATGGTAAAAGAACCTTTATAGCGAGACATTGATATCTATCTTCCGTTTGTCTAACAGAGCTGTTTTTCTATATCACTAGAAATAGCTTGGAATGTTGGTTTAGTTGTAGTTTGATGGTTATTGGAAACAGGGTTTGGAAGGGACGCAATCGGAAAGTTAATGTATTTTTTTGCACATTCATATTTTTTCTATTATTTCATTCCTGCCATAATTACCCATTTATATAGGTATATAATCCGGGGCACTTCTATATCTACTATGTTGGGTGGTGACACCACCGTTAATAATTACTAAATAATTGATTACGCTTCCGATAGGTCAACAAGTGTGTCACGAGTCAAAATTCGGACAAATATGCTATAATATTTATTTATTTATTTTCAGGCTTACCAACAATTCTTTACACATACATTAAAATAAAGATACATTATATGATAAATATGAATAACAGTGTAAGAATTACTTAAAGGCTTAATATAATAGTTTAATATAATATATATAAGTGTTCGCGTTCACAAACAAGGCGCCAGAAGGGCGTGTGGTGGGCGCTGTGGTAACGACCACCGGACCACTCAACATCAAATTCATTGTGAAAATTCAGTGTTTCTCTTGTACTCATAACAAATTGTACGAGCTACAATAAGCATTTCACCGTGTACAAGCTTCTTATATTCTGGAACTTATGTTATTTCATGTTTTAACTAGCTATTCCTCCCAGTTTCACCCGCGTACCCGAAGCATTTTACATTTGACCGGGATTAGAAGTAACTTAAATTTCTCCCTTTAAAATCAGCTATATGCCAGTGAAAGTCCCGTCAAATCGGCCTAGCCCTCTTGGAGATTAGCCGGGACAAACAGAAACAAAATTTATCAATCGTTTTTTTGTTAGGAGTACCGTTATATACATAATAATTTATTATATAAGTATGTATTTAGAAAAAAAAGAAGTAGTATATGTAGTATATCAGTTATCTGGTTTCCATAGTACAAGCTCTACTTAGTTTGAGACCAGATGGCCGTGTGTAAAGAATGTCCCGGGATATTTATTTATTTATTTATAATTACATATTCATATGCATAAAGTAAAAAGCTGTTTGACGTTACAAACCGACTTCAATATTATTAATTTGTATAGATGGATATAATTATGTAGATGAAGTAGCGTGAGAATATATAATTTGGAGAAGCTCTTACTTAGAATCGGTTGTATAAATTAGTTAGAAGCTCTCGCAATTCGCAAGTTATCATCGACACTGTAGCAAGCAATACAGGCTGTTCAAAACAACATTTGCCCTTTATATATAATATCAAATAACCAGCTAAGTTCACAGACACAAAGTCTGCAGGGTTCTGCAAGTTAGAGTTAACAATCTAAAATTTTACCGATTATAAAAATAAGTTTGTATTTCAATTATATATTTCGCAGCACCCGACGTAAGAATTTTTTTCGATAAATTTCAGCTTGGGTTACATTATTTTTCATATGGATCCCTAATTGTCTTTTAAACAAAATATAGCTTGTGTTCATCATTGATAATGTAGCATGATGATTCTAATGATGAAAGAATTATTCAGATCGGTCCAGTACTTTCGGTGCGTATTCAACAAAAACAAACAAATCATCAAATCTGTCCCCCGCGGTTTTACTCGCATTCCCGATGGATATTAAATTTTCCCGGAATAAAATGCCTATATGTTATTCCAGGATATGCTCTATTTATGTGCCAAATTTCATCCATATCCGTTTAGTAGTATTTGCGTGAAAGAGTAACAAACATACTTACATACAAATCTTTTCTCTTTATAACATTAGTATAGATATAGATTACTTAGATTAGATGCAATTTATGATGACTACAAAAGTGTGGGCATTGAGCTCAAACTGCAAAAGTGGGTATTTCTAAAACTTATTCAAAGTACCAATTACACTAATACAAACTGTATGTAGATGTCAGGAAACTGGTGTGTCAAGTACACAGCAACTAGAAATCTGCAATTTCTGCCTACTCCAATTAAAAATATTATATACAAACAATATTCTGGGTAATTATTTTACACACGGCCATCTGATCCCAAAAGCAGAGTTTGTACTATGAAAACTAGTGGCCCGATTCTGTAAAGAAAATGACACAATAACTCGAGGTTGTTTCGTCGCGACCTTCGTGCTCTGTCTCTTTCGCTAACTACGCTAATACGACTGATGTGAGAGATAAGCTCTCCGTGGCCTCTGGAATCAGCTCGCCGACGAAGTTTGTATTAGCTGAATAAGGGGGCTGATCTTGATGGACATATATAAATGTTCTAAACCTTGTAATTGAACCAGATACTCGTGAATAAGTGTACATGCAAAGAATATATTTAAGGTCGATAATCGTGTGACATTTGAGAAGGTTCAAGCGCCAAAAAGAAGTTCTTCCTAACACAAATCCGTAAATTTTCTAACCTATAAAAACAAACAGAGATATTAATTAACAAAATATTGGTCCTAAGTGGGAATCGAACCCACATCTCGTGGCGTGTGGCCCTTGTCACATTACATCCGTACAGCCTGTATACATACTGCCATCACATTGACAATAAATTAATAAAGTAATGGAGTGAACATGAAATATTCAACGCGTCGGTTCATATATCGTCTAAAAGGAGCATAAATCTAACCTCATAGTGGAGTGCGTGGTAGTGCCCTCTATATCATCACGCTCAGAACCGCGAATAAGTATCGAACAGGGAAATGAATAGCCAGCTATACTATTATAGCAATATATGTATCTCAAACTCACGGAGAAACTATTCTGTCTCTATCGTGAACTCTGCGTTGAAGTAAGAGGTGGGATTTCAGCGTGTGCGCCTGATGGGTCACTCGGGCGAGTTTCACTTTGTGAATGGATCGGTAGAAGTTGTAGATTTATTTATGGCCACTTACATTATTATGACTTATGTGGGAGATTAAAAGAGAAAGTTACTGAAGTTGTGTTTTTATTATAACCCGGATTTGTTAATATCGTAATGACTCATTGATAAGCTTAGTAATATTGAGTGAAGGGCCATGTTGTTCCTATTAAAAAAAAATGTGTCAAAGATACTTGTCTATTGTTAACCATTGAGTTCATTATTATTAATATATAGTATTGGTTGAATTCGTAATGAAATGAAATATTTATTCAAATAGGCCTTCACAGGCACTTATGAATATTTACTGCTTGTGCTTTGATTGCTTGACTCAATGAAGCATCAACGGCTGAACGAATTTGTATATAATTTGGCTCACGAATAAAATATATTTGTATTAACACATAGATTATTTTCAAATTTTATTTTACTACGTTGGCCGAAAAATAGGCAGACGGGTGGACCGTCTGATGGTCAAAGGTGACTGCCGCCTCTGAAACACACTAAAGAAGTACAGTACTGCTTCAAGGCGGAAATGGGTAAGATAAGAAGGTAGTAGTTATTTCCCTGGACGAACTGTGCACTATGAGCTCTACTACTTCTTAAAATACTCTTATAATACCTCGGAAAACCATTAAAACATACCGGAACGCAGATAAAACCGCGGGGCGAAAACTAGTAGGGAGATTTAATTTACTAGTTTTTTGTACTAGTATAATAAACTAAATGAAGTTAGGCTAGTAGTTGCAAAGCATTTGGCACTAAGCTCTGCTGGATTTACCTTATTCATGAGTTTGGATAGACAGTTGCCGCACTTTCGCCCGTACTTTAAAAGGAAATGAGGTCTCGGTTGGTTCGTTTCTTTCCGAGTGGCTAATTAATCTACTTTCCTTAATTAATACGCTATAATTATAACTAAAAGCCTTTTAGCATGTTTCACATTTTAATGTAAAAACACCTCGAAATGTTAAGGTGAGTTTTAATAAGGTGATATGATGTTGGAGTACTTACAGTTTTCAGAATAATTTTGGTGAAAATCTTTTTTTTGTTGTAGCGACATCTATGAACACAGACGCGAAACTACATCGCACAATCGTAGTTTTCTCAGGATTTGACCATTAATATATACTAGCTGTCCCCCGCCGATTTCACTCCCGTTTATCAATATCTTATAAGGTTGGGGAAAAAGTCTTTTCGCATTATAGTATGTATGAACTTGTAATAAAATCTCTATGGTTATACTATTTGTATCTGGCTGGTTTTGGTATCATAGAAAGTTAAAATTTTAAAGAACATAATTCCAAATTCAAATTAGGAAAATGTGTGATTTGCATTTGTTTTTCGTACCGCCAAGATGAGTGAATCTAATGAAGAAATTCGATTCATTTTAAAATTATACAAAAAAGATAAAAATGCAACGCAAGCGGCGAACAAAATTCGCGATGTTTATCGACCTAGTGCAGTGTCTGTGAGAGTAGCACAAATTTGGTTTAAGCGTTTTCAATCCGGAAATTTTGATGTCAAAGATGCACGTCGCTCTGGTCGCCCCATTACGGATAAAATGGATGCCATTTTTGAAAAAGTGGAGCAAGATCGGCATATCAGTAGTTACGACGTAACTGAAGAACTGGGAATTGACCACAAAAAACTGGGTACACGAAAAAGCTAGATATTTGGGTACCTCACGAGCTCACTGAAAGAAACCTAATGAACCGTGTACTCATTTGTGATTCATTATTACGAAGTCATGAAACCGAACCATTTTTGAAGAAGCTGATGACTGGTGATGAAAAGTGGATCACGTACGACAAAAACGTGCGAAAAAGGTCGTGGTCAAAGGCCGGTCAGGCTTCACAGACTGTGGTGAAACCCGGGTTAGCTCGCAACAAGGTGATGCTGTGTGTATGGTGGGATTGGAAGAGCATTATTCATTATGAGCTGTTACCACCAGGCAGGACCATCGATTCTGAACTCTACTGCGAACAACTGATGAGATTAAAGCAACAAGTTGAGAGAAAGCGGCCGGAATTAATCAACAGAAGGGGTGTGGTTTTTCATCATGATAACGCTAGACCTCACACATATTTAGCCACTCAGCAAAAAATAAGAGAGTTTGGCTGGGAGGTATTAATGCATCCACCGTATAGTTCTGACCTTGCACCTTCAGATTTCCACCTGTTTCGGTCTCTTCAGAATTCTTTAGGCAGTGTCAGGTTAACATCACGAGAGGACTGTCAAAACCACTTGTCGCAGTATTTTGATCAAAAGTCCCAAAATTTGGGATCATGTCCCTACCTACAAGATGGCAAAAAGTTATCGAACAAAATGGTACCTACATACTTTAGTTAAATGTTAATAAACTATATTAAAAATGTTTTGAATTTTCTTAAAAAATGCGAAGAAACTTTTTCCCCTATATCCATCTACGAAAAAATCCGCGTCGAATGATAGCAGTCTCATCCCGATATGTTCAATAGTTTTGAGGTGATGGTGGGTTAATGGAACCATATTTTGAGGTGATGGTGGGTTAATGGAACCATATTTTGAGGTGATGGTGGGTTAATGGAACCATATTTTGAGGTGATGGTGGGTTAATGGAACCATATTTTGAGGTGATGGTGGGTTAATGGAACCATATTTTGAGGTGATGGTGGGTTAATGGAACCATATTTTGAGGTGATGGTGGGTTAATGGAACCATATTTTGAGGTGATGGTGGGTTAATGGAACCATATTTTGAGGTGATGGTGGGTTAATGGAACCATATTTTGAGGTGATGGTGGGTTAATGGAACCATATTTTGCCTGTATATATTTAGATATGGCTTGTAATAACTTTCAACATCAACAGTTGTCACGGATCATCTAGCCTAGCAAAGGATCTGACCTTTTAATGGAGGAGGCTCACACCTCGTTCCTTCATATCAGTAAATAAATATTTTCGACAGATATTACATGAAAATCATTATCCCAATAATATTAATAGGTAAATCATATCAAAACATAACTCGTAACAAATGTCGGTAAAAAGTTAATTTCGTAAAGTTATTCCAAAGGTCCTCACTACGTGTGACTCTAGCATATTACGAAACTGTTGAGTCGAACGAAAGTGCTAGCATGAACATAAATGATTTATATCCCGACAGGCGTGAACAACCCGGGACTAGGTCCCGCCAATCGCCCGGTCCCGGGATGCAATACCCGGGATACGCCGGGATTCGGGAACCAATTCACTTCCTATATTACCCAGGTACAACATTTAATATGATTTATTTAACGTTATGATAATAAGTTAGCTGAGCATAGATATTTTTATGGGTGTCTAATGTAGCAGTTTGGAAGACATTTCACCTTTATGGTTTGCTTTTGTGTTCGATCAGCAGTTAGATATTATAAGGTAAATTACCCTATTTGCGTATAACAAACAGAAATATAGTATGTAATTCATATCGTGACCGAGATTATGTTGGTATCGCGAACTCGCGTATCGCAGTTGAAGCTACAGGAAAAATCAAGTAAAAATTAAAAATAATGTGATATTTACCTCATTCATTATAAAGTAGGCACAACAAATAAATTACCGTGGTTACATTATTGTTTTTTTAAACTAGCACGTTAATGTCGTAATAATGAGTAATATGTACCCAAGAATATTATTGGTATATACAACGTTGGAATATTTGTAAGTAAATCGTACCTAGTCAGTCAGTCCTTTGAGTGAAACTAATGACCCGTTAGCCTTCGTTTTCAAGTACCTAAATGTTTTCAGGACGCTCCACTCCACTGGGATTCAGAAAACATTCTAATGAGACCTTTTACCGCGCCTAATGGAGTATGAAAATAACGTAAATTTGAATTAATAATTATCCATGCTAGATATGATGTCCAAACCTTTTCACTAAAATTCAATTTAGAAACGGATCGTTAAAACCCTTCAGTCCTTTAGGCTGAAATAAATTATATTGACAAACTTCGTAATCAGATTTTAGCGTACAGTTCACGATCGGTTACTTCGTCTAATGTTGAGTTTGCAACTGGGTCAAACTATCACTTTTGAGAGGTGATTATTAAGTCGGTTGCTGCACATCATTATTGGGTTTACGTTACTCGTCCCCTCGAAGCAACTACAAAATACACTTACGGGACACCCACCTCGCCTTTATCACATTAGATTAGAGTTCTGAATTGATTGCGATGTTGTTTGAGACGGAGTGAGTTAAGGTTGTGAAGTTGGTAGATTGAGATTGGTTAGGGTGGAGACGTCACGGATTATCACATGACAAGTCTACTAGAGTCGGTATGGTAAGCGTACCCTTGTCAGTTTGTCACCGTCTCTTAGTGGAGTGTTCGGGAACCTGGAACGAAATTATAATTAGGTGAGATTTACATATCTATCCAATGGCATAAAGGAAAAGTTTGGTTCGTACGTAACATTTTGATGAGGTATTTACGTGATGTCTATTCTATTTGAGGTATACTACTTACGGCTCGTGTGTACGCCAGCCATTTTATATGTTTCCTATTACCTTAGGCTGCCTGGAAGAAATTACTTCAGCAATATGGCCGCCTAAATTGTTTGCTCATAAAATGTTTGTAGAAAACAGTTATTTTTATATGGTGTGAACAATAAAGTATATTTATATTTTTGTATTTATCACATGAATCGTTTGGGAAGAGTAACTTTAAGCTATACATTCTATTCTGGCACTTTATGAAGCTTTTTGTTTATGATGTCCAGTAGGCCGCCATACAGGCGTCCTACCTGTTGGTGAACGGTCACTGTCGCCTATAGACATTTGCGACAGGGACATTGCCAATGCATTGTCAATCCTAAGACATGAAGTTATTAACTCTCGTGTGCCTGAAATTATGCTAAGTTTATTAAGTAGGTAATTTATTACTGCTAGCAGTGCTATCAGCGAAGTAAACTTTTTGTTTCATTATTTATCGTTTCAACAATATACATTACATTTTATCGATGAATTGATCTTACTTATCGTCCCTATTCCCGCATCAATGGAATGTAAATAGATACTTAACTACATGTGTATTGTGTCAATAGCCGTATCATCCACACAAATAGCTGAGACCGCGTGTTCACTTCATGGCAAATCGTTTAATCAAAGCTATATGGTTGGAATACGAGAGGCACAGAGAATACGTAGAGGTAATGAAAACTTCCTCGTCCTTACATTGTTGTTTAGTACGAGGACATTAGATGATCTGATAAGTTTAATGCCGCAGTAAATTCTTGATGGGATGCCCTATGATACTTCAGTGTGGGAATTGAATCCACCTAATGGACAGTGCTATGTTGGTACCTTTTTGCATTGGCGTCAAGATATAATCTTTTAATGCAATAGTATAAAACATACGAAGTTTGTGACGATGGATGGCCAGATGTTTGTTACTCTTTCATGCAAAAACTACTGATCGGATTTGGATCAAACTTGGGATATAGATAGTTCGCAGAAATGACGGCCTATTGCGCAGAAGGGTTCTGGAATGGAGGCCACGTTCCGGCAAGCGCAGCGTGGGTCATCCACCCACAAGGTGGACAGACGACTTTAATAAAGGTCGCAGGAAGCCCCTGGATGCAGGTCGCTTCCAACCAGCCAATCTGGAACTCATTGGGGGATATAGGCCATATTCAGCACGAGTGCCACCACTGTGACGGATGCCTCGAGGAAGAGGCCCAGCACGCGCTGGAGGCATGCACAGCTTGGACAAGCGAGCGCAGCGAGCTCCGCACCGTAGTTGGGAATGACCTCTCGTTGCCGAGCGTGGTTCACGTTATCGTTGACAACGAGAGGTCCTGGGGTGCGTTCCACTCCTTTTGCGAGATAATCATGCTCGCAAAGGAGGCGGCGGAAAGGGTCAGGGAGGAAACAACTACCCTGGCCATCCACCGCAAGAAAACCGGGCGCCGGAAGGTGGCATTTTTACGCCACCTTCCCCCCACTTGAGCCCAAGTGGAGAGCACAATCGGGCTCGGGTAGTAATGCGTGTGTTCCCGCACGCTACTTAAGGCGAAGCGGTGAGGATGAGAGCTCCGGTCCTCACTGCCACAGACGTCTTTGTCATCCACGAAAACGCCAACGAGACGTGGCCTCCACTAGGCCGTCGCTGCTGGGTACGCGGACGAATGCCTCGGCGCCCCCGTATACCCAGCCAGCAGCGACAGATAGGAACACTGTGGGGTTTTAGTCAGTAGGAGTCTGACATAACCCGGCCGCTCCCCCCGGAACCGCCGGGTATCCGATGGAGGATTTCCCCACATAAAAAAAAGGCCTATATGAGCCGTTGACGTCTTACAGCTGAAATGGTGATGATGATAGATAGTTCATAACCTGGATTAAAGCATAGGATTATTTTTATCCCCAGAAAATGACATGCCTCGGAAACGCAGGTGAAACCGTGGGGGACAGCTAGTATATAGTTAAGCACAGAAAGTGATTCTGTCTTATATAGGACGAATTATATTTATGTAACTTCAGTATAAAAAGAGATTCAAAGTATCACATTTTCATATTAATAAAAAATCTCTTAACAATATCCCAAACTTATTTAATATTCCGCTCAGGGTGTCGTTACCATGATCCTAAGGGATCGCACAGATCCCTTCTGTAGTCAATTAAGGAAATTTAGGTACGAGCTGTATCAATTTCACTAAAAGGGCCATGTTCTAAAGTATCAAGATCATTTATAATAAAATGCAAAATAATAATGACATAATTAATTACTTTACTAGTTTTTATGTTATGACTAGGTGAAGGCCAACATCAAGATGATTAGATGACCTCTCAAAAGTTCAAGAAATGCAAATTTAGAATTCTTGACCGTGTAAGGGTGTAAGAGCCATCAGAGGTCGGGCCCTTCATCCGTTATAAAAAATAAAAGTAAGATGATAATACTGAACAGACTTCATCTTCAGGGATGTAAATCATCAGCAATTAATAACCTGTACCTACCTGTTTATGACAAAAAAATGTTGTATTTTTTATGTGTGGGAGAAAAATAAACAAATTATTATAACAAAATAAACAACCAGCAGTGTTTATGTTTGTTATCTATCAACTACCTCAGGCATATGTCAAAATAAATTTAAAAGGGTGCTCTGTCGGAACACAGGTACTTAGTGAAAGATTTTCAATATGAGAGCCTGGGCGGCTGCCCAGGCTGCTAGGCTTGGCGGATACTAAAAAGTACCTACCTACAACCTATGGTAAAAAAAGTCTGAGACATTATTTACGGGTGTACTATAGACCTAACTTAAACTATCTTCTAATCTTATTTCCACAGCAAACGTCAGATTAATTAGGAATCATGCGGTACTTGTAAAAAATTCCAAGTTTATATTCTACACTTATTTTATTGACTATATTGTAACAACATTAAAGAAACGACTTAACAAGAGGCAACATTTGTAAAGAACGAATAACTTTACAGTTAGCTTTTTACGCTAACACGGACCGAAGACCCCAAACTCAGAGCTAACATAAAAAAATAATGGTAAAAAGTTTATCGTTATAAAAGTAACAAGTCAAATAGAAACTCTGGCGGATTTGAAACATCTCAAGTCGCATTTAGAGTTCGGTTGAAAGTAAAATGTTTCTCGTCACTCATCTCATTCCTATTTCTTTAGATCAGATTGAGAAAGCTGAAATAATAAATAATAATAAAAGTATATGTAGTATATCCGTCATTTGTTTTTTTTTATTAATTTATTTAAGATACTGTGCAAAGCTCTATAACGTACATAACGCAAACCTCAAGGGATCTGTATGTGGAGAGGTCGTACATTCGTAAAAAAAACCATAGAAAAATAAATACATACGATCACTAATATTATTTGATTTAAGTTAGGTATTTATATTATTTATTACTACTAATTTAATTAGATTACGAGTTAATACTAACATAATAAAACAAAGTGTACATACTAAACTACTTAAAATTAACTAATAAATATAGTAATAATCTATAAATAAAAAACTGAATTTAAATTGTTACAGCTGTCTATGGGTAAAGTGCCCAGAAGGCTGGCTACGTTGCCTCTTTGTATGGCTAAGCTTATTCTCTGACCAAAATACGAGCCAGCCCTCTGGTCACCGGATGACTCGATGAGGCGCGTCGAAATGTCTTTGAATAATTTACGCGCCTCTGGTCCCCATGGCCCAAGTGTTTCTACTCCAAACGGTGCATATTTTCGCCGCTTCGAGCTCTCAGCGGCAGTCGCCGCCGCACCCGCCGCCTTGGAAGTTGACTCTAGGTGGGATAGCGCAAGGGTACATATGTTGCATCCCATACTAGAGGTTTGCCACGACTCCAGGGCACTAACGTCATCCCGTCGGGCCTCTTACCATCATCACGTGCTATTCCGTTCGGCTCTTTATTTTATTTAGATAAAACCAATTTTGGTTTGCGCTTCACAATGTATTTTTTTAATATCCTGGTTGTTATACATTTCAACAATGTTATCAGGTAATTTATTTGGCAGCTTTGGCAGCAAGTAATCGAAAGTTCCATTTAAGTTATTATATTTAGGTAATTGGTTTACATAGTACAAGCTCTACTTAGTTTGGGATCAGATAGCCGTGTGGAAGGAATGTTTTTATTTATGTACTAGCTGTCCCCCGCAGTTTCACCTGCGTTTATCGATATCATATATAACCTATAACCATCTTGGAAAAATCCGCATCGAATGGTAGCAGTCCCATTCCGATATGTTCAGTAGTTTTGAGGTGATTGTGCGACAAAGGATCCCTATTTTCCGTATAAACCGTTATACTTAGTACCGAAATGCCTACAATCTGTCAACGCTTAAACTTATCCTATACCTTGTGATACCTGAGTGACACTATCACGGGTTAGGCTCAGATTAAACCTAGTTCCTAACTGTTGTCCTAACCCCAGTGACACATGTGCGACCAAACTTTGACAAATTCTAATGCGAGGTCCTAATGCTATGACAACAATGGCCGATTTGCGGTGTGTTGTTGTGTTAGGTTAGGACCGGAGGAAAGTGAAGGTGTTTGTACATATTTCGCAGTATTAGAAATACAGTGAGGTAGATAGGATATGCAAATACCAGTTTGTGTGTACAAGTAAAAGCATTTATCAAGCTTTTCTAACCATATATCGATCGATAGGCGAGTAACTCCAAAAAGGGTATATTTTTATAATACTACATATATTTTAAGAAGCAGCAAAGATTCTTGAATTCTCAAGGATTACATAGAAAATGGCGAGATTTCCTGAGCCAAAAATGCCCTATCATACTGAGATTGGAACAAGATATCAGCAAATATGAGCTGTACTGCAGTATTGCAATAAAGTCATCTGATTTCTGTAATGTCTATTTCAAAAATAGAAGCCAGGATTCCCTGGATATATGAAGACCATTAACTACTAACACCATTAAGGTAAGTAAGCAGTATAATGTTCGCTGTGAGGGTTCCAAGCGCGTACGGAACGCCAATTTTTGCATCGGCACGCCATACGCTTCCACCGGTGGTTATAGAAATTCCATCACGTCTCCTAGGGAAAGGTAGGAAGAGGAATTCATCTTGATATACCTTCATGTATATCGAATATAAATAGAAAAACGCGTACAGCATTGGCAATTTCCTTTGAGTTTTTTTTTTTTCATGGTTTAAAGTTGTCTTTTTCGGCTGTAGATGGATTTCAGGTTCGTGCATGGGCTTTCCTTTATTGTTTTGTTTGATTTCATAAGTCGAGTTGAAATAAGGAAAAAATACGCATCGATTTCCATCCTCTTTTCTCTTGATTTCAATACCAACAAACAAAAATCTAACTTAGTTTCCTGTAATAAATACGAGGTTTAAAAGGTGAGGTTTCGGATTTAAATTTGCATAATAATTTATTAACGATAGAATTTAAAACACCGAGTCCATTATTCAAATCTTTTGCCCTTATAAATAAATTATTCAGACAAAGGATAGCTACTAAAGGATGAGCATTTGAAAGGGTTTGAAATAGAAAACTAAAATTAAAACTTAGACACTGCAATGCATCGAGCCTACAAGCGATCCCTGATCATTTTAGAAGGTCTCAAAAGTTAATTACTAATGATAATTCGATTTTGATAAATCGCTTACTTTAGTGATCTTTTTAAGCCATCTCTAACATAAGACCTTAAATTGTTCGGAAGTATTTTTAAGTACCATTTATACGAAATCATACATATTTTTTGGAAATCCTAAATTATGAAGATCATTGTAATTAAAAAGCTCGAAAGGTAAGTCAGCTAAATTAAACTACTAAAAATGGTTGTCAAATAGTAACTATTTACCAAAAACACGGTGCATAATAGCCACGTCTCGCCATCAGGAATTTAAATCAAATTGTCCAGTAACACGACAGGTGACATTACGAAGTATTGAATGAAAATCCATTTGCGAACATTATTAAATCAACCTCTCCTCTCATTACTGTATTCCTACGTGATAAGTTCCGACGGAAAATTGGGTTAACATTCTGTGACCCGCCCGAACCTTATCGAACTACCTGCGTGAGAAATCTTTACGCCATTATAGCCTTAACAAGCATTTTATTATTCATTAAGAACTGTATAGCCTATAATTGTGCTCAACAGATTAGAATCTAAAAAGTATGTGAAAGAGTTAACAAACTATTTGGTGGCACCAATAAAAAAAAACAAAAAAAGAAAAATGCATACTATTTAAATTACGAATAAAGTCGACACGTACATATAACAAAAAGGTATTCTGAAATTTTTTGTCTGTCTGTTTGTTCCGGGTAATCTCCAAAACAGCTGGACCGATTATGACGGAATTTCCACTAGCAGATAGCTGATGTTGAGTAAGAGTCACTTTTACTACGGGAAAATGTAACAACCCTCGAGAACGCAGGAAAAGCCGCGGGCGTCATTATCTGTATTTATTTATCAAATTTACTCCGATAGTTTATAATTATTTACGAGTCCAACTAAAAGACCTAAGTACTACGGCACTATTCAGCATATACATGGCTCGTTACTATTGACTGGGTTACCCTAGTTCTTCGGACTGCCTGAGGCGCGGACCTTATTGGCAGTCTACAATATACCTACTGAGCTAGATTATATTTAAAGCGAATTATACCTTGACGAGCCACCATGCCAAACAACTTAACATTCTCTAAGACTTTACGTGACGAATTCTACCAACCTATCTCTAGACCCTAATGTCTAGGGTATCGTAAGAGGAGACGAAAGAGTTACCGTATACCTTGCCCCACGTCAACAAGCATTCCTAAAGAAAGATGACGTCTGGTAACTAGATTAAAAACAGGACAGCTTTACTAAACAATAACGAATTAAAGTATCACCAAATGAAAGGAGAAAAAGTAAAAAAAATCTGGGATCTAATAATGCCCGGAAATAAAAGGCAGTACCTTTGTTTTTTTTATTGTGTACTAAATGTTATTTAAATCCGTTCAGTTGTAGTAATTAATCTTGATTGAATCAAGAACATCTTCAACTACTATGTACATATATCTATCTTTAATAACAGTTATATATCTATATATTCAGTTATATATATACGAGTATATCTTTAGTGACTTTTTCTTCGTAGGTAGCCTGAAAAGGTTCCTGATACAAAAAAAAGTCGCATATCAACGCCTGCCAGGAATAACTGTTATAAAATAAATAGTAGGTAAAGTGTATGATATAAATATGTGATGAATAAAGAATAATCGATATTGATACCTCTTACAATCGATTATGCATAAATCACCAGGGGCTCCCAATCGTTAACTATTTTTAGAAAACGAATTCGAACGGTATGAATTGCCGTCCAGCAAAAGCTGTTACGGGCGATAGAGCCCAAAAAAAGGTTAGGACATGCGCGGATAGGGATTACCGCTTCACACTATACATTTGACCCGTATTCATAAAAAATACATAAATAGCATTGGATTGCGAAAACTGCAAAGTATCTGTCAAATAAAGTTCCGTGTGTAACATACGAAGGAGTTTTAATATTTATACCACTTATGAATAGTATTACTCTTTTTAAGTTATAATTTTTTATTATTTTATTTTTATATTTATTTACTAGGTATTAGGCAGGTATTTACTTTACTTTACCCAGAAGAAAAAAGAATGTCGCTAAATTACTTGAAGAAACGCATCTAATTACTATTTTGCGGTAGGTATATCGTAAGTTTTAGAATCCCGAAACATTATTTAAAAATCGATTTGTTTATAGTTTTAATTAGGAAACTTTTCAATCCGTATTTTCACGATGATTATTTTCGATTTCATAAAAGTAAGTGGAATAAAATTATTTTTATACAATCTAACAAAATGGGATATGATAGTATGAGTTATAAAAGCGAAATATAAATTGACATGCGTTAAAAGCAACCATTATTACTCGGTAATATATCGCGGTCGGGAAAAAACATTTCGGCAATAATCTTTGTCAGTTTTAATGGGCAGTTATTACGACATTCATATTTCATATAACCTGTAGCGTTATTTAGTATCTTGCTACGTGTATTTTCTCCTCTATTCGTTGGATATTTCCTTTTTTTGTCTTTCAACGTGAAATACTGCCCGACGGGCGGGTGAAATCTGGAATAAGCCTAATTTTGTTTCTATAATTATTCACCACATCATCCACAACAACAGGATAAAAAAAATATTGTGACGTGTTTCATAAAATATATAAAGCCTTCATTGTGACAAAAAAACACAAAGCAACTATCCTTTTTATTTTTTTTTTTGCCGTGCATCATGGTCACCTTTAGCCATGCAAAAAATTGTGCGTTTGTCGCCACCTTAGTAAAATTCTACAAATTATTGTGTTACAGCTCATTATTACCTGTAAGTAGTTGGTTGACCGTCAAGTTACCAGAATAAAAATAGGCTATAATATACCTACTTTTTAAAGTTCTCAGAAGCCAGAAATGGCCTTCGTTAATTAAATGGGAAGTCGAGATGCCGCTAATCTCATCATTTATCCGCGTAATAAATCCGAACTGAGCCTTACTTTTCGCATTATCAAGTTTAATCATTTCCTTGTGTCGGAAATTAGGACAAGAGAGCCATTTGGTCGGGTCCTAATTGACTCGTAAGTTTCTGAAAATATGTTCGGGTAACAACTTCCCCTCGAAGTGAAAACTCGAAAATATTCTTTATATTAATGTCGAAATATTTTTTTTTATGCCACATGGGCCTGCAAACAAACAGACGGTCCAACTGATGGTGAGTGGTCAACGCCTCCGATGGACATTTGCAACATTTTAAAGGGCATCGCCAATGCCTTGTCGACCCTGAGACGTGAAATTGTTAAGTCTCATGTGCCTGTAATTTCATCGGCCCCCTAACCCTAACCCGAAACACAAGTGCACTACTGCTTCACGGCGGAAATGGGTAAGGTGGTAGTATTTCCCCGGACGAGCTCTGTACTAAGAGCTCTACTACTTTAATATAATATATTTATATTTACTTATTTATCAAAAGTCTATCACTGAAAGACCTGGGGCTCGATTCTGTAAGGAAAATGACACTAGCTCGAGGATGTTTCGTCGCGGCCTCCGTGGTCTGTCTCTTTCGCTAAGTACGCTAATACTACTAATCACGTGAGAGATAAGCCCTCCGAGGCCTCCGCGAAACGGCTTGCCGACGAAGTTTGTATTAGCTCAATAAGGGGGCTGAGGTAGAACATTTCATCAAAATGACTCATCATGAATGTATTTTATTATAACATGCATACGTTCTAATTTATAATTCTAGTTCCCAATTCACCTTTATTATTCAGACTAATTCAAGACATGCGGTTGGAATATGTCATTACAAATTCAGGTCTCCTCACGAGCCTGATAGCCTTCTGATAGTCTGGTACCAGACTAAGCCTATTTCAATACTTAGGTATTATTAAGTTGTAATATCTGTCATAAAAGTAAATACTCGACTAAATCCACGATATCTTACGATACTGAAGATTTATAATTAAGGTAAAAACCTGTGAATTGAAGATTGCGGTTGACGTTTTTTGACTACCAATTGAAGTTGCTTTTGTGTTCTATTCTTATAGAAATGTTAATTTTAGTCGCAAAGAAGTGAAATGAAATGGGTGCTTATATCGTCACTTTCCATCAGGTGAGATCTAGTCAAATGCGCTCAAGTTTTTATATAAAAAAAAGTTTGGTTCTTTTTCTATAACTCTCTTAACTGTCAAAACAGGCTTATCGGAGGCCTAAGCACGAACATAGATGTTGTGCTCAAGGCATAATCACGACAATTGCTGTCATTTCTAGTATAATATCTCAATTGACTCCTCGAAATCGGCTAAAAGAATATTAGTTTTCAAACTTAAGGGTGTGGTTTGTGAATCCTAACAATAATAATAAATAAATAAATATCCTGGGATATTCTTTACACACGGCCATCTGGTCCCAAACTAAGCAGAGCTTGTACTATGGAAACCAGATAACTGATTACTACATATCATATTTTACATTACTTTTTTTTACTAATTACAAGATGATCAATTGCTAGAGACTGTAAATATAATCCCCGCTACCGCTCATACACTGCGTCACAGTCAATCATCGGATAGCCAGCTAAGCAGCTGCAAGCTAAGAAAAAGAACTCCCAGCAACTTAAGAAGTCTATTCAAACTTTTGGCTAAGTGAAACAGGGAGGGAAATCTTTTATATCCATCGCATCGTAATTTTAGCGGGCAACATCGGACACCAGCCCAGCGTTGTTTTCTGCTTAATATCCTAGCCCTTCCATTACAACTCGTATAACTTAGTTTCTGAACGAGCGACGAGGGATCGCCACTGGCCTCGCTTGCTTGTTTACATTTTTATTCTTTCGTTTTTACGTTAAAAATACAGATTGAAGAGTGTCCGTTTCCGACCGAAGTTTTTAGGGCGTTTGCGGAAAACGCCGTCGGCGAAATGTGTTTATGTTACTTGAGATTGTTTTTTTTTTTGTTATTTATTATAAGGTGGCTTTCAGCTTTGTGATGCTTTTTTTATGATAGCTCTGTGTGTTTTACTATTCTACGTGGGACATGGTACGGCAATATATTTGTCATGAAAAATCACACTGAATGTTGTAAGAGTAATGTAAACCTAAAGTCGTCGAGATGTAATAGGCCCGTTTTAACCACTAAGTGTTAAAGAAAAATTTACCTTATGGCGCCGTGATAAGGTTGATCATAATTTTGCAATTAACTTTTTACTCAATAGGTGAACCTTATTTGTGAAGGGTCAGAGTTGATTTTTCTATAGCATTCTTAGCTGTCAAAACGGCCTCTTAGGTGTCAACAACATTTTTACTTCACATTATTATTTCTATTTTTTGTATAGGAACTAAGACGTATTATATTACATGGTAATTCTACTGTACCTATATACTAGTAGGTAAGTTGGTACTACTATACTATATATGATGTGGTAAAACGAATGTGGAAATAGTTCACGATAATAACCAAAATAACATGTTAGCATGGAATTTTCGTTTACAATACTATTTAAACTTTTGCATTTTATTTACATTTTCCGAAACGTTTAAGAAATACATACTCGTATATCAAATTCCGATTACATTGTAACATTTTCTGTAGCTACTAAGCTGCAGTTTCGCTGACTAGAATTCAGAGTGTGTTCAAACAAATATAGCCCCTACACCCATACAAATAGAGCTTATTTATGCGTCGCTATAAACGTCAAGAATTTTGTGAAAGGAAACTCAGTTGAGTGTGAAGGAGTCAGCGCCTTATTGGTAGGTCGTTTTCCGTTTGAATATTTGGAGAAAATTTATTTCGTTATACAATTAGATTTTCTTATTTTCACATATTTTTTATGACTTTCTCACTTTTCCCCAAGTCTATTTAACCTATTTATTTTGCCATCTAGCTACCCACGTAGCGATATATGCCAATATATTTTAATTATAAATATAATTTTAATCTAGCTCGCCTCTTGTAAATACCCAACAAACAAGGTAGAATTTCTGGACGACCTAGACATTTCAAAGTTTTGAAAGCATCCTGGGAATTCTTCTGGGTAAGTTTTGGACATTTCTATGAATAAGTACCTACACGATGTCGTATAAACGGCTGTTTGCTCTAAACTTATTTTAGATTACAGTAGGTGCTACACGAAATGAATTAAGTAGGTACCTTAAACGATACCGACCTGTTCTGATGTTTGAGAATGTTATTGGAAAACAGACTATATTGGTTAAGAAATTAAGTGCATCTATTGATTGACAAATCTTACCGAGCTATTATTTCCATTTTCCTTCACTCAAGCTTGATGTTGGTTTTGAGCCACAACCAACGGTACTCATTTGATGTACCTACCACGCAGTATCATTGCTTCAATACTTACCATCTTAAAATCTAGGATAGATTTAGGGTTGCCAGTTATAAAATCTATAATTTAGGAAATGGAGCTCAAGAGGATTTTAGAGTGTCATATATCTAATCTGATTAGGTACAACAAAAATAAAATAAGTACCTAAGTACTAAATCGTAATCGAAGCCTCAACCGGCACCCAGATTGTGTAACTCTTTCGGATTCAATGTTGAAGTCTGTTTTATAATTCATTGATGATTCGATGCGCGAGCATTGTGGGACAACAGTCATAGTACCGTCAATGTATTGCAAAATTTACTGCAACGACGATTCTCCCAGCATTATACAATCACCTTGCGGGGACACCTAGAGTAAAACAAATTTCTCCTCCTAAACTAGGGAGAAATTCGGGGAACTCGCATGGATGGCAACCCTATTCAAATTGCCAGTCTCCTGCAAAGACATGCAGTAACACGTTTTTTTCATGTCAGTTGAAAAACATTCCATACATGGGAGCTTGTGAATTTCATTGTGTAATTCACTTAGCGTCCCTGCTCTTCGTCGCTGAGTTTATTTAGTTATTCACTGATTAAATTCATTTCTTTCATTTCACCATATTTCTTCCAGCTATTATTGCGGGTAATTTTGGTTAGGATGTTTCAGATAATCATAGAAACAAATATCTTATAGCTTTGAAATAAGGTTTATGATGAACTGTAACCTAAAACAATATGGTTAATATTTCTTTAACATTCATAATAGGAAAAATATGGAACAGACCCATGTCATTGGCAAATAATATTAGTGCCTACCAACAGTTCTCAAGTAGTGCCCTTACAAGCCGACAGAATTTAATTTTTATTTATATGTATAGACTAGCTGCCCGGACAGACGTCGGTCTGTCAAAATAAGTCCATACAAAAATGCAGGAATTCGCTCGCAGCGCCACCTACCGGGTCCAATTGTAAATCTAAACCATTCTCGAATCTCCACGAACACACACAAAAAATTTCATCAAAATCGGTCCAGTCGTTTAGGAGTTCAGTCACATACACACGCACACAAGAAATATATATATTAAGATATAGATCGATTATTAGGTACATTGTATATCAAATGACAAACAAAATTAATGGAGTCGATTTTATCAACTTATGGGCCGTTTTTTCAATAGATAAAGCAAGGAAGCGCTGATAAATCTAAACAAAAATTGTTATAAAAATATTTTCTTATACTGGAACATTCTTTACACACGGCCATATGCCGAAAACGAAACTCGCCGAGTGATCGCTCAGGTAAACACGCGGATAGCGGACCTCTCGTCTAATTGCGGGGTCACGAGCGGGACAGGGAATTGTCACTGCGTGAATACATCGTCGATTTTGATTGCAGAATATCATTGCAGATCCCAAAAAAGCACAGCTTGCACTATAGAATCCAGATAACCTACTACTCCTGCTAAATACATACTTATATATAGATATTTACACCCGGAACAAACAAACATACAAATATCTTGCCTGGGAATCGAAGCCACGACCTGTGCCGTGGCAGTCAGGATCTCTAACCACCAAGCCAACTAGCCCGTCAAATGCAAATGAACAGGCAGATAATTTGAATTTACGTGTATCCTGGCCATTAAAAAATCAGGTCTTAGTCAAAAGGACACCATTTGTGCTGGGTTAATTTTTGGATACTCGAGAGCACAGGTAAAACCTCAAGGTGGAGTGATCCATTTTGGCTTATTCTAACTGAGCACAGTGGAATATAAAAGTTATATATGTTGATAAAACGTTAAAACATATATGCCTTGAACGAACTGGGTAGGTGGGGAACGATACCCCTGAACACTCCCGATGTAGGTACAACATTAATCTATGGTGGTAACATTCCAATATATAATACATAATTTTAAAAGTTCTTTTAATAAAAAAAACCTGACATAGTTAAGTAAACACTTTTTTGCGTCATGATACAAAGATTCCATTGATAGTCATTTAGAACATTTAAATTAAGTGTGACTAATTTATTTAAGTGTAAACGAGACTTAATAGTGTAAACGTAAGCGTTTTAATCTATTAATTAACGTTAAAAATATAAACGGGTATTTATAATTTCTTTATCACAACAATTAATTAAGTAAATATTCCCTACTCATAAACAGTATCACATTATACCCAAGCACAGGCTGTTACTAGCAATGTGAACAACAGCACAGAGGCACGCGTATATTTTTAAACCTGCAAGTTGTAAAAAATTGCATTGAAATGGGATTCGCGGCTCTTGTTTCTGGCACAATTCAGTCTCTATTGTGTGTTTTGGCCCTGCTAACGACATGGTGCCTGATTCCCCAGTGGCGCACCATCCACAATTACATCAGCCTCAACCAAGTCATCTACGGAACTTTATTTCTGTGCGGTGCAACTTTAACGGACAGTATCGTATCATTTGACAGTATTTTTTTTACTATTATAGTCAATTGCAATTTATATTTTTTCCTCACGTCAATATGCTGGTCCCTCTGCGCTGCACTGCTGGCATACCTCAAACTCGTCCTCGTATACCCAGCTGAAATTGGCAATGAAAAGCTGACAGCATCTGGCTTCACTTACGGATGTGTTACCTTGATCATGTTTCTAAATGACTGTCTGATTCCGTTTATTATGGACCTCGAATATTACGCCGTAGCTATCCTGTATATGTTCATAATAATGACTCTTAATTTAGCTATTTTCATGAAAGTGTGCTCTTCTGTTATGTTCAATTGTAAAACATCAATTTCAACAAGAAACGTTGGACAACACCTGTTGTCATTAATTGGAGTGGCAATAGTGTGCGATACATCAATGATCGCCTATGTACTGACATTAGCACTAGGATTTAATACAATGTGGCTGTTTAACACAGCTATAATTGTTTTCTCGCATAGATTAGTTCCAGTGACACTTTACGTTTTGTTCAAAAGTTCTTCAAGAATTCTTTGGAAAGGATATATAACGCAACATCAGAACCGTGTGATGTGATGAAGGTTATGATCGTCCAAACCACTATTTTAAATTTGAAGATATCATCATGTAAGATTTTCAGATCTCACAAATATTTAACTTACCAGTTACGTATAGTATTCAACCTCACTTTTTTTTTAAATATGTACCTATTTGGTCTCTGTCGGAGAAGTGAAATTAATGAAAATTAGGTATGTAACTGTTACGACGTAGGGCAGAATGATTGGGAAGATATTACAATAATTCCTTTTGATTAAATAATTATCAGTTTACTATTATTAATTAATGTTATATAACGTCCCTTACTTCATACTTCATCTTTTTATAAACTTATCAGTAAATAGAAGTATTTTTTATGTAAAACTAAATATTTGATTTTGTTCATTGTTCCTAATTAAGAGCCAAATACTAGTGTTCCTACCATATATGGAACAGAATAAAAAAAATAAAAGATCTACTAATTTTATGGAGTTGAATTGTTTTTATTTTCATTTTATATCTCTAGACCCTATATAGTACCACATATAATGTTTCGAGACGAAAATAAACAATCATGTATTGTAGGGTTAAGGGTCTTTTTCGTACCTAATTGGTACCAACGAGACCCAATCACTTAGGCTCCGCTGTCCGCCACAGGACTGTATTTTTAAAACCCCAATAGGTACCCATGAAATTTACACAGTGTAGTGCCATAGTAGTAGGTATCACATTAACAAATAATAATAATGCTCGCTTTAAGGCCTTGATTGCTGCGGCGTTGTGTGGCAGGTCGCTTACTGCCCTACAATATGGCGAGGAGGGCGCTGGTACTTCTGAACAGGTGCTGCTTGTGGGGGCTAGTTTACTTTAGTTTGTGGTTTTTATTAGATATTTATAATTCCTATATTTTGTTAAAAAAAAATTGTGTCGTGGGACACCAGATAGGAACGAAGTTCCTTATTATAAAATATAATGAGAGTGTATAATTTTTGTGATTATTTAAATCAAACATGGCTGCGGTGACCGTTTACCATCAGACGGGCTGTCAACTTGTTTGCCACCTTACTAGTAACAAAAGAAACAAATATTTTCGGTTCCGTAGGCACGTGGCAAATTAATTTACCCTAACATCTTCGTCCTTGCCGTCTGTCCGTCAGTCCGTCAGTCAAAGATTTGGGTTCATTGCCGATTCTTCTCATGTCAGTAAAAAAAACCTTACGAACCAATGTTAGACTGAGACTCTAGTCTATTATGTCTACATAGTAGTGCTTATATGTGATGCCACTCCAGATAATCGTACGTACCTATTCAACTGTCGGACGTTAAATCTAATTTTAGTGCTCTAAATTTTATTACAAAGCTGTGCGTTTATTATCATTTAATGTATATAATAGAGTTATTCAATCCTTGATTATTTATTTTTTCTCTGTTATCCACTCTATTTACCAATCCAAACAACAGATAACAATAAACAAATTGAGGTTATTATAATAATTTACTTTATTGTCTGTCATTACCTGTGGCTCAATATCTTCATTTACTTTTTAATTCTTTTTTATAAATTTGATTAAGTAATTGGTTTCCTATTTACATTGTAGGGGTTATAAAGGTAACGTACACAAAGCATGTAACCAACATAAATGTAATGCAGTGCCGCAGTCAAGCGACACTCTCTCGAAGCGACTCCTTCCGCGTGCTTGTATCATGTGACAACATACTTTTATGTGCAATACCATAATTTAATACAAGTCACCCTAACTCCTAAAAGATACAACTTCAAAAATACAATATAATAAGCATTTTTTTTTATTTCGTATCATGTTTTTATCTCTATTGAATAAAACGCCACAGATTACAATTAAATATACTTAATATAATTTATTTAATAAGTACCCCAATTAATTGTAAATAGAAAATAGTATTAAAGAATTACCGGAAACCAACCCAGTACACTTCACTCTGTTCATATCATTTCCACTTGCTACACTAGCGCTATTTCGGTGAGAATTCGACAACTAATTTGTTGTTTACAAGTGGACACTTTTTCGACTAATCCCCCATACAAGATGGTCCTCCTTTACTTCTACACTCCATAGTTGTGGTGTAATATTAAAATAATCGATTAGTTAACGATGTACTCTACTAAAACAGTGAATATTTTGTCTATGCATACCACCTTCGATTCTACGGACGGGTTCTTTTTAATATTTTTTACTTATTAGCGTAGCCTTGGCTTCAAGCAGGTTCTTGCCTCCTTTGTTGACAGTGCTGCCAGCATAGAAAAGTTTTCACAAAAGCAGAAGTCAAATATTTAACACTAATGAAAGTCGTTTTTGATAAATATGAAGTCTGATAATAAGCTATAAACAAATTGAAATTGAAGCCTAATAATAATATTAAAATATCGGGATCATGGTGATACGTAACGATCATCACGTGTTTGATACGAATATCACGCATGATATTCTTCAAATAACATGGCGACTTTGTATGAAAGTATAAATATTATTTATTCATGTAAGCCATCACAGTTTCTTAAATTTTATGACGAAAAAGAAAAAATATGTTCTTTTTTAATATTACAAATTGTACGATTATTGAAGAATTAAACAATAAATAATAGTTCAATTTTATTTACAATTAATTTATTACCAATGGTTATTTCCTCAAAATAATCCAATATATTTATATATCGATGCTTTTTCATTGGGGCTATAATACATCACTTGTAATTTGCCTGCCATTGCCTGCCTTCACATGTATTTGTTAAACTATTTAATTTGGTGAATTTAGAAACAAAAGCTGGCAGCACTGTTTGCGTTTTTTTTAGTATTGTAACTAAAATTCTTTTAACTTTTTGTGTGGTTGACTGTGTCGACTGAATTTAAGTAAAATTTAGATTTAACAAATCAAGTTTCAATAGATTCAATCCAATTTGTGGAAAATGGAGAAAGGAATCGTATTCATCTTAATCCTGGGGCTTGCGGGGTGTTACGGTAGACCCGAACAAGGTATGTAAATAAATCCGATAAATCTACGTTCATCAACGCCATAGATTGGAATTTTCTCACGCTATGAGTTAAATGTGGCGTAGTTCATGAAACATTATGAGATGTTGCAATATTACTCAAAAATCGTTTTCTTCTCACCTTTTTTACTAAAAATAGGTTGTATCGTTAGTTCTTACCTACTCCACGCAAACTAGGCATGATCTAGAAAATACGCTACTACGTCTTCGGCTAGCTTTGCTCAAAAAACTGGTTGATCGAGTATTATTTTACGTCACATCGCCTATACCTATACTATCGCCGCATAATTTAGACGTGGAGCTTGTTATGTTGGGTTCATTACAAATATTAAAAATTGGCGTTCCAATCGTGTAATGAGCATTAAGGAGTAGGTATATCCAACTTTTGCGACTTATTTTATCAGGTACCTACTTAGCTGCTTAAACATATTGTCGATCACTACTTGTTCTTGGTGCTGATTTTAGATGTAAATTAAATACACTATTTTAATATTAAACAATGAAAAAAGTGAAGACTGGTTCTTGAAAGAATAGCAGCCAGACTCTGTAAACAATGAACAGTTTCACTAGTCCTCTCTGTCCTCTTACCTAAATTGTCACCCTTATAAAGGAAAACAAATGCAAATATTTGAATTCCATTGAGAATTCCAAACTTTTTTGGTGCAATGTGTAAGGGATATCTAGTCATTAGGCTTTCTTATTACTACTCTCATGATACCCTAGAAATGGTAACTTATAGCCGAGTATTATGTTATTAGGATTATTATATTAAAGTTATTCTCCTCCTCCCAGAACACATCTGATAATGGCTGAAGAGCCGATGGTAGATAAAAAGAGAAAAAAAAAAAGTTATTGAATTCATTTAATAGTTGAGATCGGTAAGCACCAAAATTGTGACACAATGTGTGGTAAAACTGCTTTCTAAATTACTTTAATTGAAATATGCTTAATGATCATCTTACTAATTAATATTTAACAACAGTAATTATTGCACAACAGTTATATTTGACTCTCAACTCATTAATTGGACATAAGTAATGAATTATCATCAAAGCACTGAAAATATATTTGTCTATAGTTGTGTGAACTGTTTAAAAGATTATGACCAAAACCATTTTATTTATGGAACAATAATGAAAGGCACATATTGAGTTCTTATGGTATCCCCTATTTATATTGGTTCTGTGAAAACTACCCAAACCTTACTGCAAAAAGTCATGCCAACTTTTGTATGTAATTCTAATACTATGCAGTCATATATTCTAAATAAGACTCATATAAATATAGCAAAAGGAAAACAACTGATTTACTAACCTACTTCAGCAGAGGTGTCCAATAATGTTTATTGATGGCTATTTTATATTTCACATGCAGAATATATTCATTGTTTCCTTTATTTTAAACAGTATTAGCCTATATTATAAAGATAAAATAAGAAGGGAAAAATAACTAAGATTGAATTGTAGAAAAATTATGTTAAATATATTTACTCATTTTATTTACAAAATCCATAACACTTACATCATTTAAAAATTAAAGAAAAATAACAGGTTATGTAACACTTATAAAGGATTTACTTTATTTAAGTGTGTTCTTTATTGTTATAAATGCATAGTAACCAACAAACAATTTTTTTTTTATTATGAGCACATTTTTCATTATTATCCAAATAACTTACAACACCTTTGAAAATAACAGTAAGAAAGGAAAGGCTTTGTTTTTCTTGATGAGAATAATACATTTTGTAACACAAATAGCATTAACAATTTAGTCGTCAGTACACGCTCAACATACTGTACTTTCAGATTTTTTTGAAAATTCTATATGGACTTCCCCCCTTAAGGAAGACCACCAAAATTACTTACAAACTTGACTGATTGATAGAGGAAAAAAGGTCTATCAATCTGTTTTTATATTGAATGGCATTATATTTGTTTTTCCTCCCCACAATCAATATTATATTTGACTAGCTGACCTGACGTTGTCCTGTCTTAACAATGAATATTGAATTCGAATCTTCCGATTGTATCGCAGTGAAATGTGCAATAAGAAATCATAAATTAATTATTTTATCAATATAATTCCGACCCATGCCTATATTTTAAACGATATTTGCACCGCGCATTCTATCAATCGCTCCAGCTGTCAAATGACTGACAATAATGAATTTTTATTTTGTCAAAAGTGCTAGTGGTTAAGTTTTCTTATATTTTCAAATTTTCCACGCAACTTTCTTCATTTTTTGTTTCATAAGAACCTTCTGACAATAACAAACACAACAAAAAAGAAGTTTATAATTAGTGAAATTGGTCCAGTCGTTCACGCGTGATGCCGTGACCAAGGGAAATAGGGACTCATTTTTATATACATAGATAATATTTCCAAGGATCAATTTGATATTTCACAATCTAAACAGGTTGCTTACTAGCACTCTATAAGCATGTGTTATGGCGTTTCTTCTGCTTCCATGCACCCTCTGCATAGAGGGCTGTCCGTCACATCTATGGTACATAGGTGTTTGTTTTAGGGACAATGGCTGGTTAATATGCCTTGCGGATCTTGTCCCTTGTTAGTCTGGTGAGGTTGTGGGTGAGTCTTACCTGGTGAGTTACTGTGTTCTTTTGATCCATTGTAAAATTACAAATAAAGTAATCCGAATCTATAGTCTATCTCTAGTAAAATGAAGATATTGGAGAGTTTTGTCTGAACAGGGGATCTGAAGTAATTGAAGAATGTGATATATACAAAGCAAAGTCCAAGCCTATTTGAGGATAAATACCAATTGCACTATTTTTTCCTACATGAATAATCACATGTTAGTCACTGTGGAAGTAGATTATCGTTTTAGCCAATTTCTTTATTGATTTTGCTTTTTTAGCAACCATATGTTATTGCACTGTACACCGATTAGAAATAGCGTTACCTCAATACATTCATATTCTTGTTGAATTTTTATTTTAAAAGAATAAAGTATGTTTCTATACAAGTTATTATTAGTTTGTAAATGAGAGTGATCTTAGATCCAGTATGATGTTTATTTCGCATTGCAATAATACCCTTCCCTGCTGTGTTTATATATCTTATAATATAATAATAAATAAATAAATAAATTTATGCTATAATTAATTATGATCTTTAAATATTCTATCTTCAGTAATAACAATACATTTCCAAGCAAGGTCTACTCATTATACTAACCCTGTTTATTTTTATTATTGTAATATATTCTTGAATAAATTTATTTAAGAATCAATACATTTATCTCTACATAAGCATGTTTTTATCATTTTAATTTATGCTATTTTAAATAAAAGGTAGCTATTTATATTACGTTATCAATTTTGTTGGGAACTTTTGGATATACAATGCCTATGACACATTTAAGTGCCAAATAAATATCGAATTTTTTTTTACTATCTTTTAAATATGTACATAGTATTTATTAGATAGTATACCATATTCTATACTCGCTGTCCCCCGCGTTTCTGAGGGATGTTAAATTTTCTCCGGACAGTAAGTATCCTATATTATGTTAATGCAGGTATATATATATAAGCTATTTGTCGAGTGTCATCAAAATCCATTCGGTAGATTTTTCGGGAAAGACTCTACAAACATCTGTAGAACATCCATCTTCTCAAACTTTTCGGATTTATAATAGTACTAGCTACTCCCCGCGGTTTCACCCGCGTTCCCGAGGGATGTTATTTCAGTGTATGCTCTATCTATGTACCAAGTTTTAATGGGATCCCTTATTTTTTCTTGAAAGAATAACAAACATCCATACCTACATTTATACATCCAACCTTACAAATTTCACATTTATAATATTATGTTAGGAGGATTATAGTAGGAAGTAAGATTATTGAATGGTTTCTAAATCTAAATGAATAGATTCAGGTTATAAATCGCCACCACGGTAAATTGCCACAAACTAGATCAATTTACATTTATATCTAGTCTGTATATCTTCAATCTATAAAAAGTCAAGGATTTGTAAATTCTGTTTGTTCCACATCCAAATGTGTAAATATCTGCCTATAAAATAATGTGATGATAAAAATATAGTTTAACAGTTAAGTACCACAATCAAAACTTAATTTTAGTATCAGATGGTAGAGTGTTAAAGAATATTCCAAATTTGTATTTTTTTTTTTGTATATGATTATTATCTGTATTGATTAGTATTAACAATATGAATAGAGTTGATGGTTTATTGTTGCTTATTTCAGATGTAGGTGCAGGACAAAAGATTTCAACGCCTGCCCCTGTTCTTGACAACAAAGCGCCTGGACAGCAAATACCGACCGTAGTTAATCCAACACCAGCTGAGAATAAAACAGCTGCCGGAATCCCTGCAAACGCAACAAGCACTCAGAATACTACCATTACCGCGGCAAATGAAACTACATCTAACGAAACCAAAACACCAGTCCCAACAGAGGCTAACTCAACCGTTACTGAAAAAGCCACGTCTCTAGCACCCAAAGATGATAAAACCAGCACGGCTAACGAGACGAGCACGCCTAAAGCAAACAATGGAACCGCACCTCATGAAGACAAGAGTGTGACAACACCAAAGAATGAAGTAGCACCAAAATCGACTGAAGTCCCACCGAGTCATGATGCCGAGAAACCGACAGTTCAAGCTAGAGCGTAAGTTATTATTTTTGCCCTAGAAGTAGGTTTCGCGTTGGGAAGTTTATTTAATAACTCACAACCACGTTAGGAGCCTAACAAAACGAAGAAAAAGACAAGGAGCTCTATGCAAAAACGAAGTAGTAGCGTAGGCGGGCGATGCGACGCTATAGGTCAACTGCGGGGCACATCTATTTAAATATCAATGAAGAAATAAGCTGACTGTGAAGGAATTTCTGTACAGCAAATCCTAAAGTCTGCCCGAGTTAACCCGCGAGTTAACTAGCTAGTTTACTAGATACTACGGTCTCATTTGCGTTAAACTCGCCTTCTCTCTTTATAATGTAAAGATTTAAATATCCAAGATATTTGGGTGACATTCAAAGATGGCCAGTATCATTGATATCACATCATATCGAATGCCTTTTTGGTCTCATACAGCTCTTCATATTTTATAAGTTACTTTATAGCTACGATTTTCGCGTTCACTATTTTTTAATTTGAGAGAAATTTTAAATTTCTTAGTAGCAAAGAAGTGTTGTTTACATTTTGAAAGTAGTAAGATAAAATTATTTCAACAGCTTATTTACTAACTTAACTTTATGCAACCAATTATGTACGCTATTGACGAAACCCAATGTTTTTTTTATATTAACGAGTGTGTTTTGTTTTCAGTTTCGACGGGCCGAGCTTCATTGGTGGCATTATACTGACATTAGGTATTCTCGCAATCGGCTTTATGGGTTTCAAATATTACAGAAACCAAACTGAGAGAAACTACCACACTCTCTAAATGAATAAAATTACAGTTAAACCCTCTCTATCCTATTAAGTGCACTATTATTAAATTACTGGTTAGAGTTAGTTTTACATGATATTAGTTATGAGTTAAGTTTACTTTTACAATTTGGAGTGCACTTAAACACAACTGAATTAAAACAGGGTTTCAGCACGTAAATTTATTATTTTCTATGTAAAATTTGTAATACAGCTTAAAATTTATACCAGGTGTTTAGTCGTTGGGGGTCACAATTTTGATATTTCGAATTTATAAAATTGATTCTTTATTATTATACGTAGAATTGTAATTTCTTGTAGATTTACACTGGAGGACAAGGAAACTGAGGCACTCTTTTCGCTCTTTATATTTACTGTTTATTAAATTTTAAAAATGTATGTCAAAGAAATTTGATTGAAATTGAAGGATATTTTTAAAATTAAGATACGTGCCTTGATTTTCTTTGTCCTCAAGTGTATATTTTCGCATTTATGTTTCTCATGTGTTGCGTTTTTAATTTCGTATCGCATATTAGGTATTACTTTGAGAAAATTCTGCTTGTTTTCCACAAAATTGAAATTTTATGCTGATATGACAGAAGTAAACTTACATCTTATTAAGGAAATGTGATCTGTAAATTCGGAAATACATAACAATTATATTGGTAAATTTATATTGAGATTATAAAAGATATTATCGAAGCTATTTTTGCGTCTAACATAATCCCGAGGTTTTTATTCCATTCCTTATATTTAAATGCAATTTAGTTTAAGTATTATGTAACAAATATTGTTTCGCGTAAACCGTGCCATTTTATGGGTTTCAATGTTTCTAATATTACTGCATCTGTCCGAAATTATTCCTTCTTGTTAAACCGCTTTGTTCACTATATAACTTCAAAGATATAGTCAAATAAGAATATTTATTAATATTAAGTGTTATTATAGGGCAACGCAATGTGATGATGAAAATGAGGGTCTAACTAAAGTAGTACCTAACACTGGTTTGGCATAAAAAAGTTGCATTGAATCTCTTGTGTTGCTTTGAAGACCACCATCTTGGCAGCTTCTCAAACTAGATCTCACGATCTGATGAATCTCTGATGAGCCTAACTTTCTTGTGCCAAATCAATTCTGTATTTTTTTTTTTTGTATTATTTGTGATTTTAGCACGCTGTAATATGTAAACTGAGGAAAGTTGATTCCATCCTTAAGTGCTCTTAAAATCTGAACTATTTATGGATAGTTATTCAAAAAGGTTAACAAACCACTATAAGATTTTCCTGTCAATCTTACTCTGCTACTTTCTCTTGTCACAGTCAATGGTTATGTTAAATAAAGGTATATAAATAAATTTGTGTTTTATTTAAGTCCCAAATCAATATGACAAATTGTAGTGTATGAAAAATTTAACTGAAATAGGCAAGCCGGCAACATGAGATTTGTACCCACATGCCCCTGTGATCAAGAAGTACCATTGCCACCTCTCGTCTAGATCTGTCACCATTAATATTTTACATCATAGGGTTAGAACCTAGATATAGTCATAGACTAATAGAAGTATAAAAGCTCTCGTCTTGTGACTGCCAGGGTATGAATGAAGAAAACAATGGCGATTCTGGCATTAATTAATATTATTATATAGACAAACACTTGATACACATCTAATACCTATACTAAACCATTATGCTTATTACTAGAACATAACAATAAAAAAAAAATATATACATTTAACTATTATATTAGTTCACCAGAGCAGCATTGATGCATTTTTTGTACGTCGCTAAGGAGTCAACATGCACATCAGTTATATAGTCACACTGTTATATAGTTTACTAATCCGCGGTAAGAGTTGCACTCACTTGATCGTGTGCTCATTTGCTTGTAGTGGGCTCTATACAGACACATACGGCATTTCGTTACGTGACGATATCTACTAAATCGCACTACCTGTAAGCCGCGTTAAGGAACTTCATTCCAAAAAGGAGTGTTTACTCGCGAAGGCCTTAGTTGTGCTAATCCTCATCAAATAAAAAACGTACTTTGCTTAAGTAAATAGTTTGTTTAATACTGATTTAATTAATTTTTTATATCATTCAAGATATATACTTAGGTACGGTACCTAAGGTACTAGCACAGGTTTATTAATTTCAAGTAATGCAGGTCGGCAACTACCCGACTCATTCTGCCACTTCTTATATTCTGTGTAAACTTTGAAAAAATGTTAATTAATCTCCATCTGGATAAGAAAACAATTGATAAATAGCTTTACTAGTCTGAGGACCAACATTTCGAGTTAATTCACCATACTTCAAGTTGGCTATTAAACACTGTCCCTCTTTCACATTGGAAATGTCATATGCCTTCATTAGAGAGTTAGGACCACTATACAGTTTAGTAATTGCTAATGCTTTCTCCACAGATAACCCTTTCAATTGCAGTAGCATTTTAATAAATGTGTCCATTACTGTTAATGGTTTGGTTTTAGCTGAAGATTTATTGAAGTACTCAAATGTCATCAGTTGTTGGCCACTGGAATCTTTATTGCAGCCTTTTAATTTTTTATCCTGCAACAAAAAGGTGGATTTTTTCAATAGGATTTAACAAAATATCATTGTTATGTCAATAAATCATTGAAAAAGGACAGTAAATTATTACCTTGTACTCATTGATCAGACTTTTAGTAAACATTGCTAAAAATTTTGCAGAATGAGTTAGTGATTTCGTAGAGTGCACCATAAATCCTTCTTGGCCCCTTGTATTTGCAATTGCCTGCATCAATGACTGCACAGGCAACCCAACATGCTGATTTTTTCCATAGCTTTCTACCAAATAAATAACAGTGGATAGGCCACATTTAGTTAATCGAAATTTTTGTTCATGAAATCTTCCATCTTTAATACTAGCGCCTAAGTCATCCATTCTTTTCCTTTCAGTAACATAAGGAAGAACCAGTTCCAGATGTTTATGGACTTTATGCCTCGCTATCCATAAGAAATCTCCAACTTTCAAACTCCTATACTCATGTTTTAAGTCTGGATACTTTCGGAATTGTGTGACTGTTGGATCATTCTTTTTGGATACCCTAAAAAAAAGATTTCATTAATGAGATAGATGTGAGAAGTAAGTTTTATTGAACTTAAAGGCTTTTTATTGGAGTCCCTCCAATGACCCAATTAACCACAGTTCAGTAGATGCAAGAAACTGAAGACAGGTAGTAATAATCTAAAGGAAAACCTGTACTCAATACTGGACAAGAAGGCAATGTGGTGAGCATGTGGTAACTTTAGGGAAAGGCAACTTGAAACTATGAGTGTTATGTCAATTCAGGCCATTTTTAACTCAATATAAGCTCATTAAGAAACATTTTATCCTGTTAGCAGAAAAGTAATAGAAAACATATGGTATAATAAAATCAAATACCCACCCACCAGTTTCATTTTTATCAATCAACAATATAATATCGAATGTACCGGCGGCCATTTCTATTACTGTTTCATTGGTATCAGTCAATACTTCAGCTTCAATGATTTCTGTATCACTTGCAAATTCATTTATATTTTTTTCCACATTTGCAGGATTGGAACTTGATGCATTGTTGAATATGAAGTCATTGACTGACTGCTTGTTTACATTCTCTTCTAGAAGTATAGTGGCTAATGCTATACCTTGATCAGTTAAGGAGAATTCAACTTTCTTCTGTCTGCTCTTAACTATCAGACCTTTTGCTACAAGTTTACTCATATTAGACCATGCTGTGTAGAAAGATTCAGGCTTAGGCCTCACAAAGGACTCCTCACAATATTTCTGTGCTTGATCTATTATTTGATCTTTTGTAAGGGAAGGTTTCTTACAATTTTTCTTGGAATGCTCCAGTAAGGCAATTAATATAGCATATCCACCAGACCTGTATGAAGGCTTATAAATATTAGGACCTTTAGAATTCACAATTAGAGTTTTAGGCCTGACCATTTCAGAATTACTACCTGTGTCATTAGGTACATCTGCTGACTTTCGGCTGCTCCTAAGTCTTTTTGCAAGAAAGGGATGTTCATCAGTTATACCAGTATCTAATTCAGAACATTGATTATTTCCATTCTTAGTTTGTGTATCAGGAATAGATCTTTTAGAACTGCCCTCCTGGGAGTTGGATATCTGTGGTGTAGACTCCAACTGGTTGTTGTAAGCGTCTAAGCTACTATCTATAAATATACATAGTCTTTTATCGAATCCTTGCAAAATAGCGCATTCAGCGCCAGAATTAAGGGGTAGAGGATACTTTGAGAGGGAGGTGAGGGCTTCTTGCAGCATTGTTGTTAATTTGCTATTGGTCTCTCTAGCATCTTCAAGTAATTTCACCAGCCATTCTTCGAAGAGAGGATTTGGCCGGGTACATTTGTACGTTATTCGTTTGCTACTGCTCATTCCAAATCCGTTCGACAAATACTTCTTTTATTGTTCTTTTAAATATAAAAGTAAACCAGCATTAATATCTTACAGATCACTTACGGTACACCTTGCTCTGTATTTATTATTGAAGATCATTACATGATCTATCATTGTCTCTCTGTACAAGTGTTCGTGCAGGTCAGGTCTTTCCATACAATGCAACATGAAGTTGACTTGACAGACAGTTGTATCATGTATGTATTTAAGTATTGTAAAGCACAAATTTAAATTCAACAACGATATTACTCTAACTAGGGATGCCTACTTGAATTACTAACTCGAGTGGCAAGCATGTCGAGTTATTCGAGTTGGATTAGCAGGCTTTATAGAGCGTACTTTGACTTTGCTTACGTAAAACGTGGATAAGCTTATGCTAAGCATAATCTTTGATTTGTAATTTATAATCATATCATGGTAGGCATACGGTAAGCTTTAGCTAAGACAAAATGAAAATGAATATTTCATTTCATTCATGCATCAACGTCTTTTTAATTTATCTTGCAAAATGTTTTTATTTTATCAATATTATAATATTTAAACAGTATACATTTTCATATTTCACACACAGGCACTCACATTTTCCGTCCATGTATGATTATTTTCAGAATGTGTATACATTTCTGTGTTATAACACGGTGTGATAAGAAAGAACGAAGAAGTCATGCCGTACTGCGCGAATGTCTTGGATTCACGCAACAGAAAAGACGATTAAGTGTCTTATAATAATCGATTCAGACAGCACTAATTTGTGATTATATGGTTGCTTTGCCATCGTTAACCTGTTGATATTTTGATAATTGGGCCCTATTATTATAAAATGAATAGTCTTGCCATTATCTGAGTAATTCTCCTTTTTGGGGTCCAAGAGGAATAAACGGAAAATATGACAGAAAGTGGAACTTTTCAAAAGATAATAACTCATTTCACTTAATCGCCAGACAATGCCAGTACTTATTTACACTAAGAATTAGAAGAGTGATTTATTACCTGGTGAGAGAGTGTCCCACACGGGAATTTATTTACCATTGCGCTGGCAGCACTGGAAACGAATGTCGTATCGTTCGTTTGTGAAGTACAGTGCAGCGTTGTTTTCATTTGTATTAATTCGTATCTGAAAATAAGTGTAGGATTTATTATGTTGTAATGAAGTGATGTAAAGTGAAAAAGTCGCAAAATGTCTCTCGAAATACCTTTAATGAGCACAGATGAGGTGAAATTTTTAACTTTTCAAGATTACGTTTGTGATGAACAGTCAAAAGTGTCAGTGGCGTAATCATAGTATTTTTGTTTTTTAGGTGATTGAATTAGATCCTGAACAATTACCGTCTGGAGATGAAGTGCTCAGTATATTGCAGCAAGAGCGCTCGCAACTTAATGTTTGGATCAATGTTGCGGTAAGTAAACTTAACCTCAAACTATTATGTACAGTGTAATACATGGCATGAAGAAATGGCATTTTTTATAGTCCTAGTATCTTCTCCGCGATTACACATACACCATCATATTTAACTGTGAAATCTGGTCTGTGCCTCTAACAACACATTCTTTGGAATTCGAAATACTTACAAGTTCTTTCTGCCTTTAAGCCTTGGGTGTGGAATTATACTAACAACAAATCCACCCCATCATCTTTGAATCACAAGTAGTTTATTACTTTGCCATTTCTTAAATTTTCTGTATTTATTTTTTAGCTTGCTTACTACAAGCAAAGAAAAATCGATGATTTCCTCAAGATCTTGGAGTCATCCAGGGCAGATGCCAACATTGACTACAGAGATTTTGAAAGGGATCAAATGCGAGCCCTCGATATGTTGGCAGCATATTATGTCCAGGAGGCCAATAAAGAGAAGTCAAAGGATAAAAAGAAGGAGTTGTTTACTAAAGCAACCCTTTTGTACACAATGGCTGACAAAATTATCATGTATGATCAGGTAAGTGATGAAATAAACCTAAAATGATATGCCACTTGGCATGGTTGTTTGTTAGATACCTACCAAACATTTGGATGTGTTAAATTCGCACCATATTTGTCCAAATGGACAGATAAGATGATGCATTAGGAACAGTTGTTATGAGCTTAAGTATACTGTATATTCTTTCCAATGAAATAAATAATCTTATGTATTAGCCTACCTTACATTTAATAACTGTGAAAAATGTCTCACAATTATTATTAATTTAAAAAACCGTTTGATGGTACATTTCTGATACAAAAGATAATTTTTTTAAATATTTATAAAACATTTTGAAAGTAATGCATAATCAATCTAAATAATATTGATCTCTGTTATTTCTAAATTGCTAAACATTTTTAAATAACAATAAATGTTTATTATTTGTTGGACCAACAGCTTACAAAATTGTCTACAAAAAGACATCTAAAATTGATATTTAGCCATTTACAGCAGGGTGATTGTGTCATGGTCTCAGAAACACTGTCACTGTGTCATACGTGTGACAGTGAAACTGGATTACTGCAACCTTTATAGTTATAAATATTTGCTTATAGCCTCTAAGATTGTTCATGTACCTGATTGATAGCATTTGCTACATTAATTGATACTTAAAATAATGCCTTAAAAATGAAGGTTCTTTGTATTAAAACCACCTTCATCTTAGGGTATGATAACTGTATCATCTTTAAATGTATAAAAATACTCCGTTCTAGAACCATCTCCTTGGCCGAGCATACTTCTGTCTCCTGGAAGGTGACAAAATGGAGCAGGCTGATGCCCAATTCAATTTCGTACTTAATCAGTCCCCAAACAATGTACCTTCTTTACTCGGCAAAGCCTGTATTGCCTTCAACCGCAAAGACTACAGAGGAGCCCTGGCATTCTATAAGAAAGCTTTGAGAACCAATCCTGACAGTCCTGCAGCTTTGAGATTGGGAATGGGTCATTGTTTTATGAAGTTAAATAATCAAGAGAAAGCCAGGTAACCAAAGATGTGTATTACTTTATAATACCAAGAGTAAATTGTACATTTTGTATTTAAAAAAATACTACACCTTTATATGCAATAGATTTACAGGTTACAGAACACTCGTAAATGCCATTTATAATATATTTTTTTATTTTAGGATGGCTTTTGAAAGAGCACTGCAATTGGATCCACAATGTGTTGGTGCCCTTGTTGGCTTGTCAATTTTGAAGCTCAACCTTCAAGAGAATGAATCGAACAAAATGGCTGTCATCATGTTGTCAAAAGCATATGCCATTGATCCTAAGAACCCTATGGTTTTAAATCATTTGGCTAACCATTTCTTCTTCAAAAAGGTAAACCCCACAATTCTAATTTGTTTCTTTATAAATTTTATATTTTTTAGGTCTGGTACGCTAGGCTGCCATTTTTGTCTTGATCATAATAATATAACCAATAAATAATTATTTTATTGACTAGGATTACAGTAAAGTCCAACATCTAGCTCTACATGCTTTCCACAACACGGAGAATGAAGCTATGAGAGCTGAAAGCTGTCACCACCTGGCTAGAGCGTTTCATGCTCAAGGGGACTGTGATCAGGCTTTCCAATATTACTACCAGGCCACACAGTTTGCACCAGCCAACTTTGTGTTGCCGCATTATGGATTAGGACAAATGTATATTTATAGAGGTGATGCAGAAAATGTAAGTAATAAAAAATATGTTAATTTGCCTTAATTTTCACTATAAAATTAATTGATACCCCTTGACATGTATGAACAAAGCATAGCTTATATCTTTTGACTTTGATAACTGCAATAAAGTGAGATAGATATACATAGTACATTAATTATATCAATCCAGGCTGCACAATGCTTCGAGAAAGTACTTAAAGCTCAACCGGGCAACTATGAGACAATGAAGATATTAGGATCTCTATATGCGAATTCGCCATCCCAGTCCAAACGTGACATTGCCCGTCAACATTTGAAAAAGGTCACAGAACAGTTCCCAGATGATGTTGAAGCTTGGATAGAGTTGGCGCAAATATTGGAACAAAATGATTTGCAGGTATATAAAATTTATCTCTTGTGTCTGTTAGTATAGCAATAATATTACAAGATTTTAAGGGAATAATAAAGCCGTCTTAGGCCACGCAGGCCGCACTATGATGGGTCCCTTTTAAAAAAATAATGGGAGAAGTGAATCATGACATCAAAAGGCACCTTTATTTAGTGACTAAATGTCGTCGAATTGAAGGCAACTCCTGCTGAGAAGTTACTTCCATGTAAATTTAGAATATCTAGTGCTTTTTTTTAATTACGCCTTTTTGGGGCCCTATGCTCATGCAGAGGGCCCCGGGCATGAAAAGACGAAACTGGGAGCAATATACATTGATATTATATGTTACAGGGTTCATTGAATGCGTACAGTACAGCCATGAAAATTCTCAAGGAGAAAGTTAACGCAGACATTCCTGCTGAAATACTAAACAATGTGGCTGCCTTACATTATAGATTAGGAAATTTGACAGAAGCCAAAAATTATTTGGAAGAAGCACTCGAAAGGTAAAATCAACCTTATCCATAGATATTTTACGACTCAATTTGTACAAGACAGCATACTACAAACAATCACCATATTTGTTGTAGAAATTCAAAGTAATAATTAATATTCACAGAGAAAAAGCTGATGCAGAAACATTGGACGCACAATATTACAATTCCATATCCGTCACAACTATGTACAACTTGGCAAGACTCAATGAAGCACTGTGTGTTTACAACAAGGCGGAGAAATTATATAAAGACATCCTAAAGGAGCATCCTAATTATATTGATTGTTACTTGAGGTAAGTAGTCATATGTTCTGTAGCATATATACATATAGCGAGTTTGTACAGTACATTCAGACTAACTTAACTTAAAAATAGAATTCACAATGATCTCCTTGATGTACACAAATGCAACTGCATCTAACTACAATCACAATGTTGCAGGTTGTCATTCAATTCTCATTTAAGTTTATATTTGTGATGTGTTCCAATTTAAATATAATATAGTAAATGTGTTAAAATTTTCCATAGTACACACTCAATTTGAACTTAGAATTTCGTCCATGAAATATATTTGAACAATTATTTATATTTTTTATTTAATAATAGATTAGGCTGCATGGCTCGGGACAAGGGACAGATCTATGAGGCATCAGATTGGTTCAAAGAAGCGTTGAAAGTGAACACTGAGCACCCGGACACATGGTCACTTTTGGGTAACCTGCATTTAGCACAACAAGAGTGGGGTCCAGGACAGAAGAAGTTTGAAAGAATATTACAGAACTCATCTACATCTAATGATGCTTACTCTTTGATTGCTCTTGGTAAGTGTTGCTATACAAAAGGCTAATAACCCTACTGAATAGAAGAGAGGTCCTAAAGGATTCCGCATTGCAATCTTACTAGAGGGAATAATATGTCAGTTTTAACAACTAACAATGTCTTTGAAAAATGTACCCTATAGCTTTATGAGATAAATGATCAAACATTAACATCCATTGAAGTATTGAACATCCAAAAATATACGAAAACATAAAATATTATAAAGAGTATGTTATTTGATGCTGTACAATTATGACGTCACAACTTGATATTTGAAACAAACCTCCATACATTCGATCGTTTTGACATTTCAAAAAGAATTGCTGATTTGACATGTCAGGAGACATCCCTATTGACCAATGGATCAATAGATGAAGCTTATTATGTAAGCTGTAGAGTTGATTTTTCTTTGACATTCTAAGCTTTTGAAACGGGCAAGATTGTGACGTCTTCAGATAGTATCATGTCAAGGTTTTTTAGGATAATAATTATTATTGTACAGAATAATAACTTGATTTATGTTTTTTTCATAACAAACACCGCGTGGGTGTTTAACATAATTAAGCTTTTACCCTTAACTCGTTTATAGGTAATGTGTGGTTACAAACTTTACACCAGCCATGTCGTGAGAAAGACAGAGAGAAGAGACATCAAGAAAGAGCACTCGCTATGTACAAACAAGTGCTCAAGAACGATCCTAAGAACATTTGGGCAGCTAATGGAATCGGCTGCGTACTTGCACATAAGGTAAGGTATTGTTATTTCACCAGATTGTCAGTAAATGATAGAGATGCGGCTTGCACGATAATTTTGAAATATTCTTCCTCTAAGGCAACCAAGTAAAAAATATCTATACTCAGCATCCGTTAGCAATAATTCAGAGTAAGTGGGAAAGAGTCATGTTTTAGTTTTCAATTTTAGTTTTATTTATTCGCAAAGACTTCTGAAATGATATGATAGTTGCATAATGTCAATATTTTTGATTTTCGTAGGGTTGCATAAACGAAGCCCGCGATATATTTGCGCAAGTACGCGAGGCGACGGCCGACTTCCCCGACGTATGGATGAACATTGCACACATTTATGTTGAACAAAAACAGTTTATTAACGCTATACAGATGGTGAGTATTATATGTCTAGCTTGTGTACAAATTTAACGTCCGGTATAAATTGCCAGGGCCGCATTTGGGTAGGGGCAGCTGGGGCAAAAAAATGCTTACGTACATCGCATCGCGTTCGATTCCAGTACGAGAACTGCGTGCGCAAGTTCCGCATGCACCACGACGTGGAGTGGCTGACGTGGACGGCGCGCGCGGCGTGGCTGGCGGGGCGCGCGGGCGCGGCGCGGGCGGCGCTGCTGCGCGCGCGCCGCGTGGCGCCGCACGAGCCCGCGCTGCTGTACAACACGGCGCTCGCGCTGCGCCGCCGCGCCGCGCACGTGCTCAAGGACGAGCGCTCCGACCTGCCCGTCGTGCTGCGCGCCGTGCGGGAGCTGCAGGTCTCGCACAAGTACGTACCACGCACACTACTGCGCGCACGAGCCCGCGCTGCTGTACAACACGGCGTGTCGGTAGAATCAGCTCATAGTTTCCCGTAGTATCATTTATTTGACTCAGTATGTTTGCCAGCACATTAATAGCGCTTCTGGTATTCTAAATATCCCAAGGTGCGTTCAATGCAAAAACAGCCATTTAATTCGATTACAATGTATCGACAGATACTTCCAACGCCTAGCTACGGCAGACGCGACTGCCGGAACAGATCGCGTTCGCACCGAAGGCGGTGCGGCGACCGCGGAGGCGCGAACATGCGCCGACCTGCTCTCTCAAGCTCAGTGGCATGTCACCAGAGCGAGACGACAACACGACGAGGAAGTCACGCTCAGAGACAAACAGCGCGAGCAGCGAGAAGCGTTTAGGAAGCAACAGGTAAGTGGCTAAGCCTCGTTTCAGTTTAACTGAGTTGTCTAATTATGTCAAAATCACAACCTAGTCGCGTCATTTGTTTAACTGTGCCATTCTAAATTAAACATAAATAATGCTTCAAACATATAAGGCACATTTTTTTACTTAAATTATGTTAACTCGTCCAAAAATGGACCAGGCTTCCGTAAAAAGCACGAATAATATTAAATCTTTGTTGCACTATATTTTTTTTTTGTTACCTTAGCTAGAATTATAGGTATGAAAATAATTTATAAGACAACAATTTCCTAACTATGTACTACTAGATAGAAATTATATTTAAAAGGCAAAAGTGTTTTCATAAATCTTCCCACCAACAGGAAGATGAGCGTCGCCGTCGCGAAGAAGAGCAACAGAAGAGTACAGTGGAGAACCTGCAGAAGCGGCAAGAGTTCAAGGAGAAGACCAAGAACGCGATGCTGTTCGCCGATATGCCACTGGAAGGCAAGTCGAAGGGCAGGGGCCGAAGACGCGATGACTACATCTCTGATTCACCTGGAAGTGGCAGCGATAGACCGAGGGATGAAGCGTAAGTATATTATTTATTGAGATAGATTTATTTATTTATTTAATGGAAGACCAACAGCTGATTATTATCCTAATTAATTCAATATAAGAGAATAATGACTTCTGTTTTCAACACTTGTAGTGTACTACTGCACGACACTACAATAAACTACAGCAAATTATTCCACGAATCGTAGTTGTAAAATTTGACATACTTTTACGAGCATAAAAACGTCATAACGGTCGAAAATACTACTTATTTTCTTATGGTAATTTAGGTTTTATTTTAAAATAAAATCAGTATCAATACCATTTTAATGAGAGATAACAAAAAGAATTAAATATGTGCATTTCACACACGGTAAAAGTGAATCCTGAAACCTTCAGAAAACAACTAACTCATTCTCTCGCGGGATAATCGCTGAAGATGTATAATATATTTGTCTCTTTTTAGTCAAAACTAGCTGAAGTAGTTTTCACTACCTAAACGATTTATTGATTTGGGCGTGATTGTTTTAACCCTTTGTCTTTTACTACACAGTCGTGGCGAGAAGCGTCAGAAGCGTAAGAAGGAGGGTGGAGGCACCGGAGGCGGCGCGGGCGGCAAGCAGCGCTCCCGCAAGCGTCGCGAGCGCGGCTCCGGCAGCGACAGCGACCCGCCCAAGAAACGCGGCCGGAAGAAGGTACACTACGGTCATCACTCGATGAATCCTGAATTACTAGACAAGTAGATATAGATAGAGAAGTAGGGGATGATAGCTCAGTTGGTATTGACGTCGAATGACGTGCCGAACGTCGTGGGATCGGATCTACCGCGAGCTTGAACACTTTATTTATATATATTTTTATGTAAATGTCAAATTTCGACACAAAAATCACGTGACCTTGACAAGATAGACTGGCATAAAGTACATACATACTAAAACTAGATTGACTTAAATTGAGAAATCAAACATTTATTTTATTTTTATTTATTACTTACATAAACACATTTTTATTTTTAAAATTTCGACAGCTGCACCTAAAAATGTTATTACAACCACCAAGCCCCAAAAAATTAAATTTTAAATTAAATTAATCATCACACATTCTCCAATAAAATATTTTATCTGTATCTTCAATTATTCCTAATACAGGGCGAAAAAGGCATCGGTCGCAGAGAGAAGGCCAAAGCTAAAGCGGCAGAAGAGAAACTCAGCGCTAAACAACGTGCCAAAATTGTGTCAAAAGAAACAATTTCTACGTCTGAATCGGACTCTGAGCCATCTAGAAAGTCTCGCAGTCGCAGTCGCAGTGGAAGTCGCAGCCCGCCTGCCAATAAGGGACGGAAGAGGATTATGTCTGCCTCTGATAGCGACAGGTAACGTCTTATTGAGCTACCTATTTGAATAAAATTAAAGCTACATAAATCAATATATAAAATATGTTAACTTGCTGAGTTTCATGCAGTCTTCTCAGTTGAAAGCTGATATTCGAACTGAAGGTAAGTTTGAATAAATGGCTATATTTTTTACAAATATATTTTAGAGTAGTAGAGCTCTTAGTGCAGAGTTCGTCCGGGGAAGTACTACCACCTTACCCATTTCGGTTAGAAAGGTAAGGGGGCCGGTGAAATTACAGGCACATGAGACTTAACAACTTCACGTCTCAGGGTCGACAACGCATTGGCGATGCTCCTAGTGTTGCAAATGTCCATAGGCAGCGGTGACCACTTACCATCAGGTGGACCGTCTGCTTGTTTGTCGGCCCAAGTGGCATAAAAACAAAAATAAAAAAAGGTAATTTCTAATATTTTCGTGATTAGGACAACACAACAGTCAGTCAAACACAATTGAGTTTCTCTGTAATAACGGATTTATTGGTTATTTTATATTACATGAAATAAAAGTGTGTATTTAGTTAGTACTTAAAAACTAACATGCCTGTAATAAAAGAAACGACATTTAATGTTATTATTACATATAATAAGTAATTTTTGGACTCATTACCAAAAAATTCTAAGCTGACATAGCTTTTCTAAGTTTGAATAGTGATTTTTTGATTGAAATTTTACCCTAAGTACTAACAACAATAATATCCCATTGACTAATAACGATAAATTTACTTCAGATCTAAAAGCCGTTCTAGATCCAAGAGCCGATCGAAATCGAAGTCCAAGTCGCGCAGCCGATCACGATCCGGCTCCGCCAAGAGTAGGTCAAGATCCCGGTCGAAGAGCCGATCCAGGTCTAAAAGTCGTTCGAAGGGGCGTTCCCGGTCCAAAAGCCATTCAAGGTATGAATTAAGGAAGCCAACACTCAATTCAGGGATTCGATTCTGTAACGTAAATTATGGTTTTATATACTAATATTATAAAGAGGAAAGATTTTAAGTTAATATGGTAAGTATGTTTGTTACTCTTTCACGCAAAAACTACTAAACAGATATGGATGAAACTTAGCACATAGATAGAGCGTATCCTGGAATAACATATAGGCTACTTTTTATCCCGGAAAAATATGATATCCCTCGGGAACGCGGGTAAAACCGCGAGGGACAGCTATAATATATAAATTAATACTATTGTCCAAAATCGATTATCTACGCAATATAATATTTATGTATAATTTCTGCAGGTCAAAGAGCCGTTCAAGATCAAAGAGTGGATCCCGTTCGAAGAGTCGTTCCCGATCTAAAAGCGTATCGAGATCTAGATCCAGGTATTATGACCAAACAATAGACAAATTCAAAGGCCTTTTAGCACTTCGCACTTTAGTTAGGAATATTACAAGTTAAATAAGTATTAAAAGAAAGCATTGTTATGTATTATATCACTTATTTGGTTACCATAGGATATGCGTAATTTGAGATCGATAGCCCTATGTAAAATAATGTCCCAGGATATTTAGTTATTTATCAGATAAATAATTATCAACTTTTTAACAGATCTAAAAGTAAGTCCCGTTCAAAATCGAAGAGCGTATCAAGATCGCGGTCCAAGAGCGTCTCTCGCTCTCGATCCCGGAGCCGTTCTGGATCCCGTGCGTCAAGATCAAGATCCCGTTCTGGGTCCAGATCAAGATCGGGTTCCAGGAATTCTAGACCGGAAACACCTGTTTCTAGGAAATCTGTGTCTGCTAGTGAAGACGAAGCTTAGCTTTAATTGTAAATACATATTATTATTTTTAGGTCTATTTTAAGAATTTGTTACCTAAATGGTATATTTTATCGTCTGGTAAGACTGCTGAACTGTTATCGAAACACATTATGTTCTTGTAAACTTTTACTCATATCATTATTATAATTATTTCCTGTTTCAAATTCAGTAATTATTTACAACATACAACTTTCATAATTGAAAATAACAGAGTATGGTCATATTATTGGTTCGGTATTTCGATTCGTAAACTGTTTATTTTCCTATCTATAAATAACTTGATGTTTACATTTTTTAAGTTCTGATTATGTTACAATTCATATTTTCTAAATGATTATAGAAATTTAAATATACAAGCACTTGTAATTAATATTTGTTAAACTGTAATAACTGTATGGATGATTTTAAAATTCAAGAATTACTCTTCTAATATTTGATTCAAATTAAAGAAAGTCCTTCACAATACAATTAAGCGGCTAAATGTCTTATTGCTATTCCATCCGCCTTGTGCGGCTTTTAATTCGACATTTCTCTGGAGAAGTGGCTGGGTTCTTTTTGTTTTTTAATTCTTTTTATTTTAAAGCCAGTCTGGAATGTTGATGTTGCTAAATATTATTATTTTACCAGCGAATAAGATCTCCAAGGTGGATAAAAACTAGACTTGCTTGGCTAGTTATGAAAGTTGAGAAAGGTAAAACAGTTATTCTGTAGCATTATCAAACACTCTCTGCCTCTATGGATTCGCATCGTTATATTTTAAGTCATGATAACCAAGGTTTGTTTTGTATAACATTGATACACGCGAAATAGAGTTTCTGTAAATATGTGCATTAATTATATAAATCTGTTATCTTGTCTTTCTTTATGTTTCTCTTTCACTGTACTGCAATAAAGATAAAAAAGCGATACTTGTTTTTTAATTGCTAGGTAATACAAACAATATACTTATGTTGCTTCGTGTTTTCCGATAAGTAAACATATTTTAGGTTTGTTGTTTCTTAAATGCCCAAAATTAATCTTCGATCTTGATCCAAACTCTGGGATGATGTTCCTTGTGACAGAAATTTATATTGTGGCAATGTTGAAAGGGACAGGCCACAGAAAAATACAAAACATACATATTAAATCATTACTTTTATGTGTTTTATTAATACAGGTATTTATATCGATTTTAGGGCTTGGCGTACAGGACATAGAGATACCGTTATGGCATAGCGTTCAAAAATGGAGTCACCGTCACTGAACGTGAAGTATTTACGAAATAAGATAAAAACACTGGATATTTTTAAGGGTGCTGGTCCAGATTGCATACCTACGGTATTTGTAAAACGTTGTGGTGCTGCATTGTCTTTAACTTTGACCCTAATATTTAACTTTTCTCTCAAGTACGGCTGCTTTCCGGATGAGTGGAAAATAGCGAGAATTATCCCGTTATATAAAAAGGTGATCACGGAAATACAAAGAATTATCATCCTATTGCAATTTTGTCATGCTTCTCAAAGCTTTTCGAAGCTCTACTGTGTCCCATTTGGCTTGTCATGTTGATTCAGTTATATCCTCTGACCAACATGGATTCCGATCCGGGCGCTCTACGTCTACCAATCTATGTACATTTGTCTCGGACTTGTCGAGGGAGCTCGACCGTGGTAATGAAGTTGATACAATTTACACAGACTTCTCGAGTGCCTTCGATAAAGTTTGTCATTTGATACTTTTAAAAAAATTACAGCACTTTGGCATTGTGGGTTCACTGCTTAATTGGTTCCAGTCGTATTTATCAAAAATACTTCAAAGGGTGACTGTTTGTGGATATCGCACCTTTAGAATTGAAGTGGCTTAATCCAAAATTCTTGTTTTTTGGTAAACACCAAAAATGTAATTTCAGAATTAGCCGTTTTTTAGTTTTTAAATTTTATTGGTTTAAATTAGGCGTTTACTTTTACATTTTTTGTTATTAACTGTAGGGTACGAATCGTTTTAATGATTGGATACTAAACCTTTAAGTATAACTAATTAGAACCTTTGTTAATTAACAATTAAAAAAAAAGTGACACTTATTTACCAAAATCGATTTAATATTATTGGCTTATTTGACTTTGAGTCAATTTTTTACTTAACTATACAAAAACAAAATGTGACTATTTAAAAAAGAGGCGATTAATTTCTAATGTTATATTTGAACTTGGTGACAGATTTTAGAATATGCTAGTTTAATTATTGTAGACTAGTTAAATTAAAGGAAAGTGAAAAACAGACTTTGGTTTCATAATCGTGTATTTTGAAATTTTCTCTCACTAATCATCATTAAACACTAATCACAATCAATGCTTGGGTTCTGCTACCAACATCACATTACCATCACACATAAAAATAATTGGTCTTACTAATACTTATTCGAAAATAAACAATCAGATTTGAAAAAATGCCTTAAAAGATGCTAACAATATCTAGTACTGAGATCAGTCAGTATATTTGAATAACTGGCCAAAAAATGTTTATAAAAATATCTAAGAAAGAGTTAACAAAATAAAAACACTTTTATAAAATCAAAACAGCAAAAATAACGTACCTTGTTTACTAAAATGAGATCAAAATAGATGATTAAGTTAATTTATTAAAAATAATTATAAAAGCGAGTCATAATACCAGGCGTAATTACTAGGGATTGCTTTAGTTCTTATAAGATAATTCAGATCTTTTTTTTTATTTTCTGCAAGCGCCATTTTGTGGCAATAAGCATTCGTTATTGCGATTTCAGAGGCTCCTTTCATTTTATTTCTTTTATTGCGCATATTTACTATCTTAAAGTCTTTTTCGGCATATGTATTTTTATAGTAAAATAAAAATAACTCGTCCTTTACAAATTTCAACACTTTTATCTCGCTATCTGAGTCCCTCCAACCCACTGCATTTTTATCAACATCCTGATTAAAGTTATACCCCCATTTGTTCTGTAACACTTTTAGGTCTATGAAAAAATTGTAATCTAACTCTTTAACTCTAAATGGGGTGCCAGTTTTTCTAGCACCTCTTAGTAAAGGCAAATATTGTTGAGGTATGTAAATAGGACCAGATCTCAGGTTTCTCTTTATTTCTTTTTCAATTAAACTATGTGCATTGTCCCCCTCATTCTGTGTATGTCCCTTAATTAAATATTTATGCGTTATTGATTGAATGTTGTCAAAATGGGCCACTGCATAAGAGTATAAACTGGCAATATATTTATTTTTGTTTTGACCATTACAATTGTCTGAATAAAATATTACATTTAAAGTTTTGTCCGCATTATTTTCACTGATGGACTTTAAGTAATCAAAAACGCAGGAACCTATTTCAATAGCCCCTTTATTACCCTGTGTTTCGTTCCAAAAGTAGCAATATACTTCTTTATATGCACCTAGTTCACTATCATTTTTCTTTTTATTAGTATGTTTTGATTTAGAACCTAGTTCAACTATGGTAAAATTGTAACAATTAAGTCTTGATCTGTAATAAAAAGATGAAACATCTCCTTTAGGACAGGTCATTGCAGCTTCGAGATCATAAACAGCACAAATATTAGTTTCGTTAACATTACAGCGATCAATTCTTTTTTCCTCTCTACATAGATTTTTTTCTTTAATATGCTTCTCATACTTTTCTTGAATATCTAGCTTTTCTTCTGCTGATGCTAATTCATATCTTGTACATAGGTCGCATAAATCTTTTTTGGGCTTAAAAAAGGTTATATTAAATTCAGTTGTAAATATTAAGTAAAAGACCCAGTATGGGGCGTGAGGTTTGTTTTGTTTGGTTTGATTAATATTAAAGTCCCTACATAGTTCTTTTATACTCTTGCTGCCATCAATATACTCTCTTGAAGTAGAAGATCTTAGGTAATGGGATTCTATGCGCGGTATACTATTAATATGATCTTTAATATCTTGTACAAGACTTGGGTCAATCGGGGCTCGGCTTCTAGAACGCCCTCTAAGATCTTCTTCAACAAAGCCATTGGAATTAGTTTTCAGTTTCACAGTTCTTATCTGTCTCTCTGTAATATCTAGTGTATTGATAAAAAAAGTTTTACAAACGCGAATTCTTTGGCAATCAACTGTAAAATAAAAGGCTGTGTTTGGTTTACGAGGATGGGCAGCATTTGTGTACTGATATTTGGGTTTTACCTCCATCATGCATGCCTTGATGAAAGATCTCTTCAAGTCCAAATTACTTAGCTGCCAATAATACTCGAATATTTCGCATCTCTTCTCAGGGGTTATGTTATCCGAACAACGAAGTCTACAAACACAACTATCTCTTACTTTTTTTGCAGGTACCTCTTTATTAGATTTTGAAAGTGATTGGTAGGCTTTTCCGGTATTTCGAAGAGATTTCACAATATTTTGTTTCCATTGAGACGGATTGCGCAGGCGCTTTCTAGATTTTTTATTCTGAGGAAATAATTCAGAGGAAACAATTGCATCATTAAGGTCATGTTCCCTGTCAGTCGTGTTGGTTGATGAACTCAAAGAGCGTCGTAGCGATGAATCGTTGTAAGTCGGATCAGCGTCACTCAGATCGACATCTGATTCCTCAGAATGCACAGGTGATTGCCGGTAGTTTATGTCTTTATTTGACCGTCTTTTGCTATTTGAGGGCTCGGCACAAATTATATTCGTGCAATCTATTTGAGTACCTGATATGATTGAAGGTGAGCAATTAATTTTCATCCCGCTTTGCTTTGCCAATGTAGAAGACTTTGATGACGACGACGATGAGCTGGAACTTGAAGATGATGACGTAGAAGAACTGGATGATGATGTACTACTGGACCGATCTCTCATGTTTTGTGATGTTTGTTCTTTGATAATTGGATAATCGTTATTCTCACCACTGATTTTCGACGTATTGTCAATCTCCTTTAGAGTCCGTTGTTCAGTTTCCACTTGCGGTAAAATTTCAAGATTCAAACTAGGACTTCCATTTGTCGCCTGATCCAAGGGTATTTTCAAATAGTTTTCCTTATCACACTCCTTGGATTCATTTTGAGCACTAGTATAACCTTTTGCACTTGCTGTTTTAATCTCTTCACCCTGTTCATGCATTATATTTTCATTCCGGTTTAATAGTTGCAAAGTAAAATCTGCTCTTCTTTTCATTATTAATCTCAAACTTTAACTGAAATAAAAATAAAAAGACTCAACTCAAAATAAAGCTCACTAAGTCACATAGCATTCAATAAAGAATAAACATATTTACTTATACGTCTCCGTAGTCACAAAATTGGTAGTAAAGTAAAGCAATAATATAAAATAAGGCTCGATCATTTAAGCAATATTTAGTAATAAAATGACGGCAGTACAAATACGACACCACAATATTATAATCATTTTGTATTGACACGACCAAAACCAAAAAGAGTCATTACAAAAATAAGTATAGGACAAATTACTTACCTTGCGTTTAGTATTAAAACGGCAGATTACAGTTTACGCCGTTTACGGAGCAACCGCACGGCATCCAACGTTTAGCACTGTCCACGCAACACTGAATGGGGCCCTTAAATACAGAGGAACGCGCGGTAATCGCGTGATTTAAAAATGACAGAAATATTACGTTTGTCCTTTTCTGGACTAAAATAATCTGTTTATTTATAATAAACTGATAGAATACATGTTTATAAGTAATTCGATGTATAAAACTCATTTTCTTAAAATTTTGAGTTAAGCCACTTCAATTCTAAAGGTGCGATATGATTCTGATCCATACTACGCGATCTCTGGAGTTCCACAGGGATCTCATCTTGGACCGATTCTTTTTTCGATCTTTATCAACGACATAACGACCACGTTTCGAAGCTGTAAAGTTATCTTATTTGCCGACGACTTGAAGTTATATCAGACTGTGAGCTGTATAGACGACATCGACCAGATTCAGAGGGATTTATCTTCTTTTAAGCAATGGTGTGACAGTAACCATATGGAGCTTAATATAAGCAAATGCGATTCACCATATGAGATTCACTAGGAGTAGACAATCCCTAGATTCTAGTTACAACATAAACGGGACCCTATTACAGAGAGTAGATGTCATTAATGATCTTGGCATTACCATAGATAGGGAACTTCGGTTTAGAGCGCATGTCGATACTATTACAACAAAAGCTGCACGGATGCTGGGTTTCTTAAAACGCAATACTAAAGAGTTTAAAAACCCCTACACTAAAATTATCCTGTTCAACTCTTTAGTACGCAGTCATCTAGAATACGGATCCATAGTTTGGAATCCCTTCTACAGCACATACTCGCAACGCATAGAAAACATCCAACGTGCGTTTACACTGCATCTGGCCTTTGTCTCTCCCGGGATTACTCATAGATGTAGTTACGATCAGCGGCTAAATTTTTTTAATAATATGACTTGCTTACGTGTTCGTCGCAAGTTACATGATGCCGTCTTTCTCTACAAGCTCGTTAACAATCACATTAAGTGCGATGAGATCCGACGGGATATTGCTCTCAACGTTCCACGCAATATTCCCCGAAAAGCCATCACTAAACTCTTCATTACTCCAACGGTTCGTACAAACATCGGTCTCAACTCAGCAATTTTAAGAATATGCAATTAACATACCACATGACATTGCCTTCATTATATATTTATGAAAATATAATGTTTATACGTAGAAACATAGGAATGTTTGAGTCAAAATTGGATATCCATAATATTAATACAAGACAAAGGGAGAAGTTGTTTATATATATTTTAGACTAACTAAAGTAAACAAGTCATTTCTTGGTAATTGTGTTCGATTTTATAATAAGATACCGCTTTCAGTAACCAAAATGTCTGATCATAAATTTAAAAATTATATTCGGAAAGTTTTGAAAGAAAAAGCGTATTACAAGGTGGTTCATTATATTGAAGATAAAAATGTATGGAAATAGCTGCTTTCTGCACAGTGCACCTCTAATTTTCTTGTTTAAGTTGTAAGTAATTATTGTCATTTTCTATTTTGTAGTCTTGTTATTTATTTACTTTGTTTTTTTTTTTTGTTTTTGAATGTTAGCTTTATTAAGTATTTTGTAATTGTTAAATATAAAAATATGTAAAATTGATATTATAAAATAGCCAAAAAGTCAGAATAGATATAAAAGAATTTAATAAAATAAAAAAGAATGTAACCTTGCTGAGTTTCTTGCCGGTTCTTTTCAGTTGAAGGCTAACTTCCGAACCGGTAGTAGCTTCAGTAACTTAAATTTGACCTTCATAAGTGCCTTCTGAGGGCCTAAACTGAATAAATGGTTTTGAATTTTGAATTTTTTTTGAATTCTTAATGCCAATGACCATAGTTCAATCGATATATTTAATGATTCACTTTCTATATTCAAGCGTAAGGTACTGAAATCATTCGATCCTATATAAATTTTAAATCATTCTTTTAGATCTCATATATTTATTTTTAAATATCATCTAACATATGTATTTTGTAGTTTTTTTCTAGTGATAGTGATGCTCTTTATTCCATTTTAGTTTTATGTTTAAAATAAATATAATTAAGTTAGTTAAGTTATAAACATATATATATATATATTTACGTGTAAAATGTGGTAAACGCTGTACACACCTGTCACTGGTGTACATATCAGATTGTAAAACTTAAATTTTATTTTGTAAGTGTTTAATATGTTACACTGTTGATGTGTCTTATGCAATAAATAAATAAATAAGAGTTAAAAGGACCACAAATAAAATGCAATAATCATGAAAACTTTGTATATTTATGTACCAATTCAAAATTAAGTACACATTTAAACAATTTCGCAAGACACTCGGCAAGTTAATAACATAATATTTATTTATTCTGAAATAAGCTTTCATTTAAAATATTGCAACATTTAATAAGTATATAGCTTAAATATATTAACATAACATTAACACAACCATTTCATTGGTGAAATAACTTTTTCTTTGTATTTAGAATTTTCTATAAAAGAATATAGTACAATATTCAATTCCAAAGACACATTATTCTCGATTACATGGCAGATTTATCTAATGGACTAAGTTTGACTATTTAGAATCTTATTTAATGTAATTAAAAATCTTAATCGATAATAATTGAGCGTCATTAACCGCTAGAGTCCTCGTTAGAGCGCACTCAAGAAAAGTTTTTAGCGCAAAAATTCATCATTTGCGCTAATCGACACAACATTTTTCTGTATTCAATGGTTTGTTTGTACCATTGAAAAAATTTTAATGACAAATAACTATATTATTTTCTATCGTCAACAAGTTGTACAATTACAACATGTTTTGCGAACTTTACCTAATCTTGATAGTACCTACAAATATTAACGTCACATTCGCACAATCAAGTTATAAGAGGTTGTATGCAGGTAAGTAATTTTAGTTGTGCCGACATTCAACTTATTCGAGATTCTTTCTACAATGACGCTATGTTCGTGATTTCTTATAACACACGATTCAATTACAATAACTCTCATTATAATAATTATATAAAAATCTATTCATGTAATATTTGGGATAACTTTTTATTAAAATTCGAGTACTTGGCAGTATCGTTTCATGAAATTTTAATATTGTAGCAAATAATTAGCTATCAATTATATTTAGTGACTAGAATATACTAACGACTAGGTTTAGTGAACTTTAATGTGCGCTAAAATAGGCTTCATTACAATACCGCTAACGTCTAGATTTTACGGTCAGCTGCTAGATTATTATACTTTTTAATAAATAAATATTACTAGGTGTATTGTGTACAGTAGAACATTGTACTTTTGTTCTATAATATTATAGGGAAAGATCATGTGGTACTTTCGGGCAGGACCTCGATCTTGAATGCACGAATTTGTCCACACAAAAGTTATGAAGGTCTCAATGCCACTATCTCAAAAACGATAGTTTCTAGCGAAAATCCTTTTGCTCTCAGTGATCTTTTAGCTTTTGTACCAGGTACCGAAAAATTCAGATATTTAGCATCAGTATTTGAAAGTACCACACGAAAAGATTTTTTGATTCAAGAATGTTATTCAGATTTTAATAATGTAAAGTTTTGTTGAACAAGTGTGCCTGACTTGTGTGTTTTTATTTACTAGAATAAAAACATGTTCGGTAATTTATTAAAATATATATTTAAATAGGTAACTGTAAATCGGAAAATCTTTCATAAAGGAATATTGCAAATGTAGAAAATTGTCTAAACATTTATACTAAAGACGTTTAAAAGGCGGACTGTTCTTAACATTCTGACGTCTGATATAAAGGGTACTTTATAAATCCCATTGCTTGATTACTTTCTTACCAATAATCCGAATAAATATCATTATAGTAATATCAAATAGTTATTTACTTAACAATTATTAATAACAAATAAAAGTCAAATCTGTGAGACTTCAATAGGTAAAGAAATATTTATACGAGTATATTTGTATGATTCTTGTGGAGTAGGTAATATTCTGTATTGTTTTATGTCACTCCCACTATAAATACCGCGTTCTTTACTGAGAAACTATTTCTGAATAATAGAATCCTAAACAAAGTAAATCAGGAACTGTTAAGATTGTAAAAACTGACAAATTCATCAGAGATCTTATTGTTATTATTTAAAAAGTACATTATAAATAATATCTATCATTAACATGCTTCTTTCGTACCGTTAGTTTGTCCGAATGAGACGCCGTTTGGTACAGCCACTTGTGGTCCACCGAGAAATGACGTGAAGGTTGTATCTCTGCTCATTGGTGGCTCTAAACCTTCAATTGGTATGCAGTCAAGGGTTGGTACTGTGTATTCCCTGTAATAATATATTATATTAAAATTAAGAGGCCACATCAATTCATTGTGATAATGTTGTTGCTGATTAACAGTCACAAAATAATGTTTAATCATAGTCAGATCAGATCATTATATATTTTTAAGCAGGTGGTTTTAAATTTTGAATTGAATCAAACGCTACATACATGGAGACATTATCCTGGGACTGTACTGAATCGTTAACAACTTGCGGCAGTCGCTCCGGCGCGGGCGGCGGCGGCGACGTCGGTCGAGCGCTGAACAGGAAAACGCCCACCATCGCCAAGAGGTAGGACAGAAAGTATAGGGCGTGGAACTGTAGATAGATAGATAACTCTTTATTATACACCAAATAAAAAAGAAAACAAACAACAATAAACCTTAAATCTATGTACAATGGGCGGTCTTATCGCTAAAAAGCGATATCTTCCAGACAACCTTAGGATGGAGAGAAATTTAGGGTTAACCATAATGCACATTCAGAATCATTATTAAAGTCAACCCTCCTATTGGTCATTTTGGTAACTGTAGTACTTGTAAAATATGATATTTAATGTTTATAAAATCATATAATTAAGTGTTAAATGTTTTTTTATTGAATATGGTTCTTGCTTTTTACAAAATCAAACATATTTTGGACAATGAGATAGTTTCATATGAAATTAATTCTTACCTTAAATTGAAAAATGTACATCCCAGCAATAAGAGTATAATAATCAGCAGACAAAAATGACAAATGAAGTATTATTGAGCCAGCATCTCTCAGCATGAAACATTGTAAGATTTGGAATATCGTCTGCACTGAGCAATAGCTGCTGAACTGGACAATTGTATCCAGATCATACCAATTGAAAGTCATCAGTTCATTGAATTCTAGGAAAAAAGTTTGGGAGCAGGAGACCACACTGCCAATCAGGCCGAGTATAGCCAAGTAGTCTGAGCAGGATTGGATTTTGAGCATCATCTCTTGGAGAACAGTCACCACGGCGAAGAGAAGGGATCCCCCAAGGCATAACATGTCACCAACTAATTGGTTTTTACCTGAAAATGCAAAATGTTGTACACTTATATAAATTATATTGGAACATTCTTGACACCATCTGAACACAAACTAAGCAGAGTTTGTGTTCAGATGGTTAAGGAAAGTTTCTTTTTTACTTTTAAATGCATACTTATATAGATATTCAAACCCCCTCTGTTGAGATACACATTTACCCATTTTCCAAGATTTGTTTTAGAATCTCAACTATTTACCCAAATATCATCCCTTGCGGGAAAACTCAGTTCGGCAGCTTACGCAGTGAGAAAAATTAGACAACTAACAGATGTAGATACAGCACGATTAGTATATTTTAGTTATTTTCATAGTGTTATGTCCTATGGCATTTTGCTCTGGGGCAAAGCTGCTGATATAGAAACTATATTTATTTTGCAAAAGCGGGCGGTGCGAGCTATGTATAATTGGGGTTCTCGAACTTCCCTTAGAGATAAGTTTGCAGAAATAGGAATACTTACAGTTGCATCACAGTACATTTATGCAAACATATTATTTGTTCATTGAAACATTAGTCATTTTGCTAAAAAATGTGATATGCACTCAATAAATACTAGAAATAAGCACAAACTCGTGACCTCTGCTTATCGACTGCAAAAAGTACAAGGTTCATTTCTGGGACTAGGTGCGCGCTTCTATAACAAAATCCCTGCATCGACTTTAGATTTGTCCTTGCAAAAATTTAAGGATCATATTAAAGCTGTATTGGTAAAAAAGGCTTATTACAACATAAATGAATATTTAAATGATAATAGTGCCTGGTTGTAAATGTATTGTTGTATGGTATGATTTATTTTTTTATTTGAATGCAATTTAAATTTATCTATAACTTTGAACACTTTGGTCACAGTGATAACACTTTGTGTGTATTCTAAAATTCATAATTTTTTTTTTTTTGATGTGCTTCAAACTTAAGTTAGTCATGCTCGCTTTAATGCCTTTGCTTGTGGCGGCGTCGTGTGGCGGGTCGCTCACTTCCCTACAATATGGCGAGAAGGGCGATGGCTGCCACATGCGTCATACTTGTGAACAGGTGCTGCTTGTGGGGGCTGGTCGGCTTTAGTTTGTTTGTATTTTTTTTTTAATTACATATTTATAATATTATATTATTGTTAAATAATTCTGCAATATTGCCATAACACACAGGTATTGTCAATGAGACTAAATAATATTTTATGTAATAAATGTAAGTTTGTTTTTTTTTTTTAAAAGAGTAATTGCTGAGTTTATTGCTGGCTCTTCTCAGTAAAAAACAACCTTCCGAACCGGTATTAGAGTCAGACTATTCATAAGTGCTTGTAAAGGCCTATTTGAATAAAAAATATTTTCATTTCATTTCATTTCATTTCATTACCTATTTCAGAACTTTCTAAGCATCACTATGAGTTGGGTGCTTACCATAATATTGATTTGTCAGTAAAATGCTCATACTAAAATTGATTTTTTAAAAAGAACAAAAAATCAATATACCATCAGTAGGAGCTCCCTCAACATCAGCCCACACAACACAAACAACGGCCATTAGGCCCAATGTTGCTCCAGCCACGTGTGCGACTCCAAGTCTCTGTCCCCTCCAAGCCCCACCCACAAGGGCGGCACCAACACCACTGCAGGCTAACAGTTGTCAGCTTAGCACAGACGTGTAACGTTGTGACATCACAAGAAGCCAGCTTGCTTCTACATCCATTGAGCATGCAATTATAATCACCCACCATCTTCTGGAAAAATTATAGTAAAAATTTCAATATGTTGGTATATAATTTTCATTACTTTAGTTCTAAAATGTTTGATCATTTATAATTAATATTCTACTCTATTCTTACAATATTTTGTAGTTAGTTATATATAACAGCAGACAGATGTTGGAAAAAATGTGTATTAAACAAGGTTCAGGTTTAAGTGCAATTGACAGCTTCATCACTACATAGTATAAAACAAATAATTAATAAAACATGAAGTTATGGGATGTTCATAAATTTATTATTATTATTTATTGAATAGACTGGCAATTGATTAATTAATTTGTACTTACTTGGACAACTTTTTGACTCCATTACAGAGCAAGGTCGGAGTGAACAATACAAAGAGGGCTAGATACGGGACTATGAGTTGAGCAGTAATTGGGAACTGCCATGTCGCACTCTGGAGCAATGTAGTCAATATGCATTTGCCACTCAATAGAAGAGATAATACTTGGCCCAAAACTATACTTCGCCACACCTTCCTACAAGCACAAAACAAAAATTTTACATGTCATTATTATTAAATAAATCTTCGTATTCTTTGAGAAAGTATGCTTGCCATCGCCCAAGCTCCGAGATGTAGGCTTCAACTTTATCATTGAAACTCGGGTTCTCCATTTTTTATATCGGTATTCCCGTTATATCTAAATGAATGAGGTCTCGGCAAGCATATTATTCATTATAAAACGTAAATTAAACGAAAAAACACCCATAATCGTCAACAATCTGATAGATAGATGGCAAAACAACGAACTAGACTAGCCCAGAACGAGCGAGCGAGACAAGCTGATGAATAAGTGTTGCCACTCGATATTCGGACATTTCAATAATTCGGCAAAAACGAAAGTAACTGAAGAACTACTTTTTGAAGACCGTAGAAATTATTTAAAATATGTAACAAGATAATTTTCACATTAACAACAATATATAGATTAATTGCGTATTACAGATGCTAATATCCTAAATAATAGATATATAGTAGTGGTATCATATTGTTAAGTCGTTTGTGATTAGTACGCTTATCACAACTAGGTTCTATACAAACGCAATGCCACTTTGTTAGTTAGCGTCAGAAAGCCCTTCCTAGTTCTGTGGTTTTATGTGCACCCGCACTATATATTTTATTATATATATATATATTATATTATTTTATTTATATGCTGTGGCAGAAACTGACAGAATACTAGAGAGAGATTGAGAATACTCTGTGGGAAAGTACCTATTGTGTGTTGTTTTTGTAAATAAAAGTCAGATTATTAATATAAAACACATACATACAGCCTAAATATACCCGAATTAACAAAAATAATGGGAGATGGTAAGTTTAAAGGTTTCGTTTTTCGTGAAATTTGATATCAAGTTGTTCTATAATTATTTTACTGTAACATTTTTAAGATGGGATTCATGTCTTATTATTTCCTTTTACAGAAGATGTTATTCGCAGACGACTTCTAATAGACGGAGATGGTACTGGAGACGATAGACGTCTGAATGTGCTTCTGAAGACATTAATAAAATGGAGTAATAGCACTGACGAAAAACCGGATGAGAGGTTAGGTTTTACTTTATTTAATTCTTGTGCAGTGTCATTATCGTATCGAATTAAAGTATGAAACAATGAGTACGGTGTTTGTTTAAATCCGGATCATACACAAAAAGCAAACTTATCCATATCACAATAAATATATAGTGATAACAGTAGTAAATGGTAACCAATAACACACTTTTTCTTTTCAGTAAAGCAACTCATGACCGTATGCTAGCACAATTGGCTCAATGTGAATTTGCTGTAACTAAATCTCAACTGGGTTCTGAAATGATGGCAGCAGAACTGACAAGCTATGAAGCACTATCTCAAATACTTGAAACAGGCATAGAAGTGGCTAAAGGCAACATAGAGAAAAGCAAAGCTGATCTAGCACAAGCAAAGACTGTACGTAAGAACCGTATTGAGTATGATGTACTTGCTAAAGTGATAAGTGAGCAGCCCGATAGGAAAGATACTTTGGAACATCTCGGTACTTTAAAAACTGAATTATCCAGTTTGGAAGCTACAAAACAGCAGTTAGAAAGTCGTTTGGCTTTAAGAAAAAAGCAGTTCCATGTGTTGGTTACTTCAATACATCAATTGCAATCTTTATTAGATGAGCCAGATGATACAGAGTCTATATCTGATGATATTGATATGAAAGATATGATGAGCATTGAATCATAGGTGTTTTAAAAGTATAGTGTAAGTTTTATGATGCATGGTAAAAATTGGCCAAGTGTGTCGCAAATACCACCATACAATATTTTTCGAACTGCCAAAAACAAATTATTTCTTTCATTTATACCTTTATTTTGGATATGGAACCCTATGGCATTGCTCTAATTGGAGTTGATCGCATGATAGAAGGATTGGTTTTCATTGCATGATGAGATTAAACACACATTTATTCAGTGCCCTAATTGAAGCTTACAAGCAGAGGCACCCTTAGAGGGTGGCGAATGGGGCATTTCTTGTCATAGATGACAAAAACCTAAACCAAACAACCAGACTTACTTTCACTTCACATACTTTTCACGAAGTACAAAGGGCCTCGCAATGACCTGCCGCCCGGAGCCTCGCAATGGGTAAGAAGACATCCCACCAGAAAACAAAGCTACAAAAAAATCTCATTTTTTGTAGTCAACATCTTCTGTTTTCAATATCAATTGCAATTTTCAAAGCAATATTTCTTGAAAGTAAAAACTGCATCCCTATAAAGTGCTATTGATGAAATTACGCCGTTGCGGAGACGGCGGGTCGCCCAATTAGGACATCTATTGTTCCATTGCATGATCATTTTCAACACATTATGAAAATGCATCATTCAATCGTTAACCAGTCTGAAATGTTTTCTGAACAATATTGTAGTTTAACAAAAATATCTAATAAGGCCCTATATATCCTGCATATAGTACTCATGGAACAAAATTCTCCAATGAATGTAATAAGGCAAATAGAAGTTCTCCATTATTGTCATTGTTAAAATGCCTAGTCTTAAAATTCAATGAATCTAAAGAGTTTCAGTACACTTTACACTGTACACTATTCTTAATCATATGTGCTTATATCAATTGTGATTTTTACTATAAGACATTTGTAAACCGAATAAATAAATAAAAATAAAATAAGTATGAGGGTGAAAATTTAAACAGATTTTGTTTGAACTTAATTTTATTTGTATGCATGTGTTCTATTATAAATATGAAAAGATGAGAGAGAGGGAGTGGAGAAAGTTTCACATGAAATTTTAGATTGCATTGCATCTAAGAAGGAATTCATTAGTAAAATCATGACTTATAATTTGGGTATTGTCAACAACAAATGCTCACTTTATTCTTGTTTCACCATCCAATGAACTCTACAAATAACAACATATATGGTTATATTGTGAAAATGTTGAAAATCCAAAATTACAACCATTTTATTTTACCAAAACGATGCATGTTAAGAATATTTGTCAATTTTATGATAAGTGTATTTTTGTAGGATTAAGGTGAGACTGTAACAATAAATACATTTTTCAATATGTAATGGCTTTTATTTATTCTTGGCATGCGAGGCAAGACTACACGCACGTACATTACATTTAATATTTTAGCTCTCTTTACCTTGGGCGAGCAAACTGGCGGGAATACTTAAAAAGTCTTTTTGAACAAGAGCAAGGTAGGTTATAGAATAAACATAGTGAGGTTAACTAACTTTCCTGTTTAGTTAGTTTCGTAATGACTTTTGTTGTTTACGATAGTGATGCTACTTGCATGGTGGTTTTTCCTTTATACGAGTATTTCGTAATACAAATTTCCGATCGAAATAAGTTTATAGGCCCGTAATGTTACGTAATTAACTGTAATAAGATTCTGAACTACAGCTAGGATGACTGATCTGATCAGATATGATGATGAGTTTGGCTAAGCAGAGCTTGTCAAAACAACGAGCTGAGCAGGTGCGGAAAGATGTTAATTTATAAAAACCCAATACAATTAATCTTAAAATAATTTATCGTACAATGTTCAAAGAGTACGGACTAAGAGTCCGTAGAAAATGTAAAAAGAAATAATAGAAGAAAAAAGTATCTACTCAGACATGTTAATGCAAACCAAAGTTTGTCCTGGCTGCGGCAAGATAGTGTCTACTATCTAATCGCCACGCCAAATGGTCCTTTTCTTTACTCAAATTTATTTTTTATATCTATTCTACCTTTCGCCCTACGGTTTCTGTATCTTGGAAGTATCTAATGGTTCCATGGATAAAATGTCCTAAAGTTTAATCTAGAACGTATTCTTTCTGCGTGTCAAATTTCATTAAAATCTTTTCAAACTTTATTTATTTTAGTGTTAGTTACTTTATTAAACTTAATATCCAAGCTCTCACGTTAATAAATAAGTATTTATAAGAAGGAGGATAAACTACATTATGACGAAATTTTTAAAAATATCTGATGATTAAAAAAAATGCAATTACCTTCAGAGCTATTGGCATCATAAAAACTATAAAATCTTGAGGATTGTTAGATCTGAATTTTTTATTATAGTTTTCAATATCTACCTAGTTACGTAAAATAACTCAGAAGTCTTAAAACTTAAGCACGGTACTATAAGGTACGCTACTTTTCCTGTACGTAGCTAACTGGTAAATAATAACTATATTATTATGCATATTTGTTTAATATCGTTCATTGTCAACGTTTTAGTACATTGCGTGTACATCTAGGTATATTTAATGTACTATGTATCGTTAAACTCAATAAAACTCGTATTAATTATTAATTCCACCTGCGGAACGTACGGTCGAGGAAAACCTAATACACGTTTCATCTATATTCTATGACATGTGTCTGAAGTTAAAGATCTCTTTGTAGTAATTTTTCTATTATCCTAGAATTACTTGTTAAGGTATTTAATTAATTGCAATAACAAGCAGATGCATGCGTGGCGAAAGCTATTTATTTGTGCTTTTTGGAGAAGAAATGTTGGGGGCGTGGGGGCCTGACGCGCGATCTAGAGTTATCTCGTGAGCAGAAGGCGAGCCTGCCTTAGATATCCAACTTAGTAAGTTCGTTCATAGCGTTCATTAAACCAGGGGTATCGAGCGACCCATACTCGATTTGTTTAGTAAAAAAAATACCTACTGCAATAGGATATAGGAATCTTTGTAAATATTTTTATCGTAGTTTAAAATGAAGTAAAATTAAAGATAGGTAGTATAAAAAGAAACACGCTTCTTTCTTATGATGTAAAATGTTATTTCTGGCATAATTTGTTTTAAGGTATTCTACAAAAATAAACTTTCTAAATTTATTCTTTTAATTATCGGTAGTAATCGACCTATTAATATAATTTTTCTATCACATTTTCCACCCCAACAGTACATTGTCAAAAACTAAACTTTTAACGCGCAAGTCCACATCGAGCCTTACATAAAAGCTTGCACTGCGAGACGGCGTCGCTCTACAGACGCACGCTACTTTCGCCCATTTGTAACACGGCGCGCCAACTTAATACTCGCGTTTGATAAAATAAAATGCCTTCCTGGTGGGACTATTTACACTTCAATAGACAGTACAATAATAAGAGAAACTTAGAGGAGGGACTTTTCCAAATTGCGTCGCAAACTTGTAATATATTGGTAAAAGTAAACAACACGAACAATATAAACTTAACGAGAAACAACCGCAGTGACGAGTACGGCTGTGCTGGTCCTCCTAAAGGGAAAAGTTCTATGCAGATCTGCGTCCCCAAGTTCAGGAAGAACTCCATCACGTCGCGGTGCAACCCCGGATTGTCGGTAAGCTAACTAAACTTTTCTATTCATAATTTTAAGTTCGCCGCCATTTATCAATAAGTTGAAAGTTTTCGATTGTGAATTTTATCAACTATCTTCTTGAAGTGTAAAATTAGGGAAATTTACATTATTTTAATTAAACTGCATTTTAATTATGTATGTAATCAAAACATTCTTTACTAATATTAGTAAACGTTTTGTCATAAACGCTCCACAATTTAATAACAACATCACAAAGGTCACTTTAAAAAAAAAACAGAAAAGTTAACAAAGCGGCGAGCGGCGGGTGCTTACAAACTTTTACAACCAATAACTTACGGTCTAGCCTTTATTCTAAAAGATGCATAGGCGCGCGTGGCATGTGCAGTCCACTTTCATTGTTCATTGGCAATAAACGATATCCAATAAGTGCAATTATAACGTGGTTAGTGCATCATTTGTGATCAAAGGGAAATTGTTGCAAGCTGTATTCATTTGAGGTAGGTTTTTTAAAACTTGCATAATAATATTGTGTTTATAATATTTTTTATTGTGGCGTGCGGCGATGCGATCGTTGCCTCTATATCGATTTTACACGTAAAGGAAGACATCGCAGCGGCAGCAGACGCCGGCCGCGAGGGCCTCGCCGACCTTGTTCCAATTATTCACGTATTAACTGTATTGTTACTTAGCTAGTTTTCGGGGAAACCACGTTTACTATACCTCAGATAGTTGTACACTAACGTGCTTCCTCGTGAAATAAATTAGATAATAATTGCACGATCATTAGGCGCGTACCTCAGGTCGGTAAACTTGGTAAAATTACAATATAGCGTGAGGATACACGGCTACATAGATTATCTTATAGATGTACTATGGTTGGACTCAGTTCTTTCCTTGGCACTATTGAGAGCTTCTACTATTAACTTCCCTACCTACCTTGTGTCAAATATCTATTTATTAAAAGACAAAGGCTTAATAGTTAACTACCTATACGTATATTCTGTTTGTGTTAGTTTTTTTTAATTTTAGTTTAATAGTAAATTTTTCAGCTTTAGTATTATCAATAAAAAATATTGGAAACAGTTTTTGTACATGCAAATTCATATGCCTTTGCTTACTCAATATTATAAATAATGATAATTTACGAAATTCGACTTGTGAATGAACACTAGGTTTAATAAATGTGCATTAGAACCGAGTAAGGAGTGAAGATATTGTATTGAGGAAGTAATAAGGTTGCGAATCGAGCAGACAGATTACTGGAGAGGTAAGTTAGACTCCACTCTTCAAAACCACTCAATTAAACTTATTGTATTGTTGGAAACTCGGCAGTATTGTGTCGACCTAAAAGCTGAAACAATGGTTGAGGTTTCGTCCAATTGTCAGAGCAGTGAGCACCCATTAACAGTTGATGGATTACGTGAGCTAAAACGAACAAAAAAAATAAGTCATAAATCATGACTTTAAGTAGATAATAATATGTATTTATTTTGGATATTTTGTAACTACTAAACTTCTATTGCCTTGCGTATTAAAAAGTAGTTTTTCATCCCTCTATTCTAAGTTATTTATTACTAGTTGTCTGCCGCGGTATGATTTTCCCAGAACGAAAAGTATTCCATGTGTTTTCCCAGGGTATTTACTATATATATGCCAAGTTTTATCCAAATCCGTTTGGTAGCTTCTGCGTGAAAGAGTAACACACATCCATACATACCAACTTTCGCATTTATATTTAGTCTTATAAGCTATTCGTAATTTTGATTGAAATGTCAATTTTGATAGAACTTTTATTTGGATACTTTTATGTTCATAAAAGTATACGTTACTGACAAGTAAAAAAAAAGTACAAGTAATCAAGAAAAAGTACAAGAATTACCAGTCATTGGTGGTAGCTTCGTAGCAGTCGTAGCATTCGTAGCTCTCGTAGAGGACTAACTCGTAGGAGTTATTTGCGTGATCTTAACTGAACTCAAACTGTAATTTTTATACTACACATACTAAGGTTTTCCCGAGTTCCGGAGGGATGTAACATTTTCCCGGCACAAAAAGTATCCAATGTTACTTTTAATACCTTCAAAAATATGTGTACAAAGTTTCATGATGATCGGTTAAGTAGCATTTGCGTGAAAGCGTAACAAACAAACTTACATTCACATTTATCTATATCGAGTATGTTTTTTAAAGTATATTTGCCAATGGCAAGCAGTCCGAGTAAATGAAGGGGATAATTTTACATAATTGCATTTCTCAAAGTGGATTAGAAATTCATGCATACCCTTACACTACTAAATTCATGACGTTAGCTATAACCGACTAAAATTACCAAAAATTGATAAAAATTATAAGAAAAAGAAATTACTAAATAGCATTTCTTACCGTCTGACCATTAATAAAAAAAAACCATTTTTAGTTATTTTTCTTTTACTCTATACTGGGAATTCTTTAATAAAACCAGTCTGGCAATTAAGTAATAATTCAAAAAATGCACTATATTCCTTAGTTTAGCCATAATTAAGTAACCGAAAGCACCTAACCAATTACCTTTGAACATGCAAACAACTGATTCTTCGAATCCCTTCAATCCAATACTAAGTATTTAGTTAATACCGTAATTTACTTGAAATGGCTTGTCTACAGCTTTTTACAACTTAAAGCTGCAGTAAACAACAAACGGGAAGCTATTGAACAGCGATTTTGTGGAAGTCTGCGATTATGTGTTTATTTTAGTGCTCAAGCTATTTTAGTAATGGTATGAACATTTTATTTATCCACACTATTATATATAATATATTTTTATATATATATAACTAGCTGACCCAAAAAAACGTTGTCCTGTCTTAAATATGAATATTGAATTCGAATCTTCCGATTGAATCGACTGTGAAATGTTTACTAATTACTAATAATTTATAAATGAATTATTTTATCAATATAATTCCGACCCATGACTCTGCTTTAAACGACTGACATTTATGTCAAACACCATAAGGTTACATTATAAGAGTTTATATTGTCAACAGCGGTAAGGTTACATTAGAAAAGTTAATATGGTCGTTATGTCTTCTTAAATTTTCTAATTTTCCACGCATTTTTTTAATTTTATTCTTTCATAAGAACCTTTTCCTGACAATAACAAATACAACAAAAAAAGAATTGACGAAATCGGTCTAGCCGTCCGTGTGTGATGCCGTGACCAAGGAAATAGGGATTGATTTTTATATATACTCGTATAAAATAGATTCTTCTTTACGGCTGGACCGATTTGAATTAATATTTTTGTGTGTGTTCAAGTGCGTTTGAGGATGGTTTAGATTCACAATTGGATCCGGTAGGTGGCGCTGCGTTTAAATTCCTGCATTTTTGTATGCATTTATTTTGACAGGACTACGTCTGTCCTTTCGTCTTAGCTGACCGAGCTAGTATATATGTATATATAAAGAGGAAAGATTTATATTTTTGTATGCACCTAATAACCTTAAAAACTACTGAATCGATTTCAAAAATACTTTTGCCGTTAGAAAGCTAAATTCTCACTGAGTAACATAGGTTATATAATATTGTAAAAAAAATAGGGATCCTAACTAAAACTCGAATAATATAACCCAGTAAAAAATTACCTTACATCGCGTGCGCTGCGGAAACTATTGATGATAGAAAGATCAAAATAACATCCCTCAGGAACACAGGTGAAATACTACATAATTTATTTATTTATAGACGAGCAGCTTTGTAGCTGATGTGTCTATATCACACAGTGTTGAAAGTCACTTCGCACTTTATAGTTCACTTTTGAAGATTTTAGGCCGTCTCCAATTGTTTATTGTTAATCCAATTTATTGAATCGTTTTTATAAATTAAATATTTTTTATTAAATTAAATAAAAAAAAATTAATTTCGATATCGTGTTGCAATCTAAAAATAATCATTTTGTATATAAGAATAAGTCATAGTCTTGAAACTCCTAATATTTCAAGCAAGTTTTTTGCGCATTTCTTATTTTAGAGTCGGTATTTGAACGAAACATCAAAACCTTATCGTAAAAGAACAACAAAAGATAGACATATCGATAATATTAAACTATACATTTCAATCTTGATAAATCGTCGAGAAGTTCCGCCGAGAAATTCCGTCATATCTTCAAAGGCCAGCTAAATCATTATAGAACTTATATATACGAGTATACAGTTTAGGCGCTATCTTGAGAAGCCTTTATATGCCCTGAACTGTAATAAGTAGTTGTGAATTTGATTTTGGAATTTAGAATATGAACGAATGAACCATTCCGATCCTCATTCAATTGCAAAACAAGACATCAATATCGAGAGAGTACTGGCCGAAAATGGGAAGGTATTTAAAAATATCTGCATGCAAACGAACTTCGAACGTTTTTTAAAGTCGGTTTATATATTAATCCATTCCCTTTACGTCATTGCACGTTACAGCATCCATAATATGATTTGCCAGTTATATAACGCAGCTAGCTCGTGACGCAGGTTGCGCTTTTTTAAACTAAAAACATTTTAAAGCCGTCACTCGCTTTCATCAATGAACTAAGTTATGTGATTATGTACTCCGCTGATTTGTAGTGGGTGCACCTACGACTTTTAAAACATGCTTTTTTATTACATCTTTTATTCAAATTGCAACGTAATGGTAAGTCATTTCTAATTCAGGATTTTTTCGCTGGTTTAATTTGGTACACTTATATAAGTTTTGTGAGACTACAATATTATGGTACCACCGAGCTGGTCTGATGATGAAGATGGAAATCCAGATGCTGACCTACTCAGAAAATATTATTTTAATCATTTAAAAATGTTGAAATCTACGAATAGAAACTTTGAATGTTTGTCGATCAATCACGTACAAACTGCGGAACGGATTTGGGTGAAATTTGGCATACAGAGAAAATAATTTTTGGATAAACGCATAAGATACGTTTGAATAGATTATATCGTAATATACTGATAAAAAGCTTGCGTTTTCATTTTAAAAATCTTTAAAACTTTACTGCATTGGTAAAGCTAGGTTCTAATATAGTTCATTGGGAATTTATTCTAAGCAACACTGATTCGTTCTTCGATAAACATGTTTAGCTGCCACGTCTAAGCAGACGTTGGTATGGTTATTAGGCCTTGTACATGTATGTTACTTTAATTAAGCTAAGTGTACAATGTTTTCACAAACCTATCGCTTAAAATTACTATTCAGTCGAATGCTATAGCTCTATGTAAATGTTTGCTAACCGGATACCTACCTCAATGTAGATACTCAGCTAAATGTACTATTCCTCGATATTCTGAATACACCTCGGTTACCAATCCAAGTTTATGTCATTCAATTTAAGACTATATTTCAAGGTGAAGTGATTCTAAAATATAAACGCAACCTTGGTCAGTTGGTATCTTACGATTTAAATCATACTGTATAATGTTATCTGAATTCGCAATTCAAATTATAGTCTATGTTCAAAAAATGTTCAATTTATTGGAATAGAGACGTTTATGTCTATGGCACTATGGAATTTATCGAAAGAAAACAACTTTTAAGGTAAAATAAAAAGAAGTCACGAAAGAGTTTCTAATGTAAACCTTTGACCTTTTTACTAGGCTATCTTTATATTATTAAATTTGGTGCACCAGTAAGTAAATTATCCATCGATTTCAATATCACGCCCCTGGCCTAGTTTTCGGCCTTTTTGCCTTAAGGTAGTCGCTTTTACTATCGCAGCCTTTGTTATTTCAATATAGGCTTACCCTTGTTACAAGCGAGCAAGAAATAGAATGCTGCATCATGCAAAAAGCACAATAATCTATAGGTAAATGAAAACAGCTTATTATGAGCTAACTCCTGTAAGTTTGTACACTGGCACGCAATGTTTGTCGTCTAATCGAATGTTTCATGGATTTAGAAATGATTTACTGAATTTATTATGGTAAAGAAATTACAAATTAATGCGGTTATAGAACTCAGTGAACACCTGGTGTGTTGAATGGGGATCAATGTACTGTTGACATTGTCGAATATCTTTCACACAACACAATCACATTTCATAATCTTATTAAAAAGCCTTGAAAGCTTTTTAGATATGTTAAAATATACAGGTTTAAATACATGTGTTTGGGTGATATGAAACACTATTATTGATTCGAGGTTAGCATAAGTATAAACTTGCGATCTTTTCAGATTTTTGGGAACAACAATTAGATATATACTGGTATTCACACACGGACATCTGTCACAAACTAGGTTAACCTTTTACTATAAAAAACAGATAACTGATATACTACATGTACATTTTTTTCTAAATACATATTTACAATAAGACGCAGAACAAACAGACATGACCAGATACACGAATGTTTGTCCTGGGTGGGAATCGAACACACGACCTGTGGCGTGGTAATCAGGGTCTCTAACCACTAAGAATTTAAAAATATTGAAGATAAAAACACAGACGAATTGATAATCTCCTGCATTTTTGAAGTCGGTTAAAAATATATGCAAATAGCTACTCTCTGCACAGTGCACCTCTAATTTGCTTATTTAGGTTGTAAGTAATTATTGTTATTTTCTATTTTGTAGTCATATTATCTTTTTTGTTTTTTAATGTTACCTATATAAAGTATATTGTAATTGTTAAATATAAAAATATATAAAATTGATATTATAACATAACCAAATAGTAAGAATAAATAAAATTATAAAGAAAAACATTGTAACCTTGCTGAGTTTCTTGCCGGTTCTTCTCAGTTGAAGGCTGACTTCCGACCCGGTAGTAGCTTCAGTAACTTTAAATTTAACCTTCATAAGTGCCTTCCGCGGGCCTAAACTGAATAAACGGTTTTGGATTTAAAGCCAACTGCCCTGTCATAACGTTAAGTTTACCGTAATACTATATAAAATGTATGTGAAATGAAATATTTATTCAAATAGGCCTTTACAGACACATATGAATGGTCAGACTCTAACATCAGTTCAGAAGGTTGCTTTTGCTGTGAATTTAAATTTTAAACGGACCTCGACTTCAGTTAGAAATCAATCTGTAGGTATTAAATAATATAATAAATAATAAATATCCTGGGACGTTCTTTACACACGGCCATCTGGTTCCAAACTAAGCAGAGCTAGTCCTATGGAAACCAGAAAACTGATATAATACATATACTACTTTTTCTTTTTAAATAAATAAATACATACTTATATAGATATTTACACCCAGACACAGAACAAACATACATGTTCATGCACACAAATGTTTGTCCTGGGTGGGAATCGGACCCGCGACCTTCGCTTTGGCAGTCAGAGTCGCGAACCACCAAGCCAACTGGCCTGCCAAAAAAATGAGGAGCTCCCTTGAAGATTAAGCCGAAATCCCCACTGTCACTCTTGTACACGTATAACAATCACTATGTCAGTTTAGAGTGACTCTACCCTACTCTACGTAATGGCTTTTCAATACATAACAAATTAAATGTAATTAATTGCATCATCCCTTTGCGTGTCCTTGCCTCTAGTAATAACGATTAACCCTGTTTCTATGAAAATTGCTTTTCGGTGTACACCGAGCCGTTAACCATTATGATAGGTAAACGTTTTCATTGGAAACTCAATTTGTATTGCGTTTATAATCGACAGCCTGTGGTTACGTAACTTGTCGGCTTTTATATTTTAATGGCGTCATCTTGATTTTGGGGAATGACGTCACATTTCATGAACGTTGATTTCTTTGACATTCGTTAACCATAGACTTCAAGAAACGCTTTTTAAATAAATCGTTCTAAATTTATGAAGTAGGTAATAACATTTACATTCTTATATAATATTTTTGTAGTACTGCCTGTAACAAAAATATGATTGTATAGGTATCTTAATTAATATTATAGTTGCGATAGTAACTCTGTTTGTCTGTCTCGCTTTCACGCCAAAACTACTGGACCGATTTAAATTAAATAAGTACGTCAAGTGAGAAGAACCGGCAAGAAACTCAGCAAGGTTACATTCTTTTTTATTTTTATTAAATATTTTTTTATATAAATTTTATCTATTTTGTCTTTTTGGCTATTTTATAATATCAATTTTACATATTTTTTTATTTTATTAATATAGGTAACATTAAAAAAAAAACGCGGGGACAGCTAGTTACATATATATACCAGTATTGGATTGTGTTTATCATTCATTTATATTTCGTCACACACGTTGCGGATCAGAATTTCAAAGCCCACCTATAAGAAATTTCACATCCAAAGATATTCCGGTACATTCTTTACACACGGCCATCTGATCCAAAGCTAAGCCGAACTTGTACTATGGTAACCAGCTAACTGATATTCTAAATACATACTTAGTTATATAGTTATTCACTCCCAGACACAGAACAAACAGACATGTTGACACAAATGTTTGTTCTGGCTTCACATAACCCGTTTTATATTTTTAAACAAATAAACTGAAATACACAGAGGAATAAAAAAGGTAGATACACCATTAAAAAACCTTCTTTTAATATAATATGTACAAATGACGCAACACAAAGGTCCTCAGGGGTTACATTGTCATGCAACTGAGTCCCGCCATTTGGCACAAATGAAGCGCCTGTCAGTCTTCTTAAGTATAATAAATAGGCCTCAATTTAGGTCCTTTAATAAGCCTTTTGTACGCTCCACGCATATTTTTGAAGAGGAACTTCTTATGGAATGGCTTTGAAGTTTTGATTCGCAACCTTTTTGTTTGACGAAAAATAAACGAATGATAAACACAATCTATGCTATTCAAAAGTTATTGATGAATAATTATTTTTTTTCCTTGCAATACAAAAGATTCATTTCTATCGTGTCTTTACGACACACCCTGTTTTTCATTGTAGTAGATAATTAAAATAAGATTATTAATAAAAAATGCAATTTAAAATTATTTATTAATTTGGTATCACTGAAAATTTTTCAGTACATTAGCAGATTTGTTTCAAATATAAATGAAATACAGTTGTATGAATTGTATATTTTGTCGCTTCAGAGTTGTAGCATACGTGCTACGGAAATCCGTAGCCGTAGCTATATTTAAGATCGGGGTTTACTGACAGATTAACAAAGCAACGGGCCAGCTCGTTTGGTAGTTCGAGACCCTAACTACCACGTCATAGGTCTTGGATTCAATTAACAACCAGGACAATGTGCATGAAAATGCATGAACATGTTTGTTTGTTCGACAGGCCAGTTGGCTTGGTGGTTAGCGACTCTGACTACCAAACCGAAGGTCGCGGGTAGGATTACCACTTAGGACAAACATTTGTGTGCATGAACATGTCTGTTTGTTCTGTGTCTGGGTAAGTATGTATTTAGAAAAAGAAGTAGTATATGTAGTATATCAGTTATCTGGTTTCCATAGTACAAGCTCTGCTTGGTTTGGGATCAGATGGCCGTGTGTAAAAGAATGTCCCAGGATATTTATTTATTTATTCTGTGTCTGACTGTAAGTACTACATATTATATGTATGTATTAAAAATACAGGTGTGTGTACTTGTGTACGCACGTAAGAAGTTATAATCGAAATGATTGGTGAGAAAAAATGCACTTAAAGTATTTGTCTTTACTATTCAGTCGTGAAATAGATTTTCGTAGTGTCCAAACTCTTTGCACGTGTGCAATTTTTGACGTTGTTAGGTTATTATTGACTCATTGACACTGACAGTTGCGATTTGTACGATGTTCCGGAGAGACCGTTGTCAGCTAACTTCAACCTGTTACTTTTGTGTTACAATGATGAGCGCGCATCATAAAATTTAACTCTCATCATTTCTTCATAACGCGCCTAAACAAGCATAACTTCAAAAATGGTCCTGGATATTATTTAGTAAAAAAAATGTTTTTTATTTATAGATTGTTGCTTTATTTATTAGTTAATTTGAAGTATTTTAATATGTACACTTTGTTTTATTATGTTAGTATTAAATCTATTGTAATCTTGTTTATAACAATAAATATAATATTTTTTTAACTTATTAAAAAAATATATATTGAAGTTATAAGTTGAAAAGTTATAACTTTAAAAGTAAAATACCAAATTAAATAACGGACTAAAACAAATAAATACTTTCTCACTGTTTATGTACTATATCGTAACACAATAGAGAAATAAAATAGAAATGATTGTTTACTGAAGGTCTTACGATTGCAATAACAGTCTCTATTGTTTTATTTTTAAGCTTCAATGTCGGATGCATAATTGCTGGGTAATAATAGACGATTGATATGTTTGAAGTCCGGAACTATAAATTTAGCAAGGTAAAATGTTATTTATGTTCTGAAAGTTTTATTCGATTTTCGAAAATCGATTTTGCCGTTCCAAAAAGGATATACTGCAGATGTTTGTTTATCGAAAAGGAGGGTTTACAAAAATGTACAATACATATAGTAGTTAAATCTTTAAAGTGTTTATTTTCTGAGTTTTTTCAACCAAAGCCAAGACCGTAATAATTAAGGTTATACATACATATGTTTTTATGTTTACGCTGATTAAAAATATGACAGTTAAATATTAGCTATGGTAATTTTTTTGTTGTCGATGGCACTCCAATAACTTATTCCCTTATAAGAAACATAATAATAACAGTACTTGTTTAATTATACTAAAATTATATTGATCTTCTTGTGTACCAACCACAATTATAATTTGCTATTATTAATTAACTAACAATATTAAAAAAAATCAATAATTAACATGGAATAAAATTGAATTTTATATAAAAAAAATGTTGTCTCTAAAAAGTACAAAAGAAAGTCTTAAAACTATTTGTTGCCGTGGACATATGTACGAGTAGGTAGGTAGAATAATGTGTATCGATAAAATTAAAACTCAACACATAAAATGTTATCCAATGTTAATATGATTTTGTTCTTTATTTAATACCTTACTAGCTGTCCCCCGCGGTTTCACCCGCTTTACTGAGGGACGTAATATTTAACATTTAACCGGCACAAAAATTATCCTGTTACTACTAATACCTCCAAATATATGTGTACAAAGTTTCATGATAATCAGTTTAGTAGTTTTCGCGTGAAAGCGTAACAAACAAACTAACATTCACATTAATAATATTAGTAGAAAACAACGCTATAGAATAAATGTAATAATTTTCTTGCGCACTTTTCTTAACGATGATTTATCAATACCAAAGCGATAAACTCTAATTCGATCGAACAGTGCTTTTAAACGTACATTACACCACGTGGATTACTTATTAGTAATAATTATTCATATTGATCAGAATATTTACCATCAGTCATGTCATCCCACCCCATTCAGCTAATACAAACTTCGCCAGCGAGCCGCTTCAAGGAGGCCTCGGAGAGCTTACCTCTCACGTGATTAGTAGTATTAGCGTAGTTAGCGACAGAGACAGAGCATAGAGGCCGCGACGAAACATCCTCGAGATAGTGTCATTTTCCTTACAGAATCGAGCTCCAACATGTAATGACTGAGATGAATAGTGGGTTCGTAGCCGTAGCAGTAGCCGTAGCGATTCCGTAGCACATATCTGTAGTGAACTCGTAGCACAGCTCGTAGTATCTAGTGTGCCAATGTACACAAAAATGGAATTTCTGATCTATCTATATTTTACTATATATAAGCAAAATAAAGTTCCTTTGACGCACCATCACCTCAAAACTACTGAACATATCGGGATGGAATGCTACCATTCGAGGTATAATTTTTCTAAGATTGTTATAGGCTATATGTATATCCTATCGATTAACGTATGATGTTAGGCTCAAATAAAAAAAATAAAAAAAGGATATTATAAAAATAAATGATTATTTGTTTGAACTCTAGGTTTTCTCTATTTATACGATAACGATGATACTTTAGTCAGATGTACTACCTACGACTGTCGGTAGCCTTTATAAAAACAGAAAAATTGGTATCATAGCATTAGTTCAAAAATTGAAGCATATTTTAATAAGATTAAAGTTGATAATCCAACGACATTGTTTAATTTACCTAAAAAAAGGACATGTTACGTGACACAGACTACAGACAGATCCTTGAAGCAAATATTTCATTTTGAATTAGAATTTCACATAATAAGTATTTTGTAACGTAGCTATCTGAATTCTACAATTGAGTAGGAGTCTATTAAAGTAGGTACTTGAAAAAAATAAAATATTTCCACATTTCTGTCTTGTTTTAGTATTCCACTTCCACATGAAAAATAATTAAGCAATTTAAGTAAAGTGGATATACTGTACACAGTACATACCTCTGCCAATTAGTGTAATTGGGTGTGAGTCAATATTTGTTTATTTTTTTAAAGAATGAGCTCAAAGTACTTTTGACCCATTAAATATTGAAAACCATAAAGTGAAAAATTTATCACATCTTGCAACACTGTAATGCGAATCAATTGTGTTGCCTTGTGCACCTATTGAATTATTGAAGACGTGTGGCCTCGCGCTCGTTTGCTTCTGGGCCCGGTTCCCCTAACTGTCACATTGAACGGAACGTTTTTGGTAGCAGATGTCAAAAAAACGGCCGCGCTATTTTTCGTTTGACAGATGCTTTGCTTTTTTTTTATTCCACATAGGCCGACAAAAAAGTAGATGGCTCACCAGATGGTAAGTGGTCACCGCCGCCTATAGACTTTTGCAACACTGGGGGCATCACTGCGTTGTCGACCCTGAGACATGAAGTTGTTAAGTCTCATGTGCCTGTAATTTCACCGGCCCCCTTACCTTTCTAACCGAAACACAGTAATACAAGTGCACTACTGCTTCACGGCGGAAATGGGTAAGGTGGTAGTACTTTTTTTTGCTTTCAAAGAAGTTCCATCGATCGGATACCGTAACCTTTTTGGTTGTAGTTTATTGTAATATTTAAATTTTTTGTAATCGGCCCCATCTATGAAACCCATCCGATGCAGTTTTTTTTAAATCACTGAGTTGCCAGTATCACAAATCGGATCAATGACGTCATCAAGCTCGTTAAATTCAGTTGACGCATTTCCTTTTAATACTTATTTTGTGTTGAGTCGGTTCTTTACGAGGCTGGCCATAAAAATATTTATTGACTTTATTTTACTGCTATTAAATTCTTTGGTTTTGAATTATGGATTATTGTTTGCATAATTTCCAGTTGAAGCCAAATTGTATGAGAAAACGGTGTACTTTGGTCAGTTTTAGATTTCAAACTATTTCTCATTTTTTGTCTTGTCAGTCTAGAATATTGTTTAAATCAACGTAAGCGATAGTCAACTAATTTGCTATTCGTACGCACCATAAATTGCCCGAATCGCATTTAGGTTTTCCAGATTGGAGGATTCTCTTCCAATGACTCGTCATTAGACTTTTTTCCAGTTTATAATAAAATTAAAAAAAAAAATTCAAAACCATTTATTCAGTTTAGGCCCTCGGAAGGCACTTATGAAGGTCAAATTTAAAGTTACTGAAGCTACTCGTATACTATAATAGAATAATACGTGTACTTTTAATTTCTCTTTATATTTACGGGAATAGCTATAAAACATGAATTGAAAAAGCATAATAGAACCTCATTTTACCTAAACGGAATTTATACAAACTTCTTTAATCATTGTACGATTAGCATTAAGGTTTCTTATAATCCGCCTTTATAATATAAATATTTTATTATGTTCACCTTTAGGCTGGTATCAACTTAACGTACCTATCTACTACCTGTCAGATATTTTTAGCATATTGATATTGAATGCACCCACAATTTCTCGAAACGAATAACAAGTTTCAGAAAACTGGGACTTTCCTTTCGCGATAATAACGTAAATGTTGTTTACTACAGTATACTGTTTCTGTTACCTGTGGCTTTCACGTGACATACCCGTGCCGTGCATTGTATACTATTGTGAGTTATCTATCAGTTATCACGCGATGGCTCTCGTGTCATTTTGTCAACGGCCCGATTGAATCGTCGATTGAATGTACCTGCGTTGAAGCATTGGATCGAATGTAATTTACGTTAGCTTCGGTGTTCAAGGTTTTTTTTAATTCCTTGAATTTATACGATTGTTATCAATCACGATTCCGCCCTAGTACTTGGAATTTCGGTGTTTACGGCGGTGGGGTATGGAAATTTATACGCCGTAGCATTTCGTAGGAACCGTAGCTGGCGTCGTAGGCCGTAGCAGCTCGTAGCATTTACTTACCGCATTACTGTTCTCGTAAAAATATGATCGAATGAGTCAAAAAAGTTAGACGCAATGTGCCTGTACTTTCACCAGCCTTATTACCTTTCTAATCGAAACACAGTAACATAAGTACAATACTGCTTCACGCTGGAAAGTTGTATGGTGGTAGTACTTCCCCGGACTAACTCAGCACTAAATGCTCTACAATTGAAGTATAATAGATTGTTATTAAGAATACCAAATGGATTAATTTAATTATTCACGAGTAACATAGCGTGGCCAATATTATATAAAAAGTTATAATATTATATCGTATGGTTATATTATATTACGGAACATGTAAAAACTCATGGCAGTCACATTTTTGTAATATATTATTATTACAAAAAACACTTCAGTACATGGGTACTCATACTTTATTTCACTAAATGGTTGTTTTATTTTAATATTTATATTTCGATAATTTTCGTAAAATTCGTCTTATGGTTACTTATATGACGCCCTTTTATCAACGGACAGTAACATTTTATGCAAAATTTAAATTTATTTTTTAAAATATCGTTTATGTTAAAACATAACGCTAACGCAACCCAATCCTGAGTGTGTTAGAGTTTCAATAATAACTTACAAAGATTTTCGATTATTTATGAATCGATTACAAAGACATTGGAACAAAAATTCGATTTCTAGTTATTTGTAAAACAAAATTAAATATTTTATTTATTACTATTATTTAATTATCAGACAGGCAGTTGATTCAACTGTTGAGTGACTATATCCTGTTGTTCTCTTTGAGATGTTGTCAAGTCGGTTTTTGAATTGATTGACATTTATCGTAATTAATCTCTATTTATATTATGACTCTTCCTTCTTTATCCTGTTTATTTTTAAATCACACAACAGGAAAAGCAAGCCAAGACATTTCGCATACAAAATTAGTGTTTGTCAATTTGTGAAAAACATGGTTTTCTATCAGTAAAAATGTATTCAGTAAAGTGTAATTCTTGGGCGAAGTTGCTTGTCGCGGAAAACGAAACGACAAAATACACATATGAAGACAGATATCCTGTCATTTGTTAAAACAAATGAAAGCCTACTCTGCGATAAACAAACGGTCGACGACCTCACAGAATTTGTAAGTATAATGGTCTCTCTAGTTTTGTTTTGATCCTGCCGCTGCCTCCCCACATCTTCTATCACATTATCATAGCTCGAGTTACTTTGGAGTTCAGAAACTATATGAATTGGAGTTGGAAGTATATGGTTCATATTCTGAAATATTAGAAATATTACGGTACATATAAATGTATATTAGTTATCCATTGTTCTACCGCGATGTTGAAATAATATTGTTTTAGCTTCGCTCGGTAAATAATATTTATTCGCTATTCTCACGAGAATTACAAAACAATTGACTTATGTGAGATATAATATGCAAACAAATATTTGTCTATTGGACTGATGAGTGGACCAAATGACCGATAAAAAATAAATTATTATTATTAAGGTAGGTTCCTAATAATAGATGCGATATTAGTAAAGCAAATACTTTGTAACTATTTCTCACAAGAATAACAAACAATTTATTTATGTGAAATTACATGCGTACAAACCATTTAATATTTGTCTATTGGACTGTTGACTGAACCAAATAACTAATAAAAAAGAATTTAAAAATATAAGGTAGGTTCCTAGTAATAGATGCGATATTAGTAAAGCAAATATTTTCCTATTTATATTTGTCAAAAAGACGCCGGATCGCGTGGCATTGTATTTTCACTTTTTCATTGATATGATATCAATTTGAAGAGGTTAAATAATTTACTTATCTTTTCATTAATATTCTACTAATGTTAACAATTTATTGAATATCAACGTTTTGGGTGTCGAGCGCACGATAATGGCGTTTGAAAGCACAAAAGAATTGTAACTAATGTATACCAGCATTGAAAATTGGATTCGAAAAATCGATGAGTACCTTCGTGTAAAGAAATTAAATGTAATTTTACGTGAGTTTTCACGGCAATAAAAAGAGTGTAAAGCACTCGTAAATATTCTGACCATTTCTATTTGATCTTCGTTCTGTTTGATGAATGAAGAGGTGTTCTTTTAAAAGCCTTTTTATGTTGGTACCTATCTTTTCATTTACTATGCACTGGACTCAAAAAGCTGGACGGGCTTTCGGGGGAACGTTTATCGGTTATTAAATTCAAAGTAAGCAAGAAACATTTCCATTGTGCGCTTTTTACATCAGTGCTTTTCCTGGCAACGCCAACGTAAAGAAAGATTATGATTTAAGTAGTCTGTTAATACTGTTATTAAACCTTTTTTTGAATACGTTAAGCGTTTTTAAAACAATCGAAAAATAAAGTGTTACGATTTGGTCCATAAAAATAAACTGACAAATTCAATGATACCTAATGGATACCTAGAACTTAATGTCTAGTTTTAGTACCTTTGACGCAAACAATTTGTGGTTTGACGAATTTTATCTACGACATTAGGACTACATGTCGGTAATAAACATTTCGAGCTGATAACCGTGTTATTTTGCTGGTTTATTGCCAGTTTTACAGTCACCGCTAGACGTTTCTTGATATTACTCATTGCTTAGGTATAAGGTAGATAAAATTAATATTGCAGTCTGGTCTAAGCTTTGTTATTAAGTTATTAGGGTTGTCATTTCAAGAAAAACTTTTTGTTTATGTTGGCTTTTGCGGTTTTTTATTGTATACTTCTTGTTTTTTTGGATATCTAACAGTTGTTCTTAGAGCTTTGAGATATATTTGTTTTAATTCATCACATGAAAATAACAATATACACTACTCACAAAAATTAAGGAAATAAAAAAAAATGCAAATTTTTCTTCTATTTTTGACGGGCTGTATTTCAGCGAAAAGTGATCGTATCGCAAAAAATAAAAAAGCATTTCGAAGCTCCAAGTCTCTAGTTTCCAGACCTTAAAGTCAAATTATTTTAACAAATACGATTTTAACATCATACAAAGAAATCGAGCGATTTTTTTCAGACAAAGCGACCTTTTGGAAAAGATAGCCTGTTTATTCACCTTCAAATTATCTTTTTGTTTGGCTTGATACGACCATTTGTCGCGGAGATATCCGAGATTGAACAAGAAAGGACGCTTATGTCTTTAACCATCAATATCTCTGCAATCAATAATCGTACGATAAAAAAAGGACAGTTTTGAAAACTGGAAGAAATTTCCAACAAACTCGTATGAAAAAATAAAAAAAAAAATCTTATCGATGCCCGATACCGGTTGGAAAAAGGTTGAAAAAAGTGACTTTTTCCCTTATTTTGGTTAATCGACTGTATCTTAATAAATGTCAACGGGGGAGCTAGACATTTCAGGATTTTTTACACCTTAATGTACCCCTGAAAACCCTGTAAAATTTCAGACCGATCGATTCAGTAGTTTTTCCGCCGCGAGCATCCAAAATTTTGAAAAAATGAAAAGAATAACATTTCTATCCATTTTATCGTAGCGTAATCTTCACAAAAATGAAAAAAAAAAATTTTCGTTTTGCTCTCAATTTTGCATCGGCTCATCAGTAAATTTTAACAATGTCGTTTTGTTTTTTTTTTTAAATTTTATTTCTTGTTTTTTTTGGATATCTAACAGTTGTTCTTAGAGCTTAAAGATATATTATTTTAATTTATAAAATGACATGAAAATACTTTTTAATATTGTTAAAAAAAAATACTTTAAAAGTAGTTGACCCTGCTAATGGCCCTAAATTCACTTTCGCACTCCGAACATTTAGACATTAAAGATTCATTCTTGATGAGGGGTTGACAACATTTAAACTAGAGCTATATAAACTTTGACTACGCAAAGATTCGCACACCCAATAAGTCTCCATCTGTTGACAATACCTAGTAGCGAAGCCTGAACACAATGAACTTTTGTATCGACAAATATCAATGTAATAGACATATATGTCCATGCCGCCGACACGAACATTGAATGAGACTATTACTGCTAACAACTACATTATTCTGTTAATATTGTATCTCCAAAGTGCAATGTCTTCACTTTTTAATTAAGAAATGTTGCCAGTTATTTGGTTCAGCGGTTGATATTAGGTTTTCAGGTTTTTTTTTTTCTAGAATTCTACACAATAATTATGAAGAGAAAATATTTGTATTTTGTTTATAATGAATATACTGAAAAACTACTGGACTATTTTTAATTACTCTTTTACTAGATATTAGAAAGCTATGTTTTAATCCCTTGATATATTAGATCCTTAGGGAACGTGGGTAGTTAGTTTCTTATATAACCCGATCTATTTTAAGAGTAGATTGATTCTATGTGTTGTAGGAGGAATGCAATAGTCTGTTGGTTTTGTTAGCATAACTATGCAAAATGCTGATTCTTATCAGTTCCGTGTTCTAGTCGGTTTCCTTTGTGGTTTAAAGCTTGAGATAGTATAGTCGTAGACTGCAGTCCTAAATTATTAATATTTCTATATTTGCGACATTTTTCAGTAAAAAGAGTAATTTAAGAAACTCTTTTTAAGAAAACAACACCGTAATTATACGTTACTAACTCACAATTTCACCTTCATTTTGACGTTATGTAAACAAGTATTAATTCTTCAATTTATATAACACCTACGTTCAAAATTTACAGCCATGTAGGTAATCATTGGTCCCTTGCCAAGGTCACTTTAGCTTGTCCACACAATTAAGGCATTCGAGTATTTGCCTAATTTTGTTAGTACACGCGTTGCCATAGTGACGAGGAGGAGGTTTCTTCGTGTATTCAAATTTTGCATGTGACCTCGATAGCCGCACCCGTAGTTTCGCAGAGCTCTGTACAGGTAACCAGAATTCTTTAGTGAACTCTGGTATCGCCTGGATGTAGTATTGAAGTATTTGAATATCCAGTTTTCTAGATCCATAGGTTATCCATTTAATAGGTTTACTCACTTTACAAAAATATTGTCACGTCCCGTGCATTAATGTCATGCGATGGAATTTAGATTTTTAAATTACTGTTGTTTTTTGGGCCACTCTTGGACCACTTCGGGTCCGCGGGTCCAAGATTGGGAAAGGCTTTTCTAAATTATCAATGCTTCTATTTCTCGACGTTTTTAGTTATATGTTTAAGAGTTATCTCCCTATTTTAGACATTTAATTTAATCCGCATTGGCAGTAGAGGCATCTTAAAGTTGCAACTTATCTACCATTAGCTGTTTCATGGTAAATAAGTTAGAACATTTTGCAGATTTCCTATAACTTATATATTATTTACTTATATTTATTACTTATATATTCCTATATTTATTTTACGTTATAAATCTTGGGCCATCTAATCGGAAACTGAGTAGTAGAGCTCTTAGTGCAGAGTTCGTCCGGGGAAGTACTACCACCTTACCCATTTCTGCCGTGAAGCAGTAGTGTACTTGTGTTACTGTGTTTCGGTTAGAAAGGTAAGGGGGCCGGTGAAATTACAGGCACATGAGACTTAACAACTTCACGTCTCAGGGTCGACAACGCATTGGCGATGCCCCTAGTGTTGCAAATGTCCATAGGCGGCGGTGACCACTTACCATCAGGTGGACCGTTCGCTTGTTTGTCGGCCCATGTGGTATAAAAAAAAAAAAAAAAAAAAAAAAAAAACTGAGCAGAGTTTGTGCTATGGAAACCTGAACTATAATACTACACGACTTCATGATATGCACATGAATGACTGCCTTGATGGAACCCACAATCTGTGTCCCCATTTATTTTTTTAATCCACCTGGGCCGACAAACAAGCGGACGGTTCACCTGATGGTAAGTGCCGCCGCCGCCGGACATTTGCAGCACTAGGGGCATCGCCAATGCGTTGTCGACCCTGAGACGTGAAGTTGTTAAGTCTCAAGTGCCTGTAATGATTAGAAAGTAAAAAATTATTGGTCAATTGATAGCCAAACATTACAAGTGAAATGTTTGTGTAGCAAGTTGTTCGCTCGCAAAGTTGATGACCCCTACAGTTGAACCGATCCATTTATCTTCTGACACAAACGTTACGTAGGAAAACATCCAAGTTTGTTGCTTCAAAATAAACCTATTTAGGTTTACCGTTAGACAATATTTGTCTAGACTAACATGAGTATAGATGGTACCTATATATAGATAGGCATATAAACATAGACATTGGTGATTGGTAAATTACATACCTTTCTACCATTTAGGTATATAGTAGAGTTTACTTAGAGTATGTATAAAATTTTTGAACTAGCTGTGTAAATTATGGAATCTTTTATTTTGAGCCTGACCCTGCGATTTTCATGTCAGTATGTTGAACGATAATTGATCAACTCCGCAAATAAACAATTCCAATTACAGAGATTGAACCAATTCTCGCGGAGCTGTACAACGCCCAGAAGGCAACTAGCTTTTCAGTGCAAGTCGGGTACTAAGAAGTCTGTGTAATCCGTGTGTGGTCATCATTCAAGAATTCATTCGTTATATAAGGAAATTAATTATTGAAAATAAACAGTAAATATCATCAATATGAGGGTAAAAATGTAGTTTACAGTCTAGATAGCATCGCAACATCGGTTTGCGTGCGATGATAGTATAAAATGTATATTTCTTTTCTCTTCCTTTGTTCATACAATAATAGGCAAGAATATAACTATAAATAATATGCACACCGATAGGTATGTCTATTTATATAATTTCTTGTGAAGTGCACTTGTATTATCTCCGTTATTTATCCTTAAACGATACTGTCTAGTCTATAAGGGAGCGGCATTCCCGCCGCCCGTCTGCGCTTTAGTTTGAAAAGGTACCTACTTAACTATATTTTCTATGAAATTATCTTTCATCTTGAATGCTGAGAGCTTAAATGTGAGTTGGACCCGTCTACGGAGCGTTCCGTATAATAATATATAATATTTAAACTAAATATATTTTGAAATGAGATAATGTCAAGATATTTTTGAAAATGTTTTAGGACAGACAATTACTCTACTCATTGTTTATTTATAAACATTTTTTAGGAACCCTAGAAATACACATCTTCGAAGTTTACTCCTTACCCGAACTTACAGGTTTTCTCTAAATGCTGAATCATGAAGTAAAATTCAAACACAATTATCTAAAGACTTAGCAAGCAAAAGCAGTTACATCATGATGTGGCAAGTGCTTTCGCAACGACACGCTACGGTTGAATTAGAAGTTTGCATAAAAATTGCTTTAGCGACTCATATAATCTGTACTTACATCATGAAGTAGCACGATAGAGCAATTTACTACATACACTACACATGCTATCATATACCATATCATGACCGTTACTTACTCCGTGTCAGTCAGTTGGGACTTGGATTAGAGCGATATTGGAGTGGCCTAAACCAATTTTCTGTTACATTGGATGAGAATTGGACCTCTGGCATGTGGCAACACTGACAACCCTCGCGTCTCACTTATCTAATGGATTAGAAGCGGTTTAGTATTAAAATGAGAGCATAGAAATACTGTAAGCTGTGCTTGTAACGGTTTATATTTTTAAATCTAAGCAAACGATACGTTTAAACATCACCACCCTTAAATATATATATATAGATGCTAGCCTTCTACAGCTTTGCCTGAGTGATATAACGGTATTATACACATAAATCTTCTTCGAAATTCTCTAAATTATGGTAAAGACGTCTCCAAATCCGTAATCTTAAAAAGAAGTAAGAATTACAAATAGACAGACAGAAAGAGTGTCTTTCTTTTATAATATTTACAGAAACTCGTATCTATTTATGAAGATTATTTATATCATATTAGGTGAGAATTTCTTACACGAAAATCGAGATGAATAATCGAAGATACGACTCTATCCGTGAGAAGCGAGACGAATTTATTATTAATGGCGAGGTCTTCGATCAGAAAACGCTTCACCTTTTTAACGAAGGACAGATAAACAACCGATGTAGGTACCTACATGATATAGGTGGTGTATGCAAGTAAGTTTGGAAGTAGTAGGTAGTACAAAAATGTGTACGGGGAAGTATTACTTGCAGACCTATTTCTGCCCTGATTCAGTGTTTGTATTACTTACTACTACGATCCGCTCATGAAGGTAGGAAGGAGGTGAAGGTCGGTTACAGACCTAAATAAAGGGATACGGCACTTAACTTTTTCAATTTCACATAATCAAAATAATGTTCATTCGGAAAAGGATTATTACGTATATAATGAACCATAAAAAAATCATTTTAATTATTGGATATACCTAGATCATTAATGCCACGAAAAAGCTTTCAAAATTATTATAGCCGTGTTCAATAACACGGTCTTTAAAATTGATTGCCCATGTATATATACACCTATCAATTTGGGATGGGCAAAGGCTTTATGTAACCGATTTCCTTGCAACTTCGTCCAAAAAAATTACGCATATCTATGTGATAGTAATTTTGTGTATCACCAGCAAATTGTTTTGTAACAGTATATTTTAGGGGGTTGACGTGTTCGCACGACATTGTGGTGCCAGTTTTCTACGTTCTGATTTTTGTTAGCACGCTTATAATTATTTTTATAGTAAAAAAATGTGGATTATATCTGTGCAATTGTGACGTGTGGGCACGCAAGGGTGTATGAAACTACAAAACACATTGAAAGTGAGTTTTTGTATAGTCCTTCAATCTTCCCGAAATTTATTGACTGATCATACATAGGTATTAGGTACATTTAGAACCTACCTACAAAAAAAAAATCGCCATTTTTCTCATTTGGTTTCTCTATCCTGGTTCAGCTTTAAAAATCTTTATCAACTTTATTAAACGTTGATTTATTAATAATTTACCTAATAATACAAAAACAATGAAAACCTACCTATCTAGAATCAGAATAATATTTGTGTAAGAAACTTGTTGTGCCCTGAATAGTTTTACGGTTGGTACTAACCTAGTATTTAAAATGCACATGCACAATGCGGTTGTTGCCGACGTCATCTACTTTGCAGTAATATTTTTGCTTCTAATGCGCCTGCACGGCTGCTGAAGGAACGCCAGGATTAGCGAAAATGCAGTTTATTACTAGTTGCAAACGTGATTGTGTTTACAAAAGTTCACTTAGTGTTTTGGTGGGTTTAATTATATCTTTGTTATATCTAATATACAAACAACAATTTAAATGGTAAGTGTTAGTGTTTTTTATAAATTCAAAGGTTATTGTATATATTATAATTTAATGCGCAATCGATCGATTATGACTTAAAAATAAATTTTACACATAATCTAGTTTTGGGTTATGTGTCAGCTGTCAAAGATGTGTCAACTTACTGACTGTCAGTCAGATTGCCTCCCCCCCTTTACCCGTTTGTTTAGTTTGCTTTCGGCATTTATATAAGTATTATTTGCTTTGTTCTATTCGAACATAGAAGTTGCTTAAACTTGTGTCGAGTTACATTACAGTTTTATATGAACAATGCATTTATTAGTTTCATTAAGAAAATATTTAGTTGAAAACTTAAAGGTTAGTTTACATTTAATGTAATTTCGGAAGTAGGTATATGGTTTTTATGAATTCCTTATTTTAATGAAATAGTTATATCTTACAAATATATTTCTTTGTTTAGTACGCTGTCTCCTTTGTTTAATGTATGTCATGATATTTAACCAGACGTTAAATAGCTTTAAAAAATATCAGTGATTTGAAATTGGAACTTGTAAAGAAATCAGTTTAGATTTTGAACTTTTTCGCAAGTTTAATTCGATATTTTTCGGTCTTTATAGTTAAAAGTACTAACTCTAGCTAAGTTTCTTACTGGTTCTATGCAGTTGTAGACAGACTTTCGATTCAGGGACATTTGCAATATCCACAGAAGGATGCTATCTTCCTCACAAAAGTTACTTTATAAATATTTTTATTTTAAACCATTGAGCTATTATTTTTTAAACCTATATTTTTTTTTTACTTTAGCTGGAGTGTACCTAGAAACAATTTTGTTTTGCTCCTCACAAGATTACAAACTTTTAACAGTTATCAAAATAATGTCCCTCTTTTTTCATTAAAAGATAGGTAGTGTATTTTTGCATACATTAAAAGGCTTATAAATATATATTAGGGATAACAATAACAATTATTACATATTTCTTCTGGGGATTTAATTATGTATGTATATGTTATAGAAAATTAAGTGCATTTATTATTAATAATTTATCAATCACTTATAAATATTTTCCATTACAGTAAAGACAATAACTAGTTTACCCAATTATTTCAGAAATATAGAATATTGTATTATTTGTCCTGGATGAGAATCAAACCCACAACCTGTGGCATGGCAAGACTTCCAGGTCGCATAACCAGCAACCCAACTAGCCCGTCAAATTGTCATGTCATATCACTAACACATAAAGTATCTCTAAAAAACCATCTGTCTTTACAATGTAAAACGGCAACGAGCATCAGCTTGTTTTTGATATAAAATTTATTTGTCCGCAGACTGTTCTAGAGTCAGGGAGTGTGGGGAACGCATCGTCGTCTGATGAGGAACTGGAGCAGTGGGAACAGATATTCATGATGAGAGATGAAAACGGCAACAGTTACAATGATAAGTCAGTATTTCATTATATTAATAATATTATTATTGTCATTTACATAGATAATTATTATTAGAATTAAGTATTTACAGTTTTTAATTACTTAAGTGGTATGAAAATTAAATGTGCACTGAAGGCAAATGGAAATATATATCTCACTTCCTGTTGGTATGGTACAAATAGTTGCAGGGTGGTTTGGTATGGGGGTAAGTAACCCCCCTGTCTACTTTGCAGGTGGTGGTTCTATTCCCACCCAAGACAAATATTTGTTTACAATAACAACATAATTTATATATCAGTACTGCACCATACTTACTATTTTCCTCAAATATATTTCTCTATAAATACATTTGAGGTACTTTTAAACCACAAGTGGTAAACGCTTTATAGCTCGTGTCGCAAAAGTTTGCGATCACTGACCTCTTTGTATACGAAACATAAGCTGGGCATTAACTCTGGGGAGAAGCCTGAGTTAATAAACAACGAAAATATACCCCCAGTCATTTACTTAAAATGAATATTTATGTTAGTAAATTATTTCATTTTGGGTTTGTTGTGGAAATCCGTGTCAAACTTACGTTCAGTAGATGACATCCTTGGACTTAAATATGATGCTTATTATTATTACCAATAAATAAAAATTATTATAGATTTTTTATTAAGTGCAAAGTATTGAATAATCATGCGACAGAGGACAACGCTTAATAAAGTCCAAGCTGAAGGCTGAATGCCTATTGGTATCGGTATAGATGTGGGAAATTACTGCCGGGTACTTCTAATGTGTCATTTCCGTCAGAAGAAAAAAGAAAAGTATATGGTGCCGGCCGTCGTGCATCCCCGTGTCGATAGTGATAGTGCTGATCGTGCTCGTCGTGCTGGTGCCGCTGCTCGACCAGCCGAACATGATGCCCACTATCGCCGCCACTGCCCACGTCACTATACATTGCTCAGATGAGTGTAGGTCAGTATGTACCATGATAAGTAGTTCTTAGAAAAATATTCGTGTAGACTAGCTGTCCTTCGCAGTTTCACCCGTGTTCCCGAGGGATATTATATTTTCCCGGGATAATAAGTCATATTTGTTATTCAAAGGCATGCTCTATATATGTACCAAGTTTCATCTATATCCGTCTGGTAGTATTTGCGTGAAAAAGTAACAAACATTCATATACCCATCCTCACAAACTTTTGCACTTTCCATGATTCCTATTTAGTCACACTGCAGAATTTTTGAAGAAATCTTTCTCGAAAATTCCCGAAAACCGCATAAAAACCTGTGTAGTCCTTTTATAATGATCCAGCTCAAAGAACCAATATGTATGAATAGGGTAGCAGACTGTATTCAAAATAAATTGCGAATTATCATTTATCAGAAAGATTGTCTCAAAACACCCCTATCTCTTTTTCGTGCTTCAATTTTAACTTTGCGATTAAAGCAAATTCTATATTAATAAAACAATCAAAAAAGAATAGTAATTGAGCATGAACAATGATGACGTCATAAGTACATTTTGCATACAAAATTTGCGTTTTGACAGATGATAAAAAGTAACTGATTTGACTCGGCAGTCCGGTACCCTATTACATAAATATACCACATCTTACATATATTTTTATTGAAAGAATTCCACTTCCAGTCTTCGAAATTCATTAAACAATATTTCTTTCGCAAGAACTCCGACCACAATGTTTATTGGAAGGTCGATGCACCTTTACTATGAAGCTCTAATTACATGACGACGTTGCAGTGGCCTCATATATCTATATCGTAAACCTCGATTTTATTACTTGACTCATTACTTTTTACGCTGGCTCAAATGTAATCGAAGTCGCCTACAAAAATCTATTAAGTATTTTTAATTATTCACAACCCCGTTGACATTTGATGTTATCTCGCCTCACAAGGTCAATCAATCAAATTTAATTACACCCCTTTACGTGGCATGCGAGAATGACTCTTAAGGTACTGTGATTAACGACCTTTTTTCATTACAGGTTATCATTAGTGGAAAGTATACCAGAGGGTCATATGTACCCTCCCAACGTGACACATTTACCAACGAAAAATGCGTGGTTAGATTTGATAGATGAAGCTCAAACGTCAATAGAAATAGCGTCTTACTATTGGTCTCTTAGATTTAATGAAGAATATCCTTATAATTCCTCTATTGAGGTAAGTACCATTCATAGATATTTTTAAATTCTCATTGATGAATCCGTTTACTTTTGTTTTTTCAGTTGTGGTTAGATTAGGAGTTTTTATTTATGTTTTCATAATTATATCATTTTCACATATATTCGAGCTATGAGATAGGTGCAGTTTAGATGCTTACGCCAGGCTTTCAGACCGAAATTGGCCATAATGAGTCTTGTTTCTCTGCAGTCAAGATTCATATTTGATCTCGTTAATGACAAAAATGGATTCTTAGTGAATCTGAAAGAAAGCCCTTAAACTTTTTTTGAAGTCGAAATGATTTCTCTCGTCCGGCTCGAAGGACCAAAAAAATGAAGGTTACACTTATACCGAGTGTGAAATGCACACCCTTTACTCTTTTTTACGATATAGCTATCGTATTAAACATACCATTTGTACATCGTTATTATAATTTTTGTACTATCATAAAAAAAAAATAAGCAAAGTGTTTTTTTTCAGGGCGAGCAAGTGTTCCAAGCTTTATACGCTGCCGGGTCAAAAAGAAAAATAAATTTAAAAATTGCTCAAAATTGGCCCACTAAAGTTTATCCTAACATAGATACTGAATATTTACTTAAGAAGAAAGCTGCACAGGTAACGTTTATATATTTTTTCTGGATGTTATTATTTCCCTTAGGAGAGTTAGTGGCCAAAGAGTTTTACTGTAGCATTAAAATATGGTTTTGTTTGCATTACCGGTGAATGAATATTGTAAACAAATGAAATGATTATATTTTTATTCAAATAGGCCTTTTCAAGGACTTATGAATAGTCTGACTCTAATACCGGTTCGGATGGTTTTCATTGAGAAGAGATTTTTTTTTTTTTTTTTAATTTAATATTATTGAGATATAAACTCATCATTTACTCTATTTAAAAACGAACTTAGATTGATTACATAAGATTTCTTTAGTCTCACTGACAATACCTGTGTGTTATCGCAGAAATGAAGACTTATGCGTAAAGTACCTTAAATATTTGCCATGGCATGGTAACACTCTTAATTTTTCCAGCGCGGTCTAACAACTGCTCTTTATAGATAGTTTTCTTTTAGCTGTCTAGACTAAGTAGTTATAACTTTTACCCACAATGGCCAATGTCTGTTCATAACCGGAAACCCGAACCCAGCTCATGTCTTTCGACATTAATATCGCATTCGACATATGTCGAAAAACATACCGGCGGCATATCGCACCCTCAGTACGATAAGGGCTTAACTCAAAATTTTGCGATATGGAGATACGATCATAGAGAGATTAAACAAAGTACGCTCTATCCGATGAATAGTAAAACATAGTCAATTTAATGATAGAATAAGCATACCGATTCCGCCTCTTTAACACCGGGACCCATCCTCTCCGCTCAGTGCGAAAGTGACCCAATCAGAGATGTGCCAAAAGTGATGTTTTGAGTTAGTCCCTATCGTTCTGAGGATGCGATACATGGCGGTAATACATTTTGGCAGAAACCCGATTTTAAAATGTGTTTGTTTTTCAATAAAGTTGATTTATTTCAAACAGGTGAGAAGTTTGAACTTCTCTAAGTTACTGGGGGCGGGTTTGCTGCACACTAAGTTTTGGATTGTAGACAGAAAGCATTTTTATATCGGCAGTGCCAATATGGATTGGAGAGCACTTACTCAGGTACATAGAAGTTTGACTATGATTTTCTGCCCATAACTTTAACGTGGTAATGTTATAGGTAATAACTTAACATGTATAACTTTTTGTTCTATTATCGCAGTAAATCAAATATGACTTTCATATCACATATCACTATATTTATCAATAATATTAAAATCCATTTATTAGAAAAAAAAACAATGGGTTGCACTCCGGGAGTGCCGGCAGATGTGAAAACTTGAACATTAACGTTGTGCATTTTTAACGTCTTACGAATTTTCGATCAGGTCACGTGTCCTGACGCGAGTTTAACATTTTATACCCATCCCAAGAAGTGTGCTCAACGCCACTATAGATGATTTTACTTCAAAAACTAAATTGCATTTTTGTTTACATTTTAAGCATACAACATAATAAGCTTTTTTTTTTTTTTTTTTTTTTTATGCCACTTGGGCCGACAAACAAGCGGACGGTCCACCTGATGGTAAGTGGTCACCGCCGCCTATGGACATTTGCAACACTAGGGGCATCGCCAATGCGTTGTCGACCCTGAGACGTGAAGTTGTTAAGTCTCATGTGCCTGTAAATTCACCGGCCCCCTTACCTTTCTAACCGAAACACAGTAACACAAGTGCACTACTGCTTCACGGCAGAAATGGGTAAGGTGGTAGTACTTCCCCGGACGAACTCTGCACTAAGAGCTCTACTACTCGAGTAATTACCTAATTTGAGTTAGATACAGACAGAGTATCGATCGAAGTTGAACCATGAGGCTTCTTTAGATACGCAACCTAAAAATAATCTCACATTATATTAAAGGCGTTTGTAAGTGCGTTTAACCGTTTATAAAAATTTCCTCTAAACCATGTAATTTCTTCCAGGTCAAAGAAGTGGGAATAGTCGCATACAACTGTTCCTGTCTTGCAACGGATCTGGGGAAAATATTCGATGTAAGTATTGATAACTTATATGTACTCGTATATCATATCGTTTTTTTTTCAATTGTTAAAAAATATATATATATATATATTAACTGCCAGTGTATATTACATAAATATAAAAAAAAAAACTAAAAATATCAAACTGTAACTTTATACATATACAGTAGCTACATATATTACATCTACCTATGTACAATTGAACACATACATACGACTTTGAAAAAATTAATATATTTTATGGTTAAGATAAAATAAAAATAAGTATTTATCAATGCTATCTAAGCAACAAAATCAATTGATATTACTAAAAAAATAACAAATGCTTAAAAATAAAATATAGACATACAGTGTAAACTCTTTATAACGAAACTCAAGGGACTGAGCATTTTTTGTCGTTATAGAGAGTTATCGTTATATGGAGTGAACAAAAAAAAACAAAACAAAGTGAACAAACCAACCAACTTGGGCTCACTTCAACGTTATAGGGAGTTTATCGTTATAAAGGATAACGTTATAAAGAGTTTACACTGTATATATAGTGTATATATAATTAAACACATACATGGTTAGAAACACACATTAATACATACATAAAACAGGAACATTTAGATAATTACCTTTTTGGATGTATTAACTTATAATACATCAAAAAAATTTGATTATTTAAGCTACAAAATCAAATGATATTATTTTGTATTATAAAAAAAAATGCTTAGCAATATAATATTGACATATATATTTAAAGTGTGTATGTTATTAAATACGTACATAGTTAGACACACACATTAATATATATACATACACACACACACACATCTAAAGAAAGTAACCTTTTTTTTAGTTACATAATAAACTACCTACAAAGCAATAATTTATTACGTAGTGTATAAATCGTTGATATACGTTTCACGCTTTAATCCTAGCAACATTCATCCGAGACAAGCCACAAGCGAGCTCGCATAATTAGCCGCTATTGTTTCGTACAATGTTTGCGTGTTCATATTTTAATATTAAACGTCAACTTTACGCCGCGTTGTTATTTTAAACGTGTATTATTTACAATTTTAACCTTGTAAGGGTTTTTATTGTACCTATTAATTTTTAGTTTTATATCAATATAAAATTTTGTTTTAATTGCCATGTTCAATTCACATTGTAACGATAAAATGGACAATAGGTTTACCATAATTGCGGGTAATTTTTTTAAATTGGCATCCTTATGAAATTAAGTAGCTGATTAGATTTCACATTATTATCTTAATATGTTTAAAATAAAATATTTTTGCAAGCATTTTCTCCTGTTGGTGACAGTCTTAAATTTAAACTCTTTATTAAAATGGATTTTTCGATCATAAAATCCTTGTGAATTATGTTACTATAAGGATATCGGGTAAAAATGGCTGCCAATACGCCAACATTATTGAGAACTAGGTGCAGCCCGCTTATTCAGCTAATACAAACTTCGTCGGCGAGCCGCTTCACAGAGGCCTCGGAGAATTTATCTATCACGTCATTAGTAGTATTAGCAAAAGATATAGAGCACGGAGGCCGCGAAACATCCTCGAGTTAGTGTCATTTTCCTTTCAGAATCGAGCCCCTGATCCGCAGTTACACCTGCGTTGCCAATGGGTCCTGTTACCTTAATATATACTACAAATAGCTGTGCCCCGCGGTTTAATCCGCGGTTACATCCCGCGTTCCCGTGGGATGTAACTTTTTCCCGACACAAAAAGTATCATATGTGTTATTCCAAGGCATTTTCTATATATGTGCCAAGTTTCATCCAAGTAGTTTTTTTGTGTGAAGGAGTAAAAAACATCCATACATACAAATTTTTCCATTTATAATAATAGTAGGATAATCCTATATGTTAATCCATACAATTTTTTATCTATGTGACAAATTTGCTCCCTTATTCAGCTAATAAAAACTTCGTCGGCGAGCCGCTTCACGGAGGCCTCGGACAGCTTATCTCTCACGTCATTAGTAATATTGCGTAGTTAGCGAAAAAGACAGAGCACAGAGGCTGCGACGAAATATCCTCGAGTTACGAGTAGTGTCATTTACCAGGTTTTACTCAAATCACAGTCCCCTCCATTTCATTTATTGTTATATTATCTATGTAGTTTATTACCTATTATCTATCGGTATTGTGTTTAGTTGTTGTGTTTCTACAGTGGTTATGTCATGGGGCCATTAAACCTTCAGCGTTTCAAGGCTACGAAATCAGCGCTAATTTGTTAATTATCAATTTCTTTGCGGAGTTTTTTTATATGGTATCGTCTCATTAATTGACTTACATAATATTGTTTATATTTCTTACGTCTGATTGATTATATAATTCATAATTTTCACAGCGAATATGCTGTTAATAGATTCTACAAAAGTTATAATTAAATTAACAATAATATTAGTATCAGTATATGTTTCACTGAAGGCTTCCTTCTTTTTTCCACTCCTCTCGGCTCTACTATACCACGTCATATACACAAATATATTAATTACATAACAATATAAGGGGGAATAATACTAGTGACATGCCGGGGTACGCTTGACAAGGATAATAAAATGGATTATATATATAAACCTCCCGAAAGACATTGTTTAACTAATTGTGAAAATCGCATTAAAATTTATTGCGTTGTTAAAAACTTCAGCACTAAAAAGCGAAAAATAAACTTAATTAAACATTTGATTCACTACCTAGGTACCTACTGATCTGTTTGAAGTCGGTGCCAAGCCAAATAGGCTTGATAGGCCGATCACAGATTTTTAAGTTGCACATTACGGTTTCTGTAGTAATTTGATCTTTGTAGTGATTTCATTAGAATAATTTTTCGTTTAAATTTAAACTTGCTCAAAGGGGCCATTCAAGTGTTACGTAAGAAGGTTTATTACAATTATTTACCACCGGTAACACAAATCTTAACTTACTTTGCTCTGCTTATAATACGTCTACTTGTCAGAGATTCGTGTGTCGATGTGTTCGATGTGTAGCTTGCCATATGTTTAAAAAAGTAAATAATTACAGATGACGTAATTGTCATCTAGACCCTTCTACTCCCCATGTCATCCAAAATCAAAATATGCAAAGCAAACACACACCCCCCCCCCCCCCCCCCCCCCCCCCCCCCCTTTCCCCTCATAGTGCTTACCTAATACATGAACGGCCCCATATCGACAAATAGGTGTTAATAAATCTATCTTATTATTTAACGTTTCCGCTGGATAAAAGTATATGTTACTACAAAAGGTGTGAAGCATGTCCCAGTATTTATTTTTAATGCAATGTAAGTGCCATTGCCAATCCCAAGGGCGGGCCTTGCAACATGGCGACATCACGTGATAGCTATTTTTAGCGGTGGTATAATGCATGCAATTTAATTAAATATGCATTTCTAGGACACACCATAATATAACATTGAGTTGTCATATAACGGCGTATTACTTACCAATGGAACATTTGACGTAAATATAATTTTTAAGTAAATATTCCTTACTAGCTGTCCGCCGCGGTTTTACCCGCGTTCCCGAGGGATATCACATTTTCCCGGGATAAAAAGTAGCCTATATGTTATTCCAGGATATGTTCTACCTATGTGCCAAGTCTCATCCATATCCGTTTAGTAGTTTTTGCGTGAAAGAGTAACAAACATACTTACATAGAAATCTTTCCTCTTTATAATTAGTATAGATAATATAGATTATATTAGCTGTGCCCCGCAGTTTTACCCGCGTTCTCGAGGATTGTAGTTTGATGTGAGGATAATAACGAAAAATGTTTGAGAAAACCAATTCTCGTAAAACATTTCGTATTTTTTTTAAATTGGTTATTCTGCTATTCGTAGATAAATCCATCAAATCAAAGATCATTGAGCCGTTCTTGAGTTATAAATGGTGTAACTAAAACGACTTTGTTTTATATATATAAGTGACCGACCGATAGTTCGGTTTCGGCCAATTTAGGCCAAAAAATTAAGTTTCGGCCAAAATTTGGCCATTTATAATATAATTTTTTTGCCAAATTATTCATTAAATTTTATATTTCTTTATTGATTATATTAAATAATTTTAAATCTTATAATAAACAATATAAAATCCTATTTGATTATTACTCAATTATAGACATCGTGATAATATTTTGCATATAAATATTTACTCCTGTATAAAGGACTATCCCATTGACCACAAATAATAGGTTCCCCGTCTTTCCGATACGTGGTTACTATTCGAAAACCTATCTTCACTATCGACTCTCGACTTTATCTCTAGAAACTGGAGAGTTTATTTTTGACTGTCGCGTTTCTGGCATTTCTTTAAACAAATTGAAATTTACAGCGCTTTTAGTGAATTACACATGGAACGAATTTACACTAACTTATCAGCTCTCTGAGCTATACTGATGTAGATGTAGTTAAAGTGGTTATTTTCAGACATATTACACTCAAAACGAGTGTAAACAGAGTGTAACTTATCGACGGCGCAAAAGTTCCATGTTGATGAACGACAAAAGTGATTTGTTCTAATTTAATTTAAAGTCTATTATTAGTTGCGTATGATCGTGTTTTGCTTAAAGGTGTTAAAACCTTTTTCGAAGGTGTTAGCCTTCAAGTCAATTTAAAAATGTAGAACCGTTCAGTCATTAAGGACGATGACGAAGCGTATTTGATCAAAATACACACAACTAATAAGTTTGCATTAATTTAGAAAAACTGAATACTTTTAAATTTTATTTTTAGGCATTTGTTCATTGTTTAAAAATACAAATTAACTTATTTCGCTTAAATGGTACGTAATAAAACAAAATAGCATTTTTTATTTTTTTGAGCTTTTTCATCCATTTTATCATAACCACATAATATGTAATGCCTATGTTATGGCTGTAGGCATATGAAGCTTCATGTCTCAGGGTCGACCACGCATTGGCGATTCCCCTGGTGTTATAAATATCAATAGGCGGTCACCATCTGGTGGAACCCCTGTTGCTCGGCGGTGGTATAATTTTATTTTAAACGTAATCTTAAGTTTTCCAAGTGAACGCGAATTTATTTGTTACGTTTAGATATTTAACTATTTTAATAATATTAACTGCATTTAGTCTTGGAGATTATCTTGATCATGAAAACTTCCTACGCTTCATTATAAATATTTTGTGTAAACCTCCTAAAGCTTTTAAGTCAGCCAGTAAAGACTCAGCTTTGTTAAAATATGCGTTCAAATATTTGCACAAATTCTAACTGGAAATTGAGCTAGAAATAGACGTATTTAGCTCCTGAAGTATAAAGTAAAAGTTAATTCCAAGTTATTGTGGAAGTTTGCCAAGAAGAAACTGGCACGGGGTTGCACAAACTGAGACAAATGTTGGCCACAACTTTGCACAAACTTTGTGACGTTGATATAGTTGAGCGTCATTATCGCCTTTAATAATGGAATTTGTGGTTAGACTCACGATGGGTGCGGAAAATTCAATTTGTTTGGTTAATCTTTGGCCACGGCTCAGGTTATGGATTTCCACCCATATAAAAAACAGGCTGTGTGAAATTTCTAAATAATATAAAATAAAGTCAATATTTCTGCCTGTGGTTGTCCTCTTATATCTTATAAACTACGCAATAGATGTCTATATGGGATTTATTATAATTTAGAGAATTTTAAATATATTTATATTATCCTACGCAGGCGAAGCTGGGGCAGGTCGCTATATATAACTTATCAGTAACTTACATCCGTACAACCACTGTTTGTTTAAGATCAGTCTGTGTGTAAAATAAATGTCTCGGGATATTTATTTCTTTATTTAAATCTTGACTAGAAATGTAATTAAGGAATAAAGGTCACATCGAAAGTTGTCTAGAAATGGTTGCGTGGTAGAAATTTTAGCCAATTTACAGCATAATTGGCTGAGTTATATGGGTTTTTACGATGAACAAAATATAATTATACATTTCTTAATTACTTTTGCATATAAAACGTGCACGTAATATTGTTTTGACATAAAAAAAAACGGTAATAATCAAATCATCGGTACATCAAACTCGTTTATGGTAGGTATGGTAGGTTATGGTGGTAGTGGCGATGAATACTACCCTTGGGCTTCGATTCAGTAAGGAAACTGACTGCATAAGGATGTTTCGACCCTGCCTCTATGCTTTGTCTCTTTCACTAACTAAGCAATCACGTGAGAAGTAAACTCTCCGAGACCTCCTTGCGCTGGGTCGTCGTCGAAGTTTGTATTAGCTGAATAAGAGGCTGATACCTAATTAACTAAAGAGTTTTCTGATGACCACGTACAATTAAAATCTTGACAATAGGTCAACAAAATTAATCCAAATGAGTTTTTCTCACTTCACCACTTGTAATACAGATTTTTGAACCTTCTAGCATCAGGTATCTCACAAAGCAGGTCTGCATTATACTGTATGCTACGTAAGAATTGCGCTATCATAAGAAACCGCGGGGAGGAATCTAGTGTAAATGAAATAAAATGTGTGCAGTACACACGAGGTAGAAGCGAAACCTTCAACCTGTCTACCTGTCTCATTCTCTCTCAGCTGTAACTGTGTAACTTTTTCGTTTCATCGAGTTTCAAATCACGGTGCTAATGAACTCACTTTAATAATCTCTAATGCAGGTTTACTGGAGCATGGGCGCGCCTGATGCAGTGGTGCCGCCCGTATGGCCCGAGGAGTTGAACACGGAAATCAACATCGAAAATCCTGTCAACATCTCCGATTCGCAGAGCAGTTACGGCGCTTTTATAACTGTAAGTACACGCTGTCTATGTAAATTCTATATTTATAATATTTCGTGCGTATGTATTATTTTATTTTGTTTTACTAGCTGTTACCCGCGACTTCGCTCGTGCTGTCTTCAGAATTTGGTACAAAGACATTCCTTCCAGTCTGATCATTTCTTCTTTTATATTTATATAGATGTATCCAGTTGTTGACCCACTCTGTCGCATATTGCTTCGTTTTCGCTTAACGTTCTTTCTGACTATTTCTTCTGCTCGGCTCGTAAGAGTTCATAAAGAGTTGGGCAATAAATTAACACTAATCATACCAACACTTACTAGGTATTTCTATCATAGCGGGTCAAATGTGAGATTATGTTTCCTCCTTGAATGAATGAAATATGGTTGTTAGGAAGGGAAATAAATAGTATAACTGTATATTACCTAATTAGTAAGAAAAAGTCATGAAGTAAAATGTGCAAAGCAATAAGATGATACGTGCATTTTCAATGCAAAGTTCAAAATGGGTCATTTGACCCGGTTATGGTATGTTTAGGGTATGGTTAGTAAAAAACAATTTCCTAAAATAATTTAGCTTAAGCTTCCTATTCCCTTATGGCCGATTTATCAATTCATGGATAAACCTCGCATTTACAATTTCTTTAATAAGTCTGTACAAAACTGTTACTAATTCAAATTAACAGCCTTGATATATTGAGCCATTCCGGTCGTAGTTTATCTCTCAGATTAATTGAAAGCTTTCCCTTATATTTGTATGTAAATGGTGTACGAAAGTCAAGGGACAACCTGTCATCTTAATCCACTCCGCTGTCAAATTAGCACGTCCACTCTGGAAAAGTGGTTGTTAACCCAATGTTTTGGTAAATGCAGGAAGGATAAAGTCGGACCGTTTACGTTTGTACGTATTTACTTGTTACTACAAAGCGGATTCGCTGAGAAAGTCTACGAGGTCTCGTCAGGCAACACTTGTATGTGCGAGACTTATTAGAGCAATATTCTACAGCGTGTAGAAAATGCAACTCAGGTTTCTTCTTAAGTCTTGCATATGTGCGAAAGAAATAAGCTTGTAAATCTTTATACCAGATACTATACATTGTCAAGAAAAGCAATTAAATGAAAATATTTTTATTCAAATAGGCCTTTACAAGCATTTGAATAGTCTGACTTAAACCGGTTCGGAAGGTTGTTTTTTTACTGAGAAGAGCCGGCTATAAACTCAGCAAGCAGAGTTTGATTCTGGCAATTTTATTACCAACTACCTACCTCCCTGCGATTTAACCCGTGTTTCCGAGAATGTATTACGGGATAATAACATAGCCAAAGTCACTCGGGAATATAGTAGCGTTCTATAAGTGGAAGAATTTATGAGTTATTTCAGAGATTACCTCCTATATCTACATAAAAACATACAAACTTTACCTTTTTATAATATTAGTATTTTTATAAAATTATATATTAGTGTAGGCTACGCCTACAATCCTTCACCGCACCACAGTGATGCGGCGACATCTATCAACGAGTAGAAACACGCTAGAATCCTACATCGCGATATCAAGATTATCTCTGGATTTGACATATATACAAGCATCCAACATCAACAGTTGTACCGCGGTCCCCGGGCGTGATCACCTAGCCTGGCGGAAGATCTTCCCTTTTAAATAGAGGAGTCTCCAAGTGAGTATTCCAAGTCGAAGGCGCGCGGTTAGATGGTAACCACTCACCGTAAAGTCGACAGCCTGCTAGAGACCCTGACATAAAAAAATACGAATTGCCAGTCGTAAAAAAATATTTATTTCAAATTTGGAATGCTACGCTTTCCCGGGATGCAAAGTATTTTATACCTGTCCTGTTCCATAACCTAAAGTAACTATATGACTAACACACTTTTATCAATTTTCTGAAGCGTAGCCGTAGAAATTTAATAAATAGAAAGAGATAGAAATACTTACAAATTCAAATTTTAATGATGTCGATATTATATTGATAGATATTGGCCCGTTTTGAATGACATAAAAAGTCATAATTATTCTATTTATTAGATATTCTTTACACACGGCCACCTGATCCCAAACTAAGCAGACCTTGTAATATGGAAATCAGAAAACTGTTATACTACTTTTTTTCTACATACGAGTACATATTTAAATAGATATTTACACCCAGACACAGAACAAACAGACTTGTTCATGCACACAATTGTCCCTGGGTGGGAATCGAACCCACGACCCGTGGCGGTCAAAGTCTCTAACCACGAAGCCAACTGGCCCGTCAATCAAATTAAATATTACTTTACTAATAGTATGCTCTCGGTTATGAAGGCAGTAAGGTAAACGATAGCATCGCAACGCGTTTTATTAGTACATTAGCGAGTGTGTATAACGTGAGCTTGGTATTTGCCGTCAGTAGTGTATAGATGTTTATTTTATGCCCACCTTTACTTGCAGTTTTATATTATGCTTTTAGAATCCATTAAGATATAGATGCTTTGAACACCTGAGAAAATGTGATAGTCGTGCCAAAGGTCAATGAGTAGACCGTTTTTTAGAAAATTATTCGGTTTTGTATTGAACATTCCAATATTTCTCTTCACTCTCGATATCTACAATTAAAAGTTCAAAAAAATCAAAATTCTAAACCATTTGTTCAGTTTAGGCCCTCGGAAGGCACTTATGAAGGTCAAATTTAAAGTTACTAAAGCGACAATAAATTAAATTGGTCGTCTTGTGTTCTTATGTGTAACTTTTTTATTTTAACATATATCTTCACTCCCATTATTCTGGAGGAGGTAGGCAGATGTTTAATGAGACCTACATTCCCACGAAGGTTTTGAAGTTCCAACGTGACATATGGTCGCCGTCTCTCGGGCTATACTAAAAAATGTCTAAACAAATATTTATTGAACTTGCCATACCCTGGTATCGAATCCAGGACTTCGGAGTCTCTAGCCTAACTCTATACAACTCGACCCAGTAAATTTTCCCTTTCAGCATCTACGTAGCGAGATGAATTTAATAGTTTTATTATTTTACACACAAATATACGCACTGACGTCACAGAATTCTCAATCAAAGGGATAGAAAACTTTTAGTTTTACTTCTAAATTCATACACACATCACAAAGTTGAGCATGGGGTTTCAATTAATTTCAATCACGGGGAAAGTTTGCAAACAAACATTTCGAAAGCTTTAAAGGTAAAAGTACCGTGTAATATTTTAAATCTGTACTTTACCTTTTTGAGGCTTAGAAATTGCCATGAATATTTAAGCTTTGTTTTAAGGTCATTATAACGCATGTAGGTGTCATTACCGCTAATGTTACTACTACAATTAGTGAGTCTGAACTCGTCATTTGTTAAAAACCTATAACATTTTATGCGTCGTTAAAACTAGACAGCGTCGCTGGAGCGTTTTAAATTGGCAATATCGTGAAAGCGTCTCTGCGGTGTGCCCCGGCCGTTCCATTTAATGCTTTTACACCCATTTCCATCCGGTAACCTTCGGGAAAGTAGAATGCTGAGTCACAGGCGTCGATGGAAAGCGTCGCTCGCTTTGTTGTCGAAAGCGTATAGACGTACGCTTCCTGTTTGCCTTTATTTGTGTACTATCGCGTCCTATTATCTAGTTACGGAAAAGTGTTTGACAAACATTTTTTTGTTAGCGAAAACATGACTAATGTTCAGTAAGCTTTATTATTTGGTGTTTTGGGTAATGGTGTTTATAGAAAATAAGTAGAATACATATTTATTTAAATTATGTTGGTGTCTATGAGATTGGTAAACTCCAACACCGTTTGATGGAATGCCGATATGTATGCCCCCCCTATATTCCAGGTATAAAAAGCCATCAAAACTAAGTTAGTCCAAATAAAAACAACTATATTCCAGTAAAAGTGCTGTCAAAATCGGTCCAGCCGTTTCGGAGATTAGGCGGAAGAAACAAGCAGACCAAAATTTTAAAAATATTTATTTTCTTTATAAGGACTGTAAGTATGTGCTTTCATATGGATTTTGTAAAAAGTTGTTATTTTAACATTTCAACCTCAATTTTATTTATTTGTATAGATCTGATAGGTAATACAATTAGTAACTAAGGCTTCCTTTTATCCCGGGGAATTGTAACATCCATCGGGAACGCAGGTAAACCCCATGGAACAGCTACTTTTCGATAAGTTCATTGCACACACGGGTTCAAAGTCCACATCAGTCTTAATGCACCGTGAATAAAACGAAACATTAATGATTACTAAAACTGGGCGACACCCTTAAAGCGTTTAGAGACAAGCGAAGGTCACTGTTACGTATATTATGTTAGAGGTCAATTTTATTTGAAATGTTTTAAAAGTTCACCGCCCATCACTCAATAACAGATTATGAAGCTTTACCTACATCCAACTGTATCAGGCCGTCTGTTAGTTAGATACACTGGTTATAAGCCACAGGTTGTGGGTTCGATGCCCATACAGGTCAAATGTTTATGTGCATGAAGATATCTGTTTGTTCTGTGTCTGGGTGTAAATATTTATTTAATATGTATTTAGGAAAAATAATGCAGTATATGTAGTATATCAGTTATCTGGTTTCCATAGTACAAGCTCTGCTTAGTTTGGGACCAGATGGCCGTGTGTAAAGAATGTATCAGGATATTTATTTATTTATTATTATCTGTTTGTTCTGTCTGGGTTTGTATATGTCGGCGTGGCTTCACGAAATCGATGGTCAGGGTTTATTTTGCAGGAAAAATCCAACAGAGTAACACACCAGAATTACTAATAAGCATTTTATTACTTTCAGTAGAGATGTTAACTCAACAAAAGATATCGAAGAACTCAACCTTAAACAGAATAGCAACCGCATTTTATACAAAAATCACGTGACCAACAATATTAACAAATTAACAACTTTTCGTCACAAAATGCATTAAATATGTTTTTAAATCACAAAATATTTCAAAACTATGTTTATAATGAATAAATAGATCAATATTTTAGGATATGGGTATAACTGTTTTAAAAATAACGGTACTGGAAATTGTCAAGAAGGCGTTGACATTACACTTGACTTCAAACAAAATGACATGTATCAAAATATCAATTATTGTTCTAAATTCGGTTAGAAATAAAATCAGCGCCCATATATATATAGTAAAGAATCGTATATGTAGTATCGGAAAGCTAGACAAAAGTACAAGCTCTGCTTAGTTTGTGATCATTATAGGTGATAAGTGTCCCAGAATATTTATTTATTTATCCAATTACTATTAATTTATTAATCGCTTCAGTGGCAGAGTCTTATAAAGCTCAACTAGAGACCACTGTCCTGTGTTCGATTCCCGAGTCTGGAATGGTAATAATAACAATCTTTTGTTTAGAAATTTACTTTAAAAATTACTTTTAACCCGATATTGATTATGTTTATTCTTATTAAATACCACCACGTTATATTTATTCACCACTCTCGGTGGCATGTGGGTAAAGATATGATATGTGATGTAGTTAATTGTTCGAATCTGTTATTGCAAGAAATTCTACCTAAATGTCTATCTATATTATATAATACTAATCACAAAACTAGAGATGAACATATAAATTGTATCGCCCTTGACATTAAAGCTTGATTTAAATTATATTTCATTGAAAGCTTTTCTTACAATATAAAGAAAGTATAATAAATGGCTGTGTCATACCCCACAGGTACAAGAATGAAGCTAATGGCTTCATCGGTCAAGGCCTTAGCTTACAGAAGGTTACATTCTGCTATTTCACTTGCTCTTTTAGTTGTTCGCTACGATATGTTTTCTTTTGCGTATAAATGTCTTTTTGTGACGGGAAAATGTTACATCCCTCAGAAACGGGGGTGAAACCGCGGGGGGCAGCCAGTTGTCAATAAATAGTAGTGCTGGTATTTTGAATGACACTTATTGATCCGGACAACTTTCATTTCAATATGACCCTTATTTAGATTGTCTTAAAATTGAAATTGTTGAAGTGAATAGGAGGGCTTTGAAACTATGATCCGCAACTTTTTTTTGCGACAAAAATAAATGAATAACAAACATAATCTATGCTATTCAAAAGTGATTGATGGATTATTAAAATGTTTCCCTGTAATATAAAACTTCACTTCTATCGTGTCTTTACGACACACCCTAAACAGTTTAAAACACCCTTTTATTAGTTTCACTTGCATGTCACTTTGTTATAAAATCTTGGAAGTATTTTTTAACTCACTTCTAATTGACAGGCCAGTTGGCTTGGTGGTTAGGGACCCTGACTGCCAAACCGAAGGTCGCGGGTTCGATTCCCACCCAGGACAAACATTTGTGTGCATGAACATGTCGGTTTGTTCTGTCTGGGTGTAAATATCAATATAAGTATGTATTTAAAAAGTAGTATATGTAGTATGTCAGTTACCTGGTAGCCATAGGATTTTACCAGAAGTTTCCAACAATCCTGAAAGCCCTCTGCGCTACCGAACTTGTCCGTGCAAGTCCATCAAATACCAAAACCTTAGTCTCATCCAATAAGAAAAACGACATCAACAATTGGACCAGTCCCCAAGCACCATCACCTAGTCTGGCGGGAGATCTTCCCTTTTAAATGGTATTACTGTGTGTGGAAATAAATTTACGATAAGTTGTCAAGCATTTGCATGCTGTCCTCGACAGGTATACTTAAGCGATGCTATCGTGTTTTCAACCCCGGAAGGTAACGTATCATTAACATATAGGTCGACATGTTTATTGTCATCCACTAAACTTGCGCTTCAGCTTTGAGCTATGTCGATAACTTTGGTTCTCTGACGGATGCCTTCATTTTGAATTCGATCCTTCAGAGAGACTCCGAGCATAGCTCTTTCCATAGCTCGCTGAGCGACTTTGAATAGGGGAACCAGTCGCACCGTCAGTGTCCACGTTATAGCAATTAGTAACAATGTTTCTCTAGAAATTTTATATTACTACTGATTTCTTAATTCCCCATCCACTAGAAGGCTCTTACAGTTGTTAAGTTTGTGGGATGGGCCAGCCCAAGGTTACTTTGTGTTTTATGGCTTCACCATTTAGAATCCGATATTCTTATAGAAGTCATTTGCATACGCCACAGTCTGTCGTTACTGTAATGTGTATATTGACCTTTGATATTATGCCTTATTAACCTTTATACACGGCTTGTAGTTCTATACAGCATCAATCAAGTAATATATTTTATAGCTTCAAAATAATAGGGTTGCATGAAGAAAGTTAATACGATATAAATTATTTTTAGGGTTGGTCGTTTTTTCGTAATAAAATTACCTTTGTATCGAATCTTGCTTATGTTTGATAGAAATCTAACGTGTTTGGAAAAAAATTGATATGGTAATGTTATAAATGCGCAAGTGATTTTGTTTGTAACGCTTTCACACACTTTGGCAAGGGAAATGACTGAACCAATCTTGCTGCAATTTGACACATACGTAGTCTATGGTACGGAAAGAGACGTGGGCTTTGTGCGATTGTAACTGCGGGACGGAAGCTGGTTCTCAATAGTTACCATTTATTTAAAAACTTTATAATGAAATGTTCTCCCTTTTTGTGAGTATTTAATGTAGGTGAATGAATAAATTGTCAATACTACTCAGTATTTCAGCTCTGTAGTTCAGCTTCAACTATATGCAGTTACTAAACTTGCGGCACGCTATGATGGCCGTTTTGACGTTTAACAATGACAAAGAAAAATAACCTTTATTCCTTTAGGCATAAGGTGCATCTATTGATCCAACAGCTAAATGTATGATTATGGAAATCAACCTTATTCCAAAATAATACAGTTTCTTTTCCTATGACAATCTGAAACGTCAAAACGGCCATCATAGCGTGCCGGTAGTATAGATGTGCTCGCGAGTTTGTACGCGTGATATCTTTAAATTAAGGAATCGTTTTTTTCGTGAGCCGTGGTGTTTTAGGTGGTTTTTGTTATCGTATAATCCAATCCCATCGGATATACTATACAGGACTATTTTTCAATCACTAGCCAAAAATATGAATGGCATCCATTTGAACCGACCAATGTTGAATAAATATAATAAAAAATACCATTTCAAGGTTGTTCCCATAATTTCTTCGATGGCATGTGGGTTTCATTACTGAGACCTCCACACTCACTCCACATCTCTTCGGGGGTAACGGGCGTGAAGATATGCTTTAATGTTCATGGTACATGGAAATACAATGCGCATGTTAAAAGACGAACAAACACTTTCAATTCTTCATTACTTTATTTTACTGCACACTTTGTTGATGTTATAAGACTCAACGAAACATTAATTTAACAGAATATATATATACTACGTGAGAACCAAACCATAGTGCGATGTAAAGTACGAGTAGCGCCATCTAGTATTAAAATAAATCAATATACTGAATCTCACTTAAACATCCTCCCGGGCGAAAACAAAGAAAAATATGATGTACATACATCTGCACTGTAGTAGGTACATGATAATAAAATTACAAAAAAAACTATAACTAAGAAGACTCCAGGGGTAATGGACACAATTTTGCGACTGGTCTTTTAAATGTGTTATTTTTGTATTGTAGAGTAACTACACGAGTTATTCCATCACTACCTGGATGCTTCTGTATAACACGTCCCAAGAGCCATTTTCCAGGAGGTAGCCTTTCATCCTTCACTAAAACAACGGCACCTAACTCAACATCGGGTTGTTGAACACACCATTTATATCGGTGCTGCAAAGTAGTGAGATACTCATTTTGCCATCTTTTCCATAAATGTTGTGTCATACGTTGAATTGTCTGCCAACGGTTGAGACGATTCATCGCAACATCTTCCAAATTATCTTCAATTACTAAGACAGGGGGCTCTCCTATGAGAAAATGACCAGGGGTTAACGGTGTTTCATCTGATGATGAACTTATGACTGTCAGAGGACGTGAATTCACACAAGCTTCGACTTGTGTGAGGAGAGTATAAAACTCTTCGAAAGTAAGAGATGTCTGCCCTATAACTCTTTTGAGATGTCCTTTAACGGACTTGACTCCGGCTTCCCAAAGTCCTCCAAAGTGAGGTGAACTGGGTGGAATAAAGTTCCACGCTGTGTTGTCGTTCGCTAAAAGTTCGGCAATCTCCTTAACAACATTCGATTTTGCATTTCGAAATTGTAAATCTAATTCACGTGAAGCGCCAATGAAATTGGTACCACAATCACTCCACAACTCTCTACAGTGACCGCGACGGGACGAAAATCTTTTAAACGCGGCAATAAAAGCTGAAGTAGTCAAATCACTGACCAACTCCAAGTGGATGGCTTTTGTTACTGTACAAATAAAAAGACATATATAAGCTTTCGAAGTTCGGTTACATCTTCCAGAGAACATTTTTAAAGTAAATGGACCAGCATAGTCAACTCCACTTATACGGAATGGACGATTTTGGTTTAATCTAAATTCAGGTAAATTCCCCATAAAAGGCGCTTTTGGTGCAGCTTTCTGCTTAAAACAAGGAATACATAGATGAATGACTTTTTTAACAACATTTTTTGCATTAACAATCCAATAGCTTTGATTAACAATATTTAAAGTGAGTTGAATACCTCCATGCAACGTCTTCCTATGAGCATCTAAAACAATTAACTTAGTTAAATTACATTTATTAGAGAGAATTATAGGAAATTTTTGATCATAACAGAGTTGGGACTTAGAAAGTCTTCCACCCACACGTAATATCGCATCTGTGTCTAAAAAGGGATTTAAATTCGCTATTCGACTGTTCTTTGCATTTAACATCAAACCTTTAGATAATAAGTCAATCTCATTTTTAAAGTAAGTGTTTTGTGACATTTTAATACAAATCATTCTAGCACATTTTAATTCAAATGAAGTTAAATACGGTTCAGGTTTAGTTTTAGTTTGATTTTTACATAGTTTTATAAATTTTAAGCAATATGCTGTAACACGTATTAACTTTAACAAACTAGAATATTTTGTCAAATAAACATAATCAAATTGATGATGTTCTGATGTGCATAGCAAATTCGTAATCTTACGATTAGTTTCAATTTCAGTGTCAGGTATGTCGCAAATCGGGTAATTAATTACATTTTCTTTCAAAAATGCTGGGCCTTCCCACCATAATTTGGTAAGGTCTGTAGGACTGACACCACGTGATGCGCTGTCAGCAGGGTTATCGCCAGACTTAACATGTTGCCACTGATTACTATTGGTAACATTCAAAATTTCAGTTGTGCGATTTGCCACGAACGTTTTCCAAGTATTAGGATTTTTCCGCAGCCATGCCAAAACTATAGTGGAATCGGTCCATGCAAAGCAACAATTTTTATCAATTTTCAGAACTTCTCGTGTATGCTCTAACAACTTTGCTAGAAGTACTGCACCGCAGAGTTCAAGTCTTGGTAGTGTGACTCTTTTTACAGGAGCTACTTTAGTCTTTGCAGTAATTAATCTAACGTCTATACCGTTATTGGTTACAACTCGGAGATACAGTACAGCAGCGTAAGCAGTACACGAGGCATCGCAAAACCCATGTAATTGAATGGTATCGTTAGTATTACAAGTACCCAACCATCGAGGCATGTGCACAACATTCATGTTCTTGAGACTAGTATAGTTAGCAAACCATTCATCTTTTAAATTATCAGGTAATAGTTCATCCCAATCTAAACCAGCTAACCATAGTTTTTGCATATAAATTTTGCCAACAATAGTAATAGGTGCTAGCCAGCCTAGAGGGTCAAATGTTTTTGCAATACTCGATAAAACATTTCTTTTTGTTACATTTTCATCATAATTATTTTCTATACTATTAATCTTAAGTTCGAATGTATCACTTTTTGGTTTCCACAATACACCTAATGCTTTTACTGATTCATCTAATTGAATATTCACTGAACTTTGAGACATTTGTTCACTTTTACGAATTTGATCAAGCACTAAATCACTGTTTGACGCCCATTTGTGTAACGGAAATCCACCCTTTTGAAATAGTTCAGTCAGACGCTTTTGTAACTCAATGGCTCTAGTTTCCGTGCATGCTCCAGACATCAAATCGTCCATGTAGAAGTCAGTTCTTAATAATTTAACTTCTTCCCCAAACAGCAGTTCTTCATCATCAGCAAGTTGTAGTAACGTTCGGCATGCAAGGTAAGGAGCACAAGAAGTACCGTAAGTTACTGTAAGTAATCTATATTCTTTCATGTTATCAGTAGGATCTTCACGCCAAATAATTCTTTGGAAATCAGTGTCTTGATGTGAAACTAGTATTTGTCTATACATCTGTTTGATGTCAGCTACTAAAGCGATTTTATGCTGTCTCCATCGAGTAACCAAATCACGTAAGTCTTGCAGCAAGGGAGGACCAGTTAGTAGTTCTTCATTTAACGCTTTCCCATTTTCAGGTTTGGCGCTTCCATCGAAAACTACTCTAAGTTTGGTACTAATACTTGCTTCTCTTAATACTGCGTGATGAGGTAAGTAGTATACTTTTTTCTTAGGTGTCTGTGTATTATCGTTTTTAATGTATTCTTTCTTTTCAGATTCTACGTGTTCTTCGTGTATCAATTCCATGTGACCCAGTAATTCGTATTGTTTCATAAATTTACAATACTCTTCTTTCAATTCAGGTCGATGTATGAATTTCTTTTCCATTTGTAGCATTCGTCGGACTGCGAGTGGTTTAGAATCTCCTATCTTTGGATCATCTTCATTCTCAAAAGGTAATCGAACTTCATATCTCCCATCAGGATTTCTTTTGTGTGTATTTTTATAATTTTCTTCACACTGTCTTTCCAGTTTAGTCATTAGTTTCTTGGTTGGTTGTTCCTCTAATTCCCAAAATCTTCGAAGTAAATAATCTACTTCTACTTCATAATGATTAACAACAAATTGCCGTGGTTGGGAATTAATCTTCGATATCTTTCCAGATATTAGCCACCCAAGATGAGAGTTGACAGCTATCAGAGATTTGTGCCTGCGAATCCCTTCTTTAAGTATATCACTATGGACGTCGGCACCAAGGAGAATATCAATAAAACCTGGCTTGTAAAAATCTGGATCAGCTAATTCCAGTTTTTCAGAGGTTGTCCAGCAATTTATGTCATATTCTTGCGATGGTAATAATGATGTGAGTCGTCCAAGCACATATGCTTCAGTATAAAACATAGGTGTCAAACTTCTTACAGAGTGAAACTTCAGTGTAGTCGTTGCCTTAGAAGTTATTGTTTTGTTTTCTTCAATTCCTGAAATTCTTCCAAATGCTTTCTTTTTATCAAGACCAAGTAGTTGTGTGGCTGCTTCCGTTATAAACGACGCTTGTGATCCCGGATCAATTAAAGCTCTGAGGTAATGAGTACTTCCATCTTTAGAAATAATGGCTATGCGTGCAGTAGCCAACAGCACATCTTGGTTGTTACTCATTTCGTTTTTCATGCTAAGTAGTGATTTTTCCTCAGATTGTGTGGTTTCGGGAGTTTCTGGTGCTGCAGTCGTCTTCATAGGGTAAGTATTATGAAGCAAGGTGTGATGACGTCGACCACATTTCTTGCAACATATCGGTTGTCTGCAACTAGTTACGGTGTGACCCTTAACTAAGCAGTTGAAGCAGATTCCATTCTTTCTTGCGAAGTCTTGTCTTTGTGTAACCTCTAAGTTAGCGAAGTCTTTGCAGTGACATATGTAATGCCCTTGTGTGCAGTATGAGCAAGAAGTGTTTATTTCTGTTGCAAATGTTTTTATAGGAGCAACGGGTTTTGAATAAAAATTTGATTTCGGAACATTGAATTGCGGTTTAGTAAAATCTCGTTGTGGCTTAGACTGTTGCTTGTTCGTAGACTCAATCATCTCGATTGTCCTAAATCGACTTTCTAAATAAGATGCAAAATCTTTAAAAGTGGGTACATTCTGTGATGAACCAAGTGACTGTTCCCAAAGTTTGTGTGATTCATTGTCTAATTTGGAAACAACAATATGAACAACAATTGCATCCCAAGAAGAGGTATCTATCTCCAGATTGTCTAGTGAATTCAAACATTCCCTGGTGGTATCAAGCAACTCTTTAATACCATGACCATTTTCTGTTAGTAACCCTCGTTGATGCAATAAACGATTGAGAATTGTTTTAACTATTATTCTCTTATTGTTGAATCTGTTTTCAATCGCTTCCCACGCCTTATCGTAGTTCGCTTCGGTTACAGCTAAATGTTTCAACAACTGGTCTGCTTCACCACAAAGACTAGATCGCAAATAATGATGCTTTTCTACTTTTGACAGATTTGCATCATTATGAATAAGCGAGCGAAATAAGTCACGAAAACCCATCCAGTCATTATAGTTTCCCGAAAACTTAGGCAACGATATAGGTGGTAATTTAGACTTTGGTTTAGAAATGTGTTTGCATTCAGATGATGTATCTTTAGTATCTGTCGATTTCTCATCACTCTTTGATATCTCAATAATGTGGTCTTTTATAAACGATTTTAGATCTAAGTAATTATCTTCAGCCTTTTGAAAATATGTATCCGCATCATAACTTATCTTCTTTAAAGTTTCTTCATTTAATGACGTTATTATTTCATCGTGTTGTTCTGTATATTTTTTCCAAATGTCCTCTAAAGTCTCAAGTCGCGTTTCCAAATAACCACGTGTTAAACGCGTCTTTGGGCTCTTTTTAGTGTTCGTATACAGACTTTCTAATCTTTGGAAGAGTAACTTTTGTGTAATACAAAGTTCCGACATCTTTAAATTTCCCAAGATTTTATTTTCTAAGTTCGTAATCAATAAATTATTCTGTGTTGTAAATTTTCAGAGTTCTATTTATTATGAGTAATTTTTCTAAGTCCAATATTTGAGAGATTTTTTCTAAGTGCCGTAATCAGTAAGTATTCTAAGTCCACTAATGAGTAAAAAGTAAAAGTCCAATCAGCTATGAAACTTCTAAGTGTTTAACACTTAATCACATAGTCAATTGTACATACCAAGAATCCGTTATAGCACTTACTGACACTTCACAAATTCACAAGACTTAGCCCTAATCACTCACTGTTGTTAATCCGGCTCGAAGGACCAATGTTAAAAGACGAACAAACACTTTCAATTCTTCATTACTTTATTTTACTGCACACTTTGTTGATGTTATAAGACTCAACGAAACATTAATTTAACAGAATATATATATACTACGTGAGAACCAAACCATAGTGCGATGTAAAGTACGAGTAGCGCCATCTAGTATTAAAATAAATCAATATACTGAATCTCACTTAAACAGCGCAAATAAATATTGGTGGCCATATTGCTAAAGAGATTTCTTCCATGCAACAGGTCATAGGAAATATATGTTATATTAAAATGTTTACTTCTTTCACAGAGTTCCCCGCCGGCGTTCAGCCCCGTCGGCCGAACGAACGACGACGATGCCATCGTGTCTATAATAGATGCGGCTGAAGAATTCGTGTACATTTCCGTAATGGACTACGAACCCGCATTAATATTTACACCTAAATTAGAGTGAGTAAAGTCTAAAATGCCTGTAAGAGAATTAAATTTAAAGGTAGATCGTGCTAATGAAAAATGAACCTTAAGCCATAGCTCTAGTATTTATAATCATTTGATATGTATCGGTATATTTTTTAATCCTTTACTTGCACTACGCAAGTAAAAGGCGTTAAGTATATTTGAAATGAGTTCTATATCATAAAATGTCAGTTGTAGATTTAAAGGACACGTAGGAATTTCATTGAAAAGTCAGTTTAATGTTACCAATATAAGGTATTTTTTACATTAATGTATACGCGTGTGTATTTTGATTATAGTAGAAATTTCACTACAGAGCGATAATAATAAATACGTATTCCAGGTTCTGGCCAAAGATTGACGACGCGATCCGCAAGGCGGCGCTCGAGAACCACGTGGCGGTGAAGATGTTGATCAGTTGGTGGGAGCACACGCACGCCGCCGACGACTACTTCCTGCGCTCGCTAGCCGCCTTGGCACACAGCTACCCGAGGGTCGACATACAAGTAGTATGTATTATTTTCTATTTTTAAACAAATAACAAATGCTTAAAAATAAAATTAAAAACATTTTCGTTGTGAAACAACATTAAAAAAGTGTTTGCAAACTTTTTCGTTGTGTCCAAAAATGATACATAATTCAACAATTATCCATCTACTCGATTTTTTTTTATCCAATAATATTCTTTATTACGCTTTTACCAACGCTAGTTTTTTTTTTTTTTTTTTATAACATATAAGCAATCCAAACAATTCGATACATTATAAAAAAACCCAATTGATATAAACTTTTTCTTTTACTTATTATTATAAAAATAATGATCACAATTCATTATCATAATACCATTGGACAATATCGAAGAACAATAAACTAATACATAACTATTTATTACAGAAACGTTTCATAGTACCATCAACACCAGAACAGAAGAAGATTCCCTTCGCGCGCGTCAACCACAACAAATACATGGTGACAGACCGAACAGCATATATCGGCACGTCCAACTGGTCAGGTGACTATTTTAAAAACACTGGCGGCGTCGCGTTTGTGTTCAATCACGATGAACATTCGAGAGAGTTCATGAACATTAGTGACGTCAGAAAAGACCTGCAAGATCTATTCGAGAGGGATTGGAACTCGCCGTACGCGGTCCCTCTTAGGAGATTATAGCGAATTGCTTAGTATACTCGTGTATTTTAATAATTATATACAATCTTCCTATTTTAGATTGATATAAGTACCACTTTCGTATAAGAAGGTGGGTAAAAGTATTTTTAACATTTGTGTGAATGTTTTTGTCACATTTGTTTTTTTTATCACCGAACCTATTTCAGAAAACGATGTAAGGGTCTTTTTATTAATGTGTGTAAATAAATTAGTTCCAATTCCTGATAGTGTACTATTTTGAATTCTATAGCGTAAGGTTTAAGGCTGGTTATTGAAAACGGCCCTAAAATTGTATAGTTAATAATACATTGATACACTTTCACTGCGATATGAGTTCAATTGGTATTGTGTATAAAGATCAGATTCACCGAGCACCGTTCTATATAGATTTTCATTGACTGACATTTATTTTACCTTATTTATTATAATCAGTACAATAAGGTGTTAATGCCATTTAAAATTTCACTTTATTGCTTTGAGATACGTTCAACTATCAATTACCTATGTAATGTTACAATAGAACCTTCTTTCAGTACATTTTTATTTAATATGCTAAAACGTCTTATTGGGTAGATTTACAAAGTATAATAGATTCTTCATTCTATTTTAAATGTACATTCTAAGGTGAATTCTATGTTAAGTAGCAGAGCATTTAAATTCATTCAACAAAAGTATTACTTGTAAACCATATGACAGTAGTGTACCTTTGAATTGTGTATTTTGAGTATTACATGTCTGCTGTCCACTGTCAGTCTATAATGTAGATTTTTATATATTTTTAGAGTTATCTTAATTCAGCATGTATCTAAAATTATTATTAATTCTAAGTGGAAGCAGCTTTTATACTTTAAAATTCTTTGACACAATTTGTATACCACTATATATCTCAAAGAAGTGAAAATGCTGTGCATAAAATATTAATTTCATGTCGAAGTGTTAATTCTGATAGCTTAGTGCAAGAGTTTGTCACTGAGATAGAAGAGAGCACACCTCAATTACGTCACGTCGCTGTCACGTCACCGTCAATTCCGGCTCGACATGTTTAGTCGTGTAAGAACAGTGATTAATCAGAGACCTGTTGGCGGCGTCAAAACAGCGTAATTTTAATATTGATCCAGTTACGGGGCATTTAATACTAGTTTTTTTTAAATGTCAATTGACATTTGCAACACCACTATTGGTAGTATTTCCTTGGATGAAATCTGCCCTAAGAACTCTACTAATTCTAAAAACTGGCAACTTGGTCAAGCGATCTAAACAAGGCAAGCAAACAAGCTGTGCTATCTGCTATTATGTTTTCAAATATATAAACTGCATTTCCGGCCTGAAACAGAACTCGATATAGAAATAATATGACGGCCTGACAGCGACCAACGTGACCATAATATTTGACATCTATAACTATATATTTTATACTTCGATAAAGTAATAAGTTATTCTTTATACATATCAGTCTATAAATAACGAAAGTATTATAAACCAGTGCTTAAAATTATATAAATAATTATTCTCAAAGACAAAATTGTTTTTATACCTGGCAAGAATAAAATTTTCATAAAAAAATATTCTAGTGTTTAAATATTATAATGATATTAAAATAAAACTTATTTCTTAATCCGTAGTGAATACATGTGTCGATATCTATATAATTGCTTCACTTTTTAATTTGAATGTCATTACTGCAAATTGTTTTTGGGTTACATGTTGTAAAAATGTGCATGGCTGTATTTTTTGTTAATTATACAAAAAAAAAGTTTAATAAAATTATATTGCAATAAAATAACCCAGAAAAGCATTACTTCTGTAAATATATATTAAACACCCGCTGCGACGAAGACAGGTTACATGACAGCAAAGCGTTTTTTTGAGTTATTGTATAGATGAAATAAGTTCCATGAGTTCACTAGAGAGGTTGTTCCAACTTCTATAGAAAATGAAAAACGATAGTAGAAACATAGTAACATTTGCTGATGTAAATATTACACATAGTGTACTGCATTAGTTAGCAAATAATTTCATATCAATAAATAAAACGTCACCTGTGAATCATGCTACTGTAAATATAGTATATGAAGTCATCTGTCAAAACTTGTAATCTACCAGGTTACTTTGTCAATCAAGTCAGGCATTTCACTTTATTTTTGGTTCTAAATTCGAATTATTACATAGCTTCTCACGTGTGATGTCCAGTGATGTTGAGATTATATTATTCACCTAATGCCAGTAGTTCCAAATATATTGATATAGTACATAATACCTATTGTAAAATCCTTTATTAATAAGACAGATCGTTGACATGTCAATTCCTTATCATAATGGCCTCTAGCGATTTACCATAGAGACTATCTAAGGAGTTCATCATACATACACCACACCTATAATCAATTTGGGCTATCGGCCTCATATCCCGAAATAAATAAGAATCGAAATTGTATATCTTATTTAAATGTGTTGTATCGTCCTAAAATTTTGTAAAATAATAGTCCAAAGGAGTTGATGCTAGTCGCCTTTAATGGTTGCTTCGCAGAAAAGAACTTTGATCATATGTTGCCTTGTATAATAGCTACAACTGAATCAAATTTTCCAACACATGAAGTTGGTATTTTTATTGTTTTTTTTATGCCCTGTGTGAAAAGTCACTTTCATTTACGTCCTTTACGATTTTTACCCTTTTCTCATTACTCATCATATTTTTTTTTATAAAACCTTTTTAATTATGTATGCGGTTCTGACAATGATTAAAACGCGATGTTACCGATGTTACCATTCTATCGATATAGCTTTAGCTATATTGTTTATGTACTTACATTCGAGTGTATACTTACTAATAATATGTATATAATCGATTTCATCGGACATTTGATAAGATTATGTATTCAAGCAGCAAACTGCTTCCTATGTTTATGTACTTAATCATAATAAGGCTTTGAAAGCAATAGCAATATTTAAGATTAAAGACAATACGCGTGATACTCTGAAGAAAGAATGTCTGTTTGTAAATAAATATTTCTATGCTGACTTTGTTATTTTCTTCCCAGCATCCATCCGACATCCTTAATATACCTGCTGTGGCCACCACAGCGTGGCGGTAGGTTTTAACTTTGTCAAAAAGGATATGCTTTATTGCTTTTGAAATGAGGTGGTCTGTTGAGCCAATATTGTTAAATTTGTGATGATGCGATATTAACTTTATTGGGTGGCAATAGGATTAAATTTTGTAAGATTCTTATACGACTATAACACCATCATAACATGCTATTTGGCTTGCCTCTTAAAATATACAGAATTATTATTTGTTTCGCCTACTCCTTCAAATTACACTACTTGTGGGCCTGGTACTATTTGCTTGCATTCAGTACCTACGACACGAATTTAAATTCCCTTGCTTATCTATCAAACTTATGCTATCCTAGAACTCTCCTCATGCATCTAAAAATAAACCTAATTACTGGGGTTTATAAAAATATATGGGACTTAACTTCTGGTCCATAAGCGTACATATAAACGTTATGGGAGAAACAAAGTTATGATCGTATATCTATGTATATAAACATGTTATGTTGGTTTGAAAAAGTTCTCCACCGATCGAGCTGAAATTTTAGCATGATATATAATCCGCATCAAGGATTGTTTTTATCTATTTTTTGCATCAGTCACAAATCCGTGACCGTCTTTGTTTTGTTTCTCATCTCTCAACCATTCAATCACAATGTGCCACAGCGAAGCGTGGCAGGGTACAGCTATTTTTTATAAAAGGTGAAGAAAGCAAACAAAAAGTTATAAATATAATATTTATTTAAAGTGTCCTAAGCACCACTTTTGGTTCTAAAATTAACAAAGAAATTAGATGCTAGTATAAATTCTATTATGAAATATAAAAAAAATGTCCTTTTCTTTATTGAGGTACGACTCCGGGAGATGGCATACTGCACATTTTAATATTGAAGTAACGGAAAAACAACTTAGTGGAGTTTACAGAAGCGCCAAGTCTGTGCCATGTATTCTCTAAGTCGTGCTCAAAACAAAGTACATATGTAATTCTTATTTTAAAGCCTAATACTAAACTTCAAACATCCACGTGTCAATAAACAAATAAAGAAACATTCTTGTCAAGTCCATACTAAACTTCAAAACACATACAATTATAAAATACTCCAATCCTGTTGGAATATAAAACATTCTCAAAAACTTTTTTTCTATAAAGAAACTGTTTGTCTATACATGTTTGTTATTTATTGTGATAATTATTAGCAAATAAAATATAATCATATGAAACTTTCAATTAAATGTGAAATACTTATAATCAGTTGTAAAGCAATTTGGAAATTAAAAGTGACCTATTTTACATTTAGTAACAGAAACAAAAATTCAATCAATAGACAATATATTTTACTGTCAATTAAAACTAGTTAAGCATGTGTAGCGCTATCTTCAACGAAGTCCCTGGCCTCTTCCTGAGTGACGCATTCCACATGAGACACTTTGTTCCTGAACTTCACTCCGTAGAATTTGTGGGCGTGTTCTAACAACTCTGGCCGGAAAGTGGTCGTGATGAACTGAGCCGATGTCGACAGCTCGTGGATCATGTTCGCGATCGCTTTGCGATGTTGCGCGTCGAGGGCCTGGAAAGAAAAATAGGTTTATTACCGACTAGATAAATACCCACTTAAAAATAAAACAAATCAATATGACAAGGGATGTTGCCTCAGTCTTTCTCACTCTAATTATTATGCTGCGTTTTCGGTTTAAAATACTACATTCAACCATCTCTTATGAGCAATTTCTTGAAGGTTATAATAGAACATTTATTTATTTATTCTATGATTCGTTACATTTTGTAAAAATATGTTGTATGTTATATCACTGGGTAATTGTGGAAAAGAGGGAAGCAAAAAAATATTTCACGGTGCATATTAGATCTTTCATCGTCCGATCGATTCATAACCGTTGTACTTATTCAAATTATTTAATTTTAGGAGATTAATATTTTCCAAATACAGTGCAGTTTGGGCATTACATTTTTGCTTACCTATACTTTCTAACAATAGACATAAAGTTTAAATCTGACACAAACCTGATCAATTTCGTCGAACAAGTAGAAGGGTGCTGGGTCGCACTTCTGTATAGCGAAGATAAGGGCGAGGGCCACAAGTGACTTCTGTCCTCCAGATAGTTGGTTCATCTCTCTCATATCACCTTCACCGCCAGTGAAGGACACTTTGATACCCACCCCCGTGAATTGATCTGCGTTTGCGCGCTGAAATCAGTTTTTAATATTTCTTTATCGCCTATTAAAGAGAATTGTAAGGTGTAATGAGTAAGTCTGATATATTTTGAGATTTAACCCAAATTATAACTGCTGATATTGAAAAGAGATAGTACTCAAAATGGATGCGTTATTCGGTTCGGTTAGTTTCGAAGCCTACATTAAGCTAGTTTTCTGTGAATAATAAGGTCGTGAGAAAACGAAGTAGAAGAAGAATAAAAAATGTCTAAAGCATAAATTTGCCAGTTACACTGTTAAAAAACAGTGTAAGATACGTTCTTTCTTTGATTATCTCCAGTCACATTATCCTTTTTTGATAATGTTATGTTTTAACACAATACATTTTTATAGCCAATTTATAAAAATTCTGTTGCCTAGCTGAGTTACTTGCAGGCTCTTTTCAATTGAAGGCTGACTTACAAACTGTTGTTAAAGTCAGTGGTTTTGACCATTAAAGTACCCGTTTAGGGGTTAAACTGAATTAATGGATTTGGCTTATATCACATTAGAAGAGAGTAGATTGAAAACCAACAAAGCACAATTAAAGAAAAAAAAGCAAACTCACATCAGGATTAGCATCCAATCCATCATCAGTGGCCACCCTCATGATGAGGCTACCCCTTCCGTGCGGGACTAGTTTCTTGAACACCTCTGTGAAGTTCTTGCTCACTTGCTTGAACGTGAACTGTATCGCTTCCAACTTTCGATGCTCGAGCGTTTCTATTAATTCGCGGATCTTCTCGCCACTGGAATGGGCAAAATAAAATTAAGAAGATTATATTTTAGTACTTTAATTGGTCATAAATAGCGACAAAATAAAACTTCGGCTTAGGCCACTGCTAAAAATAGCACCCAGACCTTCCAGGCACCAGGCCAACCTGCGACCAAAATAGGCCAAATTTATGGCCGAAGCTGCAAATTTCTAACAATTCCCGAAATTTCATGAACTAATGCGCGAGATCACAATAGCATTATTTTAGTGTGATTATTTTTCACAGATTGCAAGGTAAATTTATTTATAATTAAAAAAACACTTATTTTTTGTTCACTTTTAAACTAAACCAACGGCTTCGACAAATTATTTGGCTTTGGCCGGAAATCGCTTTTCGGTAAGAGACTTGTTGGTTTTTTTAAGCTGACGTATCAGTACCAACCAAATAAAACAAAAAATGAGCCTTTTGGTAAAAATAAAAATAAAAAATATTGTTAAATTTAAACTACAGTTAAGTCTAATTAAGGGAAAGAGGTGGATTTATAACAATTAAAAAAACAAAATAGGTTCTTTAAACATTAAGGCAATATTAATGTTATTTATCTATCCGTTAATGTATGTTAATGAGCTAATACATGCGGGAAAACCGATACATTAAAATATTCTCAATGAGATAGAGATAATGAACAATACGCACTCATTACTCATTACAATGTGTGTCAAGTTAAATGTTAATGTAATTAAGAATAAGGTGAATTTAAACCCTTTTATGTGTAATGAGATACTTTTATTGAAAGAATTGTAAGGGATCTAGAGTTTTTGGATGAAAGAAGAAAATATTTTTATTGAAATAAGCCTTTACAAGCACTTATGAATAGTTTAACTGGAATTTGGAGTTTGAATGGAAATCGAATGAATGGAATTCGAATATTAATCAAGGAGGTAAGTCTATGGGCCTACCAGGCAAAATACTTGATATGATAAATGAAAAACCTTGAAAACCTTGAAACTCGTTGAAAAGATAAATTAAATCTCTTCGATGAAATGTGGGGTAAGTGGAATTTATTTCTCATAAAAACTTTACAGTTCACATAAAACGAGATACAAGACATTTTTAAATAGGTTTACCTTTGACTGAAGCTAATAGAACAAAATGGTAAAGAGAATAGAGTAATTTATAATGTAAAAATATATTTCTTAAGTTTATTTTTATACACACTTATGCTTACGCATTCCTTTTAGTGATTGATTGTAGAGATATATACTATATATATAGATAATATACCTCAAATAATATCGTTTTTTTCCGTAATTTGTCCGTGGTTTAGGTATAAATCTAGATCTCGTTTATTTTTATTGCGTTAGTCGTGGGTAATATTTCTTTTAAGTAGCTGTATATTGGTTTGAATGGAATCAGTATGTTTTTATGAGAATGCAACTGTAGTATGAATCAGGGATGTAACGGAGCTTCGATTCCGACTCCGTTAAGTCGGAACTTCCGATTATTATTACACCTTCGGTTTCGAATTCGGCTCCGAATCTTTTAAATCGGAGGTTTTAATCGGAGGTCTAAGCATAACAAATAGCAGCGGCGGCCTGCGTCGACCGACCGCTACGCACAGGTTCATAGTTTTGTGTTGGACAATGAAATCAAAATCAAGTTGTATTTGGAATTTCACTTTGATTGTTTGTCTAAATTTATTATTTTATAAATAAAACGAAAAAAGGTTGATTTTTTGTTTACTTGTCCTTTAATAACAAAGGAGAGGGCTCCTGCCACCACTTTCGACCCTGCCTGCGCCTCCGACTCCCGACTCCGGTTCCGACTCCGATAAATCGAATTTAAAAACTCCGACTTCGGTTCCGATAAAATTACCTCCGTTACATCCCTGGTATGAATATAGCTGTTTGAGATTAATTTAAATCTTTAAAAAAATCTCGGAACTGTTAATGTATTTCTTTTTTAGTTTCAGCCAGAAATTATAACGTTAATCAACATGATCTGTTTAAAGATCGAATTTAATCTAAGTTTGATCCATACGTAAATGTATTTTGATGTTTTATGAATGAATGAATTAACCATAGCTTGCATATCTAGCATTACAGGGTTAAACAAATAATAACTTAATATATTGGTGAACAATAACATTTTTATTCACACGCAACTCACGCATAGTAAAGTAAAATGTATATTTATTTGTTTATATTACTGATAGTTGGGAACGTCGTCATCGCTTCGGCGTTTAGTATTATAGATACGATCCTCGAAAGTATAACAGATAATATAATTCCGGAAGACGCGCATTTGAACATATGTGAATTAGTAACAAAATATGGATACCCTATCGAAGAACACAGTGTTATTACCGAAGATGGTTACCATATTAACTTCCACAGGATACCGCGAGGCAGAAACGGTAGAACAAATAATGTGGTGATGTTTTTAATGCATGGCATATGGGATAGCTCCGATAGCTGGGTACTCCAAGGCGTTAACAAATCACTAGCGTATATTTTAGCCGACGAAGGCTTTGACGTGTGGATGGGAAATGCAAGAGGGAACAAACACGCATCGAAACATATCAACCTACTATCAAACCAATCAAAATTCTGGGAATACACTTGGGATGAAATCGGATTTTACGATTTGCCAGCTATGATTGATTACGCTTTAAATGTGTCCGGTAAAGAAAGTTTGTATTACGTCGGACATTCCCAAGGCACTACGACATTCTTCGTTATGGCTTCACTGAAACCGGAGTACAATAAGAAAGTAAAAATGATGTTTGCTTTAGCGCCTGAAGCTTGGATGGGAAACGTGAAAAGTCCTTTAGTAAGAATGTTTTCACCTGCCAACTACATATTGGGATATTTGCTGTCAAATTTTAATTCTCATTCACCTAGTATTGAGTTTATTAATAAATTTAATGTTTTGATGTGCAGTATATTACCGATGCGATGTGATAATTTTGTGTACATGTTCAGTGGTCAAAGTTATAAAATCGATGAGGATTTGTTACCAGTTATATTCGGACATATGCCTACTGGTTCCTCTACATTACAATTCGTGCATTTCGGACAGTTAGTTCAATCGAAACGTTTCTGTAGGTACGACCATGGAAGTGAGAAAAATTACCAGATATACGAGAACACTACTGCACCGGACTACGATTTAAGTAAGATTACTGTACCTATTACAATGTTTTACAGTAGCAATGATTGTTTGTCGGACCCTATTGATGTGGAAATACTGAGAAATCATTTGCCAAATGTTTTCCAATATATTTACGTAGAGCTCTACAATCACATAGATTATATGTACGCGTCTGATGCTAAACAAGAAGTTTACACGAAAATTCTGGATCAGATTAGTTTTAGAAGGAGTTTTTGATGGTACATAAACTGATTAAATGGTTAGTGTATTGACTCTGGAAAGACGATGATCCGCAGATCAACTTGATTAATTTTGTTGGCATAAAAACGTAACGTAATTTTTTTTTGTTATCATTTTTTTGTAAATCTATTTGATTGGCACGCCACAGGTAGGTTCGATTCGCATTCAAAACAAACATTTATGTGTATGAACAAGTCTGTTTGTTCTCTGTTTGGGTGTGGATATTATACAATTAGTATATCAGTTATCAGGTTTCCATAGCACTAACTCTGCTTAGTTTGGGAGCAGATGGCCGTGTGAATAAAATGTCCCAGGATATTTATTATTATAATGATGTTCAGGATAGGAACAAGTCAAAGTCAAACAATTGCTTTTCATATTTTACTATGGATAGCTTTGCGGTGGACCACAATACCAATGTGGTAAGTTTTGTAATAAAGTAAGTAAGGTTAGTACGTGGCTAGCTGTAATTGGTCTCATAATTATAAGTTCAAACCATGTAATTTTTTTATAGTTTAAGACTGTTGCAGTCCCAAATAAAGAAATATAAAATAAATAAAGTAAGCGACGTTTCCGAATATGTGTTAAATGCCAAGATTGGGGATCAACGTAACTTTTAAATAAAAATAAATTATTCTTACCCAATATCGAGTTCTTCTTTTCGCTTGTACAATTTCTCCTTCTGTTCTGAGAAACTGATGAACTGGTCCAAAGCTTTCTTGTTCACGTGATTGTACTTCTTCAAGTGCTGGTTGGCTTTTTCCAATTCTTTGAATAGCTAAAATTGATAAAAAAATATTTAAAATAACTATGCAGAAAATATGTTTCTGGGAAAGTCAAAACAATTCCAAGTTGGTGGATTTGGTCCTCGAACATAGAACCGAAATTTGTGCGATTGAAGATGTGTTCCTTCAGTATCTGTTAATATTTAGATATGTCTACATATAAAAAGTATATGTCGTATATCGTTTTTCATAGTAGCTAGCTCTCCTTAGTTAACGATCGCAGATAAGCATGTGTGAAGAATGTCCCAGGATATTATTGTAGAGGTTATAAAGGTAACGCACACTAAGCATGTAACCAACATAAATGTAATGCAGTGCCGCAGTCAAGCGACACTCTCTCTACGCGACTCCTGCCGCGTACTTGTATCGTGTGACAATATACTTTTATGTGCAATACCATCTTTTAATACAAGTCACCCCAACTCTTAAATTATTATTGAAAAAAACTGTGAGCCAACCATACAACTTTATTAATGAATATGCCACGAAGAAGAGACGAATGTAAACCGTTTATATAATAGACATACCCAAATAAATTGAATTAATTACCATAATTTTACTATAAATTGTCAAGTATGTTTGTTACCTGTTTCAATGACATTTTCTGATATTTGGAATGAAGTTCTGGCGCGTTAGGCAGCGTCCCCAATGCCGCGATTTTGTCCAGCGATTCCTGTATCTTCTCCTGCAATAGCACTTCTTTGGACGCCATTTTCTCTAAACCTTTGGCATCTTCTTCCATTTTGTCTTGAGCTTCTTTTTCCTGTGATTTTTTTTAAATTTAACGGAGTATTATTTATTATTACGCAATTACCGACTCACCACTAGCTCCGATTGAAAAGACGATTCTCGTTTAAAAAAGGTAACTGACTTACGGACCACTGGTACATTTAGTAACTTTGACTTTCATAAGTGTCCTTTGCGGGCAAACTTAATAAATTATTTAGAACAAAAAGATATTTTTTCTACAAATCAAAAACCACAATAGTTTTCTAAATATTAAGTAAAACAACAAGACTCCTACATCTCGGTAAATCTGTAATAGTAAATAATAATAATGTTGAACCAACCTTATTTCTCCATTTATCCAGTTCAAGTTTCAGCGCCTTCTCGTTCTTGACGGCGGCTTGTACCTTCCTCTCTACTTCTTCCAACTCTTTGTTGATCTGTCGGATGCGTTTTTCAGCCGCCGTTAAATCCGCCTTGCTGTTAGCGAGGCGACGTTTGCGGTCCTCTACGGAGATTTCTTGCAACGCTTGTACCAGTTCGTCTTTACGTCTAGAAATAAGTTAGAACTTTCGATTATTGGAAGTGGATATAGTCTAACATTTGAACTGCTGAGCCTGCTGATTAATAATGCCAATAACAGATAATTGAATGTAATATCGGGTCAGATATTTCTGAGATATTAATTGACAAATATTCCAATAAGTTTAAGAAATACATCATTCAAAGTATGGCAGCATCAATGTCTCACATTAGTCGTGAATCATCTGTTGATAAGATACTTAGGCATTACGTAAATAGTTACATTACCTTATCAAGTTATTAGTGAGCAGATTTTCCAGTTTATTTTTGTTGGCTTCGAGGTTCATCCTGGCGCTGAACGCTTCTTTATTCTCTTGCGTGAGTCTTCGAATAGCATCGTTCAATTCGTCCACCTTACCCTGGTCTGCCATCGAGAGCTGTTCCATTAGTTCCTGTAAACAAAAATAGAAATAAATATCAGATGTTCAATTGCTAAATAAGTATTAGTCTTAGTGCACTATTTTAAAGTCAAGATTGGTTTGATTATAATTTTTAAACGTCGAAGATTACAATTTAAGTTACGAGAATCCCATCTGTGATCACTATCACAGAGATTATGAGTAGAGAGAGAGAGAGTAGAAAGAAACGGTAATCTTTGATATTTAATGTAACGGTATTAAGGTTTCTGAGCTCTAACTAAACAGAGCTTTTATGTGGTAACCAGATACCATATAACTTTTTTACTACAAACATAAGTTTTTATTGTAAGTTAGCTATCAACCATCGTCTTAACACAACATATATTTCGTTTGACTCGAATTGTTCAAGTAGAAATAGATAAACCAAAGACTTTATTAAATGCGAAAATATATTTTTTTATTTGTTAAGTAGTAATAGACTATATATACTTTGTATACCAGGAATGCGGGTGAAACTACGGGTCGGTAGCTAGTACATCATATAAAGATTACCTGATGCAACTCGGACTCCAAGCCTTCCTTAGTGGCCTGCATAGCCTCTAGATTGGAGCGGCATTGTGCTAGCGACCTCTCTTTAGGCCCACGGCCTCTTTCAATGGATGCTAGTTCTTCTTTCATTAGACGTATGTCAGCTTTTACTTTGTCAAATATGTCCCTATGTGGAGAGAGAGAGAGAGAGAGAATATTTAATTAATTGCTAACTAAAACAAATATTTTAATATATTTTTTTTACAGCTTTTCTTTTTTTTTGTACCACTTGGGCCAACAAACAACCAGACGGTCCACCTAATGGTAAGTGGTCACCGCCGCCTATGGACATTTGCAGCACCAGAGCATCCCCAATGCATTGTCGACCCTGAGACGTGAGTTGTTAAGTCTCATGTGCCTGTAATTTCCCCGGCCCCCTTACCTTTTCAACCGAAACACAGTAATACAAGAGTACTACTGCTTCGCGGCAGAAATGGGTAAGGTGGTACTTCCCCGTACGAACTCTGTACTAAGAGCTCTACTACTATAAAACCTTTTTCTTTGCACTTTTGCTGTCTATTATCTTTCTCTATTTTTATATTATCATTACAACAATGTGACCACCATGGTGATTGAAGATGAGGGTGGATGGTCAATGAGGGTAGTAACCAAAGGAGTGGGTACCAGCAAGTACCCTGTCACCGTGCTATAGGTAACTCACAATGGTTTAATTCACCGAAAGTTAAAGCTCAATAGAAACAAACCCGCTACTATCGACGCCATTTCCACTGAGCTCCTTAAAATAAATCAAAACACTTACTTAGCCTTCCCTTGCTTAGTTTCAGTTCTTTGCATCTCAGACACAATACTATTGATGCTCGTCTCAGTTTTGTTAAGTTCCTGTCGCAAGGTGCTCAGTTCTAGTTCCAATGTGGTGATTTGTTCCATGAGTTCTGAACGTGTCTTCTGCATTTCTAGACGAGATCGCGACTGGTTGAAGTAACCGCCTGTTAGCGAACCCTTTGATGATACCTGAAAATTGTTAATAGTAATAATTAGAAGCTGCTACCTTATGTACCGTAAGAAGGTATCTAATACTGGTAATGTGCCCGAGAATGGTGGAATATGGGCCTCAATATGGGGATGGTGAGTATAGATATCCGATTTTTTTTAACATGAAAAATCAGTTAAATTGTATCTAAGTAAGATCTGTAGTGTACTTACACTTTGGTCAGACTTTACTTATCAGTTAAGACACAGTCTGTATTTATAATACGATTTCTATCTTCACAAAATCAATTTGGTAAAAACGTTATTTTTACTTTTGTATCATAATATCAACGTAAGCTCGTAACGTAATGTCTATAAATTCTAAGTCAAAGATTAACTGACCGTTAGCTTAGCCACGTTTTACGGTAGTCAAGTTTGAGACCGGTCTACATATGACAACTAAAAAAACCAAGGTATGCCTTTTTATGTTGGAAATTCTCTGTTTGATGTATAGAAATAACAAAAAATAACCTGATCTCCCTCCAAGGTAACACAATCCAGGTGGAACTGTTTGCCGAGCTCGGTGGCGCACTCCAAGTTACGGCAAATGAGCGTCTTGCCGAATATGTACTTCATAGCTTTCGCGTATTTTGCGTCGTACTTTAGTTTCTGTACCATAGCTATTGCATTCTGTAATGATAAAGCATGTTATATTTTGCAACTATCTTCTGTCCCGCGGCTTTACCCAAGTTCTCGAAGGTTTATAAATATATCGTAAGTTTATACTAAACAACGGAGACAAACTCTCGGACAGACAAACAAAAAAATGGCTGTTTATGTTAAAGCAACGTATAAACAACAATTTGAAACTAGCTGTGCCCCCAACTACGGTCGCGTGATAACTCTAAATTAAGGTTTTTTGTTTTTCCATTTTGATTAAATAAAACCTCCAATTTATTGCCCCAAGCTACGATCCACTTTGCAATGACAACGCCATTGAAATCTATACACATCGCACCCTCAGTATGATAAAGGCTTAACTCCAAATTTTGTGAAATGGAGTTACGATCATAGAGAGACTAAACAATGTACGCTCTATCCGATGAATAGTAAAACATAGTCAATTTAATTATTGAATAAGCATACCGATACTTCGGCCTCTCTAACACCGGGACCCACCCTCCCCGCTCAGTGCGAATGTGACCCAATCAGAGATGTGACAAAAGTGATTTAAGTTAAGCCCCTATCGTTCTGAGGGTGCGATATGTCTAACAGATAATCTAATAATGTTTTCGAAAAAGGTATATCGACGGGAGGCAGCTCGCTTTGAATCCCTCAGTGTGCATTCTCGAAAGGTCGATACCAGGGTTGCTCGCTCGGAGCCGCTCGCGAGCTGCCGCGTATTATCGATACTATCCTTTATTGTATTCTGTTACACGCCTTACATCAACCGTAATTCGTTTTAACAGGCATTTTCAATATACAGACACAACATATTATTTATTAGTATAGATAACATTGCTTATATATACTCACATTATCATTTGGGTACACCATGTCTCGCACTTGTAAACGGTTAAGAGGCATGAAGGTGACCTCGCCGGGTAAACTTTGTCTATTCATCTCCTTCAGGATCTTAGTACCCACTGTATCTGACTCCACAATGTGATGGAACAATCTGTTGCCTGCTGTTACCTATAACATGATAATAAATAAATATCTGGTCCATTTTTAAATACAGACATCTGATCTTTGAATAATTAAAAAATATTTATTCATCCCCCCATCTCGGAAAGAGTATTTTTGCTTTTCGATAACTGAGTGCAAAAGCCGTTTTTATCCTCTAGAGAGATAAGGTAAATTGAATTTAGAACATCGTGTCACGTGTTTGCGAATTCACAACATCATTAAACCTTTTTACTTCTACCTCCATGGTGCCGAATTCATCATACAACCTATTTAATTTGTTAAAAACTCAGACTCGGAACCTTCTAGGTGTACTTATTTTTTATTTGCTTTGCGCGCGCCATTTTCTTTTTTTTTTTTTTCATTTAGTCATTTCCTCGTTGAGGTGGGATGAAAAGTTACGTGTTGCACTCGAGTGCAAAGATTTTTCACCTTGTGCTCTTTTGATTCCCTCGCTAACTCGTTTCTAATTTTAGAATCCTTCGCTTGCTCGGTCATCAAAATTGAGCACGCGACAAGCAACTTTGCACTCTTGTATAACAAATAACTATTATTCACACAACAAGGTCACATTTCTTAATACTACATACATAACTAATTGACTAAGGCGCGACCTTGGGGAAATCCATTGTAAGATTATACAAAACCATCTAGTAATTAATTCCGCTGGATCTCCTCCTCTGTCAAGTCCCAAACATGGAAACTTTCTTTTTTTTTCACTTTCTTTCAAAATCATAATTTATACTTCTTTAGGCCAATACTTTATAATTTCTTAAGCATATTTATTATGGATATAAATTATATTAAATGATATTACCTCAACAGCAGTGTAAATGGTTTTGTCACAAGTAAAGTTCTCGATGACCGGCCCATAATATTGAGTAGCAATCTTGGCCCAATCTCCACCTCTCTCCTGGAATGTTTCTAACACTTTGCGCACACTGTCTCTACCGTTGAGAATCGGCTGTAAGGGAAATCTAACCTTAACATCATCAAGAAAAGTTTCATCGCGGTTAAATATCTGATTCCGTTTATAAGGTCACAAATCCCTTACCTTGCCAGCCATGGAACGTAACGCTTGATCAGCTTTGGCCAAGTCTTCCTTCAGTGATGATAGATTTTGTGTCAATGTGGTTTCCTTTCGCCATAGTTCACTGAAAATTATAATTATCTTTAGACGAGGCATTAGAAACCGACTCCAATGAAACACGTCGAAAACTATGAACTAATCATGTATTACAGGCAGATTTAGAGTCCCAGTTTATAGACAGCGAGAAGAAACTTGCGGTATCACAACATCTTGGTAGATTTATGAATTTTTTATGAAACAACTGTTAGCCACCATTGCCAGGCAAATACATCATTGGAAACTTAGAATTGGGCGACACATAAGCGCTATTTTATTTTAATGTACATTGGAAGTGTCAGCCACTGATGACTTTTACAGCCTGATACTGAATTTGGTAAGGGCAAAAAGCTTAATCCATTTCAAAAGAGCAATTACAAATAAAGCTAGTTGAGTTAGCAATGAAGTCGAATGGGTTCGAATCCTAACCTAAAGTTGAGCTTTTCGTGTAGGGAAAAAATGTGAGACAACCATAGCACGATGCTATGATCGTGCTAGACCGGTAGGTCTAGATGGTTATTACCCTCATTCTAAAATCCGTCGCAAAGCCTGTCACTGGGTTTGTTCTGATAGCAGTATTTATGAGTAATTTTCCTTATAAACTATGACTGGTCATCACCTGCTATCACATAATCACTTCATCATCATCATCTAGGTGATGCCACGCTACTGAACTCGATCTTCAGCTCCTTGGTTCCAACCGCTGCCAGCCAGCTTGCGAATATAATCGCTCCATCTAGCTGGAGAGCGCCTACACTACATTTACCGAGCCGTGGTTTCCACTCTAGAACACCTATACCCCAACCACTTATCAGTCACTTAACATAGTGAAATTATAGTCTAAACAAAGTTAAAAACTCACTTCCTAGAACTCTGCTCCTGGTCCTTCCTCTTCTTGCACTCGTAATATTGTTTGTTATGTTCGTCTATAGCCACTCTTTGTCTCTCCATCTCTTTAGTAGTCTCTTCTATTCTCTTCTCGAGTTCTGTCAGTTTGGATGCGTCGCGACGTAAGTCTTCTCGGAGTTTCGCTTCATGGTCTTTCTTGTCTTTTATTTGCTTGTTTAGTGATCTGTAGATTTCAATTAAGTTACAATAGTTGGTAAATAAATTGACGGACAAAATGGCAGAGGAGCGTTACGCCTAAGAACAATCTTGATTGTATGAAATTGAAAATACTTTGCGAATGGTTTTGAAATATACACAAATAATATATATTCCTAGGGGTTGACAAATTGATGGAAAGTGGCAACCGCCCTCTATGGACATTTGCAACACTTGGGGCATTGCTAATTCATTGTCGACCCTAGGCGTGAAGATGTTAAGTCTAATATGCCTGTAATTGCACCAACACTTTTCAAACTATCAACGTCTAACAAGCAGTTGTTTGTCATATTAAATTGTCCAGATCTAATAGCCCCGTTTGACAACTATGAGTGGTATAGAAAAAAGAATCCTGTGGCGTTATGATAGCATCATCACCATTGGATCAATTGATTAACCTAACCACAAATGCAATATAGATTATTTTCCTATATCATTCTTATCTGACAAAACGGGGTTTTAGGATCACGACAACTGTAGCACTGATAATAATAATTTTGAAATCATAGTATAAAAACGTTTATAAATATTTCATTCATTTTTAAAAACAAACTAAGGCGCAAAGCACACAGAAATGGCGCCTGGCGCTGGCGTGCCATCTCGCCGTTGTATTCAAATTTCATATCAAAGTCATTAGAAATAAAGCGCAATTTTGAACACACTGAATTTGGCACGCACGAAGACCGCCAGATCCACACAATTTGTGTGGTTACACTTAAAAGTTAAGTATCATAACAATACATACTTCAACTCCTTCTCAATCCATTTATCCCTGTCCTGCTTGGAAGTGAACTGTGTTCCTCTGCCTTGCTTGGCGTATAACTCCTGACGTTTCTGCTGGTTTAGCGCTAGAGCTCTGGTACATTCCTCTTCGCGCGCCTTCATATCCTCGTATTTCGGCTTTAACTCTTCTAACTCCCGTTCTTTTTCTAATATTTGCTTTTTGAGACGGTCCAATTCTGCTTCAGCACGTTCCTATAAGTTACAAAGGGGTTGGTAGTAGCTTTGCTAGGCTCCACAGGTTCGTAGCGTGAAAAACATATATTCCTATGCACTTATGGAGGAGCGAGGTATGAGACTCCTCCATTTAAAAGGGAAGATCTTCCGCCAGGCTAGGTGATATTGCCTGGAGACCGCGGTCCAACTGTTGATGTTGGATGCGTGTATATATGTCAAACGCTGAGAGAATCTTGATAGTGCGATGTAGGATTCTCACGTGTTTCTACTCGTTCATAGATGTCGCTACACACTAATATGCATAAGAAGGTTATCCGTCCTCATGAAATGGGTTATCAAATGCAAAAATATTGATTGAAATCCGACTTTTGACATTAGTTCTGGTGCATTATCAAGTCGGGGCTACCAACATGGGGCAAAGTATAAGTTTTCATTTAAAAGGGAAGATCTTCCGCCAGGCTAGTTAATCGAGCTTGTATATGTAGTAAAATCAAGAGAAAACCTGTCATGGCGATGGAGATTCTCGCGTCTGTGTTCATAGATGTCACCACACGTTCACACAAAAAATAACAAACACTTTATTGTATTAGTATAGATGGATGTAGATAAAATAACAAACTACAATACCTTAGATTTATTATCGCCATCGACATCATCACTCAGATCTTTGATGCCAAGTTCCAGTTTAGTTTTCTCCCTCAACAACTGTTGCTGTTCAGTTGACAGTATATCCTTTTCTTCGCGAGCCGCCGCTACATCTTTCCGAGCATCTTTCAATTTTCTAAGAAAGTGCAATTATATACTTAATTTTAGGAATATAGAGTTTAATTTACATTGTAAAATTTCTTGTTTAGAATATCAATCCACCACAAAATAGCTATCCATATTACATTAGCTATTACTAGTTTCTAAAATAAACTTAGCAATAATGTATTCTAACATAAGTCAGTAAAGTTCAATTTACCTATTTGATTCTCTGACATGGTCCTGTGCTTCTCGTACTAAGTCGGCGTAATGTTGTTGCTCTTTTCCGCTGTTTGATCGCAATTTTTCAAGCTGAAAGTATTATTAAAACTATTATGAACTTCCTTGCCTAGATATAATGTTGATTATAATAGTGCTATATTATATAGTTTATATTTTAATATTTATACCACATTGGCCGACGATTAATGGTAAGTGGTCACCGCCGCCTATAGACATTTGCAACACCAGGGGCAGCGCCAATGCCTTGTCGTCCCTGAGACGTGAAGTTGTTAAGTCTCATGTGCTTGTAATTTCACTGGCCTACTTACTCTTCTAACCATCACCACACTCATTATCGTTAGAGATACCTATCTCTTTATATCTCGATTTATATTTAGAGGGTATGAGTTTTTAGCTTTAAAGTTTTAAATGGAACTGACCTCTTCTAGTTTCTTCTTGTTTTCTCTGTGCTCTGTGTCGTGTATAATGAACTCTAGAACTCGTCTCGCGCGGTCCCATTTCTGGTATTCTTTTAACTCTTCTTTCTCCTCTTCCAAAGTCTTGAGACGCTCTTCAATTGTCTGGAGAAACTCATTGATTTTCTCCACCTATACATACAGAATTATTTGGTTAACTTGAGAAATAAAATAAATTCTTGATAAATATTTTATTCAGTTAAATAATTGATAGGCGTTATTACTTGGTAACTGTGGATTTTAGTGAAAATGTTTTTTTTTAATTAGGCATGAAGATGGTGCATAACCTAGATAAGCTTGGTGGTATCCAGCTGTAAGTTTCCTCACACAGATAGATTACATCATCACAGATAATTGCAGTGAGCAAGTGTTATGTCAATTTTGACCTATCTGTTCCATGCAGGTACTGAGTTGTTGCTAACCAAATAAGCGTTTAATATTGCGACCCTGAGAGGTAAAATTATTAAGCCTTATGTGCCATTAACTTAATTCTAACTGTAACACATTAATGCAAGTGCCACTGCTTTACAGCGGAAATGGGTAAGGTGGTAGTACTTTCCACTACAAGCTCTGCACTAAGAGTGCTACTACTTCTTAAAAGTTATATCTAACTTACCTTCCCAACAGTCTCCTTAAGTATAGTGACAGACTCCTCTCTGCGCTCATCATACACCCTGGTACCAGCCACTTCACGGAGTAGCTTCAATCTGTGCGAATCTGGTGCTATTGCCATTTGGTTGATCTGGGAGATAAAAGAAACATAATGAAAGACTTCATGAGGTCATTTCAGTATTTAAAACATAAACTTTCATATACAGCCTGGCATATTCTTTACACACAGCTATTTGATCCCAAACTAAGCTGAATATGTCACTAGACCAGATGACTTGACCAAATAGATATCATGCACACAAATGTTTGCAACACAGGACAAACACTCGCACAGTTCATGTAACAAAAGATAAAACTGATCCCTTCTTGATACTGTCTTCTAAACAATTAGTTAATCAAATCACATAATTTATTGTCATAAAATAGTTGGTGTTGTTAGTTTAGAGTTAACAGCTGATGGAGTTCTAGTCAGTAAGATTCGGACATACCCCAGTCGCACCCCCCCATAAAGAACTATAATTTAATCTATAGATAAACTAAAGATAGTTCTATTCAGGCAGGGCAAGCCTGGTAATCTGTAATACAGGTTTTCCCTAGTACAGACACCAGTCTCTCACAAAGATGTTTAAGCTAATTAGCTTTAACACTTTTGTGAAGGAGAAATAAAATGAATGTATAAATTTATTATTATATACTCTTACCTTTCCTTGTTTGACAATGTAATATGGATTTGAGTTAGATAGACCAGCACTTTCCAGAAGATTGAGGACTTCTGAGCGCGGCACAACTTTCTTATTAAGGAAGAACTGATCCTTCTTGGATCCAATGACTCGGCGCAGGAATATTTCATCTTTCTCAATCTGTAATCATGGTTATTTACTATATAGTTTGTCTACATTAGAAATGTAGGAAGAAAAACCACCACAAATGTTTTTCTATATGCTCATTACATGGAAATTTTGCTTTACAAGGTACAGTAGTACAAATACAAAACAAAAACAGACAGAATATGTTTAGAATAGAAAATCTGCCTTAATATATACTCACAGGTATCCTGTTATCAGAGTTATCAAAGATAATTTCAACAAAGGCAGAAATTACTCTTGGGCCAGTGCCTTCGTGCAACAGTGCCAGACGCTGCTCTGGTCTGAGATGGGAGAACTCATCACTCAATACAAATTGAATAGCTAAAAAAAACAATATCATAAAAGTTTGAGAGAAGCTGACTAAACTAGAAATAAAACCTCTTTGAAAGTTGTTTATAAGATCCGAATATATATTAAATGAGCCAGATAATGACAGTATTTCATTCACACTTAAGAGTACAGCAATGTGTAACGTTTTCTATGCTAGATATTTATGATGATTTAGGTTTTCTAATGTTTTATTCAGGTTAGGTATTGTGAACTTATGACTACACTTCTTAGAACTCAAAGTAAACCTTTTGATATAAGGCTATGTAATCTACGTTTATGATTCTTTAACGTCTCTACAAACCCTAAAAATCCTAGCATGTCCTGAATACCGGAGAAAATGCTTACCGTGGAAAAAGTTACTTTTCCCAGATCCATTACGTCCAACAACAACATTGTGGCGTTTATCAAACGGTTCCACAACAATTTGTTCACGGTAACTCTTGAATCCCTGAATTATCACCTGTAAATATAAATAATTCATATGAATTTAAGATTGTTAGTTTTTATTGTTTACAAAGCGTCCCTTGTAAAACTTATTGAAATTGTAACAGTGATAGCAGGAGCTTGCGAAGAGGATTTAAAATTATTTTCTTGTGTATTATTTACCTGCTTAATATGCATTTTAGCTGGTTATCACGCATAAAATATGATTTTATTGTATTTTATGACGACGAAATTAGTTGACCGCCATTTCCAAGTGTCACTTTTTACAACGAACAAAATGAATGGAATGTCAAAAATGAATGACTGGAAAGAAATCCCACATAGGCTAAAAATATTTTGACGTTCGGATACGCAATTAAAAACAGCAACAATTGCAACTCATTTTAATTTAAATGGCTCTGTATTATGATGATTTAAATAAAGGATTCAAAAGCAATTTTTAATAGATAAGATTTAAGATCAGTGGATTTTGTGAAACAAATAAATAAAATAATGTGTTTCATCCTTTTCATTGTAAGTGCCTCGTCTTATTTGCTTATTCGCCCATACTAGATTCGTACTAGGAATCACTTGGTAGATTAGCATCATCTTCGTTGTGGAAGACGCCTCATGAGAACTAATTCAAGAAAATAAGTGCACTTTTGAATATCAGGTATATTCAATAACAATATAATAATTATACAACCTACCTACTTAGCTGCAAGTATAGACACCAAATACTATAAGGCAATGCAAGTTTATTAATTTGTTAAAATGTAAAAAAATATCATAGTCTTTTGAATGTTGTAAAAGGAAATACTATGAGAAATATGTATCCTAAGTCTAAAAAAGATTGATAGGCCTATTGGGTGGCTGGTTAGTCGTAGACTCGATATCCATCCAGGACAAACACTTGTGTGAAAGATAACATTATTTGTTTCTGTTCATTCTGTGCCTGGGTGTAAATATCTATTTATGTATTTATTTAGAAAAATGTTATGTATGTTTATGATATTTGGATAAATCCGATATTTTTTATAGTTACTAACTAAACCCGGCCACACTTCGTTATGTTTCAGCCTGATAATAATGATTCCCCATACTCTAGGAAAATTTGGGATAAAACGAGAACACACTTAAATAGAAATGCTAAGTAGTGTAAAAATTTTAAGTCAAGCCATTGAATACTTTAATATTATATCATCATTTAATTCCGTCTAACAGATTTTTTATACGGATCAAATCAATTTAGATGGTAAAGTACCTATCGTACGTTCAGAGTACATTCAAGGGTACAATCGTTATGTGTGTAGCTAAATTTAATTTGGTAAAGTACGCCTGACGATCAACAAAGTCATCCAAAATTAGATAAAGTTCGTTTGTTCTCTTCTTAATGTCATGCACTATTTAAACCATTATGCAAATAAATAGATCACTGCCTTTCTGAAAGGTTTACGATACTATTATTTTTGTAAACAAATAAGTAACCTTGTTAAACGTATGGCACTTTTAAAAATACTTCTTTTAGCAGGGAGGTATTTCAGGTTTTTATTTCTAGACATATTTCAATCCTTAATAGATTAGGAATATCAAATAATTCGTGGTGTCCCATGATATAATTTATTTGATAATATGCTATGACATATCATAAGCATGCACGTTATCCCCAAAGAGGTAGGCAGAGTTCTTAGCAATGAGACCCACATTCCAGCGAAGATATTATAAGTCCCAACGGGCCATGTGGTAGGTTTGTCACCGCCTCTCGGGTAGATTATCGATTCCGGGATTCTCGGGTGACCATTTCTATATACAATAAAGCATTTTTATCATCATTATCTGATGGCTGTCAAAATTAATTGCTCTAGGAATGGCAGTATAATATGAATCTGAAAAAGTAGCTGTATATTTTTTATTTGTGTACAAGTTCTTGACGAACGATGCATATTTGTAATATAATTGGATTCGAACTGCCGCTCTATGTTTTACCATAGGGTGTTATATATTTTGCATGTTGCAATATGAATTTTATTATTATTGTGAAGGTTATTAGTTATTAACACCTGAATCCGGTCCTGTATCAGTGCAGACATACTAGACTGTATAAAGTCTCTAGAAGATATGTGAATATATTAGATATTGCGGGACAAGCGGCGGTAAACTCGTTGTTTCGGAGACGCCAATTAGTGCAATCACAACATTTGAATAAACGCGTTTTTTTGATGATTAAGAAGTAAAAACATAACTTTAATTAAATAAACGAGTAGTAGTTGATTACGAAATTTTAATAATGAGTACAACGGCGGAGGTGACAACAAATGATGAATTAAAAAAAATTGAAAATTTTGGCAGATATCAGTTAATACAGTATTTAATTATTTGTTTACCGCTCTTGATGGTGTCAATGTCACATATGAACTATATTTTTGTGGCTGAAGATGTAAATTACAGGTATGTTTTAAATTTTTAATATTTACAAATGGAACTTATATTTACGGATGCTTCAGTCCCAAGAGAATAATTATTTGCCCAGGGCCTATATCACTCGGAAATAAAGCAACTCTTGAGATCTGTTGTGTGGTTTCGGAGAATACATTCAAACTGAAAACAAAAATTTTTTTATAACAGAGTTCCCTATGGGCATTACCAATACCAGGTGTTACAACCTGCTTTCCTGTCCTTATATTTATTAAGTAATTATACTGGCTCACCGACACACCAAGTAATAGTCAATCCTCCAGTTTCGTCTTCCCGCTCAATCCATCGAATGAATTGATTCACAGACTGACTGGTCGGCCGTCTGAGTCACTGACCGACTGACTGACTGTATTGCCACTACTTGTATGCGTGAGACAGTGTTAAGTATCTATTAAATAGACACACAAACACTACATCCCTTTCTAATTAATGTTTTATTTTATAATTTCATAACCATTATATACCATCATTATAAAGGTTAGTTAGTAATCCTACAAAGACATTTAAATAATACTTTAACGTAATTTCTAATTAGTTTATTTATAACCGTATTGATAATTTATTAGTCCACATCAGAAGTCACATTTTCATCTTGAACAGTTTTCCATTTACCTTCTACTTTCTTTAAATGAATCACATTTCTCCTGAGTTGTTGACCTGTAGCCTCATTTCTTACTCTTATGTCTCCTCCAATGCATTTCTCTACCACGTGTGGAGTGTGGTTAAAGTTGGATGTGAGCTTATTCGTTTTCTCAATTTCCTTAAGATAAACCTTATCGCCTTCTACAATATCCGAGCTCCTAGCCCGTCTCTTTCGGTCACCATATTCCTTTCCTTTCTCTTTTTGCAATTTGTCTCGATCTCTAACCTCTGAATCTTCTTCTTTTTCATTGATGTCTTTAAACATTGGAATCTTATCTCTGTTCTTCCTCTTGAAGAAGAGTTCCGATGGCATTTTGCCTGTCACTGAATGAGGGGTTGAATTATACATCATTAAATATTCATAGAGTGATTCTCTCATATCCTTGCTCTCTAGTTTACTTATTTTGAGACGTTTGACTATATCCCTGTTTTGGCGCTCGACTTCGCCATTCATCTGTGGCCAATACGGGATGGTATTGAAGAGTCTTATGTTACACTGACGACAGTATGCCTTTAACTCTTCACTTACAAACTGACGACCATTGTCTGCAGTGATGGAAACCGGGTAACCCAAACGGCTAAATATTTCCGAAAGAATTTTAATTATTTGTGCGCTTGTTATCGTTCGGGTAATCTTTATTTCTTTATAACGACTGTAGTAGTCTATCACCACTAACAAATATTCGTTACTGGGCAATGGGCCCAGTAGGTCCATTGCGACATCAATCCATGGTTCGGCCGGAAGCTCACGGCGTTTCATTGGTGTCGGAACACTTGGAAGTCCCACTAAAGTACATCCTTTGCAACTTTTTACCAGTTTCTCAGCATCCTTGTCAATTCGTGGCCACCAGACCTTGGAACGTAGCCTTCCTTTCATTGCCACAATTCCTGGATGACCTTCATGGGCCGCATCTAGAACTTGTTTCCGTAAGGTTTGGGGAATAATAATCCTGTTTCCTCTTAAAAGAATATCGTCATAAAAACATAATTCATCAGAAAATATTTTATAATTATGAATAGATTCGTCCCACTGGTGATTATAGATCCCTTTTTTTACTTTAGAGATTTCTGGGTCGTCTCTTGAATATTTAATAATGTCCCCAGTTGATATTGCTTGTGGCCTTGCAAATTCTACTATTTGATGCACGTAGTCATCCTCAACTAGTAGACAGTTCGAGTATTTGCATAATCGCGATAATGGATCTGCAATGTTGGTCCGCCCCGGTTTGTATTTGGTATTGTAACGATATGCTTGTAGTCTCAGAACCCACCTTTCAACACGAGCGCAAGGTTTCGACTTTTTATTAAATAAGAATTCCAAAGGCTTATGATCTGTTATGAGGTCAAACTCTTTACCAAATAAAAATGTGTTGAAGTGCTCGGTTGCCCAAACGAGAGCAAGAGCCTCCTTTTCTGTTTGGCTATACTTCCTTTCGCACCCTGTTAATGTCCGATTCCCGTATGCGATAATCCTAGGTCCATTATTATCAGTTTGTACCAAAACAGCTCCAAGCCCTACTGGACTTGCATCTGCTATCACTTGCGTTTTATCTTTAACGTCATAATATCCTAGACTTTCTATATTTGTAAGTACTTCCTTCAATTTCTTAAAAGATTCCTCTTGAACCTCTGTCCAGTAATTTTCAATACTTACTTTCTTTCCTAATTTATTTCTAAGCAGTTCCTTTAGCGGTTCTGTAATTGTGGCCAAATTCGGTATCCATTTATTAATGTAATTGACTAAACCAAGGAAACTCTGCAATTCTTCTATCGTCTTTGGAACTCTAAATTTTGATATGCTTTCAACATATTTAGGTAACGGTTTTACTCCTTCAGGGGTTAGAATATGGCCCAGAAAATTAATTTTTTCAACTTTATAAATGCATTTGCCTTCATTTAATAGAACATCATTTTCTTTAAGCACTCTTAATACTTTTGATAAACGTGAGTCATGCTCTTCTTCGTTACTTCCCCATACTAATATATCATCTATAAAATTGGTAACACCTTCGCACTTGATCAACATTTTCTCCATTATTTTCTGAAAAAGTTCTGGGGCACACGTAACTCCGAACATTAATCTCTTGTATCTATAAAGTCCCTTGGGAGTTATAAATGTTGTCAGGTGTCTGGAATTGGGGTGAAGTTCCACCTGATGAAACGCATTTTTTATGTCTAATTTTGAAAAATATTTAGCCTTCTTTATTTTAGGCAGCAAATGTTCCATGCAGGGTAAAGGGTGATTTTCTCTAAGTATTGCAGAATTAGCTCGTCGCATGTCTACACATAAGCGTATTTCATCATTGTCTTTAAGTATCGGTACGATGGGAGAAATCCAAGCTGACGGCTCTCGTACTTCTTCAATTATCTCTGATTCCAGTAACTCCTTTATCTTCTTGTTTATCCTCTCCTCTAATGGAATAGGTATCCTCCTGTAAGGTTGCATCACTGGTCTAACTGAAATGTCAATTGGTATTTCTACAAGTACATTCTTAAATTTTGGAAATGGTTTAAATTTATTTTGTACTTGGTTAATACCGATACCTAACTTTAAAACACCTAAACGCATAGCAGTGTTTTTTCCAAGCAAATTTCGTGAGCCATTTTTTATAACGTAGATGGTACTTCGTTCTGTTCTCCCATTCGCTATAATGATAGCTTCAAAAGATCCCATAACATCTAGTGGGGTTTTACAGCCATAAGGAAGTAGTATTTTGTTCGGTTCCTTAACTTGCTTATGACATTCAATTTTATTACTTTTTAAGTACTTCCATGTTTCTTCTGATACTAAATTTAAGTTACACCCGGAGTCAATTAGCATATTTAGTTTTACTCCACCCAAAAGGCAATCTATTGTTGCATTATCATTTATGTTGAATATATATTGAACATCGCCCTCTCTATCTTCATTCTCTAAAGAATTAACAGCTGTATTTCCTTTTCGTTGTCTTTTATAACTACTATTGTTGTCTCCTTCTTTCCTTTCAAATTTTCTTTTTTCCTGATTAAATTTTGTTTTGCAGCTTCGTTGAAAGTGTCCTAGCTTACCACAATTATAGCATTTCTTGTTTTTTGCTGAACAAATTAAATCGTGTGCAGAACTGTTTTTAAATCTTCCACATCTATTACATTTTGATAGCACTTTATCTCCGTTACTATCCTTTACAGTTCTTTCCCATTTAGTACTTCTATAGTTGCTTTTATTGTTGTTTGTTATCATATTTATGTCATCGGTCCTATTTTTCCCTTTTTGTTCATAACTCTCTAGTTGAAGATTAACGACTTCCAGCGTATTTGCTTCCGTAATCACCTTATCCAATGTGACTCCATCACCCATAGTCAATATCTTTTTCCGTAGCTCTGTAGAAATAGATTTTTCAATTATTTGGTCAATTATATGATCATCGGGTTTTTCAAACATGCATTTGGCAGCTTGATTTCGAAGTTTAATCAAAAACTTTTCAAAGCTTTCTCCTTCCTCTTGTTTGACATTTCGGAAAATATGCCTTTCATAAGTTTTGTTTTGTTTTGGAAGGAAATGATCATCAAGTTTTAGTACAGCAATTTCAAAAATGTCTCCTTCAGTTTCTTCGACATTAGCGCCTGGCAAGTTATAGAATATTTCCTGTAGCCCTGTCCCTCCCAACAGTAACAACGTTGCGCGTTTCTTTTTAGGGCTTCCAATCTCAGCAGCTTCTAAATAGATACGTAGGGATCTTTTCCATTTATCCCACCGTAACCCCATTGAAGCACTATCGCCATCGAGTTCTAATTTTTCCGGTGGTGGTAAAAGACTTGACATTCTGAATTTATTTGACCAATCTGAAAAACAAAGATGATTATAGCCTTGTTCCTAATATAATAGAAACTTATATCTCCAATTGAATGGAAATCACGTTCTCAATTTAATGAGAACCAGTATCTCCAATTGAATGGAAATCACGTTCTCAATTTAATGAGAACCAGTATCTCCCAATTGAATGGAAATCACGTTCTCAATTTAATGAGAACCAGTACCTCCAATTGAATGGAAATCGCGTTCTCAATTTAATGGGAACCAGTATCTCCAATTGAATGGAAATCGCGTTCTCAATTTAATGGGAACCAGTATCTCCAATTGAATGGAAATCGTGTTCTCAATTTAATGAGAACCAGTATCTCCAATTTAATGGAAATCGCGTTCTCAATTTAATGGGAACCAGTATCTCCAATTTAATGGAAATCGCGCTCTCAATTTAATGGGAACCGGATATGCCAATATTCCTAATAAAGAAATCAATATCTATCTCTACGTATGCAGTATAAACATTATTTATTTTGGTCAATAGAATTGATTTATATTAGCCTTTCCCTTTCTTTTTTTTTTTTTTACATTTTCTAAATCGCTAATTATGTAGCCCAAACGGTAGCCACTCAAACCGAAAAGTAGCCAAAAATCAGAATTTTATTTAAAAGAAAGTAGCCAAAATGTACCTATAAAAAAAATAAGTTGCCAAATATGGTACAATTAGTTAAAAAAAAATACATCAGGAAGAGTAGCCACACTCAGAAAACTACAGATACTATAAGATCTCATCGAGTTTCATATCACAATGGCGCCAAGAAAATGTCACTTTAAAAAATACATTACTTAGTTCCTTGGTATTTGTGACATGCTCGCAAATATTACATGAGATGAATAACCCGCTTTATTTACTTTACTTTTAAATTTGTTATCCTATGTTTTACTTCATATTGGGTATATACAAGTAAGCTTAGTTTGAACTTCAGTGAACCAATGAGAAATATATGAACCGATTTTTAAAGACCTGTCCACATTTCAAATTTATTATTAGAAACATTTATTAGATTCCTTCTTACTAACCGCTTTATCCTCGTCGCCACTTGTTACAACCTGCTTTCCTGTCCTTATATTTATTAAGTAATTATACTGGCTCACCGACACACCAAGTAATAGTCAATCCTCCAGTTTCGTCTTCCCGCTCAATCCATCGAATGAATTGATTCACAGACTGACTGGTCGGCCGTCTGAGTCACTGACCGACTGACTGACTGTATTGCCACTACTTGTATGCGTGAGACAGTGTTAAGTATCTATTAAATAGACACACAAACACTACACCAGGGTTGATCCTGAGACATGAAGTCATTATTATATGTATATTATTATTCTTATGTTCCTGTAATTTCTCTGGCCCCTTTACCTTTCTAACAAAAATAGCGTAGGTAATACAAGTGCACCACTGCTTCACGACGGAAATGGTTAAGGCGGTAGTTCCTCCCTGGATGAACTCTGAATTAAGAGCTACTACTTCTAAAATTACAACCTCGTTAAATAAATAATTCTTAAACTGATTGGAATACCATTTAATAGATTTTGACTACCTGATATAAACTGTTTAAGTTAATTTTTATTTTTACAATTCGGATTTATAAGATACCAATAGACACTTAGTATAAAAAAAAGGTTATTTATAAGTAATTTATATTGCGCAAATGTACCTTTTTAAGAATTGTATACGTAAATACGCTTTTCCATAAATTAACGTACATAACCATAACGGTACCCATTCGGGTACCAACTCTGTCAAATCCCTGGTAAATATAGGTAATAATGTAGCATCCTTCAGAACATAGTTTGTGCTATATATTAGGTTGTTCTACAATCATTATTGAGCCAATTGATCTCGATACATCTAGCAATTTAGTTCAATAACTGAGCAACCTGAGCTAAATCATCATAACGAGGCAATATATTTCTTGATTATATTGACTCTGTGGTTCTGTTGGTGAATCCTATTTAATAATGAAGGAATGTCCAGCCATTTTGATTATACCCAAAAGTGACAATATATAAAGGTTTATTAAATTGTTACGCAATTTGGTACATATAACCTGATTTGTCCGCAAGGTAGAGTTCTACATACACAACAGATTCTCCCAATTACTGTTTTAATTTTTTAATGAAAATCTTTTATTAATAATTATTTGATAGACAGTAGTATGGCGTGTGATCAGTGGCGTAGCTAGATAACCAAATGCCCTGGGCCAAAAAATGAAGTAGGGCCTCAACTAAACTATTTAAAATCGTTTGTTACCCCCCTCCTCCTGAGCTTGGGGGCCTGGGGCACTGCCCCGTCTAGCCCTCCAGTAGCTACGCCACTGTTTGTAAGTCAGAGTCCGAGCCCCCCCCCGGCACTTCCGCGTCTAGCCCTCCGGTAGCTACACCACTGCCTATGATAGCTATATAGATGAACAATCGATGACCATGAGTTTCATCTGGCCATATACTTTTTCAATTTCAGATGCCGCGTACCAGAGTGTGAAAATGAGAACTCAACAGTCAATTCTCCGTCTTGGTGGCCTGAAAATGTCGATACAAAATGCTTACGGCCAGCGGTGGACACAAATAGATATAATTTAGCCAATCAAACCTGTAATAATAGTACGTTTGACAGTTTGCTTGAAAAATGCCATGAATGGATTTACGAGAGCAATAATTCCATAGTTGCCGAGGTAAACTTGATTTAAATCTTATTATATACCTATTTATATATATACGCAAAATAGGGTTCCTTTGGGGCACCATCGCATCAAAACTACTAAACATATCAGGATTCGGGATGGAACTGCTACCATTCGACGCGGAATTTGTCGTAGATGGATATGGGCTATGATATCGATAAACGTGGGTAAAACCGAGGAGGACAGCTAGAATCATATAAAAGTAACAACCACATAAACATAAAAATGTAATTTTACAGTACACAATCGTCCACTCCAAAATGAAAAAAAGAGGTGACACAAATTTGATTTATTTAAATTCAAATAAAGGAGAAAAATATTTAAGTATTCCTCTTTAATTGTGATTCATCTACATAGGTCAGTTGGCTTGGTGGTTAGCGCTCACTGCCAAACCGAAGGTCGCGGGTTCGATTCCCACCCAGGACAAACATTTGTGTGCATGAACATGTCTGTTTGTTCTGTGTCTGGGTGTAAATATCTATATAAGGCTGTATTTAGAAAAAAAACAAAAAGTATTATGTGATAACTGATATACTATATCAGTCTGGTTTCCATAGTACAAGCTCTGCTTAGTTTTGGACCAGATGGCCGTGTGTAAAGAATGTCCCAGGATATTTATCTGAACTAATATTATAAAGAGGAAAAATTTATGTCAGTATGTTTGTTACTTACTACGTTTCACGCAAAAACTACTAAAGGGATATGGATGAAACTTGGCACATAGATAGAGCATATCCTGGAATAACATATAGGCTACTTTTTATCCCGGGAAAATGTGATATCCCTCGGGAGCGCGGGTAAAATCGTTTGGGACAGCTAGTATACAATAAAATAATAAAAACAGATAACAATATTGAGTGCGATTTATGACGATACTTTTACGCTTATGCAAGGTAAAGAGATGAAATTGTCTGTTTACGTTAGATGCTTAACTAAATGCTTCTATAAAGAGAAGAAATCTCTGACAAATAGAAGAGAATATACAGTAGCAGTGCTGGTTTGAGTAAATATTTAATCACATATTATTAAATAAATGATACTCAATAAAGTTTGTTATTTTATATCATTGCTGTTATTTTAAACATTATGTATATATATAGGAAAATAGATATAAACTTATTACGTTTACTCAATAACGATCTAAGTAGTTTCAATTAATTGTAAATCTAAAGCGTTGTTACTAATAGCTCTCCACTGATAGCAGTTAAAGCAAAAATACATCCCTACTTAATGTGAATGTTTGTTTGTTACGCTTTCATGCGAAAACTACTTAATCGATCATCATGAAACTTTGTACACATATTCTTGAAGGTATTAAAAGTAACATAGGATACTTTTTGTGCCGGGAAAACGTTACCTCGGGAACGCAGGTGAAACCGCGGGGGACAGCTAGTCGACCATATAATTTGTAACTTATTTAACAGCAAGTTATAGTACAATTAGAAAACGCAAGCAAAGGCATTTATGAGTCTTTAATATCTCTATTTTAATTAGGAAAATAGCGTTACTTTGTCGCAGCCTCACCTCAAAACTACTGAACATCGGGATAGGACTGCTACCATTCGACGCGGAATTTTTCTTAGATGGTTAAAGGCTGTATATGATATCGATAAACGCGGGTGAAACTGCGGGGGACAGCTAGTTGTTTCATAAACCGCAATTTGCCAGTCTGAATATGAACATAAACCGCAATTTGCCAGTCTGAATATGAACATAAACCTTCGAAATATGATATAGCTTATATACTTTACAGCTGAACCTTGCTTGTCAGTCCTGGAAAGCAACTCTTGTAGGCAGCATTCATAATGCCGGTATGATAGTTTCTATGATGTTCACTGGATGGATGGCGGATAAGTAAGTAGAATGCTTTTATTTATTATTATTATTTACATTAATTAAATTAGGCCAGTTGGCTTGGTGGTTAGCGACTCTAACTGCCAAGCCGAAGGTCGCGGGTTCGATTCCCACCCAGGACAAACATTTGTGTGCATGTTTGTTTGTTCTGTGTCTGGGTGCAAATATATAAGTATGTATTTTGAAAAAAAAATATGTATATGTAGAATATCAGTTTTATGGTTTCCATAGTACAAGCTCTGCTTAGTTTGGGATCAGATGGCCGTGTGTAGAGGTGTCCCCTGGATATTTATTATTTATTTAATTATCAGGCAGGCGGATACAACTATTAAGTGCCCATATTCTGTTGTTCTCTTTGTATTATATATTCTGCTTGTCGAGTCGGTTTTTGAATCGACGAGTGCTTCCCCATTACCTTTTGGAACTTACTATTGTTATATTGGTTTATTGAGTAGTAGAGCTCTTAGTGCAGAGTTCGTCCGGGGAAGTACTACCACCTTACCCATTTTCACCGTGAAATTACAGGGAAATAAGACTTAACAACTTCACGTCTCAGGTCAACAGTCAACAACGCATTGGCGGTGCTCTGGTGTAGCAAATGTCCATAGCGATAACCACATACCATCAGGTGGACCGTGTGCTTGTTTGAAGGCTCGTAGGACAAAAAAATTACCGATTTGGCTTACTATTATAATGATGTGTTTTAATCAGGCATTTTTATTACTTAAATCAAGTTAATTGTTCTTGACTCTTATTACAGACTTGGAAGGAAGCCGACCACAATAATTTGCTCAGTTGGTGGCTGTATTGGTCTCATAAAAATATTCATGACGAATTATAATGCTTATATTGCTGTAGAGTTTTTAGAATCACTTATATCTTCTGGCCTTTATACCGTTGCGGTTGTATTGTGTAAGTTTAAATTTGAATGTTTTTTATAATTTTATTTTATAACCAACTAGCTGCTCCCCGCGGTTTCACCCGCGTTCCCGAAGGATGTAAAATTTTCCCGCCATAAAAATTATCCTATGTGTTATTCCAAGGCATTTTCTATATACGTGCCAAGTTTCATTCAAATCCGGTTAGTAGTTTTTGCGTTAAAGAGTAACAAACATCCGTTAAAACAAACTTTGGCATTTATAATATTAACAATTTATTTTAGTGATTGAAGTTGGTGGAGAAACAAAAAGAGTCACGGCTGGAATTATATTTTCCTATGCAGTTTACGTAGGAGAAATAATATTTGCATTCGTAGCAATGGGCTTGCGATATTGGAAATCCTTGATTATTATTGTTTATGCACCCATGATACTATTTATATTTTACGTAATTTTACTAAGAGAAAGCACCAGATGGGAAATGATTCGTGGAAAAATGATCGAAGCAAAAAGTACACTGAAAATTGTGTCAAGAATAAACAATATAAATGTATCCGCAAAAGAAATTGACGATATCGATGATCGAGAATTAAAAGACAAGTTTAATGTACAAGATCAAAAAGAAAAAGAAAATATGAAGGTCATATTAAATTCAAAAGAGATGATGACCCGATTAGCGGTTACTTCATTTTGCTTTTTTACATCAAGTTTCCTTTACTACGGTTTAGTTGTCCATTCTGTTCTGTTGCCTGGAAATAAATACACTAATTTCATATTATCATCATTAACATCATTTCCTGGAGAGCTGATTGCATATTACACCTTTAATAAATATGGCAGAAGAATTTCACTGCAATGCGGCTACTTATTTTCAGCTATTTCTTTGATAGCACAAACATTTTCTCCGCTAAGTAAGTACCTACGCGAAATAAATAAAAATGTCATGATTGTGTTCTGGATTCATTTAATGATAATAACCATAACATTCCAGCAATAATCTGGTTAAAAATATTCCTCTTCTTATTGGGAAAGCTTGGTGTGGTTATATGTTTTACCGGAATATACACATACAGTCTTGAATTATTCCCTACCAGTGTAAGAGGATCACTATTTGGTTGGGGGAATACCGCAGCCAGGGTTGGAAGTATGCTTGCACCACTTACGCCTCTATTGGTAAGACATTTTGTTATTTGTTTTTATTAAAAAAAGCTATTGCAACGGGCATCGTCAATGCGTTGTCGCTGAGACGTGAAGTTGTTAAGTCTCATGAGCCTGTAATTTCACCGGCCTTAACTTTCTAACCGAAACACAGTAATACAAGTGCACTACTGCTTCACGGCAGAAATGAGTAAGGTGGTAGTACTTCCCCGGACGAACTCTGCACTAAAAGTACCAACCAATGCGTAAATCAACATAATATAAACATGCATCATCTATATTCAAAACTAAAAATTGAATAAACTACCCTAAAGTGTTAGTAATAAAGTCGATAATCAATCTGAATATTCGACTTAATTTGAACGATTAAGTCGTTCAAATCAAGTCTTTGAAATAAAGAATTTGAGAATTCAAAATGCATCCATTAAATTTACGAACTTATCTATTAGTAAATAAAGTTTACAATTGAAAACAAATACGAGCGACAATTTTCGAATTCAAATTTAAATAGAGAACCGAAACGAGCTCGAGGCTAACAATCATACATACTAATTAGAGTCTTAAAAATTGTACATTAAGAATCAAATTTATAACTCGATTATTTCGTAGTTGTATATCTTTTTTTATCTAAATTTAAATAGAGAACGGACCGAGCTCGCTTCATGATGGTCCACTTTCCTATTTACATACAATTTTGAGTCTTAACTACTACTCAATAGAGACAGAATTTAAAAACTCAGAGTCGGAACCTTCTTGGTGTGTTAGGATTTTTTTTCGTTACGGAATTTCTGGATTCGGTCCCCACGCTCAAGGCCCGCGATAGAAGCTATGCAATAGCTTAAAAACTCTTGTGGGTTTGCTGTATCTATGCTTAGATATCAAATTTTAATTAAGTTAAAGTTAAAAGAGTAAGTAAGGAAATGTCCCATATTTCGGCAGGTTAAAGCTCTTTAGAATTAGTATTTTTTTAAATATTCTAACTACTAAACATGATATCATTTTGAAAGGAAAAGCATTATTTAAAGTGGTATTTTGCCAGTAATTTAATGTATCAATTGTATTGTTTTAGTTAAAATTCTTTTTTCTATTAATTTATTTCTGGACCTCTTTTTTGAAGCCATTTTGTGATAAATTTGGCTCTGGGTGCTAAGTTTGTGAGCTCGTGGCCGTTTATGATTATTTATTAATAAAAATATTTATCGGGTATACTTATGTAAACACACGACACGACATAAATACACGAAAATCATAGGGGACACACGAAAAAAAATATTACCAGTACTCCGTGAGTATAAGGCACTTTTTTGCTTAAACATTATTTTTTTCTACTTCAAATCAATTGTTTCGGAATGCAAAAAAAGCACTATCAAAACTTTTATTCAAATGGACTTTCCGTTACCTTTCCATACGTCCAGAAGTAGGAGCGTGCACCTTGCGGTGACACGGAGTGAATGGACTTTTGTATTTCGGTCTCAGTTTGGTCACTCATGTGATGGTGTTTGATGATAGAAAGATATTGAATAAAAAAGATTTATTTAATTTATCAAACAAATAAAACATATTGAAATTGCAATTTTTTTTCGCCAGTAACAAAACTAAAGAATTGACTTACTAGCACGAACTAGGAACTCTTTACCTTATATTCTATTGTATTTTTTAAAATTTCAGACAACAGAATTAGCAGCGTTACCATCACTTCTGTTTGCCTCGACTGCAGTAGTAGCAGCTCTTCTCTTAATGTTTACACCCGAAACTAAAACTCTGCCAATGTTCGACACTATAGCACAAGTAGAGGCTTATAAAACAAAAATCACAACACATTTATTAAATAAATAAAACAAATATGAGCATAATAGCAGGCATTTTATTTATAAACTACTTTAAATCGGCTTTATTTATTTTCCTAAGATACTTCGTATATTGCTTTTTTTATTGTTAAGTCTTGATTATTTTTATTCCTAACTAAAATACGTGAGAGGTAAGCTCTCCGAGGCCTCCGGGAAGCGGCTCGCCTACGAAGTTTGTATTCGCTGAATAAGGGGCCTGGAAGAAATACTGCAAATGACATGTGTCGTTTGACCTTAACTGTTTGTCTGTTCCAGATTGTTAATTAGGTATGTTCAAAATATTGTATAATTACGAAACACACGTTACTGTAAGAAACGTAAGATTTACTATACTTACCTACCTAAGTTGTCAATTTTGATTGCAATCGGGATGAAAGGGATGGCAGCGTATAAAACACGATCAAGCAAATAAACAAACATTGATTTTTTATACATTATTAATGAATATACTAAAAATATATGCACTTTTATACTCAACAAACGAGAACGCAAAAAAGTACATAAAGATCTTATGGAAAGTGCGGTAAGTGTAGAGTGAAAATTGCTGTAGGTAGTTAACTAGGTACTTTTATCAACCTTTGAATGTTGTGATGTTGCTTTACATTATTCAAAAACCTACACCAAAACATTTAATCCAAGCAATATGAACGTGGAATTTTTCGAAAAGTAGCAGCATCTGCTATGACGATGTTTAATAAAAATACTTTTACTATACTAAGTTGAAATTAAATGCGAATAAACACTTTTACTCGCCACTGACTTGTAGGTCTGTTCAAAAATCAAAACATATCCGAACAATTACTTGCTTTTGGAAACGAATGAACGATGAACTGTTTCACTCCAGCTGTCAAATGTATTGTGAGATTTTTTCAGCAACTGTTGCCAATTTTGCGACATTTAATATTGACTATGGGGACATCGAATTTTTGGAGTTGGCACCACTGATATCGATTTTAGTCAGCCGGAGCCAGTTAACCAGCTGTGAACGTTCGTTGGTTGGTGTGGGTTATTGATAATTGAATAACCACAAAACAATCGTGGATTTATTTTCGTTACCGTTTTCAGGATAATTCCTGTTCTTTTTGACATAAAGCAACGTTACTAAAATGGAAGGTCTTGAAGTTCGAATCTGTAACAGCATAAAAGTGAGTATCGGTGCACGAAACATGGAAAAAAAAATCAAGATAAATAAGTAATTAAAATCAATACTAAAAAATATTTCAGGGCAAAGCACTGTTTGCTACGAAGAAATATGATGAGGGAGATATCATATTGGAGGAGGATCCCTTGATCTCGTGTCAATACGCGTGGAACGCTGCATACCGATATCTGGCATGTGATTACTGCATGAGGTACATAACATAGCTCATACTAATTGCTAAGCCTAGCCGTACGAAAGATCGGTTTGTGTTGCGGATAACACTTTTGTTTTCTCTCGAGACATAAGTCAGTCTAATCTTTTTCTTTTTTATGTCACACCATATTTAAATATTAATCATTTAAACAGTTCCTAACTGCACTTCATGCTATGTAATCTATAACAGTTTGATACCCAAGATATTTAGCTAGGGTGTTCATTTGATTTCAGACGGTAAACACATCTTTAGTCTGGCGTTTTTAGGTCATATATGAATGGTATTAAGTGGGATATTGTTAACAGTTCTTTATCCATGTCTTCAGGCTTGTGTGAAAATATTATACCCATTTAGGCTCTTTAGTAACTTATTTATTACTTATTCAAATCTTGGCCTTTTGTTCCCTTAAGCAAGCTAATGTAAGTAAACTAACATGGTTTTTTAATCAATCCAATGCAGTTGAACTACAGTGTTATGTATTGATTATACGATTATACGATTATGTAGTAAAAATAAATTCTACAACAATTTTTTTCAAATTTCAGGCCATTGGAAAGTCCAGAAGATAATGTAAGACGTCTCACTGGCAAACCAGATATACTTCTACCACATTCATATTGCTATGGGACACAAGTTGAGCCCATAATCCACTGTGATCACTGTAGCACACCTTATTGTTCTCAAGGGTGTAAAGAAAAGGCATATTTTATTTATCATAGAGCATTGTGTTATGATTTAAATGATACTCAACATCCTATTGCAGTTCTTAAGGATACCTTTATGTGAGTGAATGCAACAAAGATTTTGTTTGTGGTTAAAAATATTTTTCCAGCTGATTGAGGACCTATTTGTCAGGCAATAGTTATTGCCTATGGCTTCTGATGTTGATATCTATAAATAATAATAAATATCCTGGGACATTCTTTACACACAGCCATCTGAGACCAAACTAAGTAGAGCTTGTACTATGGAATCCAGATAACTGATATACTACATATACACAACTTTATTTTTCCAAAATACATACAGTGTAAACTCTTTATAACGTTATCCTTTATAACGATAAACTCCCTATAACGTTGAAGTGAGCCCAAGTTGGTTGGTTTGTTCACTTTGTTTTGTTTTTTTTTGTTCACTCCATATAACGATAACTCTCTATAACGACAAAAATGCTCAGTCCCTTGAGTTTCGTTATAAAGAGTTTACACTGTACTTATAAAGATATTTACATCCACACACAAAACAAACAGACATGTTCAATGACTTTTGTACATGTTTGTACGTTTGTACTGGGTTGGAATCAAACCTGCATCCTTCGGTTTTGGAGTCAGAGTAGCTAACCATCAAGCCAATTGGCCTGTTGAAGACATATTTTTAGTACTATTTAGCAAAATAATAATACTGTTTCTATATTTGTACTAAATAGATATGATATCAATGTAATAACGAAACTGAGAACTGATCCTGACAAAACTCAAACTTTACTCTATTTTTCTTTATTTTTCAGGCATATGCATTACCCACCTGAGACTACAAATATTATGCTAATCGTCCGAATACTGGCCTACATTAAAGAGAACCCAAACCCCTCATCATGTGCATATGCAGTGAAACAGTTCTGTCATCGAACAATGAATGAAGATGCAGAGTTAGTGCATAAGTTGCTTGGAGAGAAGTTCCAGGATCAGTTGAATACATTAAGGGAACTGACAAGTAATGTTGTGAACGGAGAATCTATTCAGGAGGTAAGGTTGGGAAAATGTTGATGTTTTAATTTTTTTGTATATTGGACATCACTGGCCAGAGAAAGAGAAAAGTGGAGTCAGTTGGAGGTTTGCTATAACAAAGCACAGAGATATTACAACTAAAGAGCATGATCAATAAAATTGTAAAATATCTGACAGAAGGCTTATAATAATAATAATCTAAAGCCAATAGGCCAGTTGGCTTGGTGGATAGTAGTGATGTGCTGAGTCGCTGTTTTGGTGGATCAAGTCGACTCGAGTCGGTTTATACGGTATTTGAATCATGACTCGATTCCACGATTCGAGCCCACTATTCGAGTCCTATATTTTGTATTCGAATGCCATACAGTCTATGGGTCCACAACTCGAGTCTAGAAATGCAAATTCAAACGTTGAGTTCCAGAATCGAGTCCGGCGAATCAAAATAAATTGGTAAACGAGTAGGCGCGTCCAATGCAAGAATCGAACCTGACTCGAGTCAAGCCGTACTGGGCACATCAATAGTGGATAGAGATCTGACTACCATGTTTCAAGTCGTGGGTTCGATTTCCACCCAAGACAAACATTTATGTGCATAAACATGTCTGTTTGATCTGTGTCTGGGTGTAAATATATTTATTTTTAAATAAATACAGTGTACACTCTACATAACGACACTAAAGGGACTATGCATGTTTTGACGTTATAGAGAGTTGTTGTTAAGAGCGTTGACGCCGATTTTACCTGCTTGGCCCAAAAAGCGTACTTTTCAAACCAATTTATCTCTTTAACAAACGTATCTTACGAATGTGTGAATTACTAATGATTTTAGGAAATACTTCGATCTAAAAAGTTAGCTGAGAACATTTTTAAAATTAAAAGAGTATTCGTGAATTCTAACCACATGAACGAACAGTGTTTTCAAAATTCCTAGTACAGTGGTCATTTCGAAGCTTAAAATATCCGAAACCACTTATACAATTTACAAACAAACAAACTTATTTAATTGTTCAGATCCTTGAGCAAAAAGCCACCAGAGGTTTTTTTTATGATTAACTCCTAACATAATATAAATCAAACAATAAACAAAGTGAAAATAACAAAAAACACGGTTGCGAAATACATTATTTCCTCCAATAAATCTTACTTAATTTTACAAAATAAACGTGTATTTTAATAAAATAGTGTCCTCTTTACAAAATACGATACAGAATTCAGCTTATTGAATTTAATTTAATTTATTACAATTTTTTTTAAACTACTATAAAACTGTGCGCGTAAACATGTTCAAATCAGTCCGCCGCGAGGTCTCTCAGGGAGTGGACGTATAGCTCCTCGTGACCTCTCCTAACCTTTGGCACCGAGTGAGTTTATAGTGCGACCAAACGATCTTGGGTTGGTAAGTAAAATATTTAATTTAATTTAGATGACTGACAACAATATTTTTCGACACAAGAAAAATTGTTTCAGATGCCATGGGGAATAAAAACAAAACAACAATACTAGTTATATCGAGGAAAAAGAAGAGATAAAATCAAGAGATTTTAGCTATAGCCAGAGCTAAGAGGTTGGTAAAATAGTATTTTTAATAGAACTTGATTTGCTATTTATGGTCCTCGTTTATTAACTTACTTCCTTCTAGGGAAAGATTCTACTGCTTAAATACATAGACGAATATTGAAATTTCAAAAAAATATATTTCTTCAAACTAAACCGCCGATCATCTGATAACAGTATTTTGACAAGCTTTTATTTAACTTGCAATGTTTGTATGTGTGTATAATAATAATAATAATAATAATAATAAATTTTATTTTACTCCACAAATTACATGCAATAATAAAATAAAGTTGACAGGAAGATTGGGAAAAAATTGCAATTTGAGAGAGATCTGGAGTCCTAACTAAGCCTGAGCGTGTATTTTGGAGCTCCAGGTCCTTAATTACAGTAGTCAACGTGGTGCGTAAGTGTGTATAAATGAGTAAGCATTTGTGTGTGTGTGTACGTGCGTGTGTATGCGCACGTGTGTGTGTGTGCACGTAGCAGTGCACACACGTGCAGTAGTAATGTTAATTATGCAATATGAATTTATAACAATACCGACATTATATAACATAATATTTATACAATGAAATTATCTATATAATATATATTATTTTATTTCGTATTAATAAATTTTATTTTTGTAAAATATAATATTGTAGGTAGGTACATATAGAGTGATAATATATATCCTATCTATTTTACCACATTAAGGATCTTTTCAGCTTCAGAGTAGTCCAGATTAAGTAACCAATTGAAGACTGTGTGTTTGTTCGGTTTAAATCTTGCAACTGAATTTTAAAGTAGTTATCCTCAACTGATTGAGCTGAGTTTTTTTCTGGACTAATATCCTGGATATAATAATATATGGATCCTGGGCAAAGTCTAGCGGTCATACTGTGGGGAATACGAGCAAACACGTAACCCTACACTGCGCACGATCTAACACTTGGCAGGTTTTATAAATTAATATTTTTTAGATATCAATGTTGATTGCACAGTAAAGTTGTTGCATGTGAGCAGTTAAAATCGACCCCTAGAATCTTATATAATACTTTATAGTTTGGTAATTTCATGTTTGTGGTTCTAATATTGCTGGGGCTTCTAGTTTCTCTGAACCATTTTAATGATTTTTTTTCTGCATACTAAACTTGATTCTAAACAACATCCCAAAGGCTCGTACTTTTTTAACATCCTTTATATTATGTAATGTTATTTATGAATGTATGTAATGTTTATGTTATGTTAACCGTTTACGACTTTATTTACTAACCCTAGTTTATGGTTTTCTTCAGGCATTGTAAAGAAAAAACATACGTTGAGAGCAGAGAAAATGTCGAAATCCAAAATGAAGTAATGGTAAAGCATAAGTACTTAATGTATTGTTCACAATATTTCATATTTATGTACCTATGGATTTACATCAATTTTTTTTAAACAGACTCAGCCCAGAAGAAGCCGCGTCATCCCAAACTATAGAAGCGACATATACAAACAGCTGGTACGCACAGCAAAGGTGACGTGGGGCTTGAATAGAGAGATCACTAGAACCATCTACGTCGCAGTAATAGAGCCCATCATGACATCTGCCTCGAGCGCATGGTCTCCAGCCACTAAGCTAGAGCTAATCAAGAAACAATTTGACTCGCTGCAGAGATGCTTTGCCCAAAAGATCTGCAAAGCACACCATACAGTATCACGTACGTCAGCACTTACGCTGTCAGGACTTCTCCCGCTCGACCTGAGGGTGCAAGAAGCCGCAAGTCTGTACAGGACAAAAAGAAACCTCTCTCTCGACTACTTACCAGCAAGCAAGGAGCTCGAAAACAACGTTAGCTATTTGGACCAGAAACATCCGTCCAGACTCATATCCACGGACTTCGAGCTCCTTGAGACTCCTTTAGACCCCGAGACTCTTAAATCCCACCATGTCGCTAGCCCTCAAATCTATACAGATGGCAGCAAAATAGAGGGCAAAATATGAGCTGCTCTTACATGGTGGGAGGGGGCAAGGGAGACCATTAACCAACAATTTAGCCTGCATCCCTCGTGTACAGTATTCCAGTCGGAACTCTACGCACTCTTTAAGGCAATTCAGATGGTGAAACTTAGCAAGGAACCCATCGTTAGCATACTGAGTGACTCAAGATCCTCACTCGACCTGCTAAAAAATCCCAAAACGAGCCACCCCTTAGCCAAACCCATCGCATCCAAGAGTGCTTCGAGGAGATTAAAGCGGAAGAAAGAGAATTACAGCTGTTCTGGTTAAGGGCACACGTGGGCACCACTGGCAACGAACGAGCCGACGAGCTCGCCAAGTCGGTAGCGCTCACCAAAACAACCCAAGACTACGACAAAATCCCCCTATCCTTTGTCAAGATGAAAATCAGACAAGAATCAGTCCGCAAATGGCAGGTCTGTTACGAGACGTCCGGCACTGGGACAGTCACAAAAACGTTCCTTCCAGACGTCGACAAGGCGTACCGGATAGTAAGGACTACTAAACTGACACCCCATCAAGTGCAAGCTTTGACAGGACACGGGGAAATAGCCGAGTACATGTACAGATTTCACCTTAAAGACACCCCAGGGTGCGAATGTGATAACTCAATTAGGGAGACATTGTGGCACATAATTCTTTACTGCCGTCATTGACAGCAGTAGACCAAAGCGGCAGTCCAGAATAAACCATCCGAGGCCGAAATAGCTTAAACTCTAATATTTAGAATTATAAATTTTGATGAATAAGTGTAACTAAATTTAAGTAAATGCTAAGTTATTTATTGATAATCCATGTATCGGCAATAGAAAAATTCAATGTAACACTATTATTAAGGAACCACAAGCCTCAGTTCAAAACAACGAGCTGAACACGCGCGGAAAGATGTTAATTTTTAGAAACACAATACAATTGATCTTAAAATAATTTATCGTAGAATCTTCAAAGAGTACGGACTAAGAGTCCGTAGAAAATGTAAAAAGAAATAAATAAAAAAATAAAATAAAAAAAAAACTATAGAAGCTTTTGACTTGGTAATATAATTCTCCGATTAATCCGTCAGCTCCCGCTATAGGGGAAATAATAAACATTTTTATTGTAACACCGTCATTTGTTTACCTCGGGTGTGTAAATTTTAGTGAGAATAAAATTTGAAGACTAAAATTTCATGCACTGATATTAGCGTGTTCCACTATTTTAATATCGTACGTATAACAGTCAGTAAGTAGCAGTTAAGATTAGTATGTTTTAATTTTCAGATTCTCGAAGCAGAGGTTCCGCTTGAAACCAGTGTAGTTATTGAAGGTCGGAGAATAATTGATCTTAAATTTTTTATAGATCAAATTAAAACATTCAATAACCATAATAAGGCAACTGGCTGTACTTTTGATAACTTGAATATCGTTAAAGAGCGCAATATCGGAAAAGGCAATGAAACATAGGTTATTAGAATATTATAATAAGTGTCTGTTGCCAGAAATTGTTGACCCGAGACAGTCTAGGTCGATGCCACTACGGAGCACGACTTTCTAGTCATATTATTAAATATTTTTGTTATTATAAATAGCATTTTTAGTTGTTGATTTTCCATTTGACGACGTGTGTTTTTTTTTAAACTAGTATCCAAGCTCATATTATAAATGCGAAGATAAATATGTTTGTTTGTTATGCTTTCACGTTAAAATAACTGAGCGGATTTGGATGAAAGGCACATGGGTAGTAATTTTTGTAAAAGAGTAACAAATATTCATCCAAATACCCATCTATATAAATTCTCAAACATTCGCCTTTATAATTATTATTTGAAAATATGGTCTGATTGAATGATCTATAATATAATCAAATTTAAGTACTATATTTTCATCAAAATCCGTTCCGTAGTTCTTACGGGAAAAAATAAAAAGCATGCAACCATACATCCTCATAGACTCGTATTTATAATATTAATCGTAGTAAGATTTTACATTACTACATTTCTAACTTTTCACGCCTGATTTTGAAAATTGCCAATTTATTTCACAAGGCTGTAATAGAAATAAAAATAAACTGACTTATAAATAAATATTATTTAACATAACTCAACGGATCAACATGGTTAGTTTGACTATAATAACAGTGAGTGCATCAACTCTACGCACACAGTTACGTGCGCATCTGTCTGAGTGGAAAGAACACTGCAATTACCTAAATATTGTGCCGAGGATTTGGCGTTAACGCTCTTAAATGAAAAGAAGAAAAAATTGTATTGGAAAAAGAAAAAAAAATATTCCCCGGACGAACTCTTCACTAAGAGCTCTATAACTCAAACTTAAGAAATCTCCTCCATGGCAATCCATCCAAGCCAATGTTAATGTTTTTATAAGTTCAGGTTAGAAATTAGAAAAAATATATATATGAGGTTGGAAACTTTAGAAGAGGCATTGGACTGGACTAAAGTCGTCTGTGGCCGAGAGTTGACTCAAAGCTACTTCCTTCTTCCCCATCCGAATTCCCAGATGTCTCCCCATGCAGTGTGTCCTGTTTATAACACCAGCAAATTATGTCTTCCAGTTCCTAACACCAGAAGGATTTTGTTCTTTGGTGGCACTTGTCGGCACAAACGGGCAAGGTATCGGTACAAGTCCTCTGGCGATGTGGGTGAATGCTGTCCAGGAGCTTACCATGTCTGATGATGAGAGAAAGCAAGTAGATCTGTTCATTGACAAGCTTTATGAGGATATTCAAGAAGGTCAGTACAAACTGGGATCACTTAATCTCCACGTAGGGAGGCTGATCCGCCGCCTCGTGCATAATCCATGGTGCAGTCGGTCGTGCCGGAGGAGACGCAAATATTCTGCCCTAACGATACATCGTATCTACATTACCTTTTACTATCGCACCTCTCACCATCGACGGGGAGTTCACTCTCACACATTGGAATCAAACTGGTCTCGCACGGTGCGATTTCAAAGGAGCTTCCTGCCGCGGACGCTCCGGTGATTTACCCACTTATAGGATACTTAAAGAAGTGTGTGAAGAGATTTATTGTTGGGACGGCAACGCGCGACTTATACCCACGGTGTTGCAATATGCTGCGGTGACCGTTTACGTTAAATAAGCAGACGGTCCACCTGGTGGTAAGTGGCCAACGTAGCCATTTGTAACAACAGGGGCATCGCCGATGCGTTATCGAACCATGAAGAACCATGAGACATGAAGTTGTTAAGTCTCATGTGCCTGTAATTTCACGGGTCTCCTTACCTTTCTAACCGAAACTTTGTAATACAAGGACACTACTGCTTCACGGTGGAAATGGGTGAAGTGGTAGTACTTCCCCACACGAACTCTGCACTAAGAGCTCTTCTACACAAAAATAATATATATAATATACAAATTTCAAAATGAGAAGTATAAAATAAAGAAAAAAAAATTGCTTTGTATCAATAATTTTTTTTTTACAGAATCTGGCTCATTCCTTAACACAGAAGGCACAGGACTGTTTCAATTGCAAAGTGCATGCAACCACAGCTGCACTCCAAACGCAGAATCAACATTCCCATATGCGAACCATAGAATACAACTAAAAGCAGTTAAATGCATAATGCCTGGAGATGAAATTTGCATCAGTTATTTGGATGAGTGCACATTGGAAAGATCGAGACATTCCAGGCAAAAAGTAAGCATTAATAAACTTTTTCTATTCCAATTCGAGGTAAATAATCTGCCAAAATCTGCTAAATAGGGAATTTAGCTAATACAAACTTTGTCGGCGAGCCAGCATTCCAAGGCGTCGGAGAGCCTTCCTCTCACTTGATTGTGTAGATAGCAAATAATACAGAGCATATAGGTCGCGACGCAATATCGTTGGGCTATTGTAATTATCCTGCTCTGTATGATTTTTATTAACTTAGTCATGTTGTGATATCCTATTATTGGCTCTGGACTCATTATTCATTTATATTAAGCATGTATAATTATATAAAGCTGTTGGATATCCTAAGAAATAAAATAAAATAAAAATAAATCCTTGCAGAATCGAAGCTCTGATGGGTAGCAGTAAAATTCTTATCAATGAGAAATAGAGCAAAGTGTCCTAATAAATTCATAAGTGTGCACTTTAGTTGCCATTATTATGTTTTTGGACGCGGTACCAAAACTTTACGTATGAAAAAAAGTTGCGACTGGATAGGATGTTATCGCCAAATACTCACCCTGTCTTACAATTTATCCTTGTAAATCAGATTCAATTCTGGAAAAAATATATGATACACGTCCATCGTAAGGTCACGTCTATCGAGCATCGAGCTGCTGACAGAGATCATTCTGAATCGGCTAAATAGGCCTTTGTTGAGCGTTGTCCTTGTCTTTCATAATTTCGTCTATTCTATAATTCTTAAGGTAGAATATCTCTTTCTAAAACTTGTTTTTTGAAGTGAAAATTTCTTTAGGCGCGTTACGCGCACCATTGAACTAGCGACACCGTTACCGACACCTCTGTATATAAGTATCTACATATAATGGCCCCGTAACTATATATGTATATTATAAACATATATTATGTGTATACATAATTTACAAATGTTGTACGGAAACATAGATTCATGTCAGTTTTCACTTCTGTCGGCACTACCGGAGTGCCACTTTTTTTGTAATGTGCGCAATTTGCCATAGTTTAGGATTTGGCCACAGTATCCCACCACCCTGTCGCGAAACAATATATTTCTGTAAACAGTGTAGAAAATAAATATGTAATGTACTTATTCACTTATATATTTAACAGGAATTAGCAGAAAACTATCTGTTTGTATGCTGGTGCGAGCGCTGCGTCGCTCAATCAGCTCAACCTGACTGCACCAGCGAGGAAGAGATGAGCGCTGACGAGACGAGCGACGACGAGGCGAACCACGAAGTAGTCGACGCGGACGACTGATGCTCTAACTTACTTTCCTTCTGCCTTCTAGGCCTGTGAATGTCTGGTCTGTGTGGCAATGGAAAATATAGTCCAAGTGAAAGTGCTATTTTACAAATGTTTATATTTTGTATAATTTGTTAAGTAAAGCATTTATTTTACTTTTGTTTTACTTTTTTTTTTGTAAAGTATTGCGGGAGGTGGCTTCGCTTCTGAACTTTAATACTTGTAGTGAAAATTGTGGATCGATGGACTGTAGTTGATATCTAAATTTATGTCTCGTTCGAGGAAAATTTGCGAAACGATTTTTTTTGGTTTGTGGCGAGTAAACTCGAAGTATACAGTTAAGGTATTGCACCATTGTATTAACAGTATCACCATGAATGTTTTAGATGTATAGTTACAATAAAAGTAGCACATTTTTCTCATGCCTCCACATTCGCCAGCACACATTCAGTCAGTCTCATTTTACCTGAAATTTGAACGTAGAAAGAACGGTTTACTAACTAGGATTGTTTATTGCATAATAAAGTAATTATTGTTGTAGTAAATTAATAATTGTCTTCTGGATACTATAGTTTCTCGTGTACTCTAGTGATATAGTATTCTTAGTAATATATTTAAGGGTATTCAATACTTCACATATTTATTTAATTAAAATCTTTATGGGTAGCTTGTTCTTCAATGTTATATAAAATAGATGAATTAGAAAAGATGCAAACTTATTGCAAAGCGGTAAAGTTGATTTTCATATAACATTCTTAAACATATTTAAGAATGTTATATGAAAATCATGACTTCTTGTAATGAACTATGAATATTATTAAGAATAGAGACTACAGCGATGAAACTTTACCTTTGTAGGATACTTGGATTCCCAAATACATTTACTTATTTATTCAAGCTAGACGAGGTTTATGTGAAAAATAAATAAAAATTATTTATATTATTCACTAACGGTAAACTGATGAATTTTTAAATACATAATTATACTTATAATAAATATAAAGGATGATCCAAATTGAGTTTCCTATGTTGGCAGTACTGTAAAAAGAATTTGTCGATAATGGCACGTATTTGAAATGCTAGTTTAAAACAACATTACGATATGAATCGCTTAACTACGGCTCAATGTGTTAAAATTATTCAGTTATTCTACAGAAATAACAATTCTGTGTATTTAGTGTATAGAGCTTTACGGGAAGATTATGGTCAAAACAATCGTTCTACTTAGGCACCAATCCGAAACATTAAGAAAAAATTAAGAAACTGGAAGCATTGGGAGATAGACCTGTGTGCATCATCGTGCGCTCAGCTGAGAATGTTGCTGCTGTGAGCGATAGTGAGGCCGAAGACCCAGATTTATCAATCCATCGTCATTCTCAGAATTAGAGCCTTTCTTATGGCTCCCTTTGGCGTATTGTGCATAAAGACTTGCACCTGCACCCGTATAAAATATAGATAACTCAAGAACTGAAGCCCATATGCCATGGACAGCGAACAACTTACGCGGATTGGGTGTAAGCGCAGCACGTAGTTGATGCAAATTTTTTAAAAAAAATTCTCTTGCTGAAGCACATTTCATAGTCACTGGGTTAACAAACAAAACCCCCATTTGGGGAGAGGAAAATCCTCACGTGATACACGAGGCACAATTGCATGTCCAAAAAGTTACTGTGCGGTGTGCGTTGTGGTCAGGTGGATAAGACTTGACTTTTTTGGAAACAATTAAAGGCATACGGAAACAGTCAACGGTGAGTGATATAGGCGCATGATAAGCGATTATTTTTGGCACCAAATTTAGGATATCCATGTGGAAGATAAATGATTTCAGCAAGACGGCGCAACATGACACACATCAAGAGAAACGTTAGATGTTTGGCGTGATAAGTTTAGAGGTCCCATTACACGTCATGGTGACATCAACTGGCCTACAAGATCAGGCGATTTAATGCCGTTAGATTTTTTCTATGGGGTTTTCTTACCCTCTGTTATGGCATTAGTATATTCGACATGTAATAAGGGCCGTACAATGTTCAACGGTTGTTCGCTTGTTGACAATTTTATTTGCTGTTTACCTACATTGTTAAAAAAAAAATATTGTATAACATTTAGTTTTATCTAACATTATTATAATTTTACATCTCTAACTTTCGCCGTTCTGTACGATCCATGAATGATCTACCGAAATTTTAAACTTGTATTTCTCATAGTAAGTGAATTGTATTCTGTTTTTGAGAAATAAATGTCTTAAACCGTATATCGACACACATCGAAACTCACATCTAACGATTTTTAGCTGAAACAACTACCGAATCTTGTGAAAATCACCGATGTAATTTTACATATACTCGTATAATGAAAACCGATAAATATTTCATTAGTAAATAACTAACTAATAAAATATGACATAGCGCATGTTTTCGTTTTATGAAAGTTAGGAAACTTATATTGGATCATCTTTATTTATAACTTAGGAACTTAAATGAGTGGATACCACATTCGCCGACATCATCATTTAACAAGACGGTTTTGTAGGTTTTGTAGTAAGATTCAAGATGTAATATAAGTTGTAAGTACGTAACACGTATGTTGTCTACGAGAGTTGACTTTCTTGACGGGTTAATATAATAGATGTCTATTCTATGTCTACTCTTTCAAATAGATAGTTGGTAAAAAGTAAAAATAATAACTTTATTTAGACTTTATTACCCCTAGAGGTTTATGTGACGGTAGTGCCGATAAACCTAGGTTTCAATAGGTGAACTTAAAATTACTAATGCTCTTTGGTAAAATTCGGAATAAAGCACAAAGCGTACTTTACCCGCGCACTCTTTGATTAAATGGCTACTGAAAGCAGCGTAAAATTTTTCATAAGCGTTTTTAAGGAAAGTTTTAAGAGTTATTGTCCGTGAAGGATTGCTTTTACTTTAAAATGAACTTCTCCCCTATTCAGCTAATACAAACTTCGTCGTCGAGCCGGCGAACCAACGCCTCGGAAAGCTTGCCTTTCACGTGATTGTGTAGTTAGCGAAAGAGACAGAGTATAGATGCCGCGACGGAACATCGTTGAGCTAGTAGTGTCAGTTTCGTTATAGAATCGAAGCCTAGTATTAGCAAATGATTGAAAAAGTTTAAAGTGAAAAAGTGAGGAATGATTTGCAATGTCGGCGATTGAACTAAATACCTAGGTATTTATTGAGCTGGTTCCTTGTTACACAGATGAAAGAAATTCATTATTATTCACACGTAGTGGCGTCTACAAACTATGAAACAACTTTGTGATATGAAGAATCGAAATTTGGCTTCTAAAATATAGCATTCTCCCAAATTGCCAGCGCTTATATTTATTATATATTTATATTATTATATTATTATATTATATTGTTCTACATTTTTTGAAAAATAATGTAAATAAATAAAGATTATTATTAGATAAAAAATGTTTCTAAAAACTTTTAACATCCACTTTAACGTATTTTCTTGTAATTTTGGGAACGTAGGGATGTTACTACATACCTGTACCTAATTCATAGATTCTATTTACATTTATAATGTTTAGGCATATATATTATTATTCAATATATATTTATTTAAAAATATTATTTTGGAATTTCAATTAGTCATTACGAAAATGCAACGAAATGTCGCCTATCTTGTCTTAGTTTTGCATGCAAGTACTTACCTGTTAATTGATAAATTTAAATTTTATTAATTCATTAAGGCAATTAAATGGTTTAAATATTGTTATAATAAAATTAACGAATATCGTTAAATTAACCAAATTTTACACAATGGCCTAAATAAATTATTGTTATTTTATTTTTTATTGTAAATAAGAATTTATTATGAAGTTATTGCAATAAAAATTGTATATTATTAATAATCATTTTTTTTTTCAAATGTCGTTTAGTAGTAAGATAAAAGTAGAATTTTGCAGGGTGCAAAGTTGTACCAAAAATATGTATATTAGTTTTTATCGATTATCTGTATCATCTACCTGCTTAATCTTTTAAATAACTAGCGCATTTTCAAAATGCCAAATTACATATTGATAATAAGTACAGTATTCTATGATGACTAAATATGATAATAAAAATATTTCTCTGTGGGCAAAGAGTTTTATTTGTAGTCGTACCTAATTAATACATTTTGATATAGCCGATCGTCCAAAAATATTATTTTCATGGCCAAAGTCTAAAAATTCAATAGCAAGGAGTCTTTACAATTTCTTAAGCGCAAATTCATTATTTTAATGATCAACTTTATGAATGGAATGACACGATGTATTTTCCTCTATTGCTCGAGTCAGCAAAGGAATTTTCCTAATGAAGAATGTTTCAAAAGTTGTCCTGATTTTCCGGGCGAAGCGATCGCTTCATTCAATTCAGGATGAATATAATTTTGCGAAATATAGAGTAGCTACCTCCTTTGAAAACATTTTTTTTATGAGGTAAGTATTTATGTACAATTTTGGATTGTAGTTCCCTCTTTATAGGTGGATACCTAATTTATGCATTTATAGCCATTTTCATCGGAAGTGCTATCAACATAACCTATAGGTATAGCTGTGCAGCAGTACAGGACATTCATAGTAATAAATGATGATCGGCACGTGAGGCATTTTCTGTGACGACTTTCCACAATTGAAAACAAATCGAACCCTATTACAATAACGAGAGGGTTTGCCGAAGTAAAAAGAAGTGCAGATTTGGTTTTAACCTAAGTAAAAATACAATAACCACGTACAGGAAAACGCCGAGACGACCTCCCACCAGGTGGACCGACGACCTGGTCAGAGTTGCTGGAAGCCGATGCAGGCGGCTCAAGACCGTTCGAGATTGAAATCCAAGGGGGAGGCCTATATTCAGCAGTGGACATCCCTGGACTGATATGATGATAAGTAAAAATAAAACAAGCACGTCTTCACTCTCAATGTCTAAGTATGGGGACTCCTACAAAAACACGAAACAGAACTTGCTTATTTCATAATGAAACTAAAAACAATAATTCGGGAATGTTTCCCAATGTAATAAATCAACTTTACAATGAGTAAATCAATTCTTCACCAGTCTCCCATCACATCTTAAATCGGCAACAATACATCCTTGATTAATTCAAAACTTCTGAAGCCTTTAATTATCCGGAAGCTGGAGGTCACTTGTACACCAAGTGCGTCCTACAGTTAATTATAATTGAAGTAAATAGGGTTCTGTTGTTTGTGGGAAATTGTAAATTGACGTAATTCTTCTCTTTCGAGGGTTTAGGCTGTTTCATGAATCGTTAATTTGTTTCGACTCTTGAATAAACAATTGGAAGGTAAACATTTTACATTCAAGAGAAGTATCATTTTAGAAATAGTAAGCGTTCATCGTTTGATAAAGCTATACAAAGCGGCAGTTCTCTTCCTGCTGAAATAACTTTCTGAAACTTTCGATCTATTTTCATGCGGGTTTTTACAAGTACTGGTATTTGAATATACAGAAAATTTAAGAATTCAGCAGAGCGGAGCTGCTTTTGTTCCAACTTACTTGTGAACATTGGGTTGGCGATACATAAAAAATAACTTGGAATAGACAAGACAAAGTCCTCTCGGGCAAAGCCTAAGCCCGGCTCAATGCAAACATTCATTCATGCCCACCCTACTTCAAACGACGTCTATCCTTAAAAGGGAGGAGAAAATTATCTCGTGAATAAATTATATTTTCCCCCCTTTATGAAGACAGTTGAAGTGCATTTTCGTCCATGTTTTTTTTTCTCGTTTGGCTTAGATCAAAGACATTGCAGGAATTCCGTTCGAGCCCTGACCCCGCACAAAAATAAAATGAATAAAGAATTTAATGTGACTTGATGTCTTGGGATAATAATGTTAAAGTGCTTTAGAATGTTTCTATGGCGAAATGTTTGTGTTTACAATTGAATTTTCTTTGTGGGTTTTTGCACTTTTTGGTGATTTACCAAAAATTTAGGCGGGATGTCGGTGTCGTTTATATTTATGAAGTACCTTTGTTCGTTTTTATTGTGATGGTTAGCTGTTGACTTAACTGTAGCAGCCTTATTTCCGATGTGAAGCAAATGTTTGTCAGAATTCTGAACTGTAGATTAATGTAATTAGCAATATCCAGATATTCTAGTAGTCCGTTTATCTTTACCACCTGTATATCCATTGTTTTGTACGCCCCGATGCACTTGCACGGTATCCCAAAAATCAACGAAGGTACCGACTCAAAATATACCAGGAGTGCACAGAATAAATGATATCTTGGTTCAGATGTTAGAAATAGTTAACTGTATCTCTCTGGTCCAATGCTCTAATTAAGGATCTACATCAATTTGATATATATTAGGGGTCTCCCAAGTTAGGTTAGGTTAGTGAAATAGAGCATCTGTTTCATAGCTCACTGAATGTTGTTAGTTTATCAAAGTGGGTAGTTATCGTCATCTTTGGTCTTATTCAAGATTCATATGTCATAATAGCTTTGATCTCACCTTATTATGAAACGGGAATGTACTCGTACATAACATTTATTTTCATTTTCTCCATAACACAAATTAAAGGGATCAAGCCTGTATCAAATTTAATTTATCTTTCTGCTTATTTTGTATACCGATTGTATTTTTTTTATTGTTGTTATAGTCTGAATAAGGTTCTCATAAAAAGAGAAATTTAAAAAGTTCTCCGTAATACATATTAGGAAATTTTGATCAAACTAAACGTACTTTTTTACGGGATTTTTTAAGAAACCAACAAGACCACCATTAGAAGACGCATTGTAATGCATGCTGGGAACAGCTATTTTAATAAATTGATCCTTGCATCATTCATATATTTGATTTAATTATTTTGTAATATTTGGTCGAGCGAAATGATCGTAGACAGCCAAAGGGTCGTCAACCCTACCACGTAGGTACCTCCTTCGATTCACATCACATTCTTCACAAAACTAAATGCGATTAGCCTGTAAAAGGGCCCATCGTGTGGTTTTCAAAGGACCGACCCTTTGTAGAAGTATAATATGCTTCACTAGACGAATGTGCTAATAACGATTGCACAGATATGGATGGTGTTTAACTGAGGGCCAGATTTAAATTAAAATCATCCCCTTACTTTGAAGAAATGGCTCCGAGGGTATTTAATTGTGATCCGTTTGGAATATTGGCGTTCTACTGAGCGGGTTGCGTATAATTGGCGAATTTTATACTCAAATGCCTTTTGTCGTCTGTTATTGAGTTACTCGGGCGTTCTTTCGACGAAACGGAAAATTGCTTCGTATAATGAAAAAAATTGTATTGAGATAATGCGGTTTTGGTATTTATGGAAATGTCTCGCTGTCTGTCGCAGTCCTTTAATTTTGGGCATTGTTTGACAAGAACTTTTAAACGAAGAAGGTACAAGCAGGGAAAACGAATGGTAAATGAATGGGTATTTCTCAATCTACTTATCTAATGCCCATTTCATTCCACGCAACCAGTATTTGTAGGCAAAGTTCAAACGTGGATTGACCGACCTGGTTTCTTACGTCTAAGTTCCGTGTTCCTCTGTACCGATAAATTCTCACGGACCAAAGCATTGGTCAGAAAAATCTGAATTAACTATTTTATTATTTTCTATATTAAGGCAGTAAATTTTTCGATACCCTTTAAAAAAACATGGTCCAGAATTAGTCTCAAAAATATTTCGTTACCGTTAAACACTGTCAATACATAAACAGATTAAAAAGAAACCAGAGAGTTTGGCGCAAGCCGTAAATTGAAAACCGCGGTGGCCGCCCACACTGCTATCGCCGCATCGCTTTGAGAAAATAAAAACAAGAAGAGTAGTCAAGAGCGAGTCGGATTCTTATAGATTGATCTGTTCAATTTGCTATTTTTAAATGCACTATAAGGTGTTAGACGCAGATGACTTTTACAATCTTACGGACAATCTGGGGTTTGGTTCAGTAAGGTAAATGACAATAACTCGAAATTTCGTTCCAGGCTATGCTCGGTCTCTTTGGGTAAGTACGCAATCATGTGAAAGGTCCACTTTGCAAGGTCTCGTTGAGCTAGCTCGTTGACAAAGTTTGTAGGTGTTAGCAGAATAAGGAGCCTATCAAAATACTGTCTAAAGCAAGTTAGATACCTACAAATTATAAAAATGGATTTATATTGTGAATCTATTCTTGTTTCAATATTCATGAATGGCCTGTGTAGTAAATATTTAGGTACATGAGTTTTAAGCTCCAATTTTATAGATCTATGCTAAAAATCGATCTTTTGCTTTACTTCAAAACTCATTACTTAGAAACGGCAAAAACAGAACGGATAACTACCAAATTGCCCAAAGGTTTGGATTTCACATTAATTTTTACGGAACTCTAAAAAAGAAACGGAATGAAAATAGGTTAAGCGCACCCCCGGGGCCGGGTAAGGTCTCCGAGATCGGTTTTGGACAAAGGGCGCTAGTTTGTTACTCTGTCCCTAATAAAAATTTAGCAACGCGTACAATTGAAAGTTGTTGCGCCATCTTAGCTCTGCCGTGTTTATGGGAGTACCTACCATTTGGTTCGGCTGATATTCTGCTTGAATTTGAACTATTCGCATGTTATTTTCTGTTATAACAGAATCCACCAGGTGTGTGTACGATAAGGGCCTAATTCAAAATTTTACTAAATTGAGTTACGATCATAGAGAGACTAAACAAAGTACGCTCTATCCGATTAATTATCGTTCTGAGGGTGCGATATGTTCTCGGTAACACCGAATGTATGGACATTCTGACACTTCCTGGCATGTAAACGGTTTAGTTCAGATTGAGTTGTATGTCAATAAGACATGGTGGTAAGACACCAGGAGTCTTAATACCTACTGAATGGGTTACATCATCACCAATTTCGACCGTAATGAAAATACAATAATGCTTACATAAACCTATTTTTAATAACATTTTGCATCTGAATTATATCACATATCATTGTTCATAAGGTTCACATTTAAATAAAAATGTGTAAACATAACCTAACAATTTCAAAGATCCTCAATAAATCTACGGGAAGATAAAGCGCGAAACTTCTAACAAAGTTGCGTTAGATCCCTTAATCCTTTTCTGCCTATCGAGTGTCCAAACAATATGTTTACGTAGAACCGAGTCACGTATGCTCGAGTAGCGATGTCAAGAAAAGTTAGAGTGTTCCTTAATTAGGCAGAGGCGACGGCGCGTTGTTAAATAGCACCGATTTGGAGCTACGTTTGTAAGGCTTAAGAGCCGGCCCTTGTAATCCCTCTACCCTCTACTTCTCCCTCAGCAACCCGTACATATGGAGGGAACCGATGTCAGTTCCAAATTCCTCGAATCGTAAGTCTCAGTGTTATTGCCGCTGCATAATTGAAAAATATTTTTGCTCGTTTTCTATGTGAAGTAGAAAGGCACCAAGCAATCATGTACCAATACCAAAATTTCATGGCGCATTTAAAACTGATAATTTATAGATTATATTCTGTCGGATGTTACATTTTCCCTGGATAGTGTTACTACTCACTTTTAATATCACCTATCTGCCAGTCGAATTCCCGACAAAATTGGTTCAGCCGTTTCGGAGATTAGTCGATACAAACAAACAAAAATAAAAAATAAAATGCACTTTTGACAAGCTATTTTTTTGATATAACAAACAGACAGTTCAGTTTTATTAATTTGTATAGAATAGTTTATATGCACAGTTTTATTTCCAATCTTATAGAGTTACAGTTAGTATTAATTTCCCTTTAGGTTTCTAGTTTCTTTGGAGCATTATGTATGGTTGTCAGCTTTACACTGAAGAGCTATGCTTATGTAGACCAACCATGCTGCCGTCTTACGTAGTGTTAGAAGGACAAGCATGAATTGCTATTTATGCCTCATAATCTGCGGGATTTGGTTGGGTAAGTTGGGTTAAGTCGGGCCAGCCATCCGCTGGTAGTCGCAGTCATCAATCTTGCTCAGACCCGCATAATCACAGAAAATGTAACGGCGGATTATATGCTGACCTCAATTTTTAAGCAATATTATACTTACTTATTATACTTTTGTTGGTACAAAGTTTTATAGAACAGAGTATCAGTAGAAAATTATCAGGATCTCAAAAACATCTATTCATTACATAACTTGTTAACCAATTTTTTATAACCACCATTTTTTTTTAATTATCTCTTTTAACATATTCTACGGACTCTTTAAAGATTGTATGATAAATTATTCTAAGATAAATTGTTTTGCATTTTTATAAATAAACATAAACATTTAAGCCCCCCCCATTAGGGGGCAACAAAATGTGACATTGTGCTACAAGGGGCAGTCAAAAAATAAAAAATTACGTAACATCCGACGCAAACTTCACGTTACAAATAAGACTACAATATTTCAGTCAAGTTCATTTACATTCCCTCATTTCATTCAATCAAAACGGGGTTATCCAAAGTTTACATAGCGATTAACAAATGAAAACATCCCACGTTATATTCTTACAATTTACTGCTAAGTTAGGGTGAAACAAACCTTACTTAAAGTCCTAAGGAATGTGCTAATAACAAGATCGAAAAACCCTACGAAGATAAGGTCGGAGGGTGAATTTTAATTAAATGCCTCGGACATTAATGAGATGAAAGTGAACTGGGGCCCTTAATCGTGATTTGTTTGTCCTATCGAGGGTCGAAGGATCAAATGGCTGATAAGTTCATGACGTGTTTAGCGCCAAAATGTGAGGGATTCAAATTAATAAGGCTCTGTTAGTATGTAATCATCATAACTTTTAGTCCACCTTTTCTTTTGCGCATCAAAATAAGCGTGACATAAATCGATGTCCCTCTTTAATTTCATAGAGTTGAAAAGAGTGAGGGATAGTTTTAGTCGTGTCAGTTTAAGTACAACCAATATTTTAGCACACCACAGACTTTAATACACACCAGCTGACGTCACCGCTCAAAATGGCCTCACATGCACCACTTTGGCATAAGCGTATTTTACAGGACTAAATTGTATTAAACTTTCTTCCTCCCTTTATCTTATTAAAATAGAAGGAGACGTACTTATTATATCTATAAATACGGTGACAGATTTCTACCTATTATTTGTGTTTATATGTTAACGATTTTAGCAGTAAGCGATCCTAGGGCCGTACCTCGAACTCCCTTAGTGGTCTTAATATGATACGCAGCTTAAGCTTTACCTACATGCTTTCATTACTAAGGCTTCGATATTCGTCCGTCTGTTTGTCTGTCAGCGGGCTGTATCTCGTGAACTGTAAAAGCCAGACAGTTGAAACTTTCACAGTGTGTGAGACTCGCACTTAGCCGCAATTTTTTTTAATCATAAGGATGAGAGAACAAGTACGTAGTCATCGTCACCTATGGATATTTTCAATACCAGGATTGCCATTTCTAGATAGCCTACCACCGTACTACGAATGCGGATCATCGTTTCTTATCAGGGATGTCATTCTGTAAGGAGAAAATAGCTCGACGATGTTTCCTCAGCTCTTTGCTCTGTCTCTTTCGCTATCTACGCAATCACATGAGACGTCCGCTCTTCGAGCCTCGTTGCACCACCTTGCCGACAATTGTTTTAATTATTATTGTGGTAATATGGAAGAAGGATACTAATGCTTGTGTTGTTGATTTATGTAAATTTTCATCGATCCCAAAAGCCCCAAGTGGCAGTGTGACATTTCCATTTTACATTATTAATCTCCTGAAAGTAACAGGTAAACAACTTTAAATAATACATACAATATTCAAGAAGTGGGTTAAAGTGGTAGTCATTGGTAACTTCGGACTTCATCAAAATTTCACAAGCTCCACGCGGAAAAAGCGGAAAAGGTTATGACAAAACGGTGTCGTTTCGGGTCTCGCCCCCTAAAAGGATTCCGTACTTTCGATCTCAGCGGGACAATAAACCTATTTCTTTTTGTTTTATCTTTTAGTTTAAGCATTGCGTTCAAAGGATCATGGTTGGTATCGAAGTGAGGTTGTTTTTAGTATTATTTGTTGCGTCACGTACACTAGTATTGCAGTACTATTAGGACACTAGTACTCCCTACTACGTAATACCCCCCAACTCATCTATATTTCGTTCGACTAAAAATACTGATGACTACTTGTCTCACACACCCATCCCACTTATTCTGCTAATATAAACTTCGTCGGCGAGCCGCTTCAAGGAGGCCTCGTCGAGCTTACCTCTCACGTGATTAGCAGTATTAGCGTAGTAAGCGACGGAGACAGAGCATAGAGGCCGCGACGAAACATCCTCAAGTTGGTGTAAGTTTCCTTACAGAATCGAGCACATGGTACCACGTGGTTAACAAAATTAATCCCTAAGTAGGTTGGTGTAAGATAGGTAATAAGTTACCCACCGAATAGAGGGAGCACAAATATTGCGCCGATCCCAAATGATTTTAAACACTGGAGAAAGAGGCTGGCTGGAAAAAAATTGTTAAATAAAAAATTATAATATATCAAGATTAAGAAGTATTCATTGTACAGGCGTATTTCCTATATACAGGCGAATTCGTATGGAGGCTGATATAATTGATATCGTATTGGTGATCCTACCTTTAAGTACCTAATCGGAATCTAATCTTACTTACGTAATCTCTTAAAGCTCGCCTAGTAATTTCAGTAGTGTCGTGATGCTCTGGAGTACGGACCTTTGGCAGCACCGGATATTAGTGCTGATACTTCGTAGTGGGAATACTACTAAGCAATAGGTATAAAAAATGTTAAATAAAATTCTTTGTTATTTATTCATTGTGATATAAATTTGAAAAAATGAAATAGCCAAATAAGCCAGAAAATAAAAAATACAAAAATATAACTTGGTGGAGCTTTTCGTCGGTTCTTCTCAGTTGAAAGCTGACTTCCAAACTGACATGACCTTTTTAAGTGTCTTTCTAACCTAACTAAATCACTATGATTTCGGCTTTTTTTATGTATACACACGGCCTTTAGAATCCAAAATTATATAAAGAAAGGCTTGTATACAGAGTACTCAAGTATACCATATTTATTATTTTTTATTAAAAAAAAATATTCTTTGTGAGCCATTAAAATTTATAATATATACCAAATTTTATATCGAATATTGATAAATGATATATATTTCGATATCGCTAGTGAAGCTATCTTGATAAACGTCCTCCATTCTTCGGGTTATTTGTGAGCAATAAAGTATGCAAATTGAAGAATCCAATTTGTAGTACAAAATGGTACGTTCAAATATGCAGTGAGGGCTTTGAAAAAATTGCTGTAGTGTCCAAAGGGGGTGTACGCACAGGGGTCATTTTTTATCGTCGGAGTTGGGTATAAAAAGAGAAATTTATTAGGTAATTCTATCGATCTATTATTAAAGATTTGTGCGGACGATTTTGTGGGGCGAGACGTAGTGCATTTTTACCTTTATATAGATACTAGTTTTCCTTCGCGATTTTACCCGCGTTTCCGATGGATGTAACATTTTCCTCGGATAAAAAGTATTCTATGACATGGTCTTTCAATGTGCCAAGTATCCTTTTAACACTAATCACACCAACACTTACTAGGTAGCTATTTCTACCATAGCGGGTCAAATGTGACTTTATGTTTCCTGCTTGAATGTATGAAATATGGCTGTTAGGAAGGGAACTAAATAGTATAACTGTATATTAATTAGTAAGAAAAAGTCATGAAGTAAAATGTGCAAAAGCAATAAGATGATACGTGCATTTTCTTAGCTTTGCTTAGTTTGGGATCAGATGGCCGTGTGTAAAATATTGACCCATGATATTTATTTATTTATTGTGTTTACGTCATTACTATACCAACTGTGCTATCAACTTTCATATTTATAAGATTAGTAGGCTAGGAAGTCAGATATTATGGACAAAACGATGAACATTATTTTAACTTCAGCCACCTTATTCAGCTAACACAAACTTCGTCGGTGAGCCGCTTCACGGAGGCCTCGGAGAGCTTATCTCTCACGTGATTAGTAGTTTTAACGTAGTTACCGAAAGAGACAGAGCACGGAGGCCGCGACGAAACATCCTCGAGTTAGTGTCATTTTCCTTACAGAATCGAGCCCCAGCTACCTACTTTTGTTAATTTAAAGGCTTTGAAATCGCGGGTAGATAAAGGATTAATCCTTCTAATATTATAAATGTGCAAGTTTGTAAGGATGTACGTATGGATGTTTATTTCTCTTTCACATAAAAACTACAAAACGGATTTGGATGAAAATTGGCACATAGATAGTTCATAACCTGGATTAACATATGGAATACTTTGTGTCCCGGGAAAACCCTCACATACACACCCCTGCATACATACCCTCACACACACACACACATAAATAAATATATATCATATTGTTGTTATTACTGTAATTTTTTCTTTCTTTTTGTATAATACTCATACTTATATTTGTTGTTTGCTTCAAACTTGTGTTATGTAAGATATTGGTAAGAATTACATTTTAGTACGTAGATAGCTGTAATTGGTCTCATAATTATAAGTTCAAACCATGTAATTTTTTATAGTTTAAGACTGTTGCTGTCCCTTATACAGAAAAATAAAAAAATTAAAATATAAAATAAAACGTTACTTCCCTCGGAAATGCGGGTCAAACCGTGGGCGACAGTTAGTAAATAATAAACAAATAAATATCTTTAGATATTCTCCAAGTCCGATTGTCATGTTTTCAATACTAATTTGACACTTGATATTTATCAAAAACACTCACAAAGGGACGGTCCCTTTCATATATTAATCGCAACGTTTTGTGATTAATATTGTAAGTGGAAATCGTAGAACTTTAATCTCTAAAACACACGAAGAGAATTGAGACTAGAAAAAACTAGAGCTCTGAATAATTTTAAGAAATTTAAATCTTATTATTGGAGGACTTAGGACTGTAGTCTCTTATATTCGTACCCTTCATAGATACTAAACCACCCAACATAAACATAGCATAACTATATAAGTAAAATAGGGTTTCTTCCACGCACCATCACCTCAAAACTATTGAATATATCGGAATGGGACTGCTACCATTCAGCGTTTTTGTAAATAGACTATACTATTTGATACCGATAAACGATAAACGCAGGTGAAACCAAGGGGGAGAGCCAGTATGTGATAAGGATAAATTATATCACTTGTACATCTTCCGACATGTTGGATTCTTCAGTTAATTTGACATTCTTAGTGGCCTCCGCAGGTCGAAACAGAAAAAGATAATTTTTGTGAGTGATGAAACTAAGAGAATACAATAGTAGAAATGACAGTTATAAGATCAATAACCTTACCTAATCCAATTAAGCATTCAGGCAAAATGTCCCTTATTTCAATTTGAATTAAGTATAATTGACACGAAAGCTGGCGTGACTGTTATTTTGTCACAAGGCCCATCCTTTTATAAGACGTTTGATCAAATTAAAAGGCAAGTTTCAATGGCAACTTTAATATATTTAGTTTCATTTTGTGCTATATTATTGCTTGACTATTTACAAGACTGGTGTAAATAGAGACTATTATTATAAACCTTATTGTATCAACAACAAGGATGAAATAGTTTAGCAGCCACTAAAATAAACCAGTAACAACAATTAGCAAACTGCCAGCGACGCAGCAAAATAAAGCTGAACATAACATTTGACAGCGCGTCACATAAAGTTGCAGAATGCAAAATTTGTGAACAGCACAGTCGGAAGTTAGGTCGGGACAAAATTCCGGCAGCAGCATGTTAAAGCAAACACATTATGGTATGGGCCGGTGACCGCAAGCGTGTGTGCCCATGCATAACCGAGCACCGAGCACCGAGCTCAGAGCTCCGAGGTCCGAGGTCCTAGATGATTTTACGACGTGACTGTGCAGGGTGCCCGCGTAAAATATCCTGCTAATATGCTTTATTGACCTTCATGCGTTTCCGAGGGTCTTATGTTTTCTGGAAAAATGTATTCGTATTATATTCTATGCCCCAAATTTAATGCAATGCCGTGTTTTAGGAGCTGAGCGGTATAACCTGGAAAAATAAATAATTTGGGATTGAAAAGATTTTTTCTGTTTCTAATCTAAATTATTGTATTATGGTTTACTAAAGTGAACCCAAAATGGAATATAGCTTCGACTAGTGTTGCACGCAATAGTATAAGATATCCAGAATCTATCGATGCAATCGTATACTTGGGAAATGGTAAGAATATTGATAAACTTATCAATAATATCGATAGGCAATAGTTTGCGATACTATTGATGATAGACAGAATTATCAACACTATCAATATAATTGAGAAAGTCGATAGGACTATCGATATTCTTACTGTTCTTAAAGTTCAAATTCAAGTTACGCAACATTTTTAAACTATAATCTATTTCACATTGGATATACTCTGAGATACTACACTAAATGCTTCATGAGACCTTGCTCTGTTATGGTATCCCCTTATTATGTCGAAATATACATACACCATTGAGAAATCTTATAAATCACCATGTGTCACCGAACTCTATCAAGCTATTTGAAAAATAAATATTAAATAAATATACTGGTGATTCTTTACACACGGCCATCCGGTCCCAAACTAAGCAGAGCTTGTACTGTGGAAACCAGATAGCTGTTATACTACATATACATTTTTTTTTCTAAATACATACTCATATAGATATTTACACCCAGACACAGAACAAACAGACATGTTCATGTACATAAATGTTTGTCCTGGATGGGTATCGAACCTGCGACCTTCGGCTTGGCAGTCAGAGTCGCTAGCCACCAACCCAACTGGCCTGTCCAAAAAAATACTATAAGACTACTCATTTCACAAAAGATTCAATGAAATTTTTCACAAATCCAAAACCTATCAACTCGAAGCTTACCTTTAAGTACATCAATTTTGACACCAAACACTGTTTGCTATTATTAACCAACCCTGAAAGCGACTAGCGTTGTAAAAACATGAAGGGGTTAATAAAAAAACCACAAAAACTGTAAGGCCATACATTCGCGCAACTTGGTTGCCACAGCGTTGCCGTTACGAACCCAACCAGCTATAACTTAGGGAGTTTTATGGGCAAGGTTTGCCTCTACCTACCGTCTAAATATTTAGGAAATAATTACATAAGTACCCGCGTGTACAGCCACGTATGAACAAAATATTACCGCTGTATTACGTTGGGTTACGCCGAGCCGAAATACGGGTTAGTACCATATGCCAGTGCGATATTAGACCACATGTGTGTTTATGTTCATTCTAACCAGTTATATTAGGTAAATACTTACATGGGAATTTATTTATGAGAGGTTTATTGCGATTTTGTTTATGGGATATTCTTAGTTCAGGAAATGTTATAGGTACGAAAATGTCAACTGTATGCTGAAAAGCGCGTTCCTCGGCTCCTAAGTATCAAATAATAAAAATACTAAGTTATAAATTGGGGTCGACGACTGAAAATAGCGAACACTTCACAAAGTTTTAACGTATCTTGTTCAAACAAATTTTCATTGAAATGTTTTTTAATTTTATATAAAATTTAGATCTGAGAGTTGAAAAGTTAGAGACAGAAAATGTTTTGCACTAATTCAAAAAGATCATTATCCCTCAGGAGGCAGAGGTTCCGGTATTGAGGAACACATTAGACCAAAAATATGTCAAGTTCCCACATTATCAACCGTTCTACAGGTAATCATTTGTATTTATTTAGTTTATTTGGACAACCAACAAAACAAACACTGATATATAAATAATAATTACACAAAACAAAAATAAAACTTGTGTGCTGCCTTAATTACAGGTTGCCACTGCATGCATTATATGGCTACAAATTATTTTTTAAACTAATATTAAATAACACTTTTTTTTAAGTATAAAAATTAAGGTTTAAATATAAAAAAAAAAATTTATATCTTCAAAGACAAAGAACAAAAAAAAATATTGAAAATAATATGTAGAAACAAAGTAACGCTATATTGAGAGATCTATAATATAATACTTGACCATGGAGGTGATAGCTATATAAATAAATTGAAAAAGACGTTCTATTTCGGTTGACAATATGTTCATAATTTAAAAATAACGAGTACACTTTTGTTTCATATTTTTATTATTAAAAAGTGCGCTTGCATTTACTAAAACATTTTTTTAAACCTGTATAAATAAAGAATATACTTTTCCTATTTCAAAAACGGGTGTTGAAGATAAACGGTCGCCGACACTGACTGAATGCTCACTAATCGTTCACCATTCGCTCAGTTAACTGAAACGCTTAACTTTTTAACCTTTTCGGTCAATTCTACACTTTAGCAAAAGAAATAAAATGAACAAATCTAAACTATTTAAGTTTCCTCTTTAGTTAGTTTCGAAATGAAATACCTTTTCAAAGTATTCCAGGCTTTGGAAATATTCTTTTTAATGGCTGACTGACTTTAGTTTAAGGAATCTCCTACCTATATGTTATTTATAAACTTACGCTACGGAGGCAAGATGGTTATTGAATTTTTAATGCGCTGTGCGATTTATTTACTGGCTATAACATCCCTACTAATAATAATTTTATAGATATCATAATTTAATTTAATAAAAATATAAATTTGAGCCAATTCAGCGACCAAGTAGTAATTTTCCTGGTTGTAAACTGGTTTTGGTCTATAGTAAGATGCAATTTTTTTAACGAACGAACGTTTTGTATTCTCTCCATAAATGGCACTGATAATATTGAAAAGAATTTCTACATCGCGGTGTTAAGACTCTCCGGCAAAAGATACTGTCTCTCGTCACCAAATTCAGGTAACTCTGGTTTCCCTTCAACAAGTACAAATCTCGTCTCAAATGAGTCTATAATATATTTTACAATGTCCTGCTTAATTGCACCCGAATTGTAATTTGTAATATTTTAAGTTTTAACTATATATATGTTATAAAATACCCTGTAAAAATATAATTAATTTATCATAGCCAGCAACCCTAGTAAACTGTCATGTCAGGGACATATTTCATCTAATAATTGACAACTTTTTTTGGGGTATATTATACAGTGTTACTACGGTTCTTAAATATTACGAATGGACTCGTTACAAGGCCCCATTTAACCTCCTTTCGGCTTTACGGGTAGTTTTGTAACAGCCTGTATATCCTTATATAATTAGTTAAAACATAAAGTAATTTGTCACTGAGACACATACTTGTGACAATACATCCATTTTTCACATGACAACTGAACTGGTAAGATTTACTTTGAATGTTACTTGTTTTGATTATTGTATAATTTATTGTATTTTATTCTTAATTATCTAATTGTATTATTTAACTCATTAAGTATATTTCCATTTTTAATTTATTTAATTATATTTTTTTCTTCTTTTTCATAAGATTATTCAAATTTCATATTATTTAATTAATAATACTGATTGTTTGTTATTTTTTCTTTTTTATGTTAACTGGTAACTATATGTACATGCGGTGTTAGCCTTTAAGTGATTGTTACACTTAAGTCTTACTTTAATTATACATATATACACACATACACTCCCTACACTCACACATACACTCAACACTCACTCATCCTTACACACCCTACCATTTCACACCTTAACTAATTTACGCATCCCATTTAAAGTTTGTTTCATTTTATATAAGACAAGGTTAAGCTGGCATCTAAAAAGCTAGGTGTGCTCAACAGAGCCAAGCGGTACTTCACATCGGGGCAAAGACTGCAACTATATAAGTCGCAAGTCCGGCCCCATATGGAGTACTGCTGTCATCTATGGGCGGGGGCACCTGGATACCAGCTTGGGCCTTTTGACTCGGTTCAAAAGCGTGCCGTCAGAATTGTCAACGATCCCGAGCTCACAAGCGGTTTAGAGCCCCTAACTCTAAGGAGAGACATGTCCTCCTTATGTGTTTTTTACCGCTTGTACAACGGACTGTGTTCTGAGGAATTGTTTGATTTGATGCCCACGGCTACTTTTTACCATCGCACCTCTCGCCACAGACGGGGAGTTCATCCTCACACATTGGAGCCAAACTGGTCTCGCACGGTGCGATTCCAAAGGAGCTTTCTGCCGTGCACGCTTAAGCTGTGGAATGAGCTCCCTGCCGAGGTTTTCCCAAGGGAGTACAGCATGGGGTTCTTCAAGAAGGGTGTGAAGAGATTTTTGCAGGGTCGGCAACGCGCGAGTGATACCCACGGTGTTGCAAGCGTCCATAGGCTGCGGTGACCGTTTACCATCAGACGGGCCGTCAGCTTGTTTGCTACCTTAGTAGTATAAAAAAAATATATATATATTTACATATTTTTAACTTTAAAAATTTACTATGTATACAAGTTTAATCATAAAAATCGGAAGAGCGGGTCTCTCCTAATACAGGTTTTTTAAAAACTTAAAAGGGGGCTCCAACCCATGTAATTACTGTACTTGTAATGTAATAAAGAAATTTTGAATTTTTGAATATATCATAGAATATATTTAATTAATACATTGTATAGTTTTTCCATCCTTCAAGGGATCTAATGTATTGCGGGATATTTTATCATAATAATCTATCCATTAAAGTCACTCGGAAATAGTGTATCTACATTCTATGATCTGTCAGGGTAATATAACCTACAATATCATAAAAAAAACGACTGATTTAGACAGTGGTGTAGTTTGCCTCAGACGGGCCCTGTATTACATTTTGTTGGGCCTAAATGGAAGATTTAAAGGATTAAGTTTAACAATTTGTTGCTAAAGTTTGGGGCCCTGTAGCCCAGGGGCCTCGTATCATTGATACGGTAGATACGCCCCTGGATGTAGGATGTAGACTTATTCAATATTAGCTTCCCGATTTCCGATGCTGAAGCATCGGCTTAGTCATCAATTCTTTACCAAATAGTACCATTGATAATAATACACTATTCTCGCTCTTCTACAAACTTTCTATGGTTTAACATTCTGTTATATATATTCATCTTTATGTATAAAGTTAACGAATTTCTTAATATTCTTGTATGTTTATCAGTGAGGACATCTAAATGGCTCACCAATTTTTTATGATGTAATTGATAAAAAAAATGTAGTTTTTGTACCTCCAAACAGCGGCGGCCTTAATGGGTAACCATTGCGAGGCTCTAGGCGGCAGGTCATTGCGAGGCCCTTTGTCTTTCGTGAAAAGCATGTGATGCGAAAGTAAGTCTGGTTGTTTGGCTTAGGTATTTGTCATGTTTGGCAAGAAATGCAAAAGTTACACAAATTTTATTTTATTTACTTAGGTTGTGCGAGGCCCCTGCAAGAGCGAGGCCCCGGGCGATTGCTCCGTTCGCCACCCCCCAAGGCCGCCTCTGCCTCCAAATAAACAATAATGCTGACAGAAGTGAAAATTTGAACTCCTTACCTTTTTAACCGAAACGCAGTAATACAAGGGCACTACTGCTTCACGGCAGAAGAGTGATTGGTAGTAGAACTTCCTCGGATAAAATCTGTACTATTGAAATCATTAAGTTAAATTCCATTGGTAAAATATCCTGCGGGATTTTTGATAGCGATGGATTTTCCCAAAGGAGCCCTCGAAGAGCACTGCTAAAATGTTTTCAGTGTTACAATGAAATTTTATACAAAATTGTAATAGAAAAGTGTGAACTACCCACGCAGGTGTGGAGCCCTGAAGTTTGCGATTATATAGTTAGTTATTTTCTGTGTATCACAAATTTTACTTCATAGCTTTATACTTATGCTCGCCTAGTAGTTACAACTAGTTCTATGATTTAATCAACTTTGTCTAAACCAATGACTTCCGCATCCCGATTGTGTAATGCTTACAGTCATTTTGTATTACATTGACGGCACTGCTAGTATTGTCACACACTGCTCGCGCATCAAACCGTCACATCTATTATGAAATTGGGTTCCACATCCAATCCAAAAGAGTAACACAATACGGGGGCTGGTCTCTAGCAAAGCTTAAAACTGCTCGCTTGTCGAAGGGATTATAGAATAGTATCATCACTACATAGTATAAAACAAAGTCGCTTTCCTGTCCCTATGTCCCTATGCATGCTTAAATCTCTAAAACTACGCAACCGATTATGATACGGTTTTTTTAATAGATAGAGTGATTGAAGAGGAAGGTTTTTATGTATAATACATGTGACATTCCACGGGAACGCGGGTAAAACCGCGGGGGACAGCTAGTAACATAATAAAAAGAAATCGTCAAAAGTTGTGTGGGGTCCAGTTTACATCTCTTTTCACGGACACACGTTGACACGTCCACTTCCGGCCCCTAAACACGCCCCGACATATGTCTGCCGATCTTCCGCTGGGCGCGCTTCAAGCCTTATTTCCGTTATTATGTATAAGCCGAAACATGTCTGCGAGTTTTAAAATTGAATTTTGTTCGGATAATCGTATCTTTCTTATGGGACGTTGAAATATTCATTGACATTATTTGGTATGTTTAACACCAAGAGATTGCAGGATAGGCAGGTGACATGACTTACTACACATGTACTATTGTTAACATTTGGCTTGCAGTTAACAAGTCTTCTAAATATTCAATTACAATCGTAGGTCATTCTTCACACAAGATTATTTGATCCATAACTACATTTTGAATACATAATTGTGAAGAAAATTACAAACACACAGCTTACAGAAATGCACACAAATGCTTTTCCTGAGTGGGAATCGAACCCACGACTCCGTAATTCAATATTTTATTTACATACAATTAAACTGAGACAACTTAGTAAAATTAATTAAAAAGTTAATTATTATTATATGTTCTTATAATATAACGCCAGTTAGCAGTTCTCTTCTTATCTTACTAAATATATATACACTTCTAGAGTAGTAGAGCTCTTAGTGCAGAGTTCGTCTGGGGAAGTACTACCACCTTACCCATTTCCGTCGTGAAGCAGAAGTGCAATTGTATTACTGTGTTTCGGTTAGAAAGGTAAGGGGGCCGGTGAAATTACAGGCACATGAGACTTAACAACTTCACGTCTCAGGGTCGACAACGCATTGGCGATGCTCCTAGTGTTGCAAATGTCCATAGGCGGCGGTGACCACTTACCATCAGGTGGACCGTCTGCTTGTTTGTCGGCCCAAGTGGCATAAAAAAAAAACACTAGCTGTCCCCCGCGGTTTCTTACACATATAGTACAAAAGTATTCTATGTGTAATTCCATTTTATTACATAGTATTTTTCTATAATAATAACCCTGAGCCCGCCTGATCCCAAACTAAGCTTGTACTATGTTTTGGAAGCCAAATACCTAATATACTCTTTTTAAATACCTATAGTTACTTTACTTATTACACCCACACATACAACAAGTAAGTAGAATTTTTCAGAAGTACCAGAGGTCTTAGTGTAGAGTTCGTCCTGGGAAGTACTACCATCTTACCCATTTCCACAATGAGTTTCGGTTGAGTAGGTGACCAACCCCTTTCCGGTGATTGGGCAGACATGTTCATGTAGACTAATGTTTACCTTGGGTGGGAATCGAACTTACGACTTGTGGCGTGCGGTCCTCTGCCCGTCTGTACATATACGACTGGGCCATCAATATATATTTGATTTGAGAATTGTTTTCAATCAAATTTATTGTCTCAAATGTAATAAAAATTATAAAATAACCAAAACGTCATATTGAATAAATTTATAAAAAAATAAACATGCAACCTTGCTGAGTTTCTTGCCGGTTCTTCTCAGTTCAAGGCTGACTTCCGAACCGGGCTTAAGAGAGGCAGAAGCAAAAGATTAAAAGTTACCTCACTTTAATATAAGACGGGGCGGTTCAGTTTCCCAAATCTGCCGAGGAATTAGACCATTGTAGTTTTTATGCCTTCAGTTAGTAGTTTGTTTGTGCTCCCAAAAGATTTAGCTAGAATAGAAACGAGGCGAGGCGAAACCAGTGCAAGCAAATAGAGGCTAGTTAAACATACGCAACTTGCAGGTTAAGTTGAAAGACGTGACGAGACCTTTGCTCAACGTGTGCTGGAAGTTTTCTTTACACTGTGTGAAGAGAAAGCGTTATCTATTTGTTGTAAAATACTAATAAGCTCTTCGGTCTCATAAATAATGTTGTCGAGATCTCTTAAGCTCTTTTTGACATCTAAGTTTTATAGAAAAAATAACCTTTAACGTTATGATAACGACTAATAGATGCATCTTATCGTTTAGTATATAATTAAGTGCACATTTCACAGTCCTTTCAATCGGATAAAATTATCTTTATTATAATTTTATTTACTACTAGTTGACCCGACAGACGTTGTCCTGTCTTAACTATGAATATTGAATTATATACAAATAAATTACTTACAAGAAATTCATTATTTTATCAATATAATTCCGATCCATGCCTCAATTTTAAACGATATTTGCCGGGCGCATTCTATCAATCGCGTCAACTGTCAAACGACTGACAATAATGTCAAATAGGTTACATTAAAAAAGTTTATATTGTCAAAAGCGCTAGTAAAGTCGTTATGTTTTCTAAAGTTTTTTTATTTTCCGCGCAACTTTCTTATTTTTTTCTTTCATAAGAACCTTCTCCTGACAATAACAAATTCAACAAAAAAATAATTTGCGAAATCGGTCCAGCCGTCCATGCGTGATGCCGTGACTAAGGGAAATAGGGATTCATTTTGGAACGAAGTTCCTTATCGCGCGTTGCGAAAGGGGGCTAGACGGAAAAAATTAAGACCAAAAGTTGTAACGACACTTTTATTATTGCCAAGACTTATACTAACTATAACACTTCACACTATTTTCAATAAGTTTCTTTTTACGAATTAACGGACTGACGGACTGACTGACTGGCGGACTGATGGACTGACGGACTAATGGACTGACGGACTGACGGAATGACGGACTGACGGACTGACTGACTGGCGGACTGACGCACTGGCGGACTGACGGACTGATGGACTGATGGACTGATGGACTAATCGACAGACGGCAAGGACGAAGATGTTAGGGTAAATTAATTTGCCACATGACTACGGAATCGAAAATATTTGTTTCTTTTGTTACTACTAAGGCAAACAAGTTGACAGCCCGTCAGATGGTAAACAGTCACCGCAGCCATGTATTATTTTAATAATCACAAAAATGACACTTTCTCATATTATTTATAATAAGGAACTTCGTTCCTATCTGGTGTCCCACCATTTTTTGTAATTTATAATTATATAGATATATAATAGATGACTTGTTGTTCTTACTTTTGACAACTTTAAGAGCGGTGCACCGCGTTTCTTCAGTTTCAGTTTTATCCGTGTATAGTCAGTTAGTGCTGGCTCGGTTTGGTATTTGGTAGTGATAATGATTGTAACAGAGTATAAGATATCTATATACAGGGTGACTGGTCAGATACCTTCGATACTTATGGAGAGTACACGGTACTCGATTCTCGTTAAAATGATGTAACAAAATTAGGTGCTTAATTTTTGACCAAAATTTCTCTAAAAATAAGTGAAATTTGGATATTATACTCTCTAAACAGGCCGCGGTGTGCGGCACGCGCTAGTACCCCTAGGTCTAATTCTTTTTTCGATGTGATTGTTATTGCTAGGAAAGGTTATTATGAAAGAAAAAATTAAGAAAGTTGCGCGGATAATTAGAAAATTTAAGAAAACATATCGACTATATTAACTTTTCTAATGTAACCTTACCGATTTTGACAATATAACCACTTATAATGTAACCTTAAGGTGTTTGACATAAATGTGTGAAATTATATTGATATTGTAATACTAACAAGTGGGCCTTAGTAGTCACAATAAAGAACTATTATTATATTATTATTAATAAATTTATCATTACTTACTTGTAGTGCACATTTTCAACACACAGTTGATTCAATCTAAATATTTATGAACATTTTTACACTTTTTTTTTTACCCTCGCCTAACGGCTCAGGTCTCAATGGTGCCTCAGTGGTAATCACCAAGATTGAGACACCCAGACACACTTGTACCATAATGTAATGTTGATAAAATATCGAGATTTCGAAATTATTATTTCGAAATATCGATATTTATTACTAATATGTTTTTGGACGATATATCGATATTGAAATGTCGATATCGGTGGTCGATATTTTTTTAATACATTTATTTTTTCGTAATTCATTTAATCTACAAAATCATCGTAAACTTAATCTACCGTATTTTATTTATGAAAATTAAGTTAGCCGACACTCAACATTTTTTTTTAATGAATTATGAAATCAGAACTAATAAACTATTTTGAAACAAGTACACGTATAATTTTGAGTTTTGGTACTGCTGAATTAAAGCAGTATTTAGATCAGCCAAATATTTCAAGGTCTTGAAATGCACTGAAATGTTGGATTGATAGTAGGCATTTTACTCCCGTGCTATCAGAAATAGCTGTTAAATATTTGGTTTCTTCTGCTACATCTGTAGCACCTGAACGTGTTGCTTCTACAATCAATCTTTTAGTGCCTAATAATCGTAGAAGCCAAATATATCGATATATCGAACTCCGATATTGATATATTTAAAAATATCGATATATAGAAAACCCGATATATTTAAAAATATCAACAGCCCTACCATAATGTACTATTACTAACAGAATATCACGCCTAATCTTGATTTATATACACTATGCAAGCGCATATGAATCAAGGATTTATATAAGTATTCATAAATTCCGCAATTAAGCAGGACATTCAAAAAAATATTTTAGGACTCATTAGAGTGTTCCCCTCCACGGAAATCTTTAGTAAAAGGCGAAAGATTACTTCGTGTTGAAAGGAAACCAGAGTTTCCAAAAGGTGGTCACTACGAGAGACAGTATGTTTTGCCGGAGAGTCTTAACATCGCGAAGTAGAAATTTTTGTTATTATTGGCAGCGCCATCTATGGAGTGAATGTAAAATTAAATTACCATATCTATGTGATTAAGAATCGAGATTTTTGTGTAAATTTGATTTGACTGGCTTTGTATTACCGTAATAATGAGTTGTATGGTTTTGCTTGGTCATAGGCAATGCACTTCCAAGTGATTATAACTGAACAATAGCGGACAGATGTCGCTAGAAAACACCACCATAGCGTGCTACAATTTTGGGTCGGGTCTTCAAGAAAATTAACTCTCGTTGTTTATTTTTCTTATTTATCTAGTTGCTTTTTTGATTCTTTCGCTGTTTCGTTGCTTATCCATTTTATTATTAGTGTGCATTCATCACCTTTAGATGGACCCAATAAATGTCTTCCTATTAATTTCATTTAATTGACTTACAATGTTTTAGGTACTTAGTACATCAATATATAAAAATAATTAAGTTTTTAAACATCTAATGTCCAAATTGATAAATTGGCTGTTATTATGAATATTTATATTAATATTATGATAAACACCGGGCGGTTTTAACCCCACCCACACTTCTCCTTGAGTTATTTTACTATACAGTAACATATTATATTTGAATATGCTTTGATTTTTATTATACCTAAGTGGTTTCAACACGTATACATATTCTGCGTCTGTGTTTTACCTTTGTAAATTTCACTTACTTCAGGTTAACTTAGTTAGGCGACCCTCATTAAGTGTACCCGAAAAAAGGTGAGGTAAGTTATTTGAAGGAAAGTGGGAACAGAGTTTCATCCAGTCTGCTGTAATTATACAAGATGTCTATCTGAGGTAAGTTGACTATTTGTTCTATTTGAAGGAAGCAACAATTAGACAGTAAAAATATTATTAAATGGCGGAATAAGGACTGATGACCTGTTTAGAGTATCTAGCAATTTTACGAGTAAAATTAATATAAATGTATTTATTGAATCTTATTAAAATATACAAATGCTATACACAGTATTCAGTATATACTATATACTGAACTAGGTCCTACTTCACAAATATACCGGCAAACACTCGAAATGGACTTCAAAGCAACTCTTTGATGATGAAAGAGGACTACGAAATGAAAAAATATTTTTATTCACCTTTTTGTAGTTGAGGTTATAGCTGTATATACATTTAATACTCGAATGCTACCTTTGGTACCAAGGTCGTATGAATAAGCAAAATATCATTGCGTATCCGACCTCATCGTAGTATCTTTTATACAGATCTTTGCTTTAATAAAACTGGCAGATAATACTATGCTATTATTTTATTAAGAGAACCCAACTTCTAGTCAAGTGAAAATAAATTTCATCTATTTACTTTGGCCGGTCGCAGCTATTGGGTCTCAGGCCGCTTTCATTCCTTCTCTCAACGTTAAGTGGACATCCTTAAGTGCTGTTTGGTCAGAAGGGATTTACCTTTGCTCTTTTCGCTTAACCCTCATCCCACTCAATCAGATACAGTAAGGCTTAAAACGTTTTTGCTTTGTAATTTCGTCGTACCAATGTCCTTTCATCCATGTTTTCCTTTTGATTGTTTCTAAAAACGTCATCAAATTATTCTCGAGAGCGTTCACCGTCTCTATTTCACGTTTTTTGAAAGGGTTGATCCCTTCTCAGTCACGAATGTGGTGGTGACCGCAGCAATTTTATTTGTCGTTTGTATTCAGGTGCAGAACGTATCGCGGACACGGGACTTCACTTTACTCTTATTTTCATAGTTTTCACGTCTGCATTTTTAGTGAGAGGGATTTTTCGTGTATGTAACTATTCCTATCAGGTTTCCCGCTTCGAGATGACTTCGTTTTGGATCCTTTACTTCCATCTGAATTTTCACAAGTAATTTTTTTTATGAAAGCTTAAAATATAAATTATTGTAGCTTCAAATGTCACTTGATCTCATAAAATTATGATTATGTAAATGCCCTAATACAGTGTTAGGATAACTAAACCGTTGCAGTGAAAACATAAAATGAAATATATCGACAAAGATATCTTTTAAAAACATAGCGCACTTACACTTACAAAGGTTTAAGGATTCAAATTGCTACAGTTTGAACAATTTTATTATCAACCAGATGTGTTTGCGGTAGAAATTTCTCTAGATCGATACCCTGAAGCTTTCATGTCGGTGTTTCCTCACATTTAGTATGCGGATCGCGCACCAAGTGTGTTACGCTCTCCTTCGGCGAAAAGGTACTCTATAATTTTATTTTCCGACCAAAATGTAGTTACCAAAGTAACTGATACTTTTGTAAGAGATATTTCACTCCGAGTTTCTGTTTTTACCTCTGATCAGGGGTAAATTGAGTTTACACTACGCGTATGTACCTTGTTGGGAAAGGTTACAATTTGGTAAGTCTGTCTTTCGCTGGTACGAATTTTTGTTTGTATTGTTTAACTACTGCTTATGGTCATTTGTATGTGAAATTATGGAGTTTACTGTCACGCAACAATTGTATTTGTACCCAATAATAATAAAGTTTATGTTAACTAAGTTTCTAGGAACATATCTCCGATTATCCAATAAGAGGTAGGCAGAGATCTGAGACCCACATCCTATATATTTTGAAGTCTCAACCCGACATTTGGTGAGCGGCATACATATTGACATATTGACATTACCAACCCAGGTGATCATTCTTCAACAAAGATACGTAATACATTATACCACTCGACACTTGATGCAATTTTTTTTTGTTTTTAGCATATCATGCAAAACTTCTTCTTATATACTCAGGTACATTACACCGGACCTATGTCACAATACAAATGTCGCAGTGTGTGTCATCTCACGGTCGTCACTACACCCCGCGCCCTTTTCTGCGACAGTAACGAGTAACGACCCTACGATAAAAGTTCCACTCACGTACGGTGACTTTCAGTCGACTTAACGTTTGTTTACCTAATGTTTGTTTCTAGCGGTCTTGTTTATGTTTGACTTGAGCCATTTGATTTGTTTGACGTCTTGTAAATGATTGTTTACTAGAAAGAATTGTTAATGACAAATGGTTGTAATCCTAATAATGGAGTTGAAGATAAGCAGGGGTTGGTACAAATTCGTAATGGTTCATCCTGAGACATTTCTTTTACACATGGGCATCTCAAACTAAGCAAAACTGGTACTATGGTAACCAAATAACTGATAAACTATATTTAACCTTTTTTGAATACATGCTTATACAAATACAATTGGCTTGCTGGTTAGCGACCCTGACTGCCAAGTCGAAGGTCGCGGGTTCTATTCCCACCCAGGACAAAAATTTGTGTGCATGAACATGTCTGTTTGTTCTGTGTCTGGGTGTAAATATCTATATATGTATTTAGAAAAATAAAAAGTAGTATATGTAGTATATCAGTTATCTGGTTTCCATAGTACAAGCTCTGCTTAGTTTGGGATCAGAAGGCCGTGTGTAAAAGAATGTCCCAGGATATTTATTTATTTATTATTATATTTATAATACACACACACAAATACACTTCCATGCACACAAATGCATGCTCTTTAACTATCTCAAACCGCCCGTATTTGTTGTTCTTTTTTTATATGGCGTAGAGTAGGCGCTATTGTGTCGTGGAAAGCAGATTCTAGTATAACTCTTGATAATAATAAATACCTATTAAGCTAATCTTAAACTAAACAGCTTGTTATATGGAAACCAGATAGCTGATATACTATATATCTACCCTAATATTATAAAGATTTCATTGTATTTTTGTCTGCATTGAATAGGCTCCGAAACTACTGGACCGATTTGAAAAATTCTTTCACTGTTGGGAAGCTACACTATCCCCGGGTGACAAAGGCTACATAATATTTTCAAAAAAATTGGGATCCTTACTAAAACTCCAATAATGTAACCCAAGGTGTAAAAAATGACCTAAAATGATTTTCATAGCGTGCGCTGCGAAAACTATTGATGATAGAATGAACAAAATAATGTAACATACATCGGGAACGCGGGTGAAACCGCGGGGGATAAATAGTGTATTATATGTATATTTTTAAATACTTGATCTTATACCAATTAAAGTCATAGTTATTCATTCCAACCTATTTATTTTTACCATTATTCCTTTTTATCAATACAACACACAACTCTTTTTTTTTTTTTATGCCACTTGGGCCGACAAACATGCAGACGGTCCACCTGATGGTAACCGCCGCCTATGGACATTTGCAACACTAGGAGCATCGCCAATGCGTTGTGGACCCTGAGACGTGAAGTTGTTAAGTCTCATATGCCTGTCATTTCACCGGCCCCCTTACCTTTCTAACCGAAACACTCCTTATAATTTATAATTAATATTGCCACTCTAAAGATTCTAATAAAACTGAATTGTTAACAATATATATATAGATATTTACACCATGATTAAAATATAAACACTTTCATTAATTGCACGGTTTTAGATGTGTTCACTATAGAGCATCAGTAAAATCTTGTATTCTCTATTAAAATTTAGTTTTCAATGCATGTCAGTACCATATACAGAGGTACATACTACTATGATTGCGATATATGTGATGGAATACAGGAATTGTTACGTACAGGTAACTTCAGAGTTTATTCTAAGAACAGGGCTTTGCTAGAAGCTAGAGGCATGCAATGATAACTGACCGGCTTGTAATAAGGCCTGTTGCATAAGCCCAATTCTTGCGATTCTGTCCCAATTTTGCATCTAATCTAGTTTCTAATGGGAGGCGTCGCTTTTCGATTTGCATATATCTCTTCTACGAAGTAGAGAGCTGTACTGAGTCCGCTGTAATTGTTAATTCGACGGGTAATTGAGGCTTTTGTCTTACTTTTCTTCTTAATATATTTACTACATGCAAATGGGAATTAAACTAAAACGATATGCTGTGTTTATTGTGGTTACTAAATTATTGTCGAGCATGGTAACAGCCATGCCACTGGTCGTCGGTTCGATTCCCATAAGACAAACCCTTGTGTTGATGATCATGGCAGTTTGCTCTCCCTAAGTGTAAATATCTATACACTATTGGAAGAGTTTGCGTTTATTTAAGATATTTTATGGTTATGATGAAATAATTAATAAAACCCATTAACTAAACCTATATTTTTTAAATATTTACCATTTGAGCAACAAAATCAATTATATTATTATGTTTTTTAACAAAGAACAAATAGCCTAAAAAAAAACAGATTTTCAAGTGAACAAAACTTTTTTGTTTTGTGTATGAACAAAAAAAAGGAATAAATCAGTTATCCCGTTTCGTAGGACGTAGGATATTTTAATATAATTATTTCAGTACATTTATGAAAACGTTTAAAAACATTTTAATCAAAAATATAAGCTCTTTTTACGGGTAAGTACTCTGTCATTTAATTTGGACGCAACTGAATAATTGAACGCAACCGTTTTACCGGAGTGGATTGAATTCAGTAATCAATTTAATGTGGTTACGTATACGTACATCTAAAATTTAAAAGCTGATTGCATTGTTCTTTTTGTGAAAATGGATTAAAAACTATACAATTTGTCATGATAATAAACACAATTATTGCTTGTTCAATATAACATTGTTAAATATTTAATTTATTATTATTTATTACTTGCTGGTTTCACCCAGGTTTCTGAGGGTAAGACCCCTGGTTAAGTATCTTTTGTGTAAATCCAGAACATTTTCCATCCGGGCCAAATTTAACTTAAATCAGCTATCGCATTATAATATCAGTTAATTACGGTATTTAAAGAAAGTAAATCTGTAATATATTTTACTTATTTTTATATATTACTAGCTGTTACCCGCGGTTTCACCTGCGTTTTTCGATATCATATATAGCCTATATCTATCTACGAAACATTCCTAGTCGAATGGTAGCAGTCCCATATCGATATGTTCAGTAGATTTGGCCATCAGGTGCGTCCGAGGAACCCTATTTTCCTTATGTATAAGATTGTCATAAAAACAAAATATCTTAGAATTAAATAAAGCAGGGTATTAATACCTATTCATCAGAATATTTACAGATTACCTTTACAACTCACAAAGTTAATGGTATATGTAACAAAATAAATGTTTTTGTTGAATAAAAGTTGACTTTACTTCGATAACATTTTGGAATTCGATTTGCCTTTCTATGAATACAATGTAGGCACAAATGGGAGACGTATTTATTATACGTCAGAGATGGAGCCGTCCGACGAGAATTTATTCAATGCGCACCAACTGATCCTCATTTGTAATAAAAAACGTAATATTGAGAATATTACACCGCCGAAAAGGAAGACATCGGAGGAAAACACATTTTTTATATACGCCGAAGGATTCTGTCATATTTGGATTATATGTAGATGCAGCCATGAATATTTGCCTGATTTCTGGATATGGTTCAGAGATCTTATGTCATGGGTTCGGCGCGTATTCTACGATGACATGGGTATACTTTTGTATCTCTATAAATGTAGCTTGTTTTTCCCGCATAATAAAATTCTATGTCGGTGGTCAAGTGAATTAAAGCCCAGTTGGCTACCCCTAGGAGACCCCGGGTTAAATTTCCGGGTTACGCAAGATAATATTCACGTTGCCTTGTTTAGAAATAATTGAGATTGGCCCGAGAGACGGCAATTATGGTATTCACATGTCACGTTGTTACAAAAAAAATTCTTCGGTGGCTTCTGGGTCCCCTTACTGATTCCTTGCCTACTTTTTCTGGGATAATGGGCGTAAACATAATCTAGCCAAATAAGATACCCTTGCAATCTCTAAAACAAAATTTGATGACGAGCCTGCTCAACAAGTCGAAAGTGGACCTTACATTGATTTCAATGTAAAAGACGAAAGAGAGATAGAGGCAAGCACTGTATACACCACAAACTAATTAATCATTAATGTAGTGTTACCATAAAGAATACCATCCGGGAAAGAATAAACTGAAATTTCCATTAAAAGTGATGCTTCAATGACTATTGAGGTTACTAGGGCTAAAGTCATTTAAACATTTCAGCCAGTATGTTTTAAAAATGCTATCTCTTTTCATTTTATTCGCGCGACTAAACCCGTGTTCCCTGGGGATCTAATGTGGTATCTTATGTTGAAACTTCATGCCATAGACTAAGTGCTATTGGTTGTGCTATTCAGACGTCATGAGTTATCAAACCACAGACTCACTTTTGCCATATACTTTTATTACTTAGAATTATACTCTTTCCATTCCAGCCATAATAATAATTGAGTGACAAATGAACGGGATTCATCAATCTAAGGGGTCCACAAGGGCTTAGCACTAAATACCAGTTTCGTTCGCAATGAAATTTACTAGGGGCGGAAGACACATGGCTGCGGTATGGATATTTATTACTTGTTTTTTGTACACATGCCGGGTTAATGGCCTTTAATGGACCTTTTATATAACAATAACAATTAGTGTTGCCAATTATCGATATATTTACTCTTGATTTCTTTATCGACAGAACCTTTAAAATTTTTCAACATCAGAAGGCAAGGAAACATGTTCACTGTCGTCTATAGAAATGATAATACTAGAGGGATTTTCAATCTGTTGTGCTTATCGATACAAATGCCTCACAAATGCAACTGCTGGAATACACTGGTAGATAGGTTGGCGACAGATTTAATACAATTTAATGTTCTTCTTTTTTTTTATGAAGGATCATAACAAGTTATGTTAAAATAAATGATCGTAGGGTAACGGGTAATTAAATATATCAGAATATAATTCTTGGTTTCTATCGATATTCCAAGGATTAGTTTTTGAGCCCTTGGCAAGGGACTCATTATAGTTATTTAAAAAGAAAGTTGTTTATTGGAAAGGCAATTATTTAACTAATTGTATTTGTTTTAGCTAGTTGCCAAACTATAACTGCACTCCCCGTACATTTGACAGGTCGGAAATGTAAAGAAGCCCATATCTGAATTATCGATTAAAATCGATTAAAATCGATTATTAGACTAGTAATGATCATTTTATTTTGCTAAGTATGTTTGTTACTATCGACACAGCTACCTAAATGGCGGCCATCACTAAATGCTTTGACCTCTGTCCATTCGAAGGGAAGATATTTGTCGAGAAAATCAATGTACCGTAACACGCTATTCAGTGGCCAAAGTTTGATTAATCGATTGACCGGTCGTTGAACCAGTTGGTGTTTTTGGAAGTTCTGACAGCTTCAGTTGAAGACTGAAGGTGAAAGCCACTTTGGCCGGACATTGACTCTGTATTGTTACGTTAAAATCAATTGAGTTAAGAATTCGTTATTTAAAAAAATTATTATATACCTCGTTTCTTTTTGTTAACTGTTATTGCTTTTTAACTAGGTTATTTTTCCCTTTGTCACAAATAAATTTGTTTCTTTCTTTCTTTCAAATAAGAACTTAAATGTAAAAAATGTAAAATTATTATAAATATCCGGCTCGAAGGACTCAAATTACTTTTCTCTTTTTTTAAAAACTGAAAATCGCACATGTTAGACTTTACCTTTTTTATTTTTTGCATCATATGTTTTAATATTATTCATACTATATTCTATTTTTTTATATTAAAACGATATCTATATACCTTCCTTAATAAAATAACCTATAGCTGACTTTAACAAATGGCCATTTCGGAAGGCAGCACGGGGAGCACGAAGATCCACTGACAAGATGGATATATATTTTAGTATTGACTAAGTAATGGGCAGCCCATATTCCTAGATGTGAGAATTATTTACATGATGCAGAATGACTCTAGAGCACGTATATGCATGTATAGTTTGAGCAGGATGACATCCAACCACCCTGCATTCTCTGATACAAGCTTCGTAGACTATCGCCGAGCAAGATTTCTCTGACAGTGGACCTCTCACGTTATTGTGTTATTAACTAGGGAGACAGAGCATAGATGCCGTGCTGATAGGTCGTTGTGCTAGCGTTATTTACCTTAAGGAATCAAAGCTTAGGATAGTCATAGAAAGCCCTGTGAGCTAGCAGGTAAATCAACTCTCGTTTTAAAAGACTAATCGGAAGGCTGTGTACAGTAGTTGGGCAAAAGTATCAACGTACCCTTGCATTCCCACGTTAGTTAATAAGATGTGGGGTAAAACTTTAGGTCAAATGGGTATGTAGGTAGGTACTTGTATGGTTCTAAAATTACAAAGCACTTTCAGCATTGTTCTCACCGAAAACAAGCGTTTGTGGCTATAAGTAAAATATCTGCTGTTGCAGGGTGTAGAATATAACTTTGTTTAAGAGTAGTAAATGCTATATCACTACATAGTATAAAACAAAGTCGCTTTCTCTGTCCCTATATCCCTATGTATGCTTAAATCTTTAAAACTACGCAACGGATTTTGATGCGGTTTTTTTTAATAGATAGAGTGATTGAAGAGGACGGTTTTTATGTATAATACTTGTGACATCCCACGAGAACGCGGGTAAACTCGCGGGGGATAGCTAGTACTTAATAAGTTGCTGATTGTTACTATGTACTTTTGTACCTTTTTATGTACCTTTAGCAACTATTCTTACGATATCAGTTATCTGGTAGTACAAACCTAGCTTACGATTAGATGGCTGTATGTGAACTAAGTCCTATTAATAAGGTTTATTGATAAATAAATATTGTAGTAATTTTTTTTACTCACGGCCATCTTATCCCAAACTAATTAGAGCTTGTACTATAGAAACCAGGTAACTGATATACTATACATAATACGTATTTTTTCTAAATACGTACTCAGATATTTTCTCATAGTACATACATTCTTGAAATTTTAAGGTATGTTAAGGTTTGCATGGGGCTGAATTTAAATGTCTGTTCTGTGGTTGTATTGTTGCCCCTTTGTACGCATTTGAGGGGTATGCAATGTTGCACCTGAGCTCATATTAGGAACCGCCACGTGCCGCGCAGGTACCATGACATATTGGTACGTTTGCTACATTCGCTACATTTTCAATCTTATGCCTTTGGGTTATTGATACACGAAAATATATTTTCAGAAGGGGTGGGTTTCATTGTAGATTGAAAGCGATTTTGTTTGATTTAAACGTATATTGAAATTGAATGCTGGATACACCTGTGATTTTATGCACCTTAAAATGTCGTTGAAAAATATAGGTTTCTTTTCTTTGTTTTGTTTTATGACGGGCTGTTGGACTTGGTGGCTAGATACCCTGAGATCTAGGCTGTAGATTATGGGTTTAATCCCTATCTAGGTGTAAATAGCTATTGTGTAAATATGTAGCTATATAAAATATTTTTTTTTTATTCAACTTGTTTCCATAGTACAAGCTTTGCTCTTATTGGGATCAGATGGTCATGCATATGAAAAAGGTGCCAACATTTTATTTATTTATAGAAAACAAGTATTTTATACATGTGGCTTATCGCACTCCATATACCAGACTTCCATCATCAAAATTTTAAGTCAAAAAAGTTACTCTTTTACGAGTCTCTATGAAAGTACTTGTATGAACCTAGAGGACCGTAATTAATTTCAAACTGTATTATAACATGTCAAAACACCGTAAAATATTCCTCCTCAAGTAGGTCGCAAGCCTGAAGTTTCTCTAGCACTTGTAAATTAATTATTCGCGCTGTAACTAAGGTAAGGTTCGGACATAGGACGGCTTGAATTATTAACTAAGGTTACCCCGGGGAAATCACAAGTGCGAAATGGATAGACATCGTCATAGGGAAGTGGTCTTACAGCGTCACAACTTTGTTGAAAGTTCACATATATTTATGAAGCTGTTTCACTTTGTCAATTTAAGAAAATTTACTGAAACTCCACAAAATTATTCGAATTCGATATAGTAAAATTTTCAGAGCCTGAGTACAAGCGGCTTGAGACTATTTGTGACGGTATATCGCAAAAATTATCTCTCTAGGGAAGGCAACTCTGTGGATTTTGACGTTTAATGCCGTGGCAAAGTTTGTGGGTTCAAAACCTATAATTATCTCGAGCTTTCGGTAATAGAAAATTGTGAAAATTGTGAAAATTGTTAGGAAACCGTAACCTATCACAGAGTAGGTACGTTGTTATATCCGTCTAGCTGGATACAAAACTACGTTGAAATCTGTCGCTAAGCAACCTGTATGTTCCACCAGCTACACACAAATGGCAGTTCTATTCTACGCTTTTTGTACTTTAACACTTAAGGATACATCATCACTTACCTGAGATTGTAGTTAAATACAGACAAACCTGAGTAAGTGCGAACTGGGTAAGCGAGAAAACTCATTAAGTGAGAGTCATAACCTGGTCCCGACATTTTTGCCTCTAAAACTGTAAAAATGTATGCGAAATAAGCCTGTATAAGAGAGAGTCGTGGATCAGATATTTATGCGTTACTTTCTATAACTGAGACTGGTACTTATTTATAAGTCTACGAGCGGCCGGGCAAGTGTCGTTCTGTCGAAATAAGTCCATACAAAAATGCAGGAATTCGCTCGCAGCGCCACCTACCGGGTCCAATTGTGAATCTAAACCATACAGGGCGCCACCGCAACGCATACAAAAAAATTCATTCAAATCGGTCCAGCCTTTTAGGAGAAGTTCACTGTCAACACACGCACAGAATAATTATATATACTCGTACATAAAAAGATAAGCGTCATTCGACCATGTACACATTTTTAAACCTTACTTTCAACAAAAGGTGTTATGTCTAGGAATGCGAGTTTGGATTCTAATCGTTAATGAGCCCAATAGTTCACTGCAGTCTATAGACCCATTCAAAATTTTTAATTAGAATCCAAACTCGCATTCCTAGACATTAACACCTTTAATTTATTTCAAATTTCTGGCTCAAAAACAAACTTAGGTCACTATGCCGCTGTACCGAGACTCTGTAGGCAATATAACATGTTGGCTAAGACCATAAAGCTAGATATCTGCGAATCTCTGGAAAAATATAAGAAATATCTGAAGGAGTTACTGGTAAAAATCTCGTAATATTAAATATTAAGTTTTACTCAATTTGTTTATCCTTTTTAATCTTTTTATATTCTTGTTTTCACTTCTTAAATTTAATTTTTAATTTTTATTACCACTGTTAGCTTGTTGTTAAGTTTATTGAGCATGCTGTGGTCTCCTATAATTGAAGGAGTACACCAATGTAATACCTCTTTTAAACTATGTTTTATGTCATTTAATGTGTACATCTTTCGTTGGAGATCCTAAATAAATAAAATAAAATAAAAATAAAAAAATAAAAAGGTATTCAGAAACTGGTAAGTAGAAAGTTGATATACTGTTTATAAAGCAACTGTGGCGTCATCGTCCAAGCATAGCACATCTCCATGCGACATGGATCTACTCGAGATGTCAATGAGAATTATCAGGAGCTCATCGTACAATGTTGCGGTAAATGGATATGACGTGCCGATAATATTTCGCTTTATTTAATTAGTTTGTTCCGTATGAGATAAATTTATCTTCTATTTGGATCTATTCTAATTTTGACTCTGTCCATTTAGAAATATACTCCCAAAATTTATAAATGGACAGAGTCTAAGATGAGAATAAATACTATTAAGAGACTCTGATACAATTTCCAAAGTGTTATTCCAGGGCATTTTCTATATATGTGCCAAGTTTCATCCAAATCCGTTTGGTAGTTTTTGCGTGACAGAGTAACAAACATCCATACATACAAACATTCGCATTCATTATATTAGTAGGATTTGCAAAGTATATTTTCGTGGCAGTAATATATATTTTTTTGATACCACATGGGCCGACAAGGGGACGGTCCATCTGATGGTAAGTGGTCACCGCCGCCTATGGACATTTGCAACACTAGGGGCATCGCCAATGCGTTGTCGACCCTGAAACGTGAAGTTGTTAAGTCTCATGTGCCTGTAATTTCACCGGCCCCTTACCTTTTAACCGAAACACAGTAACACAAGTGCACTACTGCTTCACGGCAGAAATGGGTAAGGTGGTCGTACTTCCCCGGACGAACTCTGCACTAAGAGCTCTACTACTCGATAATGTAGTTGTTGGGTATTGGAAACCAGTTATTACCTATAATTACTTGTCATGATAGAGACGATATAGTCATTCGTACTCTACGAGTTTTTTTACTGGGTAAAATACGGTCAAAAACCAACAGCTCTGTGACAAACAGATGAACCGACAGACGGCGGCGTAGTAACTTATAATTATAACCCTTTCCGTTGAATTAAATAATACTTACTTAATAATGGCAACGGGCTAAAAGCTAAGACCAATATGAAAAGTTTTATGCGAATGATTGACAGATAAAAACACCGGTATTAACCTCTGCACTCCTTTGATTAGCTAGAGAGTCGGAGGGACGGAACCCTCAGAGTAGGTTTCATTCAAATTGATGACTTCATCGGTTTAACCCTAATTAGTAGGATATTAGGGTTCGCCGAAGTTTTGTTTAACAAGGCAGAGTGAATTGTTCCCTTTGGTTGCGATGAAATCGATTTGCTTTGAGTCGTGTTTCCAATTCTATGTTTGACATGATTTGGTACTGTTTATTTTATTATTATTTTTATTTTTATACCACATAGGCCGACAAACAAGCGGACGGTGCACCTGATGGTAAGTGGTCACCGCCGCCTATGGATATTTGCAACACTAGGGGCATCGCCAATGCGTTGTCGACCCTGAGACATGAAGTTGCTAAGTCTCATGTGCCTGTAATTTCACCGCCCCCCTTACCTTTCTAACCGAAACACAGTAATACAAGTGCACTACTGCTTCAAGGCAGAAATGGGTAGGGTGGTAGTACTTCCCCGGACGAACTCTGCACTAAGAGCTCTACTACATTAATGTAATATTTTATGATAATAGAAATAAAAGGAATATAAAAATAATAATAAGATAAAGAATAATGAGAGGAATAAAAATATTGGTGTCATTAGATTCGGCTCGAAGTTAGATTAGTGCCTATTTGAATGAAAATATTTTCATTAAAAATGTTCTTATGCCTTAAAATTGTACGCAGAGCTTTCGGAATAGCTACATGTGTATAAACAATTATTGACTGTTTTTTTTATTATTTAATTTCCGAATTGGTATTATACGTTCAGACGTTTCAGAATTTTGGAAATATGTGCCGTGGTTCCATAGATTCCCCCCAGATACAGACCCACAAAATTCGGATTCTCTTTATAATATTAGTATAAATGGAAAATATGATTAAAAAATGTATTAACATGGATCATTAGAGCACATACAAATAAAAGTGCTCACTAAGCATTTATTTATTGCAGACCAAGTAGTAAGTAGAACAGAACAGCAAGTCAGTAATTAATCAGCGAAGTGCGCTTCTAAGGGTTGATCTTTTTTTCATGAAGGGGAAGTGATTGAAAGGGTTAAAACTCATTAGTCCAGTCACTGTATTCTGGACGTATAGGAAAAATCTGGGCTACGATTCTGTAGGGAAAGCCTAGCTTGAGGATGTTTCGTCGCAGTCTCTATGCTCTGTCTCTTTCGTTAATTAAGCAATCACGTGAGAGGTAAGCTCTCCGAGGCCTCCGTGCACCAGCTCGCCGATAAAGTTTGTAGGTATTGAAGCTAGAACGCTGAATAGGGAAGATACCCGTTTCATTCCGTAACTTTGAAATTTGATTTTCTTTTTGTCATTCATTCAATTATCAACAGTAATAGGCATTATTTTCAAAAATAAATGTCCTGGGACTTTACACGCGACTAATTGATCCCAAACTAAGCATAGCTTGTACTATCTTGAACTGAGCTTGGACACAGGATAACTTATATAGATATTTACACCCAGACACAGACATGTTCAAGTACACAAATATTTGTCCTGGGTGGGAATCGAACCCACGACCTATGGGTTGGCAGTCAGGTACTCACTACAAAAACAACTGGACCGTCAAAAAATATCTTGGGTTTATAATATTATAAGATTAAATTTAAACCTATGTCAATTAACTACAGATACTATAATAATTTCTTATAAAATTTCAATATCGCAACGATATGGTTACGATGTGATTGCAGATATACAGAATAGGTGCAGCAGTTACAGTATTCCGACGCAGTAAGTTGACTCGAACCGGAGCAAATGGACCGTGCGCATTATTAGCGGTTGGGGATGCAGGAAAAATGGGGTAACGTGGAGTCTGTACAGTCGACAACATAGCTTCACATTTGCAGCGTCTAATGGGCTATAATAAGGTCAGTAATTAAAGTAACTGGCTTTTTGTGTCAGCTATGATTGACGATGTTGCTGATTTGTAAAGTAATTTTTTTTGGTAAACTAAATGGCCGATTGTAGAATTAAAAAAGAAGCCATAATAATGTTTTTTAGGTGTGCAAATAAATACTGATAATAATAAATATCCTGGGATATGTTTTACAAACTAAGTAGAGTTTGTACAATGGAAACCAGATATCTGATATATTATATTAATATACTTATAAAATATATGACGGCGCGACACTTTATAAAGAGAATCTAATCTCTGAGTTTCGTTAATTACTAAATTAAACAGATTGTATTTTCGTTGATTTGTTGTTGTTGAATTTGAAATTAGAAAAAGATAGTGATTGATGTAAATCGATTTTATGTTTGAATCTGTCGAATGGTAAAATATGAGCGGGTAACCCCGAATACAGTAGCATGTCTGACATGAATGACAATTGCCAAGACTGCTTCGCTGAAACCCCCCCTGCCAGCCCGTTATATATAAACAAAATAGGGTTCCTTTGACGCACCATCATCTTAAAACCACTGAATATATCGGGATGGGACTGTTTCCGCCGCCTCTCCACCCGAAACCGCGGGGAACAGCTAGTATTACAAATAAAACTTTTTATATTAGATATTTTCATCCGGGCACCGAAAAAAAAGACAGGTTTATGCACACAAATGTTTGTCCTGGGTGGGAATCAAACGCACGACCTACGGTGTGGCAGTCAGTGTCTAACCACTAAGCGAACTGGCCCGTCACAAAAAAGACAAAGTCAACATGAACTGATCCAGATTGAACCCTGATCATAAAAACCTGTTGCTATACTAATATTATTACATTGATAATTGAAGTTAGGTACCTAGTTACTTACCCCCAATGGTTAAAAAATCAAGTGTAATTCTTTATTAATATAAATGGTACCTACTTTAATAATTGCGAGAGTATGGATAGATGGATATATGTTATTCAATCACGACAGAACGGCTGAACAGGGCTGGATCAAATTTTGCACAGAGACAGACTATAGTCTGGAGTAGCCGGAAATATGTAACATCCTTCGGAAACGCGCGTGAAACCGCAGCGGACAGCTAGTAAACTAATAATAAAAATGGTTTTCAAAAATTTATTCTTTTACAACTAAACTAGAACTTTTCGGGTTTCTATATTAATTTTGTAGCCTAACTTAATCTACTTTCGTGCCTCAAAAAACCTACATTGTAATAAGGTCGTGCATTCATACATTTCGTAGTAAAAAATTCGTCGCAAGTCCTCATGTAGCGGACGACAAAATGCATTCATTGTACCTCCCTTGTGAATACAAATAGCCACGAAGAGAATAGGCTCACAAGGGGAGCATATTTTACGCAAAAAAGTTTAATATCTTAAAATGCACCGGCATATTTTAGCGGAATAAAAAAAGCCCCTCGAAGGCTTACGATTAGGATACGGATAAAGTATGTGCTAGAGAAGGACTTGTCTGATACAAACAGTCTCCTGAGCACGAACACTTATTGTAAGCGTATCGTTATCGCATAGAGTGCGCCAAAAACCAATGCAATAGGAAAATGAATATTATCTCGCTACGTCAGGGTATGCGCGATGTTCAATTCTCTATATAAACCAGCTTTTTGGAGCACTAGATACGATCATGATACGCTTACGACAGATCGCACCCTCAGAACGATAGGGGCTTAACTCAAAAAATCACTTTTGGCACATCTCTGATTGGGTCACTTTTGCACTGAGCGGGGAGGGTACTCAAGGCACAGATCTATTAGCTCGGGGTTGGTTTGGGATGTTTAATTTTTACTTGGAATTCGAAATGTTATCCTGAAGGAACTAATTTAGTATTTATGTTAGTAGTAACTTCCTCACGTTCCTGTATATATAAATGATTAATTCTTGTGAATTGAACATATAAACTTTCACTTCATTTAATTAGTAGGCTGTAAACTTTGGATGTTTGGCAGAGAGCTAATACGCTCTCGATTAATACATAGGATACACTTTTATCTCGGGAAAGCATAAGATCTCCGGGGAGCAGATGTAGGGCGGAAGCTATATTACAATATTTTATAATATGAAATGTGTCTTGGAGGTTGGACACCCTGATTGTGATGCCGCAGGCTGAAGGCTCGATTTCCAAATATTTGTGTGCATGTCAGAATCTATACAGGATGTTACAAAACTACCCGTATAACATACCCCAAAAAATAAAAAAAACTGATATTTATGAATGAAAAATAGAAATCTATTAAAGTATACAATTATTAGGTAAAATAGGTACGTAGGCCTTTCTGTTAGATAAACTGGTTCCCTGACATGACAGCTTACTAGGGTTGTTGGCTTTGATAATTAATTATATTTTTACGGAGTATTTTGTAACTCGTTGTATAAATTAAAAAAACAAGTAGTCTATGTAGTATATCAGTTATCTAGTTTCCTTAGCTCTGCATAGTTTGGGATCAGAGAACCGTGTGTTAAAAATATTTACCAAAGAATTTCATAGGATGTTTATTGTCAATGTAATATTACCCTCTCTTCTAATCTTCTCGTGACCATGGTCAATAATACTCGATGCTGAAAATAATATCATAACAAGCTAGTTGTCTCCCGCGGTTTTACCCGCGTTCCCGAGTTATGTCACAGTTTTATGGGATTAAAAGTAGCCCATATGTTATACGCTCTATCTATGTGCCAAGTTTCATCCAAATCTGTCAGGTAGTTATTGCGTGAAAGAGTAACAAACATCCATACATACAAACATTTATAATATTAGTAGAATAATTAACTCATTACATTTACAACGAAAAAGTTAAACGTTACTTCAATATCGTCTCTTAAAAAGTTAATAAATTAAGTTAAATTACATTAAATAAATTAGGTTAAAATTAAATTAAGTTAATGTGGTATCAGTATGTATCTGTATTAAATGTATTTAGTGTCATAGTTATAAGGTTCTTGTTAGTATATAGTAGGCTAACAATTAAATATTTAATTATGTTATTCACCTGCGCGGCTTTAAGTGCATGCTGTGTTCTTCTTTAAGTAATGTGACACTTAGATGTAAGTTTGGCTTTGTTATTGTTTATCTTTGTAATGGTGTACTCATTGTTGAAGAACCAAGTCAATAAATAAATAAAAAAGACCTTATAAAATATGTTAAGTACACGAATAAACCCGTTTAAATTTCCGTAATAAGGGATTTCATTTAAGGATAAAAGCGTTTAAAACTATAAAAGCGTTTTCAAGGACCGGCACCCATTGAAATTAACTCGGAACTTTCTTCAATTTGAAACGTAATTAAGTATTGTTGTTCCTTTCATTAAATGATTCCCTTTTAATTGGGGAGTTGAGAGGACTAGTTGGTACTGTTCTGTGAGTGAGTAAGTTGTATAATTGCAAATGTTGTCCGTCTTTTACGATTCTGTTAAAGTTTGTCTAAGCGCTAAACTTTGTCGATGAGCCTTTGTTCCGCAATCAGTTTGTAAGAATTTGTTGATGTTTGATGTAAGAGATTGTCCAAGTTAGATATAAATGTAATAAATAAATAAAATAAATATCCCCGGGACATTCTTTACACACCTGATCCATGGCCATCTGATCCCAAACTAAGCAGAGCTTGTACTATGGAAACCAAATAACTGATATACTACATATACTACTTTTTTTTTTTTCTAAATACATACTTAAATAGATATTTACACCCAGGCACAGAACAAATAGACATGTTCATGCACACAAATGTTTGTCCTGGGTGGGAATCGAACCCGCGACCTTCGGTTTGGCAGTCAGAGCGCTAACCACCAAGCCAACTGGCCTGGGTCATTATATCATTAGGATATTTTACGTAATTTTTTATTTTATTTTATTTTTTTATTACAGGATCAAGATAACAATAAAATAATGATTACATAGTAGCATTTAAAAACCACAAAGGTCTGTGACAATACAACACTTATTGAGTCTACATTGACAAAAAACACACAATACACTGTTAACAAAACATTATACTTTATATGAAACCGCCTGAAGATATAGGCTTGATTCTGTAAGGAAAACGACAATAGCTCGGGATGTTTTGTCGCAGCCACTAGGTTTTGTCTCTTTCGCTAACTACGCAATCACATGAGAGGTGAGCTCTCCAAAGCCTCAATCCGGGTAAAATCGTGTACAGCCCACTTATTCAGCTCATACAAATTTTGTCGGCGAGCCAGTGCAACGATGTCTCCGAGAGCTTACGTCTCACATGACTGCGTTAGCGAATGAGACAGAACAAAGAAACCGCCACGAAACAACGTTGTGCTAGTGTCATTTTCTTTACAGAATCGAAACTCAGGGGCTCTAAAGGTCAGTAGCGACTTATTAATGACTCATTGGCGAATTGAATATATATTTGGGCGAATATCGTCGCTGTCTCTGGAGGGTTGATTCCTTAAGGTGATTGTATAATATATTGGTGCCGTTTCTGTCTCTCTTATTATGCATTAAGGTGGGAGGTCCACTTTCCAAGATCTCGTTACATATGCTCGCTGACGACGATTGTATTAAATAATGTAAGGAGTGAGTCACAATACAAACGAAATGCAATCCAATCCGAAGGACCCGGCATCGTTTGGCTACCTACCGGATCCGGCAATGTTTGTCGAATCCGGGCATGAAATCCCTAGTTACCAGGATGTTTAATTTGTCTGATTTGACTGATGTAGGAATCGACGGGTTATCTGATGGTACCCTTACCATCAGATAACGTAGCGGTAACGTTCGTGTTTTGGGCTACTGTCTCTATCAAGCATACAAGAATAGATATTTGAAAGCAGATTTTTAACTAAGAATATACAGACTGTTACAAAACTACACGTAAAACCAAAAGGAGGTTAAATGGGGCCTTATAACAAGTCCATTCACAATATTTAGGAACCGTAGTATCGCTGTATAACATACCCCAAAAATATAAAGAGCTGATTTATATGAATGAAAAATAGAAAAAACTATGAAAGTAGACAATTATTAGGTAAAATAGGTACGTAGGCGTTAAATACTCTGGTTCCCTGACATGACAGCTCACTAGGGTTGTTGGCTTTGATAATAAATTATTTTTTTACGGGGTATTTTGTATTTATATAAATTTAATATAAAATAGAATATACCTTAAATATTATATGTGCAAAGATAAAAAGAAAACAGCAGACACGAAATGGATAGAGGTCAATACAAGAATGGTAAGGATTAACGTAAGAGTATTAGACCCTTGGGTAGGGTCACATAAGAAATGGAACACCTGGTTCGTTGGTTAAGGAAAACATTGAGATGAAACCTGTGAAATTCAAAAGGCTTGTAAAATACGCTTATTTACATTTCCTAAGTAGTATTATGCCTGCATTGTAGGTACCGTGTATACAATGATTATTTGGTTGCTAGACGAGACTCGAACTTTTCATTCAAGCAGTGGGAAAACAAAGTACATTTTATCTTCATTACTTTCTTTATTTGCTAAAGAAAATAACTTTTTTTACAAAAGTACAAATAGTTTTAAGGTTTCGATGGTGAAATTAAATTTGTAAAAATGTATATTATGTGTCAAATAAATATAAGAGTTGAAAAACATAAAAGTGATTGCAATTCAGGCATTCCAATCTCTGATAGACATTTTGTTTAAAGAAAATCGAGCTGTACAATATCATTATGCTTTAAGAATACTGTTGTTGTTTACAACACGAATACTATAAACAATGTTTCTCTTTTCATAAATAGATGTGTTGTATACGAAAGAGCGAGACAGACGTCACTATAATACAAATTTAGTAAAACTGCTTATTGTATAGTCTTTGGTTGTGATTACTCTTGAGTGCTTGGATACCAAGATGCTGCAAAGAAACACTGACCTTATTTTGCATGAAAAATATAAATATTTCCGGTAAGCTCGACCGAGGAGCGGACTGCGGTAGTGAAAACAGCTTTTATTACTTTTATATTGCAAACCACTCTTTAATATTAAATTAATTAAAAAATATAACAGATTTTTTTATATTACAGGATTTTACTTAATTGATGTTGATTCGCAACTCTATGAATAACATTAACACTTCTTGGTTACGATAACTTCATTATGTTAGTACGATGTAGCTTCAGTAACTTTAAATTTGACCTTCATAAGTCCTTCCGAAGGCCTAAACTGAATAAATGGTTTTGAATTTTGAATTTTGATATCTCTACACCAATTATCGCCAACAAGATAAGCAGAGCTATAGATAGACAGAAGATATTTGAAGTTCCAACTTGACACTGTCGCTGTCTCTCGGGGACTTAGCCAACCTACAAGTAATCATTTCTAATGAAAAATATCATTAATAATACTTTGCCTGACCCGGGCTTCTAACCGATTATTCAATACCCTTAACACTGGTTATCCTTCATCTTTAGCTACCTTCAAAACCCACCGTTTTTACATGCAACAATAAAACTTGTACTCAACTAAAAGCCTGTAACTCTTGTAAATATGTTCGTATTACCAGCCGGGAGTCTTATTTAGGTGCCTCGTTACAACAAAGTGCTCATGAAAATTCCCTCATCCTCGTGGGATGGTTTTAGCTGGAACATAAGCGATACGTTAGCAAAGATATCTTGTTACTGGCTGGAGTTGCCGGCGAAAGATTTCGAGTTCGTTTTAAAATCGTGACTAAAAATTTGTTTTAGAATACGCTCCACCTTGGATGGAGAAAATGCTTTTTTATTCATGTATTGTTTTCTATATCACATATTATTAAAATCACGTAAATCTTCCCTATCTTGGACCAATGTTAATAAAACCATATCTGGGGTAATTACCGTTGGCAACAAGGCTTACTAAGAAGTATACTGACGATCACATGCACTTTATCCCTTGGACCAATTGGTCAACAAAAGCAACGAGTGTTGGCGATAGGCAGGTGATAATTTGAAACTTCATATTGACAAAGTCAAAGACGGGACCGTTGCTTTGTGGTTAGAGACCCTGACTGCCAAGCCGCAGGTCGTGGGTTCGATCCCCACCCAGAACAAACATTAGTGTGCATATGTCTGTTTGTTCTGTGTCTGGATGTAATAATGTATATAAGTGGGTATTTAAAGTAGTATATGTAGTATATCGGTTACCTGATAGCCACAGTACAAGCAGTACACTCTGCTTAATTTGGGATCAGGTAACCATGTGTGAAGAATGTCCTCAGATAGGATATTTAAAGTAAAAGTTAACTACCTTCGGATCTTGGATCTTTGAGCAACCAAACTGGCTCCTGCAAGGCTCCACCTTTTATAAAGATATGTAGTTCTACGAGATCTCGTTTCATAATTTGACTGTTATCAGCTTTTTAATCCGTCAGCCATCGTCATTATCAAATTTTGAGGTCCATGAAAACCCTTAAACTGCTTTGCCTCCTTATCCTTATAACTTGCGCCGGCATTACTGATTCAAATGAGCAGTTCAATATACTTAATAAATAAAAATGTAAAAAAAAAATAAAAGGGATGCAAATACTCGTAATTTCTAGATATTACGCGAAGCCGCAGGTGAGTCCATTAAGAATATAAAATGGAGGTAGAACGAATGCGAAAAACTTCTGGAATGGGCTTTGTGGCGCTAAGATGAGAGCTGTCTTATTACCTTACTTTAGACTTTTGCAAGGAACTTTTACGATGTTATTTTCCCCCGTTTTAATGGATTTACATCTTTATAAAGTGTAGGCACAATAAGCACGTAACAATTTCGCTTTGCGTAACATACCAAAGAAAAGTAATTGAGGTGTATTTTGACTTCTCTTTGTGATATTTTATTTTGTACGAACTCTCAACTGAATTCTTTGAACTTTTGTCGGGTTTACCGAATAATTGTAAAAGCTTATTCTGTCAACCACTGGAACTAAACAGGCGAAATATTAAATATTATATTATTTTAGGTTCTTTTAGTAATATTGTAACGGTTTCAAAAAATAATTTTATATGTTTTTATTTCTTTGGAAATTTTCGCAAATACTAAAGAAGTTCAATATAGAAACTGTACCGATAAAGCTTACTCTAAGGTTAGCAACAAGCAGCTAAACAGATCCAATTACAAAACCCCTGTTTACTTTATCTTTCCAGTTTGATAGTTGTAATGTTTTTTTAATAAAGTTCTATATAGTGACTTTTTTGCAGACTGTACCTCATATTTTTTATGGAACTTCCAACCAAAAGTAATATTACCCGGATCATAATAACAAATGTCTAGCAAAATTGAAATATTCAGTTCAAATTATGCTACTAAATATATTTGTGCTCAGTTGATGGTGTCTTGGGTAACATACGTAATGAGTACGGCTTGTGATGTAACACCCACGGGAGTGTCGCCGCGGTTGAAGTACGATCAATTAGACACTGAACAGAGCAAAGTGAAGGCTCGATGCCTTCGCTTTTGGGAAACGGATGTGTGCTTACAATTCCTTGAGGGTAATATCTTGTTGGTAGTTTATTGTTTAGCGATATGGATATTTGGCAGTTATACGAGTATGATAGTTATACGTCTGAAAGAAGGTTGTTCTAAATAGTATTAGCAAAGTGTGGCGACATCTATGAACACGCCTACAATCCTTCACCGCCCGCACTACAGTGATGTGGCGACATCTATGAACGAGTAGAAACACGCGAGAATCCTACATCGCACTATCAAGATTCTCTCAGGATTTGACATATATACAAGCATCCAACATTAACAGTTGGATCGCGGTCCCCAGGCATGATCACCTAGCCTGGCGGAAGATCTTTCCTTTTAAATGGAGAAGTCTCATACCTCGCTCCTCCATAAAGTTACAATAAAAACTATTGACATCATGAAACCGGTGTTAGAGTCTGACCATTCGTATGTGCCTGTGAAGGCCTATGTGATCTTTTATTAAAATAAAATAAAATATATTTATATTATGTGGGTAGTCTTAACTATTATTGTTGCGATTCTGTTTGCAGAATGTTGCTAAATTGCAATTGAGACAAACCTCCTTGGTTTTTAGATTATAATGTAATAAAAAAATTTAATTAATTTAATTTTGGATATTGGTGTACTGTTCCGCATTTTTCCCAAGGTAAAGAATGTATAGAATAAGACAAACTGTGGCTCCGTGGTTCCACGCATACTTTAGGTAAAAAGTTTCAACTCTATGTCTCCTACCTTAGTCCACGATCTGAAGTAACTATGTCTATCAAATATAATGAAAATCTAATTTATATACATAAATATAAAATATATAAATTTATAGACATTCACATCTATACTACTATATAAATGTATTGGATTTGTCTGTCTGTCTGCTTGTGCGGATCTGGATGAAAATTGGTATATAGTCAGAGCATGTGATGCGCTATATAAAATGATATCGATAAAAGTAGGTGAAACCGCGAGGGATAGCTTGTCATGCATATACACATTACTTTTACCCCTAACTAATTAGACTGAAACCAAAAATAAGTGCTTGTGAAGACTTATTTGAATAACAATATTTTCATTTCACTCAAAGGAGGGCGCGAGTGGCACTGCAGGGGCACCTAGTATATTTATACAATTCTTTGCCTACAAAAAGTGTGCACCAGACTGCAACCATAATAAATCACAACGAAATGCAAATTTTTAAAACAATCTGTTCCAAATAACAATCACTTTTATTAGCGTAGGTACGGCTTTCCTTTGTAAGCAGCCAGTTCTTTGTACCCATGTAGGTCTTGTTAGATTCTGAAATATCTTGTTCTTTGTCATGGCTTCTGTGTAGTTTCTGCATTTATTCGCTTGTGTTTGACCGCAATGTCATCTTAGTAAATTACGATATTTTTAAGATGATTAAAGATTTGAAAGTTGTCAAAGAAAACTATGTTATTATATACAATGATTTTTTATGACATAAAAAGTAGCCTATTTCTTTCCCCGAAATAAATAAATAATAAATATCCTGGGACATTCTTTACACACGGCCATCTGGTCCCAAACTAAGTAGAGCTTGTACTATGGAAACCAGATAACTGATATACTACATATACTACTTTTTTTTTCTAAATACATACTCATATAGATATTTACACACAGACACAGAACAAACAGACATGTTCATGCACACAAAATGTTTGTCCTGGGTGGGAATCGAACCCGCGACCTTCGGTTTGGCAGTCAGAGCGTTAACCTGTATTTATTATTATTATTAACGTTGTAGCTTCAGTAACTTTAAATTTGACCTTCATAAGTGCCCTCCGAAGGCCTAAACTGAATAAATGGTTTTGAATATTGAACCACCAAGCCAACTGGCCTGTTTGTGTGTACAATTGATCTCCTTACCAACTTAATATTGTTTTATTTCTTATCTGTCAGCTCGTTAACTATGAAACGTAGTATAAATAAATAAACACACATACAGAGGCATTTTCATAGATCTATATATATAAAAATGAATCCCTATTTCCCTTGGTCACGCCATCATGCTTAAACGGCTGGACCGATTTCGCTAATTCTATTTTTACTGTGTTTGTTATTGTGATGAGATGGTTCTTATAAACGAAAAAATTAAGAAAGTTGCGCGAAAACTTAAGAAAACATAACTACCATATTAACTATACTGAGAGAAACCGAGAATAAAATTTACTTTTAAAAATTAGTCTTAAAAAAAATCACAAGCAGTACTTGTTCACAAATTATGATCCATGTGGCAGCCATCGCCCTCTTCGTCACAGTGTGGGGAATTGATCGACACGACAGTCGACGCCGCCCGCAAGAAAAGGCCTCGAAGCGAGCATGACTAACTTAAGTTTAATAAAAAAAATATAGGATTACAAAAATGTTAGATACAATGACTGTCACGCCACAGGGGCTCGATTGCTCTCTATGCTCTGTCTCTGTCGCTTAAAACGCTAAAACTACTTATCACGTGAGAGGTAACCTATCCGAGGCCTCCGTGAAACAGGTCTCCGATGAAGTATTTATTAGCTGAATAAGGGGGCAGGTTGTGGGATTGCAACTTCCGACATATGACATATACATTGTAATTATGAACATATATAATAAATATTTTTAGATGCATTGTTATCAATGAAAAACTAAAACTAATATAGTTTTTAGTTGTATTCTTTATATTTAAAAGCATGTTAGTATGTAGTTTACTGTAAATGGTGTGCACTCATGTAAGTGACGTATTTACACTGTACTCAAATTATAAAATATGGTGTCACTAATATTTAATTGTAAATATATCGTTGGTTTGCCTTATCCATAAATAAATAGAAATATATGTCTGTATTTTATGTCTAATTGTGTCAATAAAGTTTGTCTTTAAATTATAATGATATATTATGGTACTTTACTGGTCTGGTTACCATAGCAAAAACTCTGTTAAGTTTGGGATCAGATGGTTATGTGCGAAGAATGTCCTAGGATATTATTTATTACTCAATAAATAAAAAAATATTATAAAACAAAAAGGTCCATTGTGGTATTAGCAGTTACAAAATAATCTTTTGAGCTATGTTAGTAAAAACTTTACTAAAAAAGATACAACAAAAAAGTTTTACATCTTTATACCTTCCTAAGAGGGTCCTGTAGTAACGAGAACTTCAATTATCATCCGCATTCCGCATGATAAGACAAAGGTAAGGATGACCAGCCTAAGGCTGTTGAATTGGATATTGCCTATTGAAATGACAGCGTTTACCGTTGGTCACTGTCCGGGAGGTATTCTGTGGTCGCAGCTGCAGTCGAACGGTGTGGCGGCTTAACATCACGTAGTAGTGGTCAAATGCTTTCCATTGTATTACAGAACAGCAACCGTCCCGTGGTTTAACCACGTTCCCGAGAGTTCTAATGTATCCCGGGGATTGGAGCATAGTCTATGTCAATCGGGAATAATGAAGCTTTCTATTAGTGAAGGAATTTGTAAAATCGGATGCGCAGTTTCGGTGTTATCTGTACATTAAAACAGACATATTATCTTGTTCTTGTACAAGTTATAAAATATTTCATTTAAGCTAGTATGTTAAAAATTTGTAATTGCCAAGTCGTTTACTTACCTTTTGTTCTCGCACTGCACTAATTTAAATTATTTTTAATAGCGTAGAATGTAGAATAATAGAGTAGTAGAGCTCTTAGTGCAGAGTTCGTCCGGGGAAGTACCTTACCCATTTCTGCCGTGAAGCAGTAGTGCACTTGTATTAATGTGTTTCGGTTAGAAAGGTAAGGGGACCGGTGAAATTACAGGCACATGAGACTTAACAACTCCACGCTCAGGGTCGACAACATATTGGCGATGCCCCTAGTGTTGCAAATGTCCTAGGCGGCGGTGACCACTTACCATCAGGTGGACCGTCCACTTGTTTGTCGGCCTATGTGGTATAAAAAAAAAAGAAGCATGCTGTGTTTGCCTTTAATTGTATTTGCATTATGATCGTGCTTATTTCAATTGTGATTTTTACTATAAGACATTGTGTAATATGCGTTGGTAAACCGAATAAATAAATCAACAAACTTTTCCACTTTATAATGTTACTTTCCAGTTTCACTCGCGTTCCCGAGGAATGTAATGTCTCCCGTAACTATAACATAGCCTATGTCCATCCAGTATAATGTACCTTTTGATGGTGAAGTAATTTTTCTAATAGGTCCCCGGGTTCCGGAGATTAACCTCTGCATATAAACTCATAAAATTTGCACTCTCTTTATAATATTAGTGTAAATGTCATAGTTTGGATGCTGTTTTGGTAGTCAGGCCAGGCACCTAAAGATTAAACAGTCCTGTGCTAAAAGCTTAATGTTTTAAAGTTAGGCTATTTTATGTTAAAGTATTTGAATTTTCTAAGAAGGTCGTATTATGTGTATGAGACTCTTGTCCTGTCATTTTATGTCTAATTGATTGTCGATTGTATGATGTTAGTTATCATTAAATTAAGCACTGGGAAACAGGTATTGGATAATGAAAAATTCAATCATGTAATTAATACTCTATTTAAAGGGGCATTAGGGTGAAGGTCAATTGGTATAAAAATTAATACACCTACGAAGATTGTTTTGTACAGTAACAGGTTAAGTGCTAGATAATCGTTATGCTTAGGGTAACCATCTTGCTGCACGAAAACGCATTCTACCTCTTAAGTTGTAAACTCAGATTAGGATAATATTTCACCGTTATCAAATTCAAACAGCGAACTAGAGGCACAAACAAACACGTTTGCCTCTGTTTAATTATTGTGAACCTATTAAAACTATTTCTGATAAGGCATGAACTTTATGAATAACGCCTCACTAATATTTGATGCTATTTAAAAGCATAGTAAAAAAATAATAGTAAGTAAAGTAGCCATTCCTGTTATATAATATAGTCTTGAAGTTTCAATTTAGTCTCGATATCACAAATGGCATTCTCGTTAATTAATTAAGTGTGTTTGTAATTTAAAACCTAGCTAAGTGCACGTCGGGCCACGTATCGTGTAGAGTTCCGTAGATAAAATTAAGCAATTTTTTGGATACCTATGTAAAAAAATTCACAGAATATATATAACGAAGTTAAAATGCACATCTATCACTGTTAAATAGGCTTTACAAGTTAACGCGTAATATTCAAATAACTTATAAAACTGCTGAACCCTACACGTCACTAAAATAAACCTTCATATTTCGCAAACAGACCCCTGAATCGTAGAATGTTTTAGAAAACATTTCCTATGACACCTCACAAATTGCTTTTTCAATATTTTATTTTTCAACCTTGTCAGCGGGATTAATTTGTATGTAGTATCAAATCACAGCATTTTACTAAAAAGAGGTGGACTTAGCGAAAGTATAAGGGTTCCTAGGCGACTACGGATCCCTAAACAAAAAAAAAAACATATTTTATACTCAGGACCAGCAAAACCCGACACAAATTGCCGGGCTTTGTTAGTTCTAACTAATATTATAAATGTGAATGTGACTTTGTTTGTTTGTTCATGGTTAAACGTCTCTTGCATGAACTCTCTAAACATCTTGCTGAAAAGGCAAATACATACATAACCTAGACACGGTGAGGAGACCTATACTACTTTATACTAACGCGGGTGAAACTGCGGGGGGCGGTTAGTAATGTTGATAAATAATACGCTCGTTTGTGTGTTAGCGAAATTCGTGCCCTTTTATGAATATGAATTACTGTTCATAATATACTATGTCGAGGTAATGTTTAAGGTTTATTAGATGGCTGCTTTGGGGATATTATATTTACCTTGTGTAAGGTTTGATATTAGTTACGACTACCTTCCCCATAGTTTAATTAATATTATACTCGGTATTATATCACGTTTTTTGAATGTCTTAAATGGACTTTATTTCTTTAGAAATAGGGTGCAATATATAATGGTGGAGATAAGAAAGCAATTGTATGAATTCATCTACATATGTACATTCTTAATCGTTAAAAACGAGCTAAGAAACAGTTTATTTAAAATTCGTTTATACAAATAACCAACTGCACAGCGGGTGACAGCGACATCAACTTTGCACTAGACTGTACTAATGCGTATTAAAAAATTCAAAACGGTACGCGAAATTCGAAAAAAGTAGTTGAGTAAAAACTAAAAATTGTTGCGCGTACAAATCCGACGGGTGCACGCTTGCATCACGCTCTGCCTACCATAAACTTTGAACAACTCCACGAATTCTCTCTGTGCTACTAATTACTCGAAAAATAAACAACGCCTTTCAGAAAACGCAAAAAGGGCAAAATTCAATTTGGTTTGTTTTTGTTTTGTCTGGAGATATTAGATTGTTTGCGCTCTCGTTAACGCTTAGTTTACTGTGAGTTTAACGCAGCGCGTTATTTACGCGAGGGAAACTAAAATATATATTAATGTTCAACATAGTAGACAGAATGGTACGTGACTCATTTTATCTAACAAAAGTCTGAAATTCTGTTGGTGGTTAGTGCTAGAGAGAAAATTATATAAATATTACAGCATTAACATTAAAGAGAGATGAAGGTTAAAATTTAAGTACCTATTTACTGAAAACCATTTCATAAATCTTCGATAGAACAGCCCTGTATATATTCTATACGAATAATAAATAATAATAATCAATATTACATAGCCAATATTAATAGCATAATATAATAATAATAATAATAATTTATTTATTTCTCTCTTAACAAAGGTTCTTAATATCTAGGTAAGTAGTTAAAATTAACTTTAGACAGTTTATCAGCGCTACTCCTTTGTGAGAGACTGGTGCCTGTACTAGGATACCCTGTTTTACAGGTCACCAGGACCCCACGCCGCGGTCATATGGTAACATATAGTACTCGAATACATCAAGTAACTTCAAAAAATAATAATTTTGAAGTAGACTGCATTATTAATATTATTTTAAACGATACCTCATTAAAAGCTAACGGTACGACATTAAAGAAAAGTTTTCTGATTTGGCATGCAGTAAAATACCTTAGTGTAATAAACTTGGGCAAAATAATATGTTAGACCATATAACTCTAGCCCGCTAAGTCATATATTTAGTAGCTATACTATTATTTATAATTATATTCAACGAAAAACGTAGTTTCGATCGAAATTGCGTGCGTTTCCTACCAATCGTTCCGATAAATTTTACGAACGGACATTCTTTGACGATTATATATACGAGTGTAGGTTTAGATTCTTCTAAGCCTACACTAATTTCTTATCTAAAATTTGAATTTGATTGACGATTGTCCGGAATTTTAACCTCAAATTGACGTCAGTCACATAACATGTTCATTTCCTTCCTTAACGAAAATTGTCTATTGGAACAGCCTCTTTAAATAAGTTTCTCAGGAACCGGCTTTGAATTAGTTATATATATGTATAAGTATGGATTTAGAAACAGAAAAAAGGTTGTAGATGTTGTATATCAGTTATCTGGATATTTAGTTATATATCATTATTTAATGACAATAAAAAAATTAACGAAAAAGAACTAACCTTATTTTCAATAAAGAAATCGCTTCAGTAGACAACGTGCCTATAATACTGCCTTATACATAATTAAATAATTTTCTTACCACGAAGGTATTCGAATAGTACCAGCCCTAATAAAGAGGGCTTACTTTCCCCGTGAAGTGCTCAAGTTTCGCCACGACTAGCACAATCATGCAATTAAATGGCTGCCGGTCTCTCCACTGTAAAATTGAATTTTTCAAACAACGTTTGTAACGGAAATACAAGTTGTTTCAAGTTGAAATGCATATAATTACAGTTGCATGTAATTTTCTCACGTATGTGGAAGGTAAGTGAAATTTTCTTTTGTTTGAAATTGCATTTGTTATTAGCGCAAGATAGTTATAGTGCAAGAAGAGTCGAAGAAAATGTGAATTATCGTGTAAGTGCTGTTTTTAAATTAAATACATCTGGAAAAGGTGGTTAGTGTCACCAACCACTATGACTGAAAGATGAAAGACTGAAGAAACTTGGCATTTAGATAGAGCGTATCCTGGAATAACATATAGGATTTTTATCCCGGGATAATGTAACATCACTCGGGAACGCGAGTAAAACCGTGGGAAACAGCTAGTATGTATATACAATTTTATAAAAGGCCTAACCCTAACAATTGGGCCACTCTACAAGAAATATTGCTTCACTAACTCAGCGAAAGAACACGTGTTCCTCAAAATTAAGTTTTACGCCTATTTATTTACCTTACGTGTAGGGATATAACAGCTTTCAGGTCGTTAGCGTCGGAGTTAACAAGTAGCAACGTGTCAAGCCTTAAAATGGGTCAAGATGCCTCGTCCTCACTAATCTAGTAACGGTATAACAACGCCTTAAGGCTACGTCGTAGACGTCACCCCACCTCGTAGCTAGTTCGTAGCACACGCTACGAAACTGGAACATTCTAGTTTATTTAGTTTTATGAAATTTGTGTACATGGTGTGAAACTATTGCATTTAACTCCTTGTAAAAACATTAACCTTCATTCAAAAAGGTAAGAAATGTGAATTCCAATAGTTAAAGTAGAAACTCATGTTTGTTTCATGTTCATTATGTTTTTAGTTAATCTACCAGCTGTCTCCAGCGGTATTTCCCGCGCTACCAACGGATGTCATCATTTTCCCGAGATAAAAAGTAGCCTATATGTTATTCCAGGATATGTTCTATCTATCTAAGTTTCATCTTAATCTGCTTGGTAGTTTTTGTGGGAAAGAGTAACAAACATCCGTACATACAAACATTTGCATTTATAATATTAGTAAAATGTACTTGTATAGTTAAAGCTGTCCTCCGCGGTTTCACCCACGTTCCCGAGGGATGTAAAATTTTTCCGGCACAAAAAGTATCCTATGTTACTCCTTATACCTCCAAGAATAAGTGTACAACATTTTCATGATGATCGGTTAAATAGATTTTGCGTGAAAGCGGAACAAAAAATCTTAATAAGTAGGGATACTAATATTATAAAGCTGAAGAGTTTGTTTGGTTGAACCCGCTCAGAGACTACTGGTCCGATTTGGAAAGGCCAGTTGACTTGGAAGTTAGTGACTCTGACTGCCAAACCGAAGGTCGCGGGTTCGATTCCCACCCAGTACAAACATTTATGTGCACGAACATGTCTGTTTGTTCTGTGTCTGGGTGTAAATATCTATATAAGTATGTATTAAGAAAAAAAGTATTATAGTATACATAGTACTCGTATATCTGTTATCTGGTTTCCATAGTACAAGCTTTGCTTAGTTTGTGACCAGATGGCCGTGTGTAAAGAATGTCCCAGGATATTTATATTATAATATATTCTCGCACTGTTAGATATACTATTTATTGACGAAGGTTACAGGCTTATTCTTCCACTGCTGGCCACGATATAGTATAATAATAGGTTGGGAAAAAAGTTCCTTCGCATTTTTTAAGAAAATTAAAAACATTTTTAATATAGTTTATTTACATTTAACTAAAGTATAAAGGTACCATTTTGTTCGATAACTTTTTGCCATCTTGTAGGTAGGGACATGATCCCATTGCTATAGAAATTTCGGGACTTCTGATCAAAATACTGCGACAAGTGGTTTTGACAGTCCTCTCGTGATGCGAACCTGACACTGCCTAAAGAATTCTGAAGAGACCGAAACAAGTGGAAATCCTAAGGTGCAAGGTCAGGACTATACGGCGGATGTATTAATACCTCCCAGCCAAACTCTCTTAATTCTTGCTGAGTGGCTAAAGATGTGTGATCCACTTTTCATTACTAGTTATCTGCTTCTTCAATAATGGTTCGGTTTTATGACGTCGTAATAAAGAATCACAAATTAGTACACGGTTCATTAGGTTTCTTTCAGTGAGCTCGTGAGGTACCCAAATATCTAGCTTTTTTGTGTACCCAGTTTTTTTCAGTTCTTCAGCTACGTCGTAACTACTGATATGCCGATCTTGCTCCACTTTTTCAAAAATGGCATCCATTTTATCCGTAATGGGGCGACCAGAGCGACGTGCATCTTTGACATCAAAATTTCCGGATTGAAAACGCTTAAACCAAATATGTGCTACTCTCACAGACACTGCACTAGGTCCATAAACATCGCAAATTTTTTTCGCGGCTTGCGTTGCATTTTTACCTTTTTTGTAGTAAAATTTTAAAATGAATCGAATTTCTTCATTAGATTCACTCATCTTGGCGGTACGAAAAACATATTCCTAATTTGAATTTAGAATTATGTTCTTTAAAATTTAAACTTTCAATGATACCAAAACCAGCCAGATACAAATAGTATAGCCAAAGAGATTTTATTACAAGTTCATACATACTATAATGCGAAAAGACTTTTTCCCCAACCTAATATAAGTGGGGGCGCTTTTTTTCTTTTGTTATATTAAAATTTTGGGGGGACGACTGCGAAATTATCATCCTCATCATATTAACCCAGGGAATGTCCACTGCTGAACATGGGACTCCCTTGCACCCCTTGGAACTTATCAACTGCCCGAAATATGTTCAGGACAGTGGAAGTATAGAACAATGGATGAAAATTACAATTATCATATTTTTTAAATGTCAAAACAGCTAGAAAAGATAATAAGAACTGGCACTAAGTTCCAGGCCAACGGACGTGAGGGCTCATTACTGTAAACAGAAAATCCTTAACATGGTCTGGAATTAAGTTTGATACGTTTGCGCCTGCAAGTTAGACAGCCGTATTATTAAAGCGGTCGATAGAGTTCAGTATCTTTTTGTTAAAATCTCTGTATATTTACGAGTAATTAAAAAAAAATAAGTAAGAAAAAATGAATGTTATGAGGATTAAATACTGAAATTAAATAAATGGTAATACTATTATATAATAATTATATAAAATATTAAAATTTACTATGAAAATCATCTTTGGCCTCATTATCATAAATACCGTAGTGAGATTGTGGTCAAACGCTATTCTATACAATACATACCATATATTCAGACTACGTAGGTATTACAATTAAACAGTACTTATTCATTGTGATATCACGATATCAATATCGACTGAAATGTACTGAAATAATACTTCTAAATTACATAAATCTTAACTAACTTTAAATAAACGTTAAAAATCTAAGCCCTTAGTTTAGCAAATTGCTAAACGGGTTTCGATGAAACTTGGTACAAATATAATATGTTCTGGCATAATTTATTACTTATTTAAGTATTTAATTTCCATTCCGGGTAAACCTTACATTCCCCCCCACCCCATTTTTTTTTATTTATTGATAAGGCAAATCAACGACATATTTACAATTAATTATTAGTGACATAATATTTCATAGTTTAAGTACAGTGTAAATACGTCACTTACAGGTATGCACACCAAAAAACGAAACACAAAAAAAAAATTACAAAATCAACTTAAAACAATTATTCATAATCAAAATTAGAGAATATTAACAAAAAATAAAAAATTAACACTAACTACAAATTAGATAAAAATAATAATATAACAATTCAAAAATACTAAAAAGATAAATTTGAAATATTGAAACAAAAGTACTTCCCAGAACGTGCGAAAAATTTACAAATGAATAATTTAGAGCGTTTTAGAAATAGCAGTCAACTACTAAAGCAGCTTCAGTGCTTAGAAAGTCTGCGGCCTTTTTAATTCCTTTCAGTTTATTTAATGAGCGGAGCTTTGGTAAGCTCAACTTAGATATGTTTACGTTGTACAGCGAACCGGGGAATCGTGCAGACTAAGCTCCATGATTTCTAGCTTAGTATTTGCTTTTATTATATAAAAGAAACTAATTGATTATGTTTGTGGAGGTTCAACAAGTATAGGCTATGTAATAAGGATACAGTAAGAAGAAAGAAAATGATATTGAACATTTCCAAAGTTTTGAAATTGGCACGTTTGATTTATTGATTTTGTCCGGGGAAATACTACAATTCCATTTCCCCCATGAAGCAGTATTGCACTTGTATTGTTTTTTGGGTGGAGAAGTAAGGAGGCCGGTGTAACTACAGGCACATGGCAATTAACAACTTCACGTCTCAGAGTCGAAAATGCATTGATGATATCTCTGTTGCAAATATCTATACGCGGCAGTGACCATTTACAATCAGGTGGAACATCTACCTGTTTATATGCCTAAAAATGCGTATCTATTGCTGTCACTAGTGTCTGTTAATAGAGTGTCGTATTAAAACTATATAGTGAGTCTGTGGTGTATTTCTAGTATTATATTGGTGTATTTTTACGGTTGTATTTCTAAGCAACTACCAATGGATTTAGGGTTTGATATGAGGTGTCCAATTAAAGACTCATTAAACTCAAATAGATAAAGAACGTACACAATTTTACATTAGTTGATATTTTATACGATAGAATAAAATACATTTCACTACATTTAAAAATCGGTATAGATCCTATAATAATTTGACAGGCCATAATATATTTTATTGCATACACAGTTAGTGCCTAGTATGTAATACTAGTTGTAGTTCATTACGTCAGCTCCCTCTCCATGTTCGCCGACAGCCAATGAAGTTGTCCGTCTAAAATGATTACAACTAACATTTAGGGAGTTTCTCCTTTACTTAGTAGATGAAGATTTAGTTCGTTTACGCCATTATCTTCAAGATATCGTCTGACCGTCAGTGTTCTCCGCTGCTCTGTTAGCGCTTACAAGAACTACAGTAGTATTTTAACCTACCTTAAAAAATGAGGAGGTACGCAATTCGACTATATGTTTTAATAAGGACAATGTGCAATATCAGAGAAATCGCCAAAGCGTTGCTGACCATAAACCATGAAGTCTCATCTGTTTGTATTCTCACCGGCCCCTTGCTTTTCCAACTATAAGTGCACTACTGCTTCACGGCAAAAATGGGTAATGGTTACATAACAAATAATAATTTGCTTGGATTTTAAAATTATCTGCACTATTTTGTTTAAACCGCGCAATAAGCTAAAGTTGAGATATTTCCCGTGGGGCACCATGTGTTGTAAATAATATACCCCTTAGTGACCCAACTTCGAAAATTACTCAATTTAATAGATCGTATTTCACTAACTTTCAAACTGATAGTATTTATGGGGAGTATTGTGTTACTGTAGTAACAACACAAAGGAAGCAGAAGGTCCGTCGTTATACTGGGGCTCGATTCTGTAAGGATAATGACACTAACTCAAGGATGTTTCGTCGCGGCCTCCATACTCTGTCTCTTTCACTAACTACGCTAATACTACTAATCACGTGAGAGGTAAGCTTTCCGAGGCCTCCCTGAAGCGGCTCGCTGACGAAGTTTGTATTAGCTGCCCCCTTATTCAGCTTATTGAGCTTACCTTTCACGTGATTAGTAGTATTAGCGTAGTAAGCGACAGAGACAGACCATACAGGCCGCGACGAAATATCCTCAAGTTAGCGTCATTTTCCTTACAGAATCTGCTTGTTATGAGTTTGAATGTTCCAGGATTATTACTACCGATATATATAAAAATCAATGTAAGTGTCTATACACTTCTAAACTATTCCTCCGATTACGATGATACTTTTGGTGAGTGGTTCTGCATATGCCCGCGAATGTTCCAGAAAAAAAGGCATAGCAACGCATTCCGGGAACTGCTAGTTATTTATATAATTGGAAATATTTGAACTTTTAAAGCCTAAATAGGGACAGTTAAACACAGCTTGGGATATACGGCGTCATCTCGCAGAGATGTATGTGTGCGTATATCGATATCTATTAGTGTAATCATTAAAATATTCTGACATTAATTATTTTGTGGAGCTCAATATGTAGGTATGTGGTTATCGATGATGGCCAGCGAAGTTTAAATTAAATTAATTGAAAATTGTGACTAATGAAATTCTGGATAAACACAATTTGTAAACATGTCATTTATAATTGGGGTCTGTAAGATTTACTATAAATATCCTGGGACATTCTCCACACACGGCCATCTGATCCCAAATTTAGCAGAGCTTGTACTACGGAAACCAGATAACTGATATACTACATATATACTACTAAATACATACTTATATAGATATTTACACCCAGACACAGAACAAACAGACATGTTCATGCACAAAATGTTTGTCCTGGGTGGGAATCGAACCCGCGATCTGCGACTTGGCAGTCAGGGTCGCTAACCAACAAGCCAACTGGCATGTCAATGAACTAATGTTCGTTTCTTTCTAAGTTCAGCTAAGCTTTGTGAGCTCATCATCTCCGCTCTCATCATCATATATCGTGGTGAGATTCAATGGTCAAACGCTATCCTATATAATAGATACCATACATACAGATTACATAGATAATAATTAATAAGTACTTAATCATGGTACAATGGTTTTCTCACTATATTCACACGAAGGGAAAATGTTAAACATAAAAAAAATATTGCTTAAATGTCAGAATAGTAGAATATAAAACAAAATTACCTTGATGACTTTCTTGCCAGTTCTTTTCAGTGACTTTGATCTACATGGGTACTCTCCGTGGGCTTAAACTAAATAAATTATAAATAAAACACTAAATACAGCTTGCTTTTAGCAACTTTGCAATCCGATCCAAAAACATAAATAAGAATTTTGTCTAAATAATCCTTTACAGGCATTTATAAATGGCCAGACGCTGGTTCGTAAGGTTGCTTTATATGAACTCAATGTAAAAATACTTTTAAAAAGTGAAATTAAAAAACTTCTGTTTAAATATTGTAGTTAACAGGAACCGCAATAAGTTTCATATTTAGATAAACAAGCGTATTCTGTAACTAGTGGTCCTGCTCTCTTGGCATATATCAGAGCGAGCCAGCAATGAATTGGTGTGTACCAACGCTACATCAGCTTGTAAGCCATGTAGCCGCCATGTTGGATTTATTTGTACGCAAACTTCCAACATGTATGCGTGTGTCCATTTTGTTCCGGGTTATTGTTTGTGTAGTACGTATTGTGTTTAGTTTTAGTTGTATAGAATTACAACCTTTTGTTGGTACTTTATTAGCAGAAGAATTTTTATTTGAACTCAAATACATTGATTAACAATAGATATAGCTCGTGCCATGACTTGTATGAGGTTTTGACAATGATGCGTATTTATGGAATGGCTATAGATAACGTTTTGCCTAGGAAATACTTTTTGTATAGACTAATTTTATCGGAGAATAAAATAGACTTTTTACCCCTTACGGAAAAGCGGGTGAAACCGCTAGTATTATAATATATTCCCATGGTGTGTGAAAGGTACTCAACGGGACAGCTTTTTCTCTAAGTTACAAAGTGATTCTCTAGTGCTTCAAAAACCTTATGACCTTATAAAAGGGTCTTATTTCGCAAAATCTATCTGGATGGTCTTAAATGGTAGCTATTAAGCTGACTGGATGGGTCACTCGACTAGTGGTTGAGCATGGAGTCGACAGTAAATTTGACACTTGTCAAATTATTGAAGCCCTCGCCTACAAATAAATGGTCATCTAATTTTTTATTTGGCTCATTACTTTTAATTAAAAGCGATTTGCTGTAAGTTTTGCTATTGACAATATTTAGTAAATTAATTTTATCTTTGCAATTTGTTTTTGATTAAAGGGGCCTGTCAAATGACAGGCACATGAGACTTAACAACTTCACGTATCAGGGTTGACAACGTAATGGCACCACTGACCACTTACCATCAGCTGAACCGTCTTCTTATTTGTCGGCTCACTTCACAATATTCCATAAAGTAGAAATGCTTTAGAGTGGGCTTTTGTAGACACATAATAACAAAGTACTTGTTATGATCGTCTTTCTATATTATGTGTAGTGTTACAGGTGTTTTGTATATTTGGATCTGTCTCTACTTGTCTTTTTTTTTATACCACATGGGCCGATAAACAAGCGGACGGTCCACCTGATGGTAAGTGATCACCGCCGCCTATGGACATTTGCAACACTAAGGGCATCGCCAATACGTTGTCGACCCTGAGACGTGAAGTTGTTAAGTCTCATGTGCCTGTAATTTCACCGGTCCCCTTACCTTTCTATACAATACGAGCAGTGTAAGGCTCGGACTCCATCAAAGTGGAGATGTAGGGAGAGGAAATGCGCTTTCAAACGACAACCCGAGCGGCTTGAAGCGGTCTGTCATTTGTATGAAAGCTCATCTCTTCTCCGCCCTTCTCCGCTTTAGTGGAGTCCGGGCCTAAGTCGCGGTATTGTCTAATAACTTGACGGGGGTTAATAATGACAATATTAATAAAGTTCCGCTCCCCTGAAGTGGCTGGTTATTGTCTCTTGTTTCCTTTATCGGGGCTTTTCATATAATACTACCCTCCAACAGTGTATTATTAAGTTTCACGAATAATAAGTACTGTATTGTATATTGTATTTGGTGGAAATAATTGAGATATTTCACGTTGTAGTACTTAATTTTCTGATAATTATTGGAAAATTTTGCGTTTTTATATGTCCATTAGGTTCATAATTCAAAATCATTTATTCAGAATAGGCCCGCCGACGGCATTTATGAAGGTCAAATTTAAAGTTACTGAAGCTACTACCGGTTCGGAAGTCAGCCTTCAACTGAGAAGAACCGGCAAGAAACTCAGCAAGGTTACATTCTTTTTTATTTTATTAAATTCTTTTTTATCTATCCTGAGCAGCTATTTCCATACATTTTTATCTTCAATATAATGAACCACCTTGTAATACGCTTTTTCTTTCAAAACTTTCCTTATATAATTTTTAAATTTATGATCAGATATTTTGGTTACCGAAAGCGGTATCTTATTATAAAATCGAACACAATTACCAAGAAATGACTTGTTTACTTTAGTTAGTCTAAAGTATGGAACAACTAATTTCATCCAATTATATGATAAAAACATATTATATATTTTCTAGTAACCTAGAATGTTTGTTTAAAATAATAAGCATATCGTCAACAAGGAAATTGATGAAGAAGAGCTTTCACAACACAGTAGTAGGTGCTTGACGACAGATTTTCTACTTGAGGTTATTGGTAGCCAAGCGGGTAGTACAAAGTACCTTACCACAAGACTTTTTAGGGTTTCCCCACCAAATTCCCTTTATGAAATCTCCTGATTATTTCTGAACTCAAAACCATGACTTTCGCCATAGAAACCCACATCACTGATCTTCCAATCTTACAAATATTATGAATATGCATATATATCATAATATTATATTATCGTTCAATAATTCTTCACTTTTGCGATAACACACACAGGTATGGTCAGTGAGACTAAATAAATATGATGTAATAAATCTAAGTTCGATTTTTTAAAGTGTAGTTGCTGAGTTTATTGCTGGCTCTTCTCAGTAAAAAACAACCTTCCAAACCGGTATTAGAATCAGACCATTCAATGGTCTGTGTGGTGAGGTTTGTGTGCTTCTAAATGCCTAATTGAATAAATATATTTTCATTTTCATACTTTCTGATATGAAACTTTACATCAAAGTTGAATTAAGAAAATACCCTAACACCAACCGGGAATCAAAGTTACACTTCACACGTCTGTTGCTGTTTAACTCTATATAAGTATAGAAGCTTTATTTATGAAATAAGCTCTAATTAAATATTATAATTAAAATGATTTTATATTTACTCCGGAGCAGCATTCTGCAGATATCTTGTTTCAAACGCGGCGCTCCCTCGGCAAGCTCTGTGGCTTAACCGACGATATGTGTGTAAGAATACAGTCTTAATTTAAGCTACGTTTCTCTAAAGTTTCGTCTTACACCACGTTTAATTAAAATACTGTATTTCAGAGGCGCCGGTTTTATGGACCATGTTTGTTTAATTCATTTCCTTGAACTGAATTAAAACTATTTTGGACAAATATATTATGTTATCATCGATATTTTGATAGTATCGGTGCTGGATTAGTATAAAGCTCTGTTAGAGGTCTGGAGGTCTTGAGTTTGATTCCTTGGGTTGGGCAAAGTAATATTAATGTGTCTTAGGTTAGATACGGTTAACTGTAGCCCAAGATTCGTAATGATGGCCCTTATCATGTCACGTTAAGGCTTAAAAATATCTTCAGTTGAAATAGGTTCTATTACCGAGACCTCTGTTGGCATGGTGGTTAGAGATCCTGACTGTCAAGCCGCAGGTCGTGGGTTCAATTGCCACCTAGGACAAACATTTGTTCACAGTAAAAATATAACTACCTATATATTTAAAAAGTAATATTTCAGCTTCCTGGTAGCCAAGCAGTATACTCTGCTAAAATTGGGATCAGGTTCTCTTGCAAAAAAAAAAACAGCCTGAATTGAGATGTTTTTGTGTCAAAAGCGCAAAGCGTAACACATAATATAAAAATCCTGGAACATTCTTTATATATGGCCATCTGATCCCATGCTGTGTACCTACTTGTTTTCTGTGTAAGTCTTTGGTGGCAGTAACGAACCCCCAGATCAATCGACCTGAATGTAATAAATGCTTTGGTCCGAACAGTCTGTCAATATAAAGTGAAAAATATAGCCTGAAACGACACCACTTAGTGTTGTTAGCACGTTAACTCTTATTTAATCTGTTTACTTTGCCGCTCTGGGAAACTCAATGTGATTATTGGCCCGATGTCTATAACACCTGGGGCTCGATTCTATAAGGAAAATGACACTATCTCGAGGATGTTTCGTCGCGGCCTTCGTGCTCTGTCTCTGTCGCTAACTACGCTATTACTACTAATCACGTGAGAGGTAAGCTCTCTGAGGCCTCGGTGAAGCGCCTTGCCAACGAAGTTTGTATTAGCTGGGCTGAATAAATACATCGCCGGAAGACACAATCTTTCTTATTTTACTTACAATTTATTATTTAACTACCTTCCAGGTATGCGTTGCAATACGTCTTCAAATCATGAGCCTTGATGGCTTAATTAAAAAAATCATTTTGTTAAGTTTTCCAAAATATTTTTTTTTGAGAAACTAATATTGAGATTAAATAGCACATGCGATTAAATTCAAATTATATTTATTCTGAGAAGATTAACATTTTTACTAATGGATGTTTTATAAAGAAACAGCTTGCTATTAAATATAACAATATTTTTTTATGACAGATTCGTTGTATTCTTTGCACACTGTGCCAACTATTACTCTATGTTAGTGAAACAACTATTTACTGTCTAAATAATAAATACAAAGTGAATGTCATGCCATATATATAGTTTAGACGCTAGAAAAAACTTATGAAGGCCAGAAACACTGAAACTACCACCGGCTCGGAAGTCTGATTGAATTTGAATGTCCAAATAAAACAATACTGTTCACTACTCAATGACAAAATGCAAAAAAAATAAACAAAGTTTCAGGCTAGTTTTTCAACAACTACAAACCGAGTAACCATACCACCAATTTTCAGAGAACTCTCACAATTTTATGTTATTCCCTTTACTTCGTATTGATTTGCGTGGATTGGAGCACGGATGGTAGGTCTAATGAAACTGGTGTTTGAAATTGAAACTTTATAATTGGCCATAACCCTATTGCAGTCCTTTTGATGAGAGCTAGCCATGTGCTAGCTTAATTAACTACTACATTGAATTTAATGCTGAGGAACATTGATGGCTCTAACTTAAATTGTTAAGGTTTAATAATTTTTTCCACTAAAGTCAATTCATGACTGATCTATTGAAGAAGGAGGTAACTAGAAAAATTTTTCAGCTGATATCCAAAAATAAAACATTTTTTCTTTTTAAAAGACTACTATTTCTCAGCGCAAGTGACGTCTAATGATGAGAGGTCATGAGTTCAAATCTTACATATAAATTTAGTATGTATTGAATGACGAAAACATAGTGAAGTCGTACGTTATTCTTCAGTAGCCACCAGGCCACCCCAAAGTTGAAGATCAGTCGCCCAGTACCTTCGGACGTGGGTCAAAAACAAAAAGTGAGATCCAGTACCCTTCTAGGTTATTTTCATGATCACCAAGAAGAGATTGAGATAAAGCAGAAGTCTTATTAAAAAAAAAACTGATATCTTTGACGAATCTACCAGAGACAGTAACATAACCCTGCCTTGTCATATTTCAAATCAAAGTTTCCGTAACATGTCCCGAATCCTAGCACAAAACCGTAACAACTCAAGTTAGGCTACAATAGCGTGACCTAAAGAGATTAAGGTCGGTTTCCTCCTTGTTTTCAGTCTAGTCTGCGCTAATTTAAAACCTGAATCTCAAATTCGAGACAGTTTGACGTGAACGTAGCGTGTTTGTCCAAACCTTGAATTAAGGATTTTGTAGTTTATATGGAAGTGGTGTTATGTATCTTTAAGGTTTACAACAGAATGAAGATAATCTGTGAAGTTTGAAATGATTAATATATTTAAGTTATTTGTTCAGTTTTTTTTTATGAAAGTTATGAAATGTTTCATTTTTATTCTTCTGTCGTATTGCATTTCCATAAAATTTATTTAAGTTACATTATTTTTATAGTAAAATCTATATTTTACTATTCCTATTTTATTTTATTCTTTATTTATTATTATTTTATTATTATTAGTCATTCTAATTGTCCGACTCGGAAATCGAACCCTGAACCTCCGGTCATTATGAATAGCTTTATATCACTGGACCACCGAGGCGATGTTTTTGATGCATTTGCGCAAACGGCTGAACGGATTTTGATGAAACGTGTTACACAGATAAAATAATATGTACCGGAATAGCGCACTAGGTTTTTTAAATAACAAAATACCTTTTTAACTTTTAAGATCCCGAGTTTATACTGTTTTAGTATACATGTTATCCTACATACGACGACTTCTACACTAGCTTACGTCTAAGGTTGAACTCACTCAATATTGGCAACTAATACACAAAAGCTGGCTGGCTGACATGATGGTCAGATACCCTGATAGACTCTTGTTGACCCAGGACAATTAATTTGTCCTCTCTGGAATAATTATAAACTTTATTGTGTACGCAATAAGATCTTATTCCATAATAGCTCTATAAAAGACCATAGTATCCTAGATAATATCATCTCTTTCGTAGATAATAACAAAGATCTTATGAACCAAAACCCCAAAAAGTTAAGCAATAAGCAAGGAAATCTTAAACAATTATGATAAGCGGATGGTAATCGTATTATACGAGTATATAGTACTGGTTCATGGATTTATGGATCATGGTTTTATTTTTTCGTACATACAGAGCTTTCACCTTAACGTCTTGCTTTTAACACAGACTAAAACTGAACTTTCCTAGACCACATCGCACTAAATCTAGGGCTAAATCCAGACACACTACATCCACGTCGTACGCCCTAGACTGTAGTCGCATCGGTCCGCGTGACCGGCCTTAAATTTCCTTACACGAAAGCTCTTTGCAGTTGACAGCCTGGGGCGGGCCGGAGCTTCGTTTCCGTTCGCAAATATCGTGTGCCTAAATTAAAGTTTTGGCCTTAGCTGTTTTAACTTGTTAGCAACGTATAAGACCTTGTTATACAATGTTTGGTGTCATGCCACTAGAATTATCGTCTGAAGATTTATAGGTACTTTTCGCCATGATATATGGTTTCGGTAAGTACTGGGACGATTTCGTACTTGGTACGGGTAATGGAAGTCGTTACTTGGTACTTATTAACATAATAATATTTTATTCTCGAATAGATTTTGAGAGTTGATAAAAGTGGTTGATAGTCTCATTGTTCTGTTTTATGTGGTTTTAACTTCGTTTTGCTCTATTTTAGAGTCTAATTCAACTACCGCCATATTGTTTCAATGGTACTATGTATGAAATTCACAAGCTTTCCACTCGCCCGGATAAAATATATACATTTTTTTTTATCTTCATGGTTTAAGCTATCCTTAACTATATCAGGATTTTTACCATATTACTAGCTTGCGCACTGCGGTTTTAAGAGTGTAACCGAGAATGTTAGGTATGTTTTCAAATCTGTTCAGTTGTTTATGCGTAATTAAGCATCAAACATCTAAACACACTTATCAAATATTTTATAAAGTAAAACTATGAATGCGTTTATTTTTAAGATGTAAATAAGTTGTAAAACATTCTTATTTATTAAATATATCTGTAAATTAAGCTATATAACAAGCTTAATAAAATCTGCATAGATATAGAACCTTTAAAATTGTAATCTGATCCACCAAAATGTAAATCCCAAAAATTCGAGTAGTAGAGCTCTTAGTGCAGAGTTCGTACCACCTTACCCATTTCTGCCGTGAAGCAGTAGTGCACTTGTGTTACTGTGTTTCGGTTAGAAAGGTAAGGGGGCCGGTGAAATTACAGGCACATGAGACTTAATAACTTCACGTCTCAGGGTCGAACAACGCATTGGCGATGCCCCTGATGTTGCAAATGTCCATAGGCGGCGGTGACCACTTACCATCAGGTGGACCGTCCGCTTGTTTGTCGGCCCATGTGGTATAAAAAAAAAAATTTTTTTTTATGACATTATATACAATAACAACAATACATACAACAATAATATACAAAATAATTAATAATTATAGTATTGTGATAGAATCCATATAATTTAAGAATAATTTATTGTGCGAATAGTATCAATTTAGTTTACGAGAGTGACAATTGTGACATTTATCATATCGATACTAGATTAGAACTGTGATTATAAATATTTATTATTACGCGAATAATGCTTCTGGTACGACGCGATCCGAATCACTGCGCATTCCATTTACTGTAGGTTTGTGGTACGCGTCTCATTGTGATTATCTTATTTTAACCCTTAAATATATAACTATTAGGATAAAATTTGCGTTTTCAGACAAATCATTGGTGAGTCTACACGTTAGTTACGGGCCGTAAAGCTTTCGACTTGAAATGTAATGCAGATGTATATAAGTAGAGTTTGTTTTGTTATATTCGTGCACGGAATATTACAACATAGTGCAGTTAATTAAGGCTCACAGTAAAGCCGGCGGGCCCGAGGCGAAATGGGAAATAGGTAATTATGAAGTTGCGTACTGGCTTGCAGCTTGCCAGTAGTAGGGGAGTGGCATGTTATGGGAACTAGCGACGCGTTTTGATAAAACAAAGAGGTTTCATATGATGTAATATAACGAAATGATCGTCGACGAAGATTGGCAACTTAAAAAAAATCCGAAACGTATGCAAGGCTTATACTGCAAAAGGCGGTCCTTAAATCAAACAGCAGTTACTTAGATAAAAAGAAAAATACACTCCCTTAAATAAAATAAAAGAAACATATATAAATAGATAAGATACAATTTAATGTATACATATATAAACACAAAAATGTAAGGAAATAAATAAATAAAAATGGAAGTCTTAGCTGATATGGCTAAACAAGAACAGAAAATAAAATTAAATATATTTATTCAAATAGGCACTTATGAATGAATATTCAGAGTCTAACTATCTCTGTGAATATGTCAGGCAGAATTGATACCACCGGCTACTTTTTTTTAACATTTCTTTTTCTGATGGGATAGCGATGCATTATGCCATTAGACGGCAATAGGTACGAGCCTTTTATAGCTTCTTATATTTAGTAAAACTTCTATACATTCAATTAGAAAATCTTTGTGTACCATACAAAGGTCTCTCAGTTTTAGTTTGCTAGTTTTGCAAAGTAATTTTTTTTTTGTAATAAATTTAGTACAATAGGGACTGATGGAGTCGGGTAGCTATACAATGTAATTAATTGTGTGTCAAGTAGCAAATGTGTAACTCCATTACTTCAAACAGTTTATAACTTGCACCGTGTTATAAAATCTCTAGCACTGCGGTATTACATGAAATTAAAATGTGGGTCTAGTTCATTTGAGTTTGTGTTTTTAGCAATATTACAAATGAGGTCCTCCCGCGAAATATATAGTAGATAGGCATTGAAACAGTGACTGCTTAACCTGCCAAATATATGTTACTAGCTGTCCCCCGCGGTTTGACCCACGTTCCCGTGGGAAGTCACATGTATTATAAATAAAAACCTTCCTCTTTAATCACTCTATCTATTAAAAAAACCGCATCAAAATCCGTTGCGTAGTTTTAAAGATTTAAGCATACATAGGGATATAGGGACAGAGAAAGCGACTTTGTTTTATACTATGTAGTGATGGTAAACATATAATATAACTCCCACTATCGATCAATCAGTTTTGTATATCTGTAACTAAGAATCTACTTACATGTGATGTTTAATTGTACTGTAAAAAAGGGCTTAGTGTAATTCTGAGTCACGCAATAATAGTTCGGTAACACAAATTATTTGGAGGATTCTTGCATAGAGGGCTTTGGGGGTCCCTAAGTCCCCTGTTTAAGAATATGAGATGTCAAAATAAGTATATTTGGTTTTTTAAGTATTTTCCATGAAAAAGGTAAAAGTCATAATTACAGTGTAAACTCTTTATAACGTTATCCTTTATAACGATAAACTCCCTATAACGTTGAAGTGAGCCCAAGTTGGTTGGTTTGTTCACTTTGTTTTGTTTTTTTTTGTTCACTCCATATAACGATAACTCTCTATAACGACAAAAAATGCTCAGTCCCTTGAGTTTCGTTATAAAGAGTTTACAGTGTATATTGTATGACAATGGTCCCGAAGACGAAGGTATCTGTTAGATATTTGTATACACAAATCGGCTTTCATGAGTAATAATAAAATGAACCTTTTAAAAATGTGTCTTTTAATTACTGCCAGTCAGCTGGGTGGTTAGCGAGTCTGACTGCCGAAGGTTGCGGATTCGATTCCCACCCAGGACAAACATTTGTGTGCATGAACATGTCTGTTTGTTCTGTGTCTGGGTGTAAATATCTATATAAGTATGTTTTTATATAAAAAAAATTAGTATATCAGTTATCTGGTTTCCATAGTACAAGCTCTGCTTACTTTGAGATCAGATGGCCGTGTGTAAAGAATGTCCCACAAAAACTATAAAAAACAAAAACGGAAATATAGGATACTAGCTGTCCCCCGCGGTTTCACGCGAGTTCCCGAGGGATGTTACGTTTTCCCGGGATAAAAAGTAGCCTATATGTTATTCCAGAGCATACTCTGTCTATATGCCAAGCTTCAACCAAATCCATTATGTAGTTTTTGCTTGAAAGACTAATAAACATATATACTCGCAAACTGTCGCATTTATAATATTAGTAAAGATAGGCACTTATCAGTTGATTTAACTGCCTGTAAGATAAATAAATAACAAATCGCACCCTCAGTACGATAAGGGCTTAACTCAAAATATTTGCGAAATAGAGTTACGATCATAGAGAGACTAAACCAAGTGCGCTCTATCCGATGAATTGTAAAACATAGTCAATTTAATGATAGAAAAAGCATATCGATACTTTAGCCTCTTTAACACCCTCCCCGCTCAGTGCAAAAGTGACCCAATCAGAGATGTGCCAAAAGTGATTTTTTGAGTTAAACCCCCATCGTTCTGAGGTTGAGCATTGTTCTCGATGCCGGTGGGGAATAATGTTTTATATTGATTTAACAATAAGCTTTGTCATAAAAATGTAAATTACGAGTGAAAAAAATAATAAATGTAAAAATAATAACGTACACAAAGATTTCCCAACAAAGTTACCATATGAATAGTTTCTAATACTTATAAATTGGTCTTTTAAACTGTACCTACTATTTAACATATGCCAGAACATGTTTACTAACTGGAGGGCTGACAGTGTACTGAAGTTAATTGCGTTCAGTACGTTATAAAGCGATTGGCTCGAGGCTAAAACAGATAAAACTAATTATACACTTAGGTATCTGCAAAGACTCGCACGCAGTTCTTAGTTTGATTTGAGACTATATATGTATGTATATACTCAGCATTATACAGAATGATGTACCTATTCAACGTGTTACAAAATAACCAGTAAAAATATAATTAATTATCAAAGCCAAGAACCCTAGTTAGCTGCCATGTCAGTGAACCAGATTATTTAACAGAAAGGCTATTTTAATAGTTTTTCTATTATTCATTCATAAAAATCAGTTTTTTTTTTATTTGGGGTATGTTATACAGCGTTACTAGGATTCTTAAATATTGTGAATGGACTCGTTATAAGGCCCCATTTAACCTCCTTTCGGCTTTACGGATAGATTTGTAACAGCCTGTACAGATTATATTATTCAAGAAAAAGACAAAAAATGTTTTACTTATAAACAATACAAATCCGGAAAAAAACAGTACAAATTGTATTAAAGTGTAGTAAAAGTATTAACTTTTTGAACTCTCTCTCGACACACTCTTTTTAAAAATTGGAAAATAGCATGGGCCCACATTTAGGCGTTATTTCGGCAATTGGATTGCGATAGACTTAATTTAAAGTTATCGAATAAAACTAATACTTGCCTGATTTTTTTTTACCTTTTTTACCTACTTAAAAAAAGGTTCTTTAAATACCAAATTAATTAACTTTTGACACATGTTACAAAAAATACTGGTGTTCCAGCAACCAAGTTAGGTGTTTTAATTTGGTTTCAGAAAACCAAATTAAAAATTAAAGTAAAATCATAATTCTTCCTCAGCCTAAACCTAACCTTACGTGTTTATGAGAATGATTAGCAATCCTCATACATACGCTTGCATAAGTATCAAACGCAGACTGCAATGCTGACTTTCCTTTGAAAGGCAGTGCAGTGTAAATGTCACTCTATATGGTAATAAGTGCAGTGAAGGCCGGGAGAAGACACTAAGACGTTATAAGGAGGTTCGTGTGAATATTTTTATAGGACTCGATGTAATTCAATGTATGTGGTGGTGAATTTATAAATAACTAGCGACCCGCCCCGGCTTCGCATGGGTGCAATGCTGATACTAAATGTACTACAGAACATTTGAATGCGAACTTTGTTGCACCTTTTTAAGGTGTACAGTACTGTACCACATTATTTTGATCTAGCTCATAGCGTTCAGCCAGAGCGTTTGCAATGTAAGCGCAAAAAATGTATTTACGACATCACATTAGAAACCTCTAAAATTATCAGTGTTTCTCTACTATCTTCTGCATGTATTATACATATAAACCTTTCTCTTCAATCACTCTATCTATTAAAAAACCCGCATCAAAACCAGTTGCGTAGTTTTAAAGATTTAATCATACATAGGGATATAGGGACAGGGAAAGCGACTTTGTTTTATACTATGTAGTGATACTATGATAAACTAGCTTTTGACACGGAGCTTCTCTTCAAGGATAAAATATATCCCGGCATTATAATACAGCCTGTTACTTCTGGATAAAGTTGCTTACTAAAAGGTCTAATAGTTTTAGAGTTGGTTCTTTACAAAGAAAAAAAGAATAATATTAGTGTAGATAAATATTGGAAAGTATTTTTAAGTAGAAATTATTTCTTGGAAAAACTTTACTGAATTCTATAGTTTTATTTAGCCTTTTTTTCTTTTTTATATGTGACTTCAACTTCCAAATATACCTAATGGAAAATCATAATGATGATTATTTACATTATGAAAGTGCGACTGTTTTTTGTTTTTATGATTCAACATAAATACAAGTAGAGCTTCTGAAAATAATCGACTATATTATTTCGTTAGTGGATTCTTTTCGTCGAAGTCGGCAAAGCGTAAAATTGGGATACAAACATGTTCACGTCTCTACTGTCTCCAAAGGGATTGTGTTAAAACCATTCCTTTTACTTCCCCTTTATGGACTTTCTTCACGTCTGTGATTTTCTTAACGCAACTATCGGGAATATTAATATTATTAGCTTCTTTAGGGTACTGCTAAGTAGGGCCTTTGGGAAATTACCAGTAGAGAATTTGTGATAATGTTCTATGGGTGACTTTGACTTGCTAATTTTCAAACATGGAATACGGATATTTTTTGATACTTTCAGTCATCAACTATTGTGATTATATTAATTTGAATTATGCAACAAATTTTAAAATGTTACTTATCTCTCTAAAAATCTGTATACAATTAGTGTAAGAAGTCTCCTAATGATCAGAGGTGCATCGAGGGTATAAGGGGTTTAAAAGTTAAATACGTGCTCTATTGCATATAAGAATTATTATCAAAAATTACATGTTAAAACTTACATATATTAATCAAAATGTATTACTTTTATTACAAAACACAATTTTAATAAGAGTTGAAAAGCCATAACAAAGCTCATCTTCCTTTAATAATGACGGCACAAGTCTTGGAAGACGTTCAAGTCCCAACGACTGTTACAGAATGACCACTGCACTGCATCCAGACCTACCACAATTTTACAAATAAACGAAAAACGCGCTAATTTGAACCCTATTACGATAAAATTAAAATTAAGAGGAGTGAAAATAAAAGTTTGTAATGTGTAATCCAAATGAAACGTTGACACTGAGCCCCGAGCGGCCGACGGGAAGAAAATTGTGAGATCAAATTAGGTCCCGGTTTAAAGTCCTCACAATAATAAGAATAGCTCGAAAATGAAATGTAGGAGGGTAAGTTTTTTTTATATTTACTACCAAGTCTTTTCTTCGGGTGAAATGGAAAATTTAATTTGTTTCGTTCGGAGTTGCCAGCTGGAAATATTTTGTTTTGGTAAATAGCGCGCTCGCTGCGTTCTTTTTATGGGAAGCGTGGTAGAAATAAAAACATGATACGGTAATATTTAGCAAGTTGTATTTAAATACAGTATTTTATATTTTAACTTGATCCCTTTCAAGCTATCTCGACAGAAACTGTGGTGTTTTGCATTAATAATGTGTTCAATTCTAAAAAAACCAAATTAATTATGCACCATTGAAGACAAGACTCAATATCCTTATGGGAATACCTGAAGAGTCGTTTAAGTTAAAAAAGTGTGGACAAAATCCATTAGGTGAATCCCGAAGGAGGCAGCCAGCGACGCAGCCTTCCGTTTCGGAAATTACATTAAAAAGCAATACTTCCATCCAATAACTAAAGATAGGGCTAAAAAGTGCAAAGGAAATTCTTTTAGCAAGTGACTTTATGGGTCGCTCCACTTTTTTTTACCCGATTCGACGTTTAATATCCATTACGCTGGCAATTGAAAAAGCGTTCGGTGTTACTATAAAGTGCCGTTGATGAAAAGGATCTTTTGAAAAGGTCATGATCGACTATCGTTTACTGTTGGTTACATTTTCATTTCGCTGGAAATATTTTGTGCCCACTTAATTAATTTATTATAGTCTAAATATCCTGTTTTAAAATTACATTACCAGTTTTTTTTATTAATTGAATGACTATTGAACGAACTACTACAAATTGACAGGCCAGTTGGCTTGGTGGTTAGCGCTCTGACTGCCAAACCGAAGGCCGCGGGTTCGATTCCCACCCAGGACAAACATTTGTGTGCATGAACATGTCTGTTTGTTCTGTGTCTGGGTGTAAATATCTATATAAGTATGTATTTAGAAAAAAAAAGTAGTATATATGTAGTATATCAGTTATCTGGTTTCCATAGCACAAGCTCTGCTTAGTTTGGGACCAGATGGCCGTGTGTAAAGAATGTCCCAGGATATTTATTTATTTATTTAAATGAAATATAAAACGAAGTTGTTATTTAAAAGTAATTAGATCGGATAACATTATAAAGCTATATTCAATTGCATAATTAAAAGCAAAAGCCAATAACCCTGGGAAAGAAAAGCTTCTCTATTATGGAACAAAAGGAACTGCCAAAAAGAGTAGGACCTTAAGCCGCCTTCTCCGTTGACGCCTCTGATGGCGTTTACACCCTTACGTGGACAATTCGGTGAGTGCAGAGGGCTGTCACCCTATGGGTAAGATAAGCAACTGCACTAGAACATCTGCTCAAGGCGTTGCTGGGAGCATGGAACTCACGTGCAAAGATTATTTGGGGATTGGATGAGAGGCGGCTCAGGTTACACAAGACGAGACTAAGCTGGGTGTCGTGACGGTCCTCATCGGTGAAGATGAAATCGGGGTTGAACTGCCAAGAACAACTACACTAGCACCTGGAATGAAGACTTCTGTAAAGTTCCGATTAGATAATGAAATATATTTATTTAAATAGGCCTTCACACTTATGAATGGTCAGCCTCTAACGCCGGTTCGTATGGTTTTGGGAAGAATTGATTTTGTAGATAAAGATGTGTCCAGTAAGTGCTGGATAAGAGACTACAAATCCTTCATTCTATTATATCTACTGATTATGGAACATTCCTGCAAGAATCATACCAAAAAGCATTTTTTTAGGCAAAAACCAATAAAGCCAAAACTAAACGCAGAGTTGTCAAATATAATATAGGTCAGGGATAAACGTATTATTTGTCCTTTTGTAATCGAATGTGACGTGCGAGTGATACAATATGACACTCGGGAACTCTCGGATCCCTCGGCATTCGTAACTTCTTTGTGTGAGCGTTTAAGTAGGTAGGGATGTGTGCACCGAGGCGTAAAATTAAGAAACAAAACGAGAATCCTCTTTGTGGAATAAGGATTCGTAGAGTTCGAATTGGTGTGGATGTTACAAGTCTTTAAAACATTTAATATTTTATTACTTTAACATTTGTCTATCAAAGGGGGATCTGGATAGTTATAATATATTCCATTATGCTCTTTCTTATTATGGTATTATTTTATTTTACCAAATTTTGATTATGAATTGCCATTTTTTAAGGTCAAATAATTTTTTTATTAAAAGTTATGGATTGGTTTCGAAGTAAGCTATCAACTGAGAAGAACTGGCAAGAAACTCAACAAGGTAACATTTTTTATATTAGGAAGATTATATCTATATTTTATTACTAACTGATACCGGCATGCGTTATCATGCTACTTTTTTTTGTTTCAGGAACCTTCACAGCTGTAGGTAGAACCACTCCCTAAAGTTAATAATTTTATTTTATTTTATTAAATTGTTTACATTGATAAATAAATTATTAAATAAGAATGGCGCATCCAATTTTTAATACTCCTTGGAGAACTGAAGGAAAATCTTCATGCGAAGGAAGTTAAAAAGAAAACCGTCTCCAATATTGGTCCTTTAGAGATTATTGATTTTGGAATAACTTCTTTAATGTGGGGTTTTGACGAGTTAAGTGGAGCATCTTAGCGACTAAGTTTAATTGGACCTATAATAAGGCATTTTACGTATAGAAGTGAACACACCTTTATCTGCAAAGCTTTTTAACTTCTTACTTTCAAATATCTTCTAGTCTAACTGGCACAGCTAACAAACTTTGTAGACGTGATAACTTTAAATTAAGGTAATTTTTTTTTCAGGTGTCGATATTTATAATATAAAGCCTATATGTTATCCTAAGCTACTTTCAAGTTACCTGTGAAAACCTCATTTAAATTCGTCTATCTGTTTCAGTGATTAGCGTGTTCAAACAGACAAAGGAGAGACAAAGATTTCGATAATAATCTTATTGTATTCGGTTACATTCCCTGAATTTTAGTGTAGTAGAGCTCTTAGTGCAGAGTTCGTCCACCTTACCCATTTTTGCCATGAAGTAATAGTGCACTTGTGTTACTGTGTTTCGGTTAGAAAGGTAAGGGGGCCGGTGAAATTACAGGCACATGAGACTTAACAACTTCACGTCTCAGGGTCGGCAACGCTTTGGCGATGCCCCTAGTGTTGCAAATGTCCATCGGCGGCGGTGACCACTTACCATCAGGTGGACCGTCCGCTTGTTTGTCGGCCTATGAGGTATAATTTTTTTTTTTACCGCAATCGAGTTTTTGGCAAATATTTGCAATGTACAGCCATGACGGTTCTATACTTTTATTTTTATTTATGGAAGAAGATAGATAAATATTGGAGTCAGACTATTCATAAGTGCTTGCAATAAAAGGCTTATATTTTCATTTTCATTCATAGATTCAACTGTAGGTTGCTAAAAAAAAAATGTCAAATTGCTTCAAGATATATGTGTGTTTATTACCTTTTGGCCCCGTAACGACTCATCGAATTTAATAAAATTTCGCACACTGGTAGAATATGTTCTGGAATAACAATAAGGACTGTATAAAACGGACTGAAAGCGATTTATAAATAAAACGATTTCACATAACAATAATAATAAGTAAGGAAGGAGTAATAGACAAATAGCTAATCCGTATTAAAAGGAATGTAAACAAACATCCCTTAAATATTCGAGGTGCTAAAGACTGAGGAGATAATCATTCAAGGCAGGGCAGACGGTAAGCAATTTAGTCGAGATTAAACCCTGATTCTCTTGCAATACTCGCCCCAAAGCGAATAATGCAGTTGGATTTATTTGTTCTACGAACTTACTCCGGCTGTCTAATCGAATAATAGCCATTGAGGGATGTCGAGAGACAAATAGTAACCAGTCTAGAGACTGCATAGACTTGTTTGAAGTGGGAAATTAAATTGCGTTGTTGTACACGATGCCAGTACTCGGTTATTTGTGTTGCAATGCAAGTTAAATGATTAATTGCTGGTACGTGGATGGAGATGTTTGTACTTTATTATATGTGTTTATTTTGGGTTAAATTGCCATAATTAAAGCGAATGCTTGGTGGAATTCTCAGTGGTTACGTATTGTAACTTATTAATTTTCTCGAACATTTCTCTTTAAATTTTCTTTTACAAACAAACAGGCAGACAGTCCACCTGATGAAAGTAATATTTTTATGAAAACGATATATAGGTCCTGGGTAGGAGTAGAACACACGAGCCTCCTTATTCTGCTAATACAAACTTCGTCGGCGAGCCACTTCACGGAGGCCTCGGAGAGCTTATCTTTCACGTGATTAGTATTAGCGTACTTAGCGAAAGAGACAGCACGAAGGCCGCGACGAATCATCCTCGAGCTAGTGTCATTTTCCTTACAGAATCGAGCCCCAGAGGCATGGCACTCTCTATAACCAAGCTGGCTGGCCTTAAAAAATTGTTAATGGAACCGATATGGAATCATGTTTCTTAGGTAACAGATGCTTTAATTTAATTTGTTGCTGCCACAGTGTTATATTCGCCATGTTACAATAAGACTGGCTAGTACCTCTGCCATGAGTTGCTATCAAAACTTACTTTAGTCACTAGCGAGTAAACTACTATCGATGCAGTATTTATCGATAGCAACTGTCAAATTTGTGACTCATGGGGTACCATGAGTTTTTAAAAGCTAAAAAACGTTACTCGCAAGTGTTTACATTTCATACACTTAGTGTTTTTTACCTATCGACTCGTACTGTCGATTTTAGTTCTTTAGGTGACCGCCAGTGGCGCTGTACACAAATGTGTATGGCAAATGCCATAGACATGTTTTACGCAGTCGCTAGCGAGTACGTACGTTAAAAAATCATGGTAAAAGCACTGATTGTAGTTCATACTTAAATCGGATTTTGACTATGGAAAATGGTGAACACACTCATCGCTTACTTATTAAGATTAAAATAAATAAGATTGACGAATTCTGTCATATACGTATATTTATTAGCGACCCTATAATGAAATTAGTGAAAGTATCCAAATCGAACGCGTAGATAAATATATCTTAAGAAAACAAACAGACAGTAATAGTAACCTTGTTTTATTCTATTACTAGCTGTCCCCCGCGGTTTTACCCGCGTTCCCGTGGGATGTCACATGTATTATACATAAAAGCCTTCCTCTTCAATTACTCTATCTATTTAAAAAAATTGCATTAAAATCCGTTGCGTAGTTTTAAAGATTTAAGCATACATAAGGACATAGGGATATAGGGACAGAGAAAACGACTTTGTTTTATACTATGTAGTGGTGATACAAAAAGATCTAGTAACTTATTCCGCTGGATCTTCTCTGTCAAGTTCCAAACAAGGAAACTCAACAAGAAATCAATTTTGGATTCCTGCTGAGAAGGAGATCCAGCGGAATTAGTACCATGATATATGTTTTTTGTATAATCTTATAAAGGATTTCCGCAAGGCCACGCCTGAGTGATTTAGTTTATTTCATACTATTTAGGGATAGACCACCTCGTCACAAATTTAAAAGTCTAATCGTAAAGCTGTGACACATACACGATTATTTCATCCAGAAAATAAATCACACCTCCATACTATTGATAGTGAATGATACAAGTAAAGTTAATGTTATCATACATTTCAGGCGTATAGGCTTATTATTGTAAACTCGCATGAAAACTTAATTTAGGTACGATGGAAGCCCATACCGTTATTAAGGGCCTGACACGCAATTAGCGAGTGACTTCCCAGAGTTAAGCTGTCGCGTCATTATTCCAGCTGTGACGTGAATGACATGGCTACGGACATGACAAATCGCGGAATTTAAAATGAATGGCATGCTACTGACGCAAACTTTTTTCAGTAATTGTTGGATAAATACATTTATTTCTTATTGTAAATATTTTTATGTCGTTTTAAGTATTAATTAGGCTTCTGTAGATAGTTTTATATAAAATGAAGTATATGTTTGTAAAATAAATAAATAATAATATATAATATATTTATATTGAATGGGATTTGTTTGTTTTTACTCAATGTGATTATATACGTAATAGGCTTGTTTCTAGTGACCTCTGTATTAAATGTAACACCCCCTCTTGGAATCAGTCAGGTTCTATTGTATACCTTTTTGAAGTGAAACTTCAAATGGCAGGGGTTTGAAATTATGATCCGCAACCTCGTTGTGTGACGAAAGTGGTGGGGGTAGACACTGTGTCAGGTAGAGTGCGAGCAATGTGTCGCTTGCCTTCGAGTATCGGAGAATATAGTTTTATGTAAATGAATTAATTATAAATACAAACTATGCTGTTCAATAGTGATTGATGTAAAATAAAAATGTTTCCATGTAATACAAAATTTTCACTTCTATTGTGTGTCTTTACTTTACACCCGAATTTGACAAAATTCAAATTCAAAACCATTTATTCAGTTTAGGCCCTCGGAAAGCACTTACGAGGGTCAAATTTAAAGTTACTGAAGCTACAACATATACATTCTCTCATTACATTTTTTTCCTTCAGTCATAAAGTTAGTATGTTTCCTTGGAATAAATCTTGTTGCTCAATTTCAAACCAATTCTTGTCTGAACTGAAACTATGCGCACAAATTTATTTAGGCTACTACTTTGTAAAATTAGTTAATGACGTCATTCTAAATCTAAAATGGCGGACGTGAATAGATATGAATTAGTATTTCTTTTCAATCCACCATGTCATGGCTAAGGGTATATCAAATTAAAGTCTATGCTGACCAGTATATATGACGTCAATTTTATTACTTTATGTATATGACTTTAAAACCTTGTCACTGAAGTAGTCAAGATCTTGATCTAAAAAGGCTTGTTGACAGCAAAGAATATAATTTAAAAAACAATATTTCAAATCAGCGGTTGGAAACAAAGAGCTGAAGATCGAGCTCAGTGGTGTGCCATAGGTGAGGCCTATGTCCAGCAGTGGACGGAGATAGGCTGATGATGATGATGATGATGATGATTTCAAATCATAATCTATATCTTTTGAGATAATTAGTTAGTAAAAAGAAGAAGAATTATTTTCCTGTATTATATACTGATGGACCTTATCATAAAGCCATAGGGTACATTTTTCTATAACACTCAAATTATAATAAATATATGCCCAGCATTTGTACATCCAAGTCAATTTCTTTGTGAAACAATGAGATTTACGTAACATTGGTAATTTTTGTCCGAACATGGATTCAAAATCTCGAACAATAGTCCGAAACGACGGCCTTTCTTAGAACAAAGAAATTAATCAAAATAAAAGGAATGAAGTTGTTCTTTTTGTTCCTTAAACAGATTTATAAGTCTTCAACCGCCACAAAGAGAACTGTCTCAAAAGAGAAAATAAGTAAATTGAAATAAGAACTGTTCAACTAGCAGTTCCTTCTGAAATGTTTGATAAAAAGTAGAACAATCCGTCAATTTTAGATTAGCTTTTATTTAAAGATATCAAGTTTAAAGTTTCTTGTAAAACCTAGAACAAATAGCTGTTACAATTAAATATAGAGTCAAGATATTATTCAATATTTACTTCTGAAAATTTATTGTGGTAATGCATTAGTAACTTTAAGGCAGACTTGTTAGTTACGTTACTTTATTGATGCCCCAGAGGTACATTTTGTAGCAAAACTCGTGGGAAGGTTTTGAAATTCGAATCCACAACCTTTTTGTGCGACGAAAAATAAATTTATGATAAACATAATGTATGATATTGAAAAGTGCTATCTTGTACTATGATTGTAATTGCTGCTTGTGATTATAATACCTGATTTTGACGTTCATGCAATACTGAAGAGAGCAATTCCACAGAACTGAGCATTTAATACGTTGTTAAAAAGAAGGATGATTTACATTGATTAAAGTATGACTTTAAAGGTAAAGTAGATAATTATATATATATACAAATAGTTGCTTTTAATTTTTATATTCACATACCCATTTCTAAGTAAATAAAGGCATCCAACAACATGTTTCACCCAAACAAATTGTCAAATTTTTCCTCCTAGCATTCGCATCTATTTCAAGAGTAGATTTTCCTTACCTCTGCGCTTCTTCCTTATTACATAAATCTGTCCATTCTTCTTATAAGAGCTTAAGTGTACTGACGCGTGGTATTTGAAGTAATTTAGCCGCTGTGACTGTTATTTTGATATTTTAAGAAATAGTTCATTTATTGAGGGGTCTTAATTCTAAACCGATTATAAAGTGTTGGTATATCCGTGGTGCGTTATGATTGTGAACATAAATACTAGAATATAATAACCTAAAACACAAAATTTTGGCACTTTCTACCACTTTTGAAATGTTATTTAATGCAATAAAATACGTTTCTATTATATATTATTAAAATACTTGACTCAAAAATGAAAATCGAAGAATTGTATCTGCGGCGGATTGAACCTCCTATAATAAATGTTTTTTCTGTTTCTTTTTCTATCTGTCATAAAATAGTGTCGATAATATACGCTTTTCGTACAACGCTTATCTTTTCAGTTTCCCTAAAATCCTTATTCTTCCATCTTTTAGCTATTTTATTTCTATCCATAACAGTATCACTGTAAAAAAACAGCAGTAACGGCTTTAAAAACGCCGTATCAGTATGCTAACAATCTTACAGTGTACCTGAAGTTGTTACCGGATAAATTTAACGAGGTTGACCCTTGTCATGCCACAATGTTGTGTCACTGGCCAGGAACCTACCTAATTCTATACGGAAATATTGTGGTGAAATTCTTGCAATATTTCTTTGCGTACGTGTCTCGTGTTATTGTATAAAAACATTCTTTGTGTAGAATTGGAATTGTTTTGCAAATGTTTAGCTAGTGTTTGTTATGTTGGTAAAAATTTTACTTTTTTTATTTTGTCGTATGGTTTTCACAGAATAGACGATTTTATTATTTGTATTTGTATATCTTTTCTGTCTTGATTTGAATCTATCCTTACTTACAAAAAGAAAATATATAGTAATAGTACGTGTTGAGTACCTATCCAATAAAACAAGATAGCATTTTTTAACATGCTGAAGAAATATAATCAGAAAATATCGTAAGCTATCCAAGTGAACGCAAACTTATAAAAATATAACTTTCTTCTAAATTTTATAAAACAATGTTACTATTTTATTCTGTTGATTTGTCAGTTTATATCTTTTAAACTACGCAATATATTTTGATAAAATTTTCACCATAATTTAGTAACGTTTTCAGAAGGTTTCTCTATATAATAATGTACATCTATATTATCCCTCTCATTTTTTGTTTCATCACATCCTTAAACCAATTAGCGACAAATGATAAAAGAAAAAGTTTAAGTCGCCGTCAATACACAAATTATACAACGTGTTACAAAATACCCCGTAAAAATATAATAAATTATCAAAGCCAACAACCCTAGTAAGCTGTCATGTCAGGAAACCAGATTATTTAACAGAAAGGCCTACGTACCTATTTTACCTAATAATTGCCTAATAATTTTTCTATTTTTCATTCATAAAAATCAGCTTTTTTAATTTTTTGGGATATGTTATACAGCGTTATTACGGTTCTTAAATATTGTGAAAAGGCTTTACGGGTAGTTTTGTACCATCCTGTATAATACTGCCTACGTCTATATTATCCATCTCAGGCAAAGGCGGGTCGCTAGTTAAGATAATATTAGCGACAAATGATAAAAGAAAGTCAAAGTGTCAATACAGCAATTGTACGAGTATAGCAAATATATATCTTATTTTATAATTAATTATTATGAATTATTTTATTATTAATTATTTTGCGACAAATGATAAAAGAAAAAGTCAAAGTGTCCGTCAATACAGTCATTTAATAGCAAATATATATTTTGCACCACTATTTTTACACTACAACCAGATCACGATTCCGTCCACGTACCAATACCCCGCCGGTGGCAGAAGTATGCATTTAATGAAAATAATCCCATACTACTAATGACATCCCCTTACGTGATGGATTTCTATACACGTATGGTCCTTATCCATTGTTTCTTTAATCATTTATTTGAATACCTTTATAATTTTTACTCGCAGGTTACTACAAAGTTTATTAAACGGTTATAAATAATAATGATAAATATTAATCCAGGATTTTTTTTAAACACGGCCTTCTGATCCCAAACAAAGCTTGTATGCTTGCTATGGAAACCAGATAACTGATATACTACATATATTTTTAAATAAATACTTATACAGATATTTACATCCAGTTACTTATTGAAAGTAAAAGCTTAGATACCAACGGAATATCCATACTAATATTATGAATGACGAAATGTTTTTCTGTTTGTTTATTACGTTTAACGTTCACGAATAATTGGGTATTGATAAAATTTGATAACAAGCTAAACAGTATCTTGGACGAGGCTACCTTTTGTCAAAAATAATCTTTATTCTTTATAACGCGGGTGAAACCGCGGTGCAGAAGCTAGTTGTATGGTTTAATATGTTGAAACATGTTACTGGACGTATATACATATAATTAGGATCTCGGAAACGGCTCCAACGATTTTCATGAAATTTAGTATACAGGGGGTTTCGGGGGCGTTAAATCGATCTAGCTAGGATTTATTTTCAGAAAATGTCGTTTTATCCGTGTTGTTAGGCAATGAAAACTGCTACAATGTCATTAGAAGGTAAGGTTTTCAAGTTACACCTTTTGTGAGAAATACTGTTATTAGTAGCCCTTTAATATCGCATCTAATTCGTATCTAGGTATATATGAGAGTGCCTTAAAAGAGAGAATACGGAAGAAGTCACGTTAGTAAACAAATCGCCGAGCAATGCTCGGCCATCCAGGTACTTTAATTTATTTGTATTGATAAAAAAGTAACAAACACACCCAACGTCAAGTGAAACAAAACACAAACAAGTTGGAATAGAATTAAACTGAAATTCCAAGTGCAATCCCGACTGCAGACAAGAAGTGGAATTCCCCAATATAGCGGGTAAGCTTAAATTAGTGTAATGGCCACCCGCGAGGCCCCCATAAAGAAGGACCTAAGAACACTGCAAGGAAAAGGAAACGCAAAAATATATTTAATTCAACACGGCAACGGTAATAGATAGCGCAACACGGTTTCTATTAGAAGTTGTAGCCGTTTATTTTAAGGGGTTCCGCATAGAATCAATTTTAAATTGCGACGTTTTTGAAATAACTTTAAGGACAAAAATATTAGTTTGAATATTTGCTTGTTTTAAAGTTGGAATTTAGTGACGCAATCATGCATTAATTGCTGTATGGATTTTTGATTTATATACAATTTTAAGCATATTTTTTACTTTTTATACCAAGAAATAGGTGATTTAGGAACTTCCTTTATTTAGTTCCTAATTAAACAAAATTTTAAAACTTTTTTTGTCGACTAATACGTTTCTAAGATTTCCAGTATTTGTTACTTACCATTTCAGCAAGCGTGTAACTATTAATTAGAATGTTCTCAATAATTATTAGATGTACCTACTTTAATTAATATTATAAGAAGGAAGTGCGAATTTTATGATTCTGTGTGCAATAACCACTGCATCTATTTAAAATTTATTTTTAATAAAAAGCTAAATTCAAAAGTGCCATAGACAATGTTATGATCACGGGTAAAACCGCGGGGTGAAAGCTACTATATACATTATACATAACAGCTCGAAGAAGGCTTACAATAATACAATAACACAATATTTAGCCGTAAATAAACAAGGAAACCCTCATAACTTTATGAAAGTCTATTTTTGGCGACATCAAGAATACCGAAAATGTTTTAAGAATAAAATAATAATGAAAGTGTTAACAATAGATGTTTGTATTTTGTAAGTGTAACGCTTGAAAAATTATTATAAATGGAGGAAATGTTGAATAATAGGACAAATCTGACCTTACTGCACTCAGCCACAGAATAAATTATAGTTACTCAGCTAGCTTCTCAGCGCTGAAATCTCCTTCTAAAAGCTACAGCGCAGTCGAGGAAAGGGATAGGGGTTTTGTTATTATTTTGTGTTTTCAAAATTCTACTAATATTAAAAATGCGAAATTTTGTATGTATGGATGTTTGTTACTCTTTCACGCAAAAATTACCAAACGGATTTGGATGAAACTTGGCACATATATAGAAAATGGCCTAAAATTATAATATTTTTTTTTTTTTTCATTGTACATCGGATACTTTTTGTGCTGGGAAAATGTTACATCCCTTGGGAACGCAGTAGACAGCTAGTCATTCATAACACAAAAACACTGGCTGCAATTAAAACAATCGAATTCACCATTTCTGGTTTTTAAAAAAGTACTCCATATACGAGTTCATTTACAAATCCACAGCTTCTAGAGTTGAAGATAAATATTATCGGCACATAGATAAATAATTAAAATAGATGCACTAAATCATTTTTGAATCCGCACGTTTCTGCATTAATTGACAACGCGAAACGGGCGGGCTGTAACTAAAAAGTTGCAATTATGCAAACGTTCGGCCGCACTAGAACCGATAACTGGCAATTTAAGCGAGATTAAGTCGTTATGTTTACTGGATTACCACCGGGGAGTTGCTAAGGTGACAAGGATATAGCAGAGAATCAGTATATTATTTAAGATAAACCCTTTAGTATCATTGGCTAATAAATTAAAGAAATAAATTTGGTTCTGTTTGTAGAATGTTTAAGTATGATCTAATCCTGCATATGAATGCCTACTTCTTTGTTTATAAAGATAAGCGATAGATTTTGTACAGCTTAGGCTAAAAGTCAATAAAATGTGACCAATTAAAAAAACAAAATTTGTTACTGGTTGATCATTTGGCACCGTTTTTGTCGTAGTTCCCACTTTCAGATTACGACACCAGAACAATTTACAATACCTAAATAAAGTTTAAACATAAACGTTCCATTAAGTTCTAAAACGGTGCCATAGTGTAAGTCAATACCATTATTAGTGGTTCAGTAGCTAATAAGCAGCTGTAACAAGACAGACGTAACGCATTGTAAGTTTTTTACTATTCAAAAACAGGGGTTTTATGACTAAAGGCTTGTGTACCTTATGTGTATGATACTATTTTATGTCAAAATAAAACTAAATATTCTTCCGATTCAGAGATTATCATTTCTGTCAAAGAAACATCAATCGGACATGCATTTTCTAGGAATCGAATTTAGGAAACTGTATCTAACTAAACTTAACAATGCCTGAACAAGGAGCCGATTATGTGTATTGAAGTTATAATATCTAAATATTTACATCTTATAGTCACCCTAGCATACGGTATATCTTTCAATTTACTTTATAATCTTCGACGAGTTTATCTTTTACGACCAACTTTGGTATGGTTTTATTAGGAGATATTTATTCATAATATTAACATACCATTGCATATGTTTGAAAATATATTCCATACTTGCAACCATGTTAGGGATACAGGTACTACAAAAATAGATTGCGCTCTAATTATGTTTGACTAACTTTAGCCTGCGGTTTTTCTCATTATCTTAGAATAAAGAGCCTTTGTCTTTTTTCATCTTTTCAGCAATTTTCGTGTAATAACCAAATCGACTTATAATAAAAATCGTATTGGTAATAAAAATATTTGCGGCCCTCAAAGCTTGGAGGATTACACTTTATTGTAAAGTATTGTCCCATTCGTTTTTCAAATCCATTGCATGTACAAAGGCAAGCAATTTTCCCTTGATCCCCCCAAAAATGATCGTCTATAAAAATAAACGCAGTCCCCTGTGGAACCCAAAAAAATCGAGATCGAAGCCGCAGTATGTGCGGTGCATAGACTCAAGTATTGAGGGCCTTCCAGACAAACATATTTTTAGTTTTGGTGGTACTATATATGGTGTTTTAGTTCTAATTTCTTTCTTCACAATTTTATGGGGAAATATGTTTTGGCTCACGAAATTATCTATATCATTATTGAATTATTTAAATAAATATATTGATACATCATTAACTTATCATTGCTTTTGTTGATGTCACATATTTTGTATTTTATTTAAAACGTCGCCTTTGAGTAGAAGACCATTCCTTGCAAAGTGATTGACTGGAATTACCTCTGAAACTGCCCATGTTTCCAATTTAGATGTACATCTAATTTAAGATTCCTTATAAAGTTAAAAGATTACGCTACGGATAACGGCACTGTACAGATAACATCAACGCACAAATCGTCGGTAGTTCAAAGTGGCGTGTGTAAACACTCTAACAGTACCGTAGAAGGCGACAAACGGACGACACGGCACGGCGGGCTCCGACACGACAAAGTGAGAAAAATATGGTTGTTCAATATTTATACGATTTTTATTTCCGTCGTTTAGCCTCGGATACACGTCGACACACGGTGGTAGGGGACAATGTTGGACGAGTTAAAAAACTGGATGCGACAATTGGTCGCTCTGGGAAACATCATCATCTACCTTTTATAAGCCACCGCTATTGAACATTGTCTCAGGCACGCCATTTTCTTGCTCATTGCATCCAGTTATCATTCGTCTATTGAACTAGAGTCGATGCACACTAGCTCACTTAGTATGGCCCTACTAAGACTCACCTGCTAAAAGACCAATAACCTCAAAGGTTCAATTCAAAACACTATGATAAAAATTTTTTTAAAGCCAAAAGGATGTTAGGTCAACCTTATAGTAAGTAGTCACCGCCACCTATGGACATGTGCAACACCAGGGGCATCGCCAATGCGTCGTCAACCTTAGGGTTGATGTAAAGTAGTCAAGTTCGGTTTCGACCGATGTTTACACTAAGAACACACTTTTGGAACTCTACTTCTTCTAAATCGAGCTAAAGAACATTAAATAACAATGCTTGGGTGTAGCGCTCGCTCCAGTAGGACACATATTTATGTACAAAATCTTATTTTGAAAAGAGTAATTGCGGAGTTTATTGCCGGCTCTTCTCAGTAAAAGCAACCTTCCGAACCGGCGTTAGAGTCTGACCATTCATAAGTGCCTGTGAAGGCCTATTTGAATAAAATATTTCATTTCATTTCATTAACACTTTTATTAAGAACCAAGCTACGCCGCCAATACATCTCTTTCCACTCCTAAGGCACTTCCAAACGTAATGTAACATTGTATCTCGTCTCCGCATGTTGTTTTTCTTGGCTGGTGCATTCATTTGGGCGGGCTTAGGTGGATAAATAATGCATGCGCCTGCGGGGGGTCATCGGTATTCCGCGACAGTAGTTGCTCTGACAATGTCCAAGCTTGCGTTGACTGGTTCGGAGGCAATATTAGCTCCTCTGTCCTTTTCAACGTTGTTTTCTCCATGATTAATTGTTCAAATAGTTTTTTACAGCTTTGTTTTGGCTGTGGTAAATATTTGGAATATGCTTGGATTATTGTATTTGTCGACCCGGGTTCGATTCTCGAGTTAGGTATGGTAATATTAGCGTTGAAATGTTTATTTGTTGGGAATGGTAATGTGCCCGAGAGACGGTGGCAATGCTCTCCAAGCGACACGTTGAGACTAAGTAATATCTTCAGTGGAATGTCGGTCTCATTACTCAGACTCCTGCCTACCTTTTCGGGGATGTAGGGCGTGAATGTTATGTTATGTTGTTCAGCCAATGAATTGTATCGATGATTCTGTAAATTTAAATGTTTGAATTATATATATAATAAACAATAAATAAATATCCCGGGACATTCTTTACACACGGCCATCTGGTCCCAAACTAAGCAGAGCTTGTACTTTGAAAACCAGATAACTGATATACTACTTTTTTTTTTCTAAAAACATACTTATATAGATATTTACAACCAGACACAGAACAAACAGACATGTTCATGCACACAAATGTTTGTCCTGGGTGGGAATCGATCTCGCGACCTTCGGTTTGGCAGTCAGAGCGTTAACCACCAAACCAATTCTCCTACTTTCTAATGAAAATTTAAGTGTGAAATGAAGTGGCAACATTGGTACCAAACTAATAGTGTATTGTTATTGTAGCGTGATTTATATTAACACACCTATTTTCAGTTTTAATGTATATGTTAATAAGGTTATAATTAATTAATGCAGATAACATTGTTAACTTTTAGGGACCAAACTCTGTGTCATGATGACAGGTTAATTTCTTAAGTAGCACGTGAATTTTATTTCGTGGAATAATAAATCTATTATAGTTGAATTATGATAGCTTTTCTACGAGTGAACATCACTAATTACGTTCGCCCTTAAGACTATTTAAAATGAAAAAAAAAGTGGCACACCAGAGGTGCCGACAGAAGTGAAAACTGACATGTATATGCTATAGTAGGGCCTCGATAATCCGAATACCAATAATTTACATGCTGTTCGGATCTATGGAGCGTTTGGATTACAGTATGTAGGTATTTTTTTTTATTACTAATTGAAGTTACATACAATTTTTATTATTATGAAGTATATATAATCTGTTACGGTACTTTGGAAAGCAAATGCAGTGAATAACACAATACTGCGAATTAATTTATACACTGAGTGATACGACAGCTTGACCAGGGGGGAGAGGTCATTCGGATTATAGAGGCGTTCGGAAAAGCGGGGGTTCGGATTATCGAGGCCCTAATGTAGTTATATTATCAATTTATTTCAACATATACTCAACTCTCGTGTAAACGGGGCCAATATGTGTAGATACTTTTGTTGGCTTGGTGTTTAGAGACCCTGACTGCCAAACCGAAGGTCGCGGGTTCCATTCCCACCCAGGACAAGCATTTGTGTACATGAACATGTCTGTTTGTACTGTGTCTGGGTGTAAATATCTATATAAGTATGTATTTAAAGAAGAAGTATATGTATTATATCAGTTACCTGGTAGCCATACTACAAGCAGTACACTCTGCTTAACTTGGGATCAGGTAACCATGTGTGAAGAATGTCTTGGGATATTTATTATTATTTATTACTTATATACAGAGGTGTCGGTAACAGTGTCGCAAGTTCAATTGTTTTCCCATCTCAAAAATGCCCAACGCGCCGAAAGAAGTTTTAATTCAAAAACGGATATGTCATTCTACCTAAGTCATAACCTATCCTTGCTCACTCAAGACCAAAGCTCATCATCATAATTTAGGTTTTTAATATGCATTAATAAACAGTAGTATCATATTTTTAACCGAATATCAACCTTATTTAAAGGCAACTCAATCAAAATAATGTAACTTCTTTTTGACTTCTAGTAATTCGCTGTCATATAAAATAAAACCAATTCAAATACAACTTAAAAGCAATATCACTAAAACTTAACTCCCGTGTACATTTTCCAATAAAACGTTCCATTTTTAGTCAACCCGTAAAAAGAGCTTGCAAATCCTTGTAGCCTTCTAGAGTGTTGGCAAAATAGTTGCGTCGGGCATGTGATAGCTTAGTCGAAACTTCTTCTTTTTGGCGAACTATTTCAACATCACACGATAGCAATACGAACGTCTCACAGAAAAACTTATTAACTTCGAAAGGTCAGGCTGCAGAAAAATAAATATAGGTTTCCTTAGTATTCAATTAAAAAACTTAATTAATTTTGAGAAAAATGTGTCGATGTTCGGAGAATTGCTGCCGTAGAAACCATTTTCTGAAATAAATTTGATCATTAAAATGGAATTGTAATTATTGTTTTTATTTATTTAGTATGCTATGTTTAGGTTTACTTAAAGATTTGTTTTTTACTTCTGTTTGTGTTACTACTATGGTAAGTCATGATGTGTGTGAAGGTGGTGAACATACTTTTTTTTTGTTGTGAATTATTTACGTAAAGTGTTATTTATTTTGTGTTTATTTTTTTGTACTAAAATTATTTCACAACCTCAAGGTTCTTAATTGAACTTGCTCTGCCCTCAAATTACAAGAAACACCAGTCGATTGTTTTCTGACTTAGGTACTTTAGATCCGTAATACTTTATACGATCGATTGATACAAGAATAGCCCCCAAAAGGTCCCAAAGGAGTCCACTTTCATACCGTTCGCTATTTACTGCCTTCGCCTCTCAAATCGATATGGAGCGTCGCAGATGCATCGCCCCTTGAAAAACTTTGAAACTGAAATGAAATTGTGCAGGTGACGTTTAACACAGATTCCATTCAACTTAAAAGGTGTTCAGGAAAATTATACTTTATTGAGATATTGGAATGGGTATTTCTGGTTCTGTATATTTTATGGTTTTAGATAAAAAAAAATACCAATAAAGACGATTTTTAAGGATAAGTGTTGCAGTATATAAATTGAAAGATCATTTGTGTTTGAATAGACTAAAATTAGCAATTTTTTTATTTTTTTTTATTTACCATAAAAAACACTTAATATAAGTTTAAGAGTCCAGACGGAAGGTTCAAGGGCTTATCTGTGTTGGTGGTCGCAGCATTTATAAGTAACAAACAATCAAACAAATCTTATTTCAAATAATTACAGTTCCTTTTTTATTTTTTTTACAGAAGCATACCTATCTGTATGCACATATGCTCGCAGATGATAACGCGCTGGATAATTAAGACTTATACTCTTAAATAGGTTATTAATTTATAATTATATAATAATAACTATTATTGGCTTGGTGGTTAGCGACTCTGACTGCCAAACCGAAGGTCGCGGGTTCGATTCCCACCCAGGACATACATTTGTGTGCATTCACAGTCTGTATGTTCTGAGTCTGGGTGTAAATATCTATTTATGTATGTATTATATTTAGAAAAAAAGTTGTATATGTATAACAGTTATCTGGTTTTCATAGTACAAACTCTGCTTAGTTTGGGACCAGATGGCCGGTAAACAACAGACAGAAAGAGTAATTAAAAACAATCTAAAATACAAAGTTTGTAGTACCAACATTTACAGTTGGCTTGTTTATATTTTCTATCATGTTATTGAAAAGCAAACAAAGTTCGTACTCAATTTTATGCTACAATGCATTTATCTAATTAAATGCATGTAACAGATATATATATGGATGTTTAGATGTAGTAGAGCTCTTAGTGCAGAGTTTTTTTTCTTTTTTACTTCTACTTCCAACATAATCGGAGCCTATGTTAGCAATAATTACTCTTCCATACCAGTTCTCGCTTATATTCCTCTCGCACTTTCATTCAACATACTATATCTTTCTGTCATTCATCTTTCATTACGTCATGGGTGGGTTTCCCATTTCCTATTTATCTATGTGTAATCTATGACTACTACCTACATATATATTTATTTTCCTCTTAAGACTATCTACGGGATATGAAACCAGGGTACTTTATTTATTTAAGGGTTGCAGGTTACATGTATATTCTTACAGTTATTGTTTATATTTATCTTATTACTATACAACTATTTCACAATTTTAAACTATTATACTATATTTCTAGCTATAACTAGTTTACCCTTATTTACTACTGCTACATTTAGTTTTTAAAACTCTATTCTATGTTTTATGCTATTCTATAATATATTAATAATATTTAGACAGCATATTTTGCTTACGCGGTTTTATTTCTATTTATCACCTTTTCTACAATTTTTTGGGCAGTAATTAAGGAAAATTTCTCTCTGTTTACCTATCATTATAATACTAATGTTTTCCACTTTTAGATCCACCTCCAGAACCTGCTCCACCTCAAAACGATCCCTGGCGGACACCGGGCACTCGAGCAACACATGTGGCACCGTTTCGCGTTTTTCGGGATCGCAGATGCACGACGGGCTCTCTTTGCACTTGAAGCGATTCAAGTACTCCGAGAACCCGCCGTGTCCCGTCAAGATTTGCGTTCGCGTGTAAGTGATTTCCAGCTTTCTCATTATCCTGTATGCCGCCATTGCGTCCGGGAAAAACAGTTTCGTAACCGTCGCGGTCTCTCCGGTCACGTATCTCCGGTTCCACTCGTCAAGCGTGACAATCCGAATGTTACGCTTGACGTGCGAAACCGGAATAAGGTCGTACGCTGGCTTCTTCTTCGTATTCATGGCAGCCTCCTTTGCCAGATCGTCGACTCTCTCATTCCCCTCCGACCCGCGTGGGCTTTTATCTAGAACAAGGATACTATCTTGTTCTGGAGAGACGCTGTTTTCAAGTTTCTTCTTGCTTCCACTGCCAGGGGGTGGAGGCGGTTCTGGTTTGTTATCGTCTGGAGGGCTGCCATAGAGTCACTGTAGACCCCGAACGACGTTGCCGATTTGTGGTTACAGATTTCCCTGGTGGCCCTGCTTATCGCCAGCAGCTCTGCCTGGTAAACCGTGCAGTAATCCGATAGAGCAAGTTTGATGGCCTTCGCTTCGCACTCCACAAGGATAGCGCGGCGCCAACGCCCCCCCCAATCCTGCTACCGTCGGTAAAGATACGGATTTCAAAATTGTTGTGACTATTGAGCTGTTCTCGGTTTACCAGGCTTACGAACTCTATATTGGTGCGATCGGCGGGGTGAGAACTCTCTAGTGCCGGTGCCATCCGCTCGATCTCCCGATCCGCTAGCCCTGGCTGGGGCACCCCTCTCTTTGCCTCGTAAAGGGAGGCCGCCTCTTGGACCCGAAGGTCAAGAGGGAGTATCCCAGCAAGCGCCAGTGCTGAATTCAGGGAGACCGTGCGGTAGGCCCAGCACATCATCAGGGCAATTCCGCGTTGCACCGTCGCTAGCTGCTTAACTACTCCCAGCTTTTTTGCAGCCGGTGCCCACACGCTAGCAACATACAGGATGATGGGTTCTACCACTGCCACATATATCGTTCGAATGACCTCAGGGTTTAGCCCCCAACTTGCTTTTCCCGCCCTTGTCAGCTGCCTGTGGACTCTGATGGCCTTCCTGCAGACGTTCGCTACGTGAGTGTTGAATGTCAGCTTCGCGTCTATGGTGACGCCGAGGATTTTGATCTCCTTGGACGAGACAATGTCGATCCCTCCGATGCAGAGCCGTGGGGTGTCGTATTTCAATTTACGCGTCATGACCATCATACTCGTCTTCAACGGAGCAAACTTCAGCTTATTCGCGACACCCAACGCCCGAACATGTTCGAGAGGCGCATTGGCTCGTCTCTCAATCTCCAGCGCCGTGTCACCATTGAACATCAACACCACGTCATCGGCGAACGCCTGACAGTAGTCCTGCCTCTCCTCGAGGCTCTTCAAAAGGGGGTCGAGCAGTAGGTTCCACAGGATGGGTCCTTCGATTGAGCCCTGGACACACCCTTTGCTCGTCCCCTTCCTGTGTTCCTCTCCGGCGTACCTGACCCTCACTACTCTATTTTCGAGGTAACTATCTATGGTCCTCCTCAAGTTTATCGGACATCTTTCCTCAGCCAGCCGGGTTCTTATTGCGGGCCACCATGCGCTGTCGAAGGCCCCCTCTATATCCAAAGACACTAACGCGACAATTTTCTTTTCGTACAGCTTTCTGCGGATGTTCTGCGTTAGTGTGTAGTCTTCGGTGCTCCGCTGTGGCATGAACCCGTACTGGCGAGTACTCATCCTAGGCAGCAGGTGAAACTTGAGTCGGGCCACCAGCATCTTCTCTAGTATCTTCCCAAGGATCGGCAATAGTCCTATTGGCCGGTACGCTTTTGGGGTAGCATAGTTCTCTTTCCCCGGTTTTCTGAGAACTATGACGACAGCCTCCTTCCAAACCTCCGGGAAGTATTGATGTTCCAGGCACTTATTCAGGAGTGCCAGGAACAGGTCAGGGTCGCTTTCAATGGCGTTTCGACATATGTCAGCAGTGAAGCCGTCCGCTCCGGGGGCCTTTTTCGGGCTAAAGGACTCGCACGACTGGTGCAGCTCCATCATTGTGAACGGTGGATCCCAAGAAACATCTTGTTCTCCATCGTTCACTCTTTCGGCAGCTTCTCTGATACGATGGTGGTAAGCGTTGTCACTGACTACGAGGTCTTCCGGGTAAAACGTTTCCGCCAGCAACCTCACGGAACCTTTTGCGTCCAACGCTTCCCCATCCCTCTCCAGTGGCAGATCCTCTTCCCTACGCGTAGTCCGTCCTATAACCCTGTAGATCCCCTCCCAGACCCCCTTCCTGTCCTGCTAGCTGCAAAACTCCTTCCAGCTTTCGGTTTGGGCTTTTGCTGCTTCTGACTCGTACTCTTCTTTCTGTTTTAGGTACTCTTCAACGACGATCGACCTTCGGGACGGAGCAGCGCAACGGATCCTGCGCTTCCTGGTAGCGACTCTTCTCTTCATTTTGGCGAGGCTCTCGGACCACCACGGCAGGGTAAGTGTTTCCTTTGCTTTCTTTTTAGGGATTGACAGATCGCATGCTTGGGTTAGTGATTCTATATATTTATGTACTGTTGTTTTTATTTGTGTAATTGTATCTATTTTATCTATTTCTATTTTGTTTATTTTATTTTCCAGGACGGATTGGCTAAGTTTCTCTCGGAACCCGGACCAGTCGGCCTTCTTTGTGTTGTATATTCTCGTTGTTCTGTCAACCCTAAGTCCCTTGGATTTCTGTAGTTACACCCTGAAAACTATGCCGTTGTGATCCGAGCTCGTGAGACCTTCGTCTACCCTCCAGTCTTCTACCAAGTCTAGCGGGTTTGTCGAGCAGGCTGTGACGTCGACGTAGCTGCTGTAGCACTGTCCTCCCCTGATAGTGTCGAAAGTCGGAATTTCCCCTTTGTTTAGTACGTTCAAGCCCAGATCTTGTAGCGTGCCGAAAACCTCCTCCCCCATTTGGTCCACTATTGGGCTTCCCCACCACGTACTCTTGGCGTTGGCGACCCCTCCAATGATCCATCTTTCGGAAGCTATTTCCTCCCTTAACCCTTCTAGGTGCCTCATATATGGCTCTATGGGCTGGTTCGGCTCGAAGTAAAAGGAGGCAAGCGTGATCTCCCAGGCACTAGTTCGGATTCCCACCACCACGATGTTGTTTGTGGTGAGTTTCGGGTACTGCACGACGTTAAGATCCTTGTCGAAGACGGCAATTGCCGCCTTTACAGTCCCTTCTCCTATATTAGTGTTCTGGAAGATCCGAACGCCCCTGTAGCTCCCCATTACTTTTGCCCTGCCCACATAGGGTTCCTGAAGGAGTGCGACCGCGACGCCACGATTCTCTGCCTCCATCAACAGCTCGTTGGTCGCCAGCTTCTTTCGCTGGAGGTTAGCCTGCATCATTTTGTAGTGGTTTTTGCCCTGGGCGCCCTTAGCAGTAGGCAACCGTTGATCGCGCTATCTCGTCCCACTTCCTGCGCATTGGACAATCTACGCTGAAGGCGTTATGGCTAGTATTGTCCAATTGTGCCTTACTGTAGTTCCGGCAACTTGGTTGTACATCTACGCGCCAGTCTTCACACTCTGCCCTCATGTGCGGGCCGCCACAGTGGCTGCACAGGTCCACCAGCTCCTTGCAAAAGCGCCTGCCGTGTCCGTATCCTAGGCAGCGCGTGCATTGGACCAGTGGGGACTGGTCTTTCACCCGAACGCGCTGGAGGTCCACATGCACGGTTCCGCCCTCTAGGGCTCTTCTCCAGACCGTCGGGGAGACTGCGATAACCATGTGGCTTGTATGTGGGTTTCTAGTTCTCATTCTATACTTCACCTCTATTTTATCCTCCTCACCATCGAGGCCTTGGAACAGTCCCCGATTCTGGTTCCTCAGGGCTTTTCCGATGCCTTCATCGGTGTTGACCTGGAGGACATTCCTGAGGATCAGGAGCGGGTTCTTGTTTTTAACCTCCTCCACGGTGAGGTTCACCCCTTCCTTCTCCAGTCGGTCCTTGATTTTCTTCCTTTCTTCCTTAGTCCCAAAACCCATGATTACCTTCTTGTCCTTCGCTTTTCTCACTCTTTCCACCGTCACCCATCCCTCCTTCGCATCCACTGCCTTCCTTACCTTGTTTCATATCTCCTCCCCAGTATCCGCCCCGTCCTTAGAAGTAACTACGACCGAATGTAGCGTACTTCTGTTGAATTTTCCGCTTGTGGTCGCAGCTACTCTAGCGTACGTTACCTTTGTGGCTACCTGTTCCAGCGCTTCCCGATGTTTCTCTAGCGACTCTGACATGTCTGCCATCTTCTTGTTGCTTTCTAGCAGCAGCTGGGAGTGCTCTTCAAGTCGCGCTAGTATGGCAGGGTCACCGCTGATGGAGAAAGTAGAGTCGGAGGTGGTGGCTTCTCTTAGTGCAGAGTTCGTCCGAGGAAGTACTACCACCTAACCCATTTCCATCGTGAAGCAGTAATGCACTTGTATTACTGTGTTTTGAAGTTTAGAAGGGTAAGGGAGTCGGTGAAATTACAGGCACATGAGACGTAACAACTTCACGTCTCAGGGTCGACAACGCATTGGCGATGCTCCTAGTGTTATAAAAGTCCATAGGACATAACATCAGATGAGGTCATAACATGTGATTGCGCTTACTGGAGGATATGAGATATCGATAACGGAATAAACCGCGGGGGACGGCTAGTCGGACATACAATGCTTGGTTGGCCGAGTGTAAAAGAAACATATCTTTATTATTTCTTTTTCGTGTCGTACCTATAGTTTCTTATGTCCTTTACTATTTTCAAATTTTGTTGTGTCATAGACGTCTTTTTTAATAATGTTAGTTTAATGTATAGTGCTGTCTTTAAGTATATGATAAGATTAATCATTTTGTGTACGTTCCTTCTAGTAAATAAATTCTAATTCAATTCTTAACATACCAGGATAAAATAATACTTTAGGAAGTAAGCATGCATAGACGAGAGTTGTAGACCCCCTTACCTTATAAGCTAACGACATTGTAAATCGAAAGGGTTATTTTGACAGCCAGCCGATGAAGGCAGTGTTGAAGGCGTGTCGCGAATCGAGGAGGCGGAATATATAGGCCCTGGTGTAGACAGCCTTTGAATATTGATCTATTACAAATGCATTGGTCGATATGCACCGTGGTGTACAAATACGATGCCCGTAAAGATTCAATACGATATTGCTTGTTCCAATCTATATCATTCTTCATATCAGCCCAGGGATGTCCACTGCTGAACATAGGCCTCCCCCTTGGATTTATTGATTTAATCTATATTATACTAATCTATCATTATACTAATAATCCCTACTAATATTATAAATGTGAGTGTTAGTTTGTTTGTAACGCTTTCACGCGAATACTACTTAATCGATCATCGTGAAACTTTGAACACATATTCTTAATGGTATTAGAAGTAACAAAGGATACTTTTTGTGCCGGGAAAATGTTACATTCCTCGGGAACGCGGGTGAAATCGCGGGGGACAGCTGCTCTAGATTTGTATGTAAGTATGCTTGTTACTCTTTCACGCAAAAACTACTAAACCGATATGGATGAAACTTGGCACATATATAGGGCATATCTTGGAATAACATATAGGCTACTTTTTGTCCCGGGACAATGTGATATCCCTCGGGAACGCGGGTAAAGCCGCGGGGGACAGCTAGTAATGTATAAAGAGGAAAGTTTTGTTTGTTTGCATTGAATAGGCTCCGAAACTACTGGACCGATTTGAAAAATTCTTTCACCGTTGGGAAGCTACACTATCTGCGGCCGACATAGGCTACATTATATTTAAAAAAAATCTTACTAAAACTCCAATAATTAAACCCAAAGTGTAAAAAAAAATACCTAATAAAAATATTCTAAATCGCATGCGCTGCGGAAACTTTTGTTGATAGAAAGAACAAAATAATGTAACATCACTTGGGACCGCAGGTAAAACTGCAAGAGACAGCTAGTCTAATATAACATGCTTCATTGCATCCAATGTATTATTAATGCAATGATTTATTTTAAGGAATATTACAAAAAAACTGCTTACGTAGAATGTTTAGAGACAAAATTCTGGGATTGGTAACTTCTCTGTTGTTAACGATGTAGTTACGTGATGTATCCCACTCCGAGGCTTAGCGCCAGCTCGCTGACGAGGTGTTGTAATGGAGAATGCAGAATCAGATGTAGGAAAGCATAAAGATTTATAATGAATTAAAAAACAAGAGAATTCTGCGAAATTTAGCCCAAATTCTTTGTAATTTGTTATCTGGTTAACATATATACTTTAAGAGAGCCCAATGTAACCCTATCAGGAAGGATACGCCTTCTAACTATCTATCACGAGTTGCATCCTTTATCCATGGCTTTTGGCTCGATCACGGTACTATACAGCAGCTCAAAGTTCCCAAAAGAAACTTTGAAAGAATAAAACTTCTTAACGTAGATTATATTTAACCGCATCTAACCGTAATCGTATACTATCGAATAACGCCACTACGTATACAGCAATATTTTTGGGATATGGAATTACTTACCACAATTTTGGATCTCTAATATTATCCTAGATATTGTGAGTAAAATTGTCTAGGTATTCAGAAAGGAATAACTGTAGCTATTATCTCCAACAAAAACATGTACAGAACAGTACAAATAAAATTCAGTGAGAACACAATACCCACGAAAACCCGTCACCACATAATTGAAATGAAACACCAAAACGTACGTACGGTGTTAAGAACAGAGTGTTTTCGGACGTTAAGTCTAGACGGAGCGAACCGTAAAAGTTTGAAAAGTAAATTAGATTTCGTCTGCGAATGTAACAGAAACCATTGCTGGTCTCAGCACTTATCGAGATGCGCATAGAGTTGTTTGCTTCCACTGTCGTTTGTGGTACGATACGATCTTGTAGAATCCGGGGTCGGTATGTCAATTTTAAACTTTAGTAATATGCCTTTATTGGCCGGCTCGAGTGGAGCGAAAGAGCTACATGCTCAAAGGGTGGAAGTGCTAAAGGCATAAAGCCGGGAGCATCAATGAAACTGCGACCTTTTAGTCAGTGGCGATTCACCTTTAGCAAGATAATCATTTAAGACATTTGATTTTGCAGGCGTCCTGTTGTCGCAACCATCTTTCTGTAATAGTCTGCTCTTAGCTGCTGCCTTTGACTGTATATCTCCAATTGATCAGGCGAAAATAGTACATACGAGTATTTCAAAAACATTCATATATTTTCAGATTCTACGTGTGGCATCTGTATTCTCACTAACGCCTTCCAAAAGGAGTCTTCAGGCACAGAGATCCAAATTTATCCTTCAGACACATTAAGAAGAGCTTTTACTATAGTAGCCAGATAATTGATATACTGCTACAACAACAAATTTTGCTGAGCACATGGTCAAGCTTGGCAAATATTATAGGATTTATGATTTATTTATGATAAATATTGGCTGATTTAATAGAATAGAACGTAGGCATTTCTTGTATTTTAGTGGTCAACCGACAAATGAATGAATATTTGCCACTTTAGAGGTGAAAAACAAATATGGTAATGGAAACAGTGGCCGGATTCCGATATAAAACCGATAACATTCAGGACGTGGATTTCATAGAAAAAGTCATATTAGATAAAATTCATACTTTTTAAATTATACACTCAGCTTTTCCACGCGCCGCGAATTCGGCAAAGCCAGCAAAATGCCGAACCTAGAAAAATTATAATCACTTTATTTCCTTATTACATGCTAGCTGTCTCCTGCGGTTTGACCCGCGTTCCCGAAGGATTTAACATTCTCCCGGGACAAATGTGTTATTCCAAGACATTTTCTATTTATGTGCCAAGTTTCATCCAAATCTGTTTGGTAGTTTTTGCGTGAAAGAGTAACAAACATCCATACATACAAATTTTCGCATTTAGGTATATTATTAGTAGAATTATTACTTAAGTGTCGTATTATGATATTTTCTGTAGGTGTTTGATGCATCAATTTTAATTAATGAATATGTGTTAATGAGAAGTAGAAAATAAAATTATTATTATAGACATAGTCTCCATATTGCCAATGAAAAATAACCCTTAAAAGGATTACTATTCTTGCTTCGTTGGGGTCAGGTTAATATCTTATAGCGTTGTGACATTTATGACTACAAGATAACTAATTGACTCAGGAGTGACCTTGCAATCCAGTGTAAGATTATACAAAAACAAATATCTAGTAACTAATTCTTGACTTAATTGAAATACTTGAGTTTTCTTGTTTGGGACTTGACAGAGAAGGAAATCTAGAGGAATAAGTTAGTAGATATTTGTTTTTGTATAATCACGCTATACTCGTATACTCGGCGAGGTACTTAAAAATAGGCGATATAGATTAAGGATCCAAAAAAGTCGGTGTCAGTCCGGTCTCCATTCATTAATTAAATCACGAGTTGGTTCGCTATTAAAAGCATGGTATTTTTAAATAAAAGTACAATTATTTATTTGTGCGCTCAACTCATGCCTTATTTACTGAATAATTTGTTTGTTAATTAATATTAAATACATTAACAAACAAATAATTTAGTTATAACATTGGCGAAATATGAAAAGGTATCGAATGTCGTAACAAGAAATATACAATAATATATGATGTTCGAAATATATTAACTGCAATTTTTTTATTAATGATACTGTAGTGCATACATATATGTTTTTTTTAAGTCAATAGGTTGACAAACAGACAGGTGATCCACCTGATGGTAAGTGGTCACCGCCGCCTATGGACATTTGCAATACCAGGGAGATTGCGAATGTGTTGCCGACCTTGAGAGCTCTTTTTACGCCCCTTTTGAAGAACCCCATATCGTAGCAGTGAGGGAAAACCGTAATGGGAAGCTCATTCCACATCCTAATGGCCCGAAGCAGGAATGTCCGACAGAATCGTTGAGTGGACGATCGAGGCGGCTAGAGGATATGCGGATGAGCTCCACATCGCCGGCGAGCGGTGCGATGTATGCGAGGGATGTAACATTTTCCCGGAATAAAAAGTACCCTATATGTTATTCCAATATATGCTCTATTTATGTGCCAAGGTTGATCCAAATGTGTTGGGTACAACCTACAACTTAATACAATGCTCTGCTCTTTTTCAATAGTTTAATTTCATAGACTAGTTTTTGTTTTCTAAAGTTGGTAGTTTAAAGGGGTCATAAAGAAATTTATACAGCTGTCGTTTCTCAATATGTTACTGAACATAAATTGAATGAGAATTGAAAAAGTAAGTTTTCAAGTTAAGCAGTAACTAACCTCGATTAACGTTTTTATACGAATCAGTATTCAAGACATTGTTGAAACTAGAAAATATTAAATTAAAGTGAAACTTTGTTAGTTCAAGTTGTTCAATCGAATAGAGTTTCTTAGCGAACGATCGAATGAGAAACTTTTATTCGAACCAATTGCAGAACATACTTTTATACTGGGACTCCATATGAATTTGCAAAAATTTTACTAGCAGTAATTGGCCGACTTAAACAAAAATGGTGTTCATTATTTTTACTACCACTTGACAGCGATCTAGGTGAGCTAGTCTACTTATAAGCTTTTTATTTTTAATTATGTATATATATTTTATGTTATTAGTTATAGTTTAAATAATATACCAAATAAATTAATCAAATACCTTTATTAAAGAAGAGTTTGTTTTTCGGGGATTAATTTAGCGATTACAGACAACATACTCATAGACTTTAAAAATTAACATTGTCCTTTATAAAAACCTTCTATGGGCCAAACTGAATAAATGGTATTGACAGGCTGGTTGGGTTAGTGGTTAGCGCTCTGACTGCCAAACCGAAGGTCGCGGGTTCGATTCCCACCCAGGACAAATATTTGTGTGCATGAACATCTCTGTTTGTTCTGTGTCTGGGTGTAAATATATATATAACTATGTATTTAGAAAAAAATTAAAAAAGTAGTATATGTAGTATATCAGTTATCTGTTTTCCATAGTACAAGCACTGCTTAGTTTGGGATCAGATGGCCGTGTGTATAGAATGTCTCAGGATATTTATTTATACTATTTATAAAAAAACAACAAAAAAAATGAAAACCGCTGTTGATATACTTTTTACATTAAATCTTAAAAAAATGCAAGCTACAAACATACGTGCCCTGTGAGTATACGGTACATATTGCAATGCAGAATATCCCGAAAACAAAAACAATCCTCATAAAATTTTCAAACCGATCTTAAATTCAATTTCGCCCACACAAATATTGGCGCCAAAGATGAGTTAGTAGACGCCTTTATGTTAGGTACCTACCTATTTGAAGCGGCGTAAACGTGCCTGAAGCTAACATAAAATACACATCACAGGCTGAGTGAAACGACGTTTTGTCACGTCACACGACTGATGCCGCGGAAGCATTTTAATTTGCATTTTGATTAAACACAGGCGACTGACAGGCGCGGGCGGCGCAAGGAGCTGTTGTATTCGGTAAAGTAAATTACGTTAGCTCGACAATGTAGCAGCACGGCCTCTTTGCTCTGTCTCTTTCTTTAACTACGTAGTAATGTGAAACTTTTGATCCTCGAGTATATGTTGCACCGATGAGGTTTGTATTAGAGGATCCAGGAGCTGGTGTATTTGACCGGGTACAATCGAGAACAATCGAATAGACGCTTTAGTAACATGGTATATAGGTTCAAAATTCTGTGTGGTGTATTTTTTTGCATTTATTTTCAATATATGAATGTACCAGAAAAGTTATTCAGATCGATGATAACGTTTCAAAAACAATGGTGGAAAGTAACTTAAAAATGCTAATAAAACAATATTTTTTTAATTTTATGTTACATTATTTTTTATGCCATTCCAACATTTTTTTTAATATTTAAGTACCTTATCTTAATAGTTAAATAATAATAATAAGATAAGTATAGATAAATTTGTTACAAATTTCTAATTGAATATAAGAAAACATTTCTCTCTTGGACTGTCTAAGGAATGCGAACAACTTGTATTACTCGAAGAGGTAAAATTTTCTGGAACTTGCTTATGAAATAACCCAGAAGGAAATGGCAAGGTTAGGCGACTCATAGGGGTCGGTTCATTCTTAATAATAATATATTGTGCTATTTTTAGACTTGGATGATGTTAGGACTTTTAAGGTTATCTTTATATAAATAACTAACGCCTCGGGTTGGTCTGAGTCAGATAATAATACACATAAACCTTGCGAAAGAAATAATAATGTTAATAATAAAAATGTTAAAAAAATATAAGCGGAAACACCGACAGTCACCAATAATGTTTTTTTTTACAACACTTATATAATAAATAAAATAAGAGCGTCGCTAAAGCGAGCGAAATCTAAAGTCCTTCAAAAATACCACTCGGTTCGAAATAAAGAACGTATTAGGTTGGGGAAAAAGTCTTTTCGCATCATAATATGTAATAAAATAGGAACTTGTAATAAAATCTCTTTGGCTATACTATTTTTATCTGGCTGGTTTGGGTATCATTGAAAGTTTAAATTTTAAAGAACATAATTCCAAATTCAAATTAGGAAAATGTGTGATTTTCAATAGTTTTTCGTGCCGTCAAGATAAGTAAATCTAATGAAGAAATTCGATACATTTAAAAATTTTACTATAAAAAAAGGTAAAAATGCAACACAAACCGCGTATATTTTATACGATGTTTATGGAACTAGTGCAGGGATTCCATTACTTTTGTAGTTCGAATGATGAAAATGAATATTTTTGGTCTCCCTGAGGGGTGAAAAAAGGTTATAACTATTTGCTTTAAATTCAGTATACATTCTTTTATATGCAAACAATGAAATGCAACCATTCTCTACGTTAAATTATGTGTATGTCGCCTATAAGACAAACTCATAATTAAAATGTCTGATGTTTAATTAATGCCCTTATTCCCACAGGCAACCGGCTGGTAATAGAAAAACTTACAACATAGTAAATTCATTTATAATTGTCTGTAGAAGTTTTTATTACTGTCACTTCAATGTGGATAGGACAGGGTAGTCGGCGATAGAATGGGCCTGAGACTAATTATCCAACATTCTGTGACAGGACAGTGCTATGGCTGTCTCACGGAGGAGAATTTCCAATTTGTCATAAAACGGCCAAGCTAAGCGCAACAAAAGACGGGTTGTTCCTTGTGATCGCCTAAGGGCTATAAATGTTGTAGTTATAGACAAAGATAGCCGTGATTGCTGTACACATTGTGCATGTCTTAAGTAGAATCAAATACGGTGTAGTAATTATTTTTTGTTCGTGTGATTCGTTGATTAGTTGGGTCACGTTGGCCTATCCTACAGTAGGAGTGCCGGAAGGCTCTCATGATATGTGGCATACATTAACATGGTTCGCCATGGACTTACACAATTTTTATGTGAGCAAACAGCTTGGTACGGCCACCATCTAATATAACTGAACAGAATATGTCTCTACGAATACATACTTTTTGACATTACAAAATTAAAGACAGTTGTTTGTAAATTTAGATTTTTTAAGTTCACATATTACTGACCATACGCTATCAAACTGATACAGTACGGTCAGACAGTATGCTATTGACACCCTGAAAGATTGTAGGCTCCTGGGGTACCTAGTTATATAATATTATTATTAGTAGGTCATTTTAAGCAAAATGGATTGTTTCGTAAAAGATAATTTAAGTAAGAATTACGCAGGCCATGGAAAATGATAATAAGTTCTCTATTAATGAAATTGCGTGCAAATTTTTTTTCGAACCAGTGAATGTGGAAACGATCAAGTTATTATTTTCGAATCACAATGGCTCATGTAATCGCTGGTGGAACTAAACGCCACTTTCATCTTTAATGCCGGGGAATAAAGTCATTAATGTTATGAGTTATTGACTATACGAGCAAACACATATTTACATAAGTCGTTATACACAGACGCAATTTAATGAGATGGCGGAGCCGCTTTTGTTTGTTGAAACTCTAAACAATTCAAAAACGAGTAAAATATCTCACAATGGCTTATTCTTGAAAAGTGTCTACAATATCTAAAATGAAAAAATACTTGACTAAGGCTGTTGATGATTACCCAATTTTAAAAGCCTTTTAATTAATCACTTTTAACCTGATTCATTTTTAAGCCGACATCAGAAAACTCCGAAAGCGGATACTGAAATCGCGGTTCTTCTGCTCAATACAGCAACATGAGTGTGTTTCAATAACAAGTTGCTACCAATAAAGCTTTTGTTTGTTGGCCCGTTGCACCCTTTCTCATATTGTTCCGAGCGAGTGGTTTCATGTGTTTGCTCAATCTAATTGCTACTCAGTCATGGTGAGTATTCATCTGTATGAAATCATATTGCGAATGGGAAACCCATGTGCAATTGTTACCTCTGTCTGTTGTTCGGCCTTTTGCAGACGAGGTATTGAATATTACATTCGATGGTCGTTTGTACCATTGAAAATAAAGCTTTTGTCTGGTAATTTTATGTTATCAAAAAGTTACCGTATTTATTATTAAGCTCTGAAATCTTTATTAGATTTACACTAACATTCACTACATTTAAGAGTCTTCTGAAAAGGCAAGATCAAATAGATTGTATTAAAGAAACAAAGTGAAACTAATCATTGTCAAAATTACAAACAAGCCTGGAACAAGAGCAAGTATAAAAAGTAGCAGAGATACCTTTGATAAGATTGGGGGTTGCTTGGATACACACCTGTCCAATCTGTCTTTTGTGTCGTCTCCTTTCGTCAATTTCGCCAACAAATACCGTTGTAGGTACTATACATATCAGATCGTAAAGGTTGCAAGCGACTACACCAGGCTACGTTGAATTCATGTTTTCAGGCTTGGTTAAAACCATGATGGTAAGGGTACTTAGGCTAATTAGACCACGGCAGTAAACGTAAAAGGGCAGACAGAGACAACAGAGTCTCTTGTAGTTGAACCGTCTACAAATTATAGAAGAAAAAATTATTAATCATGAAATCAGATATTATTATATATATTGCAGAACTATCTGTGGTTATATAATATTTATGCTCATGACTGTATATAAGGAAAGAAATTCTGGCATGACAGTCATGTGTAAATTTTTTGGATTGCCTATCCTAACGTCCTTTTGAATCACACGAGAAATTATATCCATTTAATAAGCCTGTGTACACATCCTGTAATAAGTATAATATTCATACAACGTAACATTACATCATGCCCAAGTTTTGCTAATGTACACATACCTTATATCATTATATAGTCCCCCAGGAAAGGGTAATGTCGCATCTTCTACCAAGGGGCTTCATTATTTGATCATTTTAATTGCTTCAACGTTTCCCATGCTTGCCTAATGAATAAGGAATGATACTTCATAGATGCGTGTGTAAATGCACAAGTAATTGTATGGAGTTGTTAGCAATGTCAACAAAATTCAATTAATTGGATTCTTGGTGGAGTGGAGTGAATTATTATTATTGTGTGTATAATGACTTACCCCACGCGAGCGGTTGCAGCGATAGAAATAGGAAACAAAGGTAGTAGAAGACGTTTGTTTATGGAAATATACTAAAACCTTTATGTGTATCTATTGTGGAGGATAATAATAATATAAATATATGAAGAAATATGTAAAATCTCTGACTTATTGCGATTTGGTACGGTCGATTGAATCAGAAATTAGACGATCTCATATTCTTTTGATATTATATAGGAAGAATTGTTATCGCAGTGGCGTCAACTTACATTGGAACACAAAGAATTAGGAATTTATTCCACAACTATATTTCTAAGCAATTTCCTTTGTTTGCAGTATTCTTAAATAAATATATTATACTGCAATGTTGTACAAAAAATACGTTTAACACTAAAAACGTCCTGCGCTCGGAGCTTAATATGAGTGCAGGGCTCGCCAGCTTGTGTATCACGTACTTACCACTGCAACACCAGAGGTGTCATTCTGTAAGGTAAAATTACTACCTCGAAGATGTTCACCGTGGTCTACGTGCTCTGTCTCTTTCACTATCTAAGCAATCATGCGAGAGGTCCTCTCTCGGACGCTTCGTTGCGCCTGCTCGCCGACGCAGTTTTTTTTTTTTTTTATATCGCATGGGCCGACAAACAAGCGGACAGTCCACCTGATGGTACGTGGTCACCGACGCCGATGGATATTTGCAACAGTAGGGGCATCGCTAATGCGTTGTCGACCCTGAGATGTGAAGTTGTTATGTCTCATGTGCCTGTAATTTCATCGGCCCCCTTACCCTTCTAACCGAAACACAGTAATACAAGTGCACTACTGCTTCAAGGCAGAAATGGGTAATGTGGTAGTACTTCCTCGGACGAACTCTGCACTAAGAGCTCTACTAGTAATTAGCGTATTAACTAGTGTATTAGCTAAATAAGGGCTGGCTCTTATTTAGATTGTATGTAACTACTTAGTGACGGAATTAAAAAAAGAATAAGTTTCAAAAAGTTCCGAGCTAATACATAATTTTAGGTTCGGTTAAAATCTTTCTAATTTTGTCAATTCTACGTCAATTTGCTTCGCGTTACAAATTATGCATGCCAAAATTATCTCTACCGATTCTACTAGGCAGAGGTACTGTTAACGAGTCAAAGGATTAAGAAGACCGTTCAGAACTGGCTTCGGAGTCAATGGAGCGATACAGCAGCCGCAGTTCGGTTAATCTCCCGCCTGGTACTTAATCTTGGTAGATTTGCAGAGCTACTAAACTATTATTGCCTATAACTTAAATCCTGAACGTGTGCTGGCTGATATATGTGTGAGCTTTGCGGTTCAATTTGTAATGTGGGGGTCAGTTAAAAATGTAATGGCTAAAAGAATTTAGACTGGTCTAGCCAGCACTTAGCAATAACGTCTTATTGGCCAATGATTTGAAATAAATCTACAAGTAATGTTCATGCCTGCCACATTTTAGATTTAGGACATACGAATTGATTGTAATGGGACCGTCTTTAATGCTGAGTTGACATTACAAGTGGGCTAAGCAGAATTTAGGAGTATCTGTCTATAGAGGTTTTAATGTAGAACGCCAAGAGATCAAATATAAATAAAAGACACCATGTGTTTTTAGTGAACGTATATTCTATTTAAAAAAATATATACAAATGTACTGGAGACCAGCAGAGGCCATATCTTACTTCGATTGTTATAACAATAATATGATCATTTTTAAATAATTACCCCAATCAAACGTAAAATCAAAACAAGCAAAACCTACTAGCTAATACCGTTTGAGTACATTCGAGAATAAATTGCGAAGTCAGCCCCGAAGCTCAAATGCAGTGGCTCAAGTAAGTCCTGGCCATGTGCCTAATAGTCCGGACCCATTAAGGCTTCACTTAAGGATCATGCAAGATTCGAGATAGTTCGTGCATTCTATCCCGAAGCTTAAAGTTGTCCGTTGCAGAATTCTACGATGAAAGGTGAGGTTGGTCGTGTAAGCTTCATTGCTTAGATTAGAAGTTGCATCGATCGCGGATTAAGGAAGAGGTTACTGCATTGTTGTTATGGGAATGCTGTTCTTCCTTTGACGGGCCAGTTGGCTTGGTGGTTCAAGAGCCTGACTGCTAAGCCGAAGGTCGCGGGTTCGATTCCCACCCAGGACAAACATTTGTGTGCATGAACATGTCTGTTTGTTTTGTGTCTGGGTGTATATATCTATATAAGTATGTATTTAAAAAGTATTATATGTAGTATATCAGTTACCTGGTAGCCATACTACAAGCAGTACACTCTGCTTAACTTGGAATCAGGTAACCATTTGTGAAGAATGTCTTGGGATATTTATTTTATGTATTGTTCTAATTCTTCTATTTTAATTAGTTTTTATAGCAGGATTAATAAGGTTCAGAATATTCTATTCCAGAATAACTGAATAAGAAAGGAAATTGTTTGTGGTAGCAACTTTATACATATAATATATTGATCCAGTTCATTTCCTAGACTTAATTAAGGTAGATACCGTCAAATTCAGTCTAGAAATGATCCCATAAGATCTACCTCATATAGATTAAAAAAATAAAAATTAAATGCTACCTGCTTTCAGTGACTCCCTGGAACTTGAAGCAACTCAGTTCTTTTCAGTTTGTGGAATCCACTCGAGTGGCGTTGAGTGATGTCCTTATTTCCTTTTTATTCCGTTATAATGGAAGGATAATAATCTCATTAGGAAGTAAATAAAACAGAGCAATTTATACAATTTTAATAGGTATATCCAAATGCAAAGAGGTTTGCGGTACGATGCATGGCGATGTTTTCAGAGCAAACGCACGAGACCTCTTTGTATGTTAATAGCATGTGTTGCTTCAGAGCAATAGGGTTGAAACTTGCATAATAAATTCATATTTTTTTATGAACCATATTTTGATGAATTTGAAAAATTATACATTGTTAATGCTGCTTTAATTGTTGGTAATCCAGGTTCCTTTCATGCGATACGAGCATCACCATCAGCATTTTACCGTCTAGTGGTGTCCATATGTATCTTCGTAAGGAGTGCATATTTTTACTGTTCACTTTACCATTCTTAGAGCTTTTGCTATGGTCGTGGTTATTCTAAGAGGTACAAAAACGTTTTAAACACCCGTATGGTAGTCAAGCACCCATAAGGTTGTCAATGCAGGCCAAAGGGCAGTTTCACTCACTTGGTTTGTTGGCTTTCTTTGACAGATATGACCTGCCCCCTTATTTTAGCTAAGAGAAACATAGGTACCTCTCACGTGATTGGGTAGTTAGCGAATACATATTGCTGCGACGAAACAGCGTCGAGTTAGGGTCATTTTCCTTACAAACTCGAAGCCCTATTCCCTGGCATTCCGTACGTTTTCCAGTCCAACTTGATTACATAACTAAATATTCATTTAAAAAATTACTTCTATACTACATATTGTCGAGAGACTTTTTATTTTTTTTAAATAATATAAACTAGTGCTTGCCTGCGATCCCACTTGATAGTAAGCAGCGATGCAATCATTGATGTTGAGGCGCACTAGTTTATTAAGAGCCTATTCACTCTATCGGAAGACCGCAGTAGGCAAGTTATTCCAGTCCCTCTATACTAGACTATACAATTCAAGATGTTTTATTTAGAAATTTTAATTAGTAAGGGTCACCCTTGATTATTTAAATGTGGCCTTTATAAGTGCACTACACGTTCACCTATGAACGCTGCTTTGTTTTCCATACACATATTTGGCATCGATTGTGGTATGATTATATTATTATGATTTTTGCAATACCAGCGGTATTAAAGTATCTCCAGGACATTCTTCACAACTGTTTCCAAATTAAGCAGAGTGTACTGTACTATGGCTACCAGGTAACTAATATACTACATATTCTAATTTTTAAATACATATATATATTTTTTTATACTACTAAGGTAGCAAACAAGCTGACGGCCCGTCTGATGGTAAACGGTCACCGCAGCCTATGGACGCTTGCAACACCGTGGGTATCACTCGCGCGTTGCCGACCCTGCAAAAATCTCTTCACAACCTTCTTGAAGAACCCCATGCTGTACTCCCTTGGGAAAACCTCGGCAGGGAGCTCATTCCACAGCGTGCGCGGCAGAAAGCTCCTTTGGAATCGCACCGTGCGAGACCAGTTTGGCTCTAATGTGTGAGGATGAACTCCCCGTCTGTGGCGAGAGGTGCGATGGTAAAAAGTTGCCGTGGGCATCAAATCAAACAATTCCTCAGAACACAGTCCGTTGTACAAGCGGTAAAAAACACATAAGGAGGACATGTCTCTCCTTAGAGTTAGGGGCTCTAAACCGCTTGTGAGCTCGGGATCGTTGACAATTCTGACGGCACGCTTTTGAACCGAGTCAAAAGGCCCAGGCTGGTATCCAGGTGCCCCCGCCCATAGATGACAGCAGTACTCCATATGGGGCCGGACTTGCGACTTATATAGTTGCAGTCTTTGCCCCGATGTGGAGTACCGCTTGGCTCTGTTGAGCACACCTAGCTTTTTAGATGCCAGCTTAACATGCTTGCTTATATAGATAGATATTTACACCCTAACGCCGAACAGACATGTTTGGGTGGAAATCGAACCCACGTACTGCAGCTTGGCAGTCAGGGTCCCTAACTACCAAGCCAACTGGGCCTTGTTAAAAGATTTTTTTTATAATTTTGTAATTGCTTTAGTTGTTTTTTATATTTCAATTTTGATTTTGAATAAAGCTTTCATTATTTATAAGTTCAACAACATTTGTAAATATGTGAGGACAGTCAGCAATATAATTGGCTGAACAGATACAAATTCAAACCACTTGTGCCGCGACAACTGTCCATTAAAAGGAAACATTTAGTAAGTATTTGTAGGCTTCTGTAGACAGCAAGGAACCCTTATAGTTTTGTCCGTATGTCTACTGTTTAACTCAGAGACTTAGTTCTTGATAGCTGTATTTGCCATGGTTATACTATGACGGTAATAGTGACATTATGACAGTTAAAAAGGCTTTATAAGTTAAGTTGTAGCTTCAGTAACTTTAAATTTGACCTTCATAAGTGCCCTCCGAAGGCCTAAACTGAATAAATGGTTTTGAATTTTGAATTTTGAACGACTAATAGTCAACTTACGTACAAAATGTACCTACCGAAAACCGTACCCTACACTGCTTGTGGCCCAACACACATTTGGCCGGTTTTATACTATATATTATTTACATTATGAATTAGATTTTGCGTACACGTATAATATTTCGTATAATTATTTGGATTTTTTCAGCTCCTTACTTTGCTGACTGTACAAGGTTCATAAAATCCATCTCCATTTCTATCTTCTTTAATAGAGCATACATAAACGCTTGTGAATTTATGATTGGACATATTAAATCTAGGCACGTATACGCGTATTAATCACGTGGCATGATAGTGTTATATCTGATTTAAGGGGCCAAATCGAAAATTACGTGATACGTTTACGAATCGTTCGACTGAAACTACATTATAATAATATCTATACTAGTTAATATTGTAAAGTGGAAAGATTTGTGTGATGTATGTTACTTAGTCTATATTCCCTATTTTTAAATATCCCGCGGAGAATATTGTGTAGTCAATTTAGTTTAAAATATTTATTAACTTCAAATTTGAGTAGTTGAGCTCTCAGTGCAGAGTTCGTCCGGGGAAGTAATACCACCTTACCCATGATCGCCGTGAAGCAATAGTGTACTTGTACTACTGTGTTTCGGTTGGAAAGGTAAGGGAACCGGTGAAATTACAGGCACATGAGACTTAACAAGCTTGTGTGTCAGCCGATGTAGTATAAAAAATATTAGATAACCAAAATCTACGGGACCAATTACATATATATTTATTTATATATACTTATATAATTAATAGCTAGTTTATCCCGAAGTACCGCAGAACGGTACCTACTCTCGAATATAATGTTTAATTCGTCGGTAATTTTAGCGGAATTAACTCTGTCTCCTAACGGCAACTCTTCTTTTCCAATTCGTACTACAAAGTATTGTCGATAGACCGTATAGACATTAGGCAGATTCAGCAATAGCATCGAAGAAATGTTCAAGTATTTATTCTTTTATTTACTTACAAGCAGACGGTTCATCTAATGATCACTTATCACCGTCGCCTATTGACATTTGCAATACCAGGGGCACCGCCAATGCATTGTCGACCCTGAGACGTGAAGTTATTAAGTCTCATATGCCTGTAATTTCAACGGTCCCTTTCTTTTCTGACCAAAACACAGTAATACAAGTGCACTACTGCTTCACGGGGGAAATGGGCATGGTGGTGGTAGTACTACCCCGGAAAAATTCTGCACTAAGAGCTTTAGTACTCAAAAAATTATCCATGGATTACTAAACCGGTAGTAACTCATACTTAATCATGTGTATGTAGGTGTAAATATCTATTTAAGAATGTATTTAGAAAAAAGAAGTAGCATATGTACTATATCAGTTTGGGATTAGATGGCCGTGTGTAAAGAATGTCCAAGGATATTTATCATAATTGTCTATCTAGATAGCTGTCCGGCTCAATTCTTAATGGTTTATAGTCTCTGCTTGAGGACAAAAAACCTTTTTTCCAAGTTTAATATAACTTAGTATGTTAAAGTACAATAACAATAATACATTTATGGATAAGTTAATGGTCGGGTAACAAGGGTTCCACAGTCTTGAACTTCGATAATTATTATACGTCTCTATAATTCGCATTGCATTCCACATTGTCGAGGGAATATTAATATACGTATGTTGCACACAAAATAAGTTACTTATACTTGAGATGAAGGACGGAGATAAAGACAAACGACTTACAATAATGAGTTCAAATCGAAAATGAACTTAAAATGTGCACCTTCCTCCAAAGCTTTACCAATTTGACGCAACATTGACTCAATTGAGTTCTGTCTTTCTCATTCAGTATGCAACCGGATAATACTTCAAAATGGTTCTGCTCATTGCGATCACAAACATAACTCGACCTTCTCAGCCCCTTGAAATAGTAATAAGAATAATGAGCCAAAGAGATAAAAGAGAAAATTATGAAGGTCTTGTTTAACTGGCTGCTTTCATGTTTCCTGACGTTTGAGGAACCGAGAATTGTCCAAAACGGACCCCTTTTTGGGGCGTGAAATTGAATCTTGTTGCGGGCGAAGGGTGCGCAGAAAACTTAAATATTTAGGGGGAATTACCATCTAGAGAGGTAACCCGACGATTCTGAGTCAAGGTATTAATTTTACGAGCCCCATTGTAACCGTAGACTGAGATGTATGAACTCGTTAAGTTTTAGCAGTCGTTTGTAGACAGGATTCAGGTTTGGGGTCGCCGGGTTACAGTTGTGACTTTCGGAGTGCAGTTAGAATTAATTAAAATTAGCAAAATTACGAGGGTGTAACACATCTCCCTTGTGTGCGACACCGATGCGGGATTGTGTGATCTCGCATAAAAACTTTAAATCAAAATGTGTTGGTTCCAAAAGTTTTTCATGAGCGTTATAATGTGCATAGCTTTTATAGCTTTGAAAGTGTCAGCAGAATTTAAGCAATTTGTCGAAATGCTATGAGAGCTACCAAATAAAACTTTGTACTCAACAAAGTCACAATGTATTGATACATTTTTCCAGACGTATTTTATTAAAACCTTATTTGAGTCCGTATGTTGAACCACTTTTACTAACGGGTGAGCTCTGTAAATAAAAGTCACTACCCTCGATAATATAAATACAAATTACATACATACTACTCCAAAATTTCAGAACAAATTTAATTATTTGTGAACAATAGTTACCAACTCATGCCTGTGCAAATTTGACCTAAATATCTTCGAACCCTTTTTCAATTGAAATTGAAATTCAATTGTTATTTACTGTCAATGTCCATTGCATATCATTAAAATCTCCGTTCGCTTGGTATTTTCATTTGAAACACAGTCGATACTTTTGTTTGAAACTTTCAGAACAATGTGACCGCAACCAGGGGCTCCGTCACGTAAGCAAGGGGTCTCGATTCGATCCCCGGGGAAGTCAATTTCATTAATACTGCGGTTGCTGTACCTCGCCTCGCACTAAGAGGGGAGTCTTACATTTTTAAATATATTAACCGTAATTGAATACCTGCTGGTGTTTTTGTGTAATGAATTAAGATTAAGGTGTCTTGCGTTACGTTCTTCCGGGGTTTTAATGGCTCTCGTAGTTCCGTATTTTTTTTTTATAAATGAGATTTATGTTAAGTAGCATCATATTTTTCGATATATCATTACTAAAACACAGGCATTTTAAGAAGTACGTATCATTGTCAATATATTTTCATAAACATATCTGAAAATAAGTTAGGGTAAGCTTAGAAAAGAAAAAAAAAACTTTAGTTGAATTCAGGTACGACTATTATTAGATTTGGCATTACATACACACCTACGTGTAGGGATGTACGTATTAGCTACCCTATAGAATGTTCTCTTGTCGTTTCAGGGCTGATAAATACTTCCAATGATGCTCATTTTAAATATCGAACGACTATATCAGCTCATATCAAGTAGGTCCATGTTCCAGACAACTCTAAGACTACTTACCCGACTTTATGTCTTGGAACAAACTGTTGTTTAATTTGAAATCTTGACCATTACATGTCATACCCTGGGGATGATATAAAAGTGTAAAGTTCAGAACAAGTGCAGAACTAACTAGCGTCATTTATTTTGTATCGCCAGTCCACTTAACGATGTCATAAAAGACAACAAGGCGAGGTCGAGGTTGGTTGATTTGTTTCTTTAGCTGCAAATTATTTTACTACAGATACAAATTTTTGTTTTTTTTTGTCCCCGACAAATAGACTGGGTAGTTGTTAAAGTAACATTAAATAAATTATACAAAATATAAAATTGAATTGAATTTTTGCAGCACCAGGGCCCCTAATTCTGCATTACTTTTATTAGAAAAGTTAATAAGTTTCACTGTTTATTATTCCACCCGCATCGCAGCAAGTGCCTGCCACAAAAACATATTTTTCCCATAAAGAAAATATGGAGGCTTAAAGAGTTCAGAATTTTTTTCTGTGATGTAATCTTAAGAGATTACCTTGAAACTCTTTGAAAAGGGAGAGGGTGATGTAAGAAAAGATGTTTAACAGTGCTTTACTTTTAAGATTGTGAACATATTCAAAACCTAATATTTACCTACCGATCTACAGATGGTTTCGAACAATAGTAATAAATTATTTATTGATTTATCGTACAACAAAGATACACCTGTTAGTTATAAATACTTAATTTTAAAGTTTATGTTATTATCTAAAAATGTAGTATATATAATAATATTATATAATACCAATAATTACTTTGGATTAAAAATCAAACACACGAAAATATTTTTATCAATACCTTATCAAACACTTAGATTATATGAAATATGTTGGTTAATCTTAATTTATTTTTATTTATACTATCTTTAGATAACGCGATAGAGGATTAAGAAATTCAGTTCGGATTACTCGTGTGGCTAGCACAGTCGTCATGGCTGTTAAAATAATACTTTTTGTCGCTTTATGCGTCCTTACTTTTACAAATGTGAATGGATTACAAGCTGTGAACGGAAGAATAAAGATTACCATCGTAACAACCTCTGGATGTGGTGATACAGTCAGTTTCATAAATACCCAGCTTGCTGAAGCACTCAGGCTGTATGGTGACTTCTTAGATGTCGAATATGTGCCTTGGGGAAGAACAATAAGGAATCAAGACGGAACTTTGACTTGCCAGTTCGGCGTGAACGACTGCTGGGCTAATCGTCTCCACAGATGCGCACTAAACATGTTGAGCAACAACCAAGCTGCTCAAAATCACTACATGAATTGTGAATTCACCGCACCCTTCCCCTCTTTCTTGCTAGGAACATATCTTTGCGCTCAAGGAGTCAGCCTCGACCTAGTAAACCTAGACCACTGTGTAGCAAATCCTGGTGATGAGCTAGATACGGCCGCGCAACAAGCAGCCAGTGAACCAATGGCCGTAATTAATTTCGTACCGGCAATTTATTTCAATGATCAGATTGACATTACACTCCATAATCAAGCTAGGACAAGACTACCTAATTTGATTTGTTTCGCTTTAGCCGAAGACCCTTCCACTGGAGTCGGTAATTGTAGCATCCAATAATCTTGTTTAACCAGTACAATAATTTTAATTTAAGTCCGGTCCTCAATCGGCAATTCAAGAAGTTTTATCTAGGTTGGCTCCTGATCTCACAAGGATTCGAGCGAAATGTTAAACTTTTCCCGTCTCTTAATCGTCGAACTTTGTGCAATTGTACAATCGCCCCAGATAGAGATATGGTTAATAGCTTAGTAATTTTGACGATAAGACCCTTTGATGATAGAATTCTGTTCTGTAATAGCTAACATTTATGTGTTTACTTATCTTGTTATATTAAACCTTGTGTTTAAATTATTATTTATTAAATAATTTTAAAATACTACTGGATTTGATTTTTTATTGAATAACACTTTATTGAAAATTTTTCACTTTTGAATCATTAAAGATTGAAGTAGTGCGTCTCTAAAATATTCAAAATTTATTAAAGAATCCAACTGAAATCTATCTCATATCAATTAATGATGGATGAATTGGTTTAATTTTGATAATTACACTAAGATTACGAGAATCGAAATCTTGACTATAATAATCAATACCTAATAATGTCACCGTTATCTTAGGAAAAACAATAGAGTTGTATTCAAGTGTTTTATCGAAATTACAAGTACAATCTATATACACTACTTCATATTCATAGTTTCATCAGACATATAGGTCAAATTACAAAACGGGTTTAAAATAATTACACAGTAAAAGCAAACTTAAAAAGCTATGCCCGTAGCATGGATTTCGGTTGGGGCTTTAGAAAAACCGCGGACCAATTGAGAACGTTTAACTGGCTGAAACAATTGCTAATTTAGTGTTAATTCGTTACATTAAAGTATAATTTTGCGTTTTGTTTGTGCTCCGGTTGTAATGGTTTGCAAACGATCGCTCCAAATGCCCTGACAATGCACTGTGCTTTAGGGCCATTAATAGAGGGGCCATCTTTTGTGAGAATATCAAGAATTTCTTTTTAAATAAGTATATTTTTTTTAAAATGAGACTTCTTATGGGAGGGCTTTGAAATTTTGTCCGCAACCTCTTTGGGTAACGAAAAATAAATAAATTATGCCACAGTCTATGCTATTCAAAAGTGATTGATGAATAACTTTCACTTCTATTGTGTGTAGTATCTGCTATCTGCTTGATTATAATTATAGTTTTAACGAGATAATAGTTGGCTGTGTGTAGACTAACACTAAAATAATGAAATAATCTTAAATAAAAACAAAATATTCAATTCTAGATTTTTTGATTGATTTACCTTGAAATTAATTATGATAAAATGTGAGATTAATTTTGAATCAGAGAGCCTTGATTATCCTATTTTTTTAACAATGATCGATAATGTAGATATGAGTTAAAAGATAAGATATTAATAAGGCGATGAATGAAACTCTCAGTATAATTTAATAGATACGGTAGCACATTAATTAAAATATTTTTCTATAAATATGTCACCCGAAGACTGATTAGATATTCCAACTTACATACATAGTTAATACTTAAATACTCCATTTTACATGTATGAAAAAATACTAATAATACAGACAGTCCTGTGAAAACCAATTCTCATGGACACCGTAAATATTATTCCTTTATGGACGGTCTCATGAACCAATAATGTTGGACCATTAAGCGATTGAAAAATGTCACAGGCCACTTTGCAACGCCGATGCGCTACATTAACTTCGCTTTAGGAAAGGGCGAATATAATATGGAAACCGCTGAGTTATGATGCAAATGCTTGAGGGGATTGCTTTGGGAAATTATTCGAAAATTTCCTTTAAGTGGCTGTTAGTTGACAATTTAATGAGAGTTGTTTTATTACTTGAGTTTTCTGTAAACGATTATGGTTGTGAAATGTTTTGATTTGTGAACAAAAATTAGTTTTCTGTTAAGTATGATGACATTATCCTGATCACACAAATAGAAATAGAAATATTATTTATTCATCCAGCAGTCCATCACATCATTCACTAAAGAGAAAAGAAACCTCGAAGTAATTGTGTGTAAGGTTTAACGCAGGGATTTTTCTGCAAATAAACTTCATATGCAACATTAACCCTTAATTCCATATAGATAAAGGCGAGCTATAAGCGCTATTCTTCCGGTCACGTATACACATGGCTTGTAATACACCAGAGCACTTACCCAATCGACACTTCCCGTATTTTATTAACACATAAATTCAGCTGCAGTGTATCCAATTGGTTCCGGAACTGCCAATATAGTGCAAATACCGTGTTACAATATAAGCATGGGTATTAGTGACAATATTATGCAGATCGGAAGCGTTGGACCGTAACGGTTATTGACTTGTTACTGGATCTTCATATGCAGTTTGCAAGCGTGTTATTGCTTCGGTAATAGCTTATAATATTGTTAAAGGTCCATAGGAGGCCTGGTTATCCGTCGGGAACGTGAGGCCGTTTTTTTAAAGGAGTTTAAGATAATATTACGGTGCGAAACAACGTGGGCGGAATTGCTTTCTCCTGTATTGGAAAGGCTTTGGAACCATCTTTTTCTGATTTATATGCAGTGCAGCTTTTAAGGCATTGATCTTTTGATACCTCGCAGTAATCATGATATCTTGTGTGTTATAATTCAGGACTTTGGGACGATAAATGCTTATTTTTCTTATAATTACTTATTGACGCCTACAGAGAATTTAATCTGACCCAAACACCGTAGTTGATTTAGTTTCATTTCTATTCATTTCCAACTAACCCTTTAATGTCATGAATACATCCAAATTGCGGAAGTGATCCATGATTTTTTATTAAAGTCCACGGTTACAGCGTAACTGTCGAAGGGCGACACACGAGACAGGGACAGATGAACATTTCCTTATGCCATAAAAGAGGAATAGCAATACACTCGGGCGAAGACGAGTGTGGCCGAGATGTAACAAACGAGCTCCACCGTGGAAGTAGGCGGCTGAATAATTGAAGAAGTATGGTCCCCGGCGTGTCGGATCGTCTAGCCGGCCGATCAATACTGGCCGAAATGCTACCGTGTACCAGCTTTGCGAGATGCAAGCCCATACCCCGGATATAAGTGTTTATCAATGAAGGTAAGCGCTACATGTCTCTGCCGTAAATTTTTAGAACTGTTATAAAATAGGAGCGTGCTAATATTGAGTCGTAATTTCCTTGAGTGCCCAGGACGAGCTGCATTTGACCATTAAATAAATAAAATATATTATATTCTTCAATTTTATTTCAGCGACGCGGCCATTAAGGCTTGTTCAATTTACATTGCAAACAGCTTAAACTTTACCAATAGTATTTAAGCATATATTATAATGGGTCATATATGTGATTTGATGAATCTATTACCACAATAGATCAACGTGTTTTTATTCCGTCTGCCATCACTTTTGTTGAAGAATACCGCCACCCAAACTCTACTTAAGGGTGTCGTAAGAGGCTAACTAAAGAGTATACTGTGCATGACGGCACGCACTTATTCCTTACCTTCCTTGCACCACGTGGTCAAAGACATTCCCAAAAGAGGGTTGGCTTCAGGCAGCCGACCGTAAAAAATCTGCCAAATCTCTTATAAAACGTCACCGAATAGGCAGAAAGAATACGCACCTATTGCGCTGAACCCAAATGAATGGAAACATGGCAGGCAGATGATGAATATTTTTTAATTTTAATTTTATCGGTATCACCGTTTTGACAGCTAAGATTTTATAGAAATAACTAGCCTCCGCCCGCGGATCCACTCGATATGTTCAGTAGGTGATCGTGCGTCAAAGGAACCCTTTATGGTTGTTCAATAAGTTTCGTCGTTCGATAAGAAAAACACAATTTTATGGTTCAAAATATACTTTATTATTCAGTATAATCTCCCTGAACATTGATACACTTGCTCCAACGATCCTCCAATCTATGGATTCCATTCATGAAGTGAGAATCCGGAAGGTCTGCAAAATACGCTTCAACAGCCGTTATGACTTCTTCATTTGATGAAAAACGCTTGCCACACATACGTTTTTTGAGTTTTGAAAACAAACGGAAGTCGCTGGGGGGCAAATTTGGTGAAAACGGTGGATACTCCAACAATTCGAACTTTAATTCATGGATTTTAGCCATTGTCAAAATGCTCTTGTGACACGGTGCATTATCCTGATGAAAAAGGATTTTTTTTTTCAGCAAACCGGGTCTTTTTTTACGATTTTTTTCCTTCAACTGGTCCAAAAGATTGCAATAATATTCACCACCAGCTTCACACCACTCTTTAGCCTCTTGTTTTGATTCAAGATCATGATGATAGACCGAAGTCTCATCCATAGTGACGAATCGACGCACAACATTCACTTTATCCTTTTTAAAACGCTCCAAATGTTGCTGAGAAAGTCTCATTCGAATGTGTTTTTGTTCCATTGTTAGCGAATTGCGCACACAGCTTTCTAAAACCCAAAATTTTATTTAAAATATGGCTCACACTGCCTTTTGAGATGTATAGAGCCTCTACTAAATCTCGCTCAGTCAATCGACGATTTTCCAAAACCATATCCTGTGTTTTGGCTATGACTTCTGGTGTTGATGCGCTTTTTGGACGTCTTTCACGTGGATCGTCTTCAAGGCTTGAACGACCACGTTTAAATTCAGCAACCCATCTTTCTACTGTTCTAATTGTAGGTGAACAATCATTATAGACTTTTAGCATTCGTTCGTGAATTTCTTTTGTCTTGTAAACAAAGAATGAATTGACAGATTGAAATGAAACTTCACATACGTTCATATGAAGAGTGTACTAACAAAACAAAAAAAAATGGGCTAGTGGCAACGCCCTCTCTTATCGAACGACAAAACTTATTGAACATCCGGTATAACCCTATGTTTATATCCGTCATGATAAGTTATCATCAGCATTATTATACAAGAAACCTTTAGATCTATGGATGAACCTTATTACAAAAGCGATAAAGATGATTTTCCAATGAAATTCGAATCTCGACAATTTTAGACAATCCAGCAATACTTTACCTAACACCTTCACTCTTATCCTCTACGATGTATAGCAACTTATATTTATAGCTACTACCACGACTGCACACTATGTGGTACCTACTATTAAACCATTATTAAACGTATAAAGGCAATTTCCGCTCTAAAATGACATTTTTAATACGGCCGTGTCACGCTCAAAGAACAAGTGCTTAATTGAAAAATATTGAGCACTAAAATTTTCACCCCGCAAGGAAGACAAAATGTCTAATTAAATTTCCGTTTCTAGCAATAAACCGCTCACCACGTGGCATTTTATTGCCACATTTTGGGCCATGATTGGAATTTATTGCTATCTGTGAATTATCAAAATGTTATAAAATATTACCACCAGTTTTAATGAAGGCAGGTAGACGAATATTTTTTCTAGCTCTGAGATATTACTTTCACTTTTAATATCATTTTTTCATATTGACTAAAATGTAGTAAACTTGTACAAAAGTTTTAAGGAGTGGAAAGGTCGGAAGGTAATAACCATTCAAGAGTTCCATTTCGATTCTATGCTACTTATAGAGTAAATAATATTATGTAATAGAATTTATATTCTTTATGACCTTTCAGAAATTATTAACCATAGGAGTGCTAAATTGAGACACACAATTTTTCCTTATTCTGATCAACGCCTCACGTTGTTTTTAGCCGACTTCAAAAAAAGGAGGAGGTTCTCAATTCATCTGCATTTTTTTTTTATGTTTGTTACCTTTGATTTTTTTTTTATTTCATGGGTTCAATTCTGAATGGTAAATAGTACTAGCTCGACGATGTTTCGTCATGGTCTCTATGCTCTTTATCTTTCGTTTCCTTCACAGTCACGTGAAAGGTCCGTTATTCGACATCGCGTTGCGAAACATGAGATAGCCGAATAAGGGGGCAGAACTCGGTTATTCCGTTATAAGGGTTGGTTTACTGAGTTGTTTTTTTATCGATGGATCATAATAAGGATAATGGGTGGAAAAATAACTCCAAACTTTTTTCATGCTTTCTCGTAATAAAACAGATATAAAGGTTAGTTTAATAATAAAGAGACTGAACTTTTCAGACAGAGCTGATAAAACTTGGGGCCACATTTCAAAAGTGACAGTCAGTCTAAATTACTAGCTAGACTGACAGATTCTTATCAGTCGAAACTAAGGGCAGTGACTTCACAAGAAAGTCAGGACTTATTGTATCGTTTTATTTGTCTTATTAAAGGAAATCCAATTAACTGCTTATTCTTTAATAATATAATTATTTTAGTATGGGCTTAAATACAGTATTAATTAAAAAGCAATTTATTACAAGCATGTTTTATTTGTTTCTTATTTTATTTAGTTTCGTAATCTAAATTTTGAATTCATCAAACGAAATTCTACACAATTTTCATAAAGATGATGTGTTTTTAAGATCATTTTTATATGGCAGGCATGTGTATAAAAATATCCCAAGTACATGTAATATCTTTGAATTAAAATGGAAGCCATTCGTTTTAGTGGAATAGTAACGACACCATTTCACCCGAGACTACTAACATTTCTCAACTACCCTCATTTTGCCTTTATTTGGAAGGACAAGAACTTATCAAAAATACGGTAATGGCTGTTATGAAATATTATTTGGATGAGTGCCCACAGTTACGGCGTAGTAATAGTTTCCAATAAGCAATAACTTCCGAATGACCGAATTTTTGGCAGAATTAATTTATTTACAAGTTTTGAACGAATTTTCCAAGCAAAAGGTTCTTTCGACCAATGGTCAATTACATATCATTTAATAATATTACCTACAATAAAAGTAAAACTAGTGTTATAAGTGTAACTTATAAATTGATATGATAACAATAAAATATCTCCAAGCATTGGAACTATTTATTAGAAACAAGGGTAAACGAAAGTCACCGATCTTCGATGTAAGCATAATAGATATTTATTTATTTTTATATATTACAACTTATTTTTTATTATGTTGTTCCGGCGACCACCTACACAGATAAGCCCACGAGGCTTCCGTGAAGGCTCTCATAATTATGTATTGTATTTTTATATGGTTAATAAATATATATATATATATAAAAAAAAACAAATAAAGGTTAAGTTAAAAAGATGTGACTTGAATATTTGCGACACAACAACGTGCTACGGACTAATTATCTTTCCCCACATACGCAAATAACTATAATAGTATGCGATGAAATCCGAAATCGAAAAAAACAACACTTCTTAAAAGAACGACCTATTACAATAAAAATATTGAATTATGATCAACGCAGATGTTTAAGCTCTCATATATACATACCTAAAAAGGGTTTCATTTGGCTGAATGTAAATGCTTGGCATAATTTAAAAAATAACACACATACTACACGTCACTTTTAGAAGCAGTAGAGCTCTTAGTACAGGGTCCTTCGGGGAAATACTAACATCATATCCTTTCCCACCCTAAAGCAGTACTGTATTTGTATTACTGTGTTTCTACCAATGAAATTATAGGCATACTTAACAACTTCACGTCTCAGGATCGACAACGCATTGGAGATGCCCCTCTTGTTGCAAATGTCAATTGGCAGCGATGACCACTTACCTAATCAGGTAGACCACCTGCGTGTACCTCGACCCACTTGACACAAAAAAATATATGAAAATGATAGGTATGAAATGTGCTAACAATGCTTGTATAAATTCCTCCCAATTAGAGTTAGTTATACAAAAACCTTAGATTGTAACCCCCTTTCAGATATTACAAAAAGTAGTCAACTTTGATAATTACGGGCAAGCATGTTCTATAAGCAGACAGGCCAATTGGCTTGGGGGTTAGCGACACTGACTGCCAAGTCGAAGGTCGCGGGTTCGATTCCCACCCAGGACAAACACTTGTGTGCATGAACATGTTTGTTTGTTCTGTGTTTGGGTGTAAATATGTATATATGTATGTATTTAGAAAAATAAAAAGCAAAAAGGAGTATTTGTATAGTATATCAGTTATCTGATTTCCATAGTACAAGCTCTGCTTAGTTTGGGATCAGATGGCCGTGTGTAAAAGAATGTCCCAGGATATTATTTATTTATAAGTCAATAGTCTCTCTATGTGGTATGTAAAACATCCTTAAAATACAGGAGGACCGAAAAACACTGAAATTTAAGAGTTCCTTTTTACTATTTTACTACAGAACCTTAGTAAGAAGCCTACGTAACTTAACAAAATTAAAAGTGGTTATACATACTGATCAAACACCTGCCTACGTGGGTGTTTAATTCAGTTCTATACATTCTATTAAGCTTAGCTAATTTCTGTTCAAGTATTCATAAAGACTAGCAGTTGGATCATGGTTTATTTGTAAGTTGTGGTACTTGTGGTACAGGTTTCATTTAAAACAAATTCCTATTTAACTATGATTCACAGAGAATTTTGGATGATAAGAAAATTTCCACTATTGCTTCGTATATTATTAAATAAATTTATTTACGAGCCCCTTCCACATTTTATCTGCGTTCATTAGGGGTCAAATGTATTCCCGAAATAAAATGTGTTAATTCGGAGCATACGTTCTGTCTGTCTATGTGCCTAATATCATTCAAATCTGTTCATCGAACATACAAATATTTCGCGTATTAGTGGGATAAAGGTAACTATACAAAAAAGATTTTTCATATTACCTGAAGATTTGAAATCAGACTTAACTGCAGTTCATTAGACGAAAAACCTACTTCATTATGCTTGGAAACCATTTAGCCCAAATTAACTTGGCAGCGGCAAAACATTAACCTATATGTTGCGCGCTTAAATAAATTAATTTTCAACCATGTTTCACGTTTAAAGCCCAATCTAAATAATTTAAGACTCATACGAAATCGGGCCAGGCGTTTACCAGTGCCCGATTTTGCCTCAATTTTCCGTGCCAATAGCCCCCTTGGCGTTCCATTGCGGCGGATCTACTGCCAATAAACAATATCTTCCAGCTGGACGGTTCTTGAACGAGGTTCTGCTAATTAGGGACGTGGAAACCGATCAAAAGGGACCCTTTGATGCCAAAATGAAAAGGTGACAACGATCCGTTTTATCCGAGCGAGCGTTATCGAAGTTTTGGTTTGATATTTTTTTTAATATTCAAGGCTAAGATTGATATAGGAACCTACCTTTAGAATGTGTACATGTTTTGTAAAATATTGGAACAGGTAACTCTCAGTAGGAAAATTCTATATCTACAGAAAATTCACATGAAACATACCTAGAAATAATAATATGCTAACTAAAAGAATAGAAAAGATATATGATTTATCATGTTTATATTGAGATTAAGATTTTGAAAAACTAAGAAATGTTGTGATTAACAGGAATAAGTACTATTAAACATCTCTCTATGTCATCATATAATTAGTAATTATATAATTAATAATTGTGAGTTGGTCGGAAGACCCGATTTTCATGATCCCACAGGTCATACAGCAATGAATTAAATTTATTTATTTTAATCGGAGTTAGTACGTTTATTTCACACCCTGCGATCTGATCTCAAACTAAGCCGAGCTACTAAATCAAAATATTTATTTGGGAACAGTGGCATATAGTGCAATTGATGAGTGAATTTGAGTGAACGATGGGATCTGCCAAAGTAAAAATACTGTGTTGCAGACGCCAACGCCCTCTTCCGTTACATACAATATAGTATTGAATTCCAAACAAATTTTGTAAAGACATACAAATAATGTAATTTAAAATAAAAGGTAGAATGATTAAAAGAAAAGTAAAATGAAATAAATACATATTTGTATATGTGTGGGTGGGTATGGGTGTGCGTGAGTGTGTGTGGGTATGGGTGTGCGTGAGTGTGTGTGGGTGAGTGTGTGTAGGTAGTTATATATTAAATTAAAATATTTGATACATAGTCACAGAACAAACAAACAGTTTATGCAAATATACCATTATTCTGGGTGAAAATGAATTTACAACCTATGGCTTGGTAGTCATGGTATTTAACTATCATGCTAACCGACCCGTCAAGTAATAGGAATGTGAAAAATATCGGTCACCGCACCGGTACGGGATCGATTTCAATAAGCGATAGCTTCCGCAAGACCAGTGAGGCGTCGTTACCGGCGCATTTGCGGATGCCACTGATCAAAGCGGTACCTATTCGCAAATATTGAATGATTTGTGTCATGATGAATATCCTGGGACATTTAGAAATTTCAGTAGCTTTGACCTTCATAAGAGATCTTCTCGTGACTGAGAATTTCTTTTCAGGGTTCCGCTCTGCTCTTCGTTCGTCCGATCGTCTCTCATAGAGCTTTATCTTTTGATCAATATATATGATAGATTAAAATTTATATAACAAATAAAAAAGAATGTAACCTTGCTGAGTTTCTTGCCGGTTCTTCTCAGTTGAAGGCTGACTTCCGAACCGGTTGTAGCTTCAGTAACTTTAAATTTGACCTTCATAAGTGCCCTCCGAAGGCCTAAATTGAATAAATGGTTTTGAATTTTTTTTTTGATCTAAAGAATACTTACCACGATAATATACGAAAATTCTTGAAATGGTTTTTGGATGTTTTGTTACTTCCGTAACACAGATCAATATATAAATATAACAAAACATCCAACCGTTGCAAACGTTGGCCGTATGCAGTAAAATGCGCGTATTTTTATGTAATTTTGAATTTATTTACACGTGGCTAACTAATCCCGAACCACGCAAAGGTAAAATTAAGCATACACCTACAACGACTGGGGAAAAAACACATTTGCAAGTGGATCACTCACTTAGTCGCAGGTATGGAAAAATACCTTGCCACGCATTTTGGAAGTCTTTATAGAAACTCCCACGATAAACCATACAGGGAGCGCCGACTTCTAATTGTGCCTTGTTCGGTACGAACAGTGCTGACAAGTGAGCGATCAGCTTCAACAGACTCTTCGTCACTGTGCCTTGATTATATTACAACAAGCTCATAATGGGTTATTGTTCGCCCTTATACATAATCATTAAAGTGACTCTATTTCTTTCAGCTTTTTTCATCATGAAAGCAAAAATGTTTCTCACAGGAATAACAAAAATGCATTCTACACTTAAGTTAGATAGACACACGAAGACGGGCGTAACAAGAAATACATATTTTACACTTTTGACAGATGTGTCTCCCCTTAAGATTTATTATACGGGAAATATGAAGTAACGTAGAAAGATTTTTCGTTGTTTTCTCGAGAGGAGATAATATTAAAATGCTTTTCCACTGTTATGTCACACGGAAAACGGTCACGAATGTATAAATCAAAGCTTTCTGGAATAAAACGATTTGGTAATGGTTGAGTGAGTGTGTGTGTAACTACATTATGTATGTTTGGGCGTTTAATGCAGAGAATTTTTAACTTCTTAAAATAAAATACGTATTTTTTTATATATAATATTTTTTTATTTAAATGGTTATCTATTTCACAGGCTAGTTGGCCTGGTAGAAAGAGACCCACTGACTGCCACATTATAGGGGCTTGATGTCCACTCAGGACAAACATTTGTGCGCATGAACATGCCTGTTTCTTCTGTTTTTGGCTGTAGATATCTATATAACTACGTGATTAGACGTGCAATAACACAAAACGTATATGTAGTAGCCAAGTGTAAATAATGTCCATGTTTATTATTGTTATCTACTTTTAAGTCTAAAAATATTCCTTTTCTTCAAATGTATTTAGAATAATAATATTTACAATATGTCATTAGAACAGTTTTTTTAATGAAATATAGAAATAATTGTTGATAAGGTTAGATATAGTATATGGCTTAAGCGACAAGAATGTGGCTATGCACTATATAAATATAGTATACAGTGGAATATTTATAAAATTACTATGCAACAAAGATATTTAAAACATGGCTCTCTCAGTGGTATAACTTCGCCCATCGCTCCCCTGCATAGTTTACCGTGAAAAGTATTTATTATCTACGAAGAAGTTCTTTTACGCCATCTCTCAAAACTCTATCGAGCGTTAAAGATCTATCTTCTAAGTTTCGCTCACAGTTTCCTCTTTAGGTAGCGCCGGCAAATTGTTATTAAATATGTTTTGATGTTGAGTTATATTAAAACTTTTTGAATGTCTCATAATAGATACGTTTGGAAGTTTATTACCATTTTTGACATTGCCTTCATGCAGCGTGTGTAATAAAATAAACGAGTTGACGTAAACTTATTTATTTACTAGCTGTATCCCGCGGTGTTACTGACCTTCCCGAGGGATGTCACGTTTTCCCGGAAAAAAATAGCCTATATGTTATTCCAGAATATGCTCTATCAATGTGTCAAGTTGCAACTAAATCCGTTTGGTAGTTTTTGGTTGAAAGAGTTACAAACATCCATATTCACAAACTTTCGCATTAACAATATTAGTAGGCTTTTTGTTACTAGCTACCATCCTGCGGCTTTACCCCCGTCCCTGAGGAATATTGATTATATTATTATTTGATGATTTGCCACCCCCAAAGTATTTGTTTAATTAATACAATATTGATATCCGATTTATTTACATTGAATTATTAGATACCTGGGGAATAACTCATCATTTATTAATTAGTTACTTCCGCCTATTTACCTGTGGGTTTTAATATTTATGCAGGATAAAAAGTGTACCATGTGTTAATACAAAACATATTCTATCTGTGTGTCGAATTTCATCCAAATCCAATTCACGCAACGTTCCGCTGTTCATGCATGGTCGCAAAATACAAACATACTGTCAATATTTTACATTTACAATATAAGTGGAATCAGTTACCGCTGTTAAAAATAAAATTTATATCATCAATAACTTGAACATCGTTGTGACCAGAAGTTGGTCGCAAAATCTCGGCCTCTAACAAGAAAAGTTCGTCCAGTGCCACGTCAGTAATTTAAGAGAGGCCATAGAAAGTTTTGTAGCAAAATTAAATTTTTGTTACGCTTCGTACACCGGGTATGGAACTACCGACCTGGTCTCCAAGTTCGATAGTACTTTGACGTTATAGTTTGTAGTTGTACCGAAATATTTATTTAGTTTGCTAATAGGTTGGGGAAAAAGTTCCTTCGCATTTTTTAAGAAAATTCAAAACATTTTTAATATAGTTTATTTACATTTAACTAAAGTATGTTGGTACCATTTTGTTCGATAACTTTTTGCCATCTTGTAGGTAGGGACATGATCCCATTGCTATAGAAATTTTGGGACTTCTGATCAAAATACTGCGACAAGTGGTTTTGACAGTCCTCTCGTGATGTTAACCTGACATTGCCTAAAGAATTCTGAAGAGACCAAAACAGGTGGAAATCTGAAGGTGCAAGGTCAGGACTATACGGCGGATGTATTAATACCTCCCAGCCAAACTCTCTTAATTTTTGCTGAGTGGCTAAAGATGTGTGAGGTCTAGCGTTATCATGGTGAAAAACCACACCCCTTCTGTTGATTAATTCCGGCCGCTTTCTCTCAACTTCTTGCTTTAATCTCATCAGTTGTTCGCAGTAGAGTTCAGAATCGATGGTCCTGCCTGGTGGTAACAGCTCATAATGAATAATGCCCTTCCAATCCCACCACACACACAGCATCACCTTGTTGCGAGTTAACCCAGGTATCGCCACAGTCTGTGAAGCCTGACCGGCCTTTGACCACGACCTTTTTCGCTCGTTCTTGTCGTACGTGATCCACTTTTCATCACCAGTTCATAGGCTGCGGTGACCGTTTACCATCAGACGGGCCGTCAGCTTGTTTGCTACCTTAGTAGTATAAAAAAAAAATAATAATTATCCGTAAAGGGGCGACCAGAGCGACGTGCATCTTTGCCATCAAAATTTCCGGATCGAAAACGCTTAATCCAAATTTGTGCTACTCTCATAGACACTGCACTAGTTCCATAAACATCGCAATTTTTTTTCGCGGCTTGCGTTGCATTTTTACCTTTTTTGTAGTAAATTTTTAAAATGAATCGAATTTCTTCATTAGATTCACTCATCTTGGCGGTACGAAAAACAAAAAATCACACATTTTCCTAATTTTAATTTTGGAATTATGTTCTTCAAAATTTAAACTTTCAATGATACCAAAACCAGAGATTTTATTACAAGTTCATACATATCATAATGCGAAAAGACTTGTTCCCCAACCTATACCATATTTTTCTATTTAACCTTTGTTTACCGTGGTTTGTCCGATTTAATTTAATATTAGTTTTTTATAAAATTAATTGAGTTGACCTTGAAGTGTATGTGCTTTGTGCACTTGCTCTTTTTAATGCTGTTGGCAACCCTAACAACTATAAAAAATATAAATGGGTAATAAGTTAGACACATGTTATAATAATAATATCAGTAAATTGATGAAATTCAATTTTAATCACGCGCATTTACACCTTACTTTATTTGGTACAAATTGGCAAACTTTGCTCCATATAAATATGATAGTGTAAAAAGTTTTTGTTTACATTTGTCCGAAATCATTGAATTCGCCTATATCTTTCTGTCTATATTTTTTTATACCAACAGGTTGATTGTTTACCTGGTGGTAAGTGGTCACCCTGACATATTTACGTTGTCAATATTGTTGATCCTAAGACGTGAAGTTGCAAACAATCATTCACGGCAGAAATGGGTAAGGTTGTAGTACTTCCCAGGACAAACTCTGCACTAAGACGCTTACTACTTCTAAAATACTGTATCTTATTATTCGGAGGTAGGTACTGAATTGTCATCCCCAAAAATAAAATATTATTTTAAGAGAGAAAAATAAATCATGGTTTTATTCTGTAAACTGAAACACTTTATATTTGTAATTTATAAAAAAAAAAACATGGCTTACAAAATTAAATTACACAAAAAACATACTTTATTTGAGATTGAAAAGTGCATACTTTCTTATGAATAAAATATACACAATAAAAATACGAGTTTATGCCCTCAGGGACAATAGTAATGCTTTCACAATAATGAAGAATTGTGAAGGGTTTTTACAATTTACTCAAGTTACATGAACGAAGGTATCGTTCAATATATGCACATAATTTGGGGGTAGTTCTGACCCCAGTCACCTGGGCACTTCATGAATTATACAAGACAATTTGTTTTAAGTTATCAACCCTTAGCAAAGGAATGTAGAGACATCATCATTTCAAGTATTTTTTTAGGTACTTGAACAATTTTACAATGATACTATAGATAAAGTTTTAAATAAAATTTTACAATTACACCTACAGATTTTAAAGTTTTTATTTGAGGTCTTTGAACTCAAACTGAATTCTAATATTTCAACGAAACTAACGTATCTTATTCAAAGCAGTTTTCTTTAAAAGTGCTTTTTAATTCCCACCCTTACTTGGAAAGTTAGAGCGCATATCTCTCAGAATACTGGCTTAAATAATAAAGTTATTGAGAAACCTCTGTCTCAAAGACCTATCTTAAGATACTCTGCACGTTTGAGTGCACTGTTTTTTCTTTGATTCCTCATTACCTTTGAGGCCTGTATTACGTATAGAATCATTTCACCAAAGTAACGTATTTTAAGTAATAAATTTCATGAAAGTAAGTACTGTAGTGAACGGGGGCGTAATTACAAAGAAACTAATCAAATATTAATTATTTATTTTAATATTTTAGTCCATAAAAATTTATATCGAAAAAACATATTTGTCCGTGTTCGCACACTGGCATTCTATTTCTTCCTTTGAAAAACGAATATTAACTTATTTATTCAAATTTTCGTCAGCCAGCAATAGTAATAACGGCCAGTGCGCTAGCATAGACCTTCCTTACAGTACCTACCTATCAGAGAAGATATTTCACATTTCATCTAGTGCTCATAGGTTCTGAGTAAGATGGGTGTGACGTACGGACAGACAAAATATGCACATGTGTAAGGTACACACTAACATGTTTGTTAAAGCTGGTTTATAAATAATAAAAATATTCTTTGCTTGTTATCTGTCTAGCCGTTCCAAAATAAATATCATACCTACACTTTTAATTAAAGTTCTTTTACCATAGACGAATCATTTCAAATGTAATGATTAAAATGGAACATTTTACCCAAGATTTTTATATTTTAACAGTAAAAAGTTTCGATTTATCGATACTCTTCAATTCGAAATGAAAAGCTTTTACTATAGTTAAAGTACTTTATGAAACATTATATATTAAATCCACTACAATAAAATATCAGATAAAACCATCCTTTTAGATCTTTTATATCCTTTCAACATTTTCTTTCCCAGAACTTTTTGATTTAGATATTAAATACATTCTCTAAACTGAAGATCATAAAATGAAGAGATATCATACAATAAAATACAATGTATTCAAGTACTAACATTACTGTGAAACATCTGAAAGAAGAATCTGAAGTAAAATACTCTTTTTTATTATATGAATTCGGTGAACAATGCTGCTTATGTGCTATGCTTTGCCGAGCTTGAGACATGAAGTTGTTAAGTCTCATGTACCTGTAATATCAGCAGCCGCCTTACCATTGAATAAGCTGACCGCCTCCCATCAGGCGGGCCAAAAAAATTAACTGAAACACAGTAATATCCACGGTGAAGCAATAGTATTTGATAGCCATACTTTCTCGGACTAATACTGACATAAGAGCTCTACTACTTCCAAAAATTTCCCTAGAATTGCAAACGTCAGCGTCAGAGATGATGACCACTTATCATCAGTCTATCTGATCGCGGGGCTTCTGCCTGCTTACCTGCCATCTGGACATAAAAAAAGTAAACAAAAAGACCTTGATAATATTAATAAAACTTGTAAGTGCTAAAGCAATAAATTATGAGGCAATATTTTATATCCTTTGACGTAACTTTATGAACAATAACTTACACAACAATAAAACTTGGATAAATAAAGAAAAAAAGCGTTTTCTAGGGGACGCATTGGCAACAGCTGTCCTTGAATGATGAAAAGCTTAAGGCGATTACAGGACTTCCTCCCGGTTCAAGTTTAATATAAAAATAAGAAGATAATGCCGTTTTGAGAGTGTGTTCTTTTGGAACTCTGTAATTTTTGTTAAAACTTTTGTTACTTCTCTGTGAGTAGAGATGTACCAAAAAACATTTAGAAATATCCGCCGTAATAATTAAGTTATGTTGATAGAAATATACCAATAAATATCAGAGTGATAATGAAAGCTATAGGTACCTCTATACATACATATACACATAGTATATATAACACTTTATAAAATGGTTACTACTATTTACAAATTCAATCAATGTAATGGCGAGTTCACATTAAATGAAAATAAAAGAACGATGGTTCGGTAGCAGTCTTGACTCACAGTTGCACTTGTTCGCTATATATGTAACCAGCCAACGAAGCACTGGTACCTGTACCTGCTATTAATCTATATAAATAGAAGTGATCGGTCACTCAATCACTCACTGACAAGACAAGAAATCTCGAAAACGAAGCTGAAATTTGGCAGGTAAGTTTATACGGATTTTGAGACAGTGCCGACTTAAGGGGTTTTAAATGTGGTCGTAAGTTCTTCATATAAACTTACTTAACTATACGCAGCTGCGGCCTTACCCATTGCGAGGCCCTTTGTCCTTCGTGAAAAGTATGTGATGCGAAAGTAAGTCTGGTTGTTTGGTTTAGCTATTTGTCATGTTTGACAAGAAATGCTAAAGTAATACAAATAAATAAAATTTGAAATCCATCTTTTTTTTAATTTGCATGGCCTCGCAAGGCCCCTGCAAAAGCGAGGCCCCGGGCGATAGCCCCGTTCGCCAACCCCTAAGGCCGCCTCTGACTATACGTCCTATGTTTTTGCTTTTGTCGGTTTGTCCTTCTTTGACGGAGCTGCATAGCAACACATCGACGCTATTCTCCGTATTGACATATTTTAAGAGCCGGAGAATGGATTTAATCCATAGACCACTCATTACCCCTAACGTAGCGTAGCTAAAGCGGGTGAAACTAGGGGAAAGCTAGTGTATTGTAAAATCATTATCAGAAAAGTAGAAAAACACTTTCCGGAGTCACTGGAAATCGCTGGGTGCAGCCGGCTTAGGACCGGGTGTAAATCCAAGGAGGAGGCCTATATTCAGCAGATGACATCCCTGGGCTGATGATGATGATGATAAAGACTTTGCAAGTTTCAGTTAATAAAGCGGATAATTTCGGATATTATTCGAACACGGGTGATTTGGGGCATCTCTATTTTCTACTACTGCAAGGGGCGTCGCGTGGCTAGAGGGGAACATGGAACTTGTCTAAGTAAATGTTAATATTTACTTTTAAGCCCTTTTTATATTTTACGATGCGTCAGAAAAAGGCATATGTCAGATGAGTAACTAAACAATTGTTTACTTTACGGAGTGATAAGTATTCCATTTTATTGTGTTTATATCTTCACCATTATTACTCTGAACTCTATCCGAATCATATTATTCTACAGTTAGTATCTGAGTAATTACTTTTGGGGAACGTGCACCTTAGTGTACAAAATTTGGTAATAACGCAAAATAACAACATAAATATTCAAAGTAGTCTTCCAATAATACTTGAAGACACGTGCCTTTCTTCATTATTTTTAACTGGTCAGTTGGCTTTGTGGTTAGAGACCCTGACTGCCACGCCTCTAGTCGTGGGTTCGATATCCACCTAGGACAAAAATTTGTCTGCATGAACATTGTTTGTTCTGGATGTAAATATCTATTTAAGTATGTATTTAAAGTTCGAATATATAGCATGTCAGTTATCTGGTTACCATAGTACAAGCTCTGCTTGGTTTGGATTCAGATGGCCGTGTGTAAAAAGAATGTCTTAGAATATTTATTTATTATTAACAGTCTAATAATTTGTCCTGACTGTATTGTTGTAAGGATTCAATATAATGTAAATAATTCAAACTATATTAGTGTAGGTGATGGCAAATAACAATTCTTGTCTAAAAAGGTTTAATTCAAGAATACTGGTGCTCTTAGCTATTTGTTACTCACGCTATTTATTCTTACCCTAATATCAAGTTCTTGGAATTTAACGGCCTGTTATTTTCTTTGTTATTCCCCAAGACAGACGGCCTAGATTGTTAGGTAATGTTAACAAGTTTTCTTACTTAGGTCACGTTTCACGAGAAAAGCTTTAGGCTGTACAACGGACAAAATTCTAAAGTAAACAGAATATATATTTGCTTTTAAGGAGTTGCTTTGGGACTTTGATGTAGATATAGTTACACCCTTATTTGGCGTTATAAAATAAATTGAACTTTCTTCGAATCTGATAACGGAGGGTTACTATTTTGTATATTTAATACATTCTTATATCTATGTATAGGTATGAGGTATGTAGATGTCGGTGTGGCTTCACGAACTCGATGGTCAGGGTTTATGTTGCAAGAAAAATCCAACAGAGTATTACACACCAGAATTACTAATAAGCACTTTATTACTTTCAGTAGAGGTGTTAACTCAACAAAAGATATCGAAGAACTCAACCTTAAACAGAATAGCAACCACATTTTATACAAAAATCACGTGATCAGCAATATTAACAAATTAACAACTTTTCTTCAGAATGCATTAAGTATGTTTTTAAATCACAAAATATTTCAAAACGATGTTTATGAAGAATAAATAGATCAATATTTTAGGCAATTGTTAAGAAGGTGTTGACATTACACTTGACTTCAAACAAAATGACATGTATCAAAATATCTATCATTATTATTCTAAATTCGGTTAGAAATAAAATCAGCACCCCTATAGACTTAGATATAAAACACACAGACATGTTCATGCACAAAAGTGTTGGTTCAGGATGGGAATTGTACCAACGACCTGGAACATGAAAGTCCAGGTATCCAGCCACTACGCTGACTTACCCGTCAAAATGTTTTATAGTACCTACCTTGATTGTTAAACATCAATATGTTTTTTTGTTCATAATTAAGTTATTTTACTCATATTAAGTGATTCATCATGATTATTATTTTAATCATAATTAATAATGATAGGTTATTTAATCACTTCAGGTGAAAATTCCCTTTTGTTTTATTGTAATACTAACTTACCAGACAGACGCTGTTCTATTCAAAATTGTACAAAGAAAGATAGGTACATTCCAATAGAAAAAAGACATAAAATGTTTTGCGTCTATTTTAATTTTAGTATTTTCTTTTCCTTAAAACCTTATTTTAACTATTAGGAATATTTGAATAATATTTTGAAAATGCTATGACGGTCCAACAATTTGTGATGTCCTTACTATCGAATAGCATATATTTTTATTTATACACATTAATTTTTTTTTTTTTTAATGAAACTTTTATACAAAATTATTTACCAGTTCGGTATTATGTATAAAAAAAGTAGGTAAATAAAGCAACCTTTTTGTATATTATATAACGGTAATATATTAATATAATTATAATAATATTACGGTTAGCACAGCCTATGTTACTTCTGGACCTTTCAAATAGTGAAAGAATGATTAAAATCGGCCCAGTAGTTTTTAAGGGTATTACGCTGAAACAAAAATAAAAAATAAATCTCTATATAATATTAGTGTGTAGAAAAGCACGTCAAAGAAAATGTAAATATAATAGAATTGCAACTCGAGCCAAAACAGGTAGCGTATGGGTACAAACATGCCTACCAGAGCAGTCGTGCAGTCGCGGTGTTCAATGCGCATTCCGTAGTTTCCATATCGCGTCGGTTTATCGCGCGATCGACGCCCCCCCGTCGTTCTCGATGATCCATCTTCTAGGGAGCTTGGTTGATGCAGACGGGCGGTAAGGAAGCAAGCGTTTATTGTTGACTTTATTTTAATATTACTCTTGCATTGATTGGTCTTGATTTTAGATCAGAAGTCTCTTATGGAAGCGTATTGATTGTCACTAAGACTAATATTCTGCGAAGGAATTTCCTAACGAAATACAACGCCAGGTACTTTTAATTCATCTTTAATGACGTAGGTATAATATAAGTGTTGTAAAATGTAACTAGCTTTAGTCACCTGGGTTGTACATACTTTCCCGGGATAAAAATCATATATGTAATTCCTGAGCATGTTCTATTTATGTGCCAAGTTTCATTTACATACGTTCGCTAGTTATTTCGTAAAAGAGTAACAAACATCCATATATCCGTACATCCATCTTTTCGAACTTTCGCATTTATAACACTTGTAGGTATATTTTATGTCCGTACAAAAATCGTAGCTAAAACGCAGCGTCCCAAACGCTGGTCTATAAAACCACTTGTCGCGCGTACCAATGATCCATCTTCGTGAAAACACGCGCAAGCGACGCGTGATTCCACCAACAAGGGTACAAGAGGGGGTGTTGTGAAATATTTATTTTTTCCCTCTGTACTCGTGACGACCAACTTTGGTGTCAAACTTATGGTGCGGGGTCGACAAATGGTGGCGATGTCCGGAGAATGTAAGATGTTTTGTTAAAGGGAGGCTTTAGAAGCGTGCTTGAAAATAGTTTTATCTATTCGTTTATTCCTGAGTTAATGCCAGTTCGACAATATTTTAAAATATTCGACAATATTACTTACTTTAATAAATTATAGTAATATCTTATGATTACTTCACTGACCCCATAATGTTATCATGTAACCAGTTTCTCCAGTAGATTTGGTGAATGCAATCATAACTATTTATGAACTGAAAACTTCTTTATCACCGTTATTTGGAACTGGATGAAACGAAAACGCAAAAAATAAGACTGACATATACATACATCTATAAGATTTAAAATTACACATGTAATTTTTTTTAAATACGTAATTTGTATCATAAGTACTATTTTATATCCTACTAGCTGTCCCCCGCGGTTTTACCCGCGTTCCCGTGTGATGTCACATATATTATACATAAAAACCTTCCTCCTTAATCACTCTATCTAATAAAAAAAACCGCATCAAAATCCGTTGCGTAGTTTTAAAGATTTAAGCGTACATAGGGACATAGGGATATAGGGACAGAGAAAGCCACTTTGTTTTATACTATGTAGTAATACTGTAATGGTATTAAAACTAATAACAGTAAGGAAATATAACTATGACATTTTGAGTGACAGTGAAATCTTTTTGCTACTTATCTATTTTTTTCAGCATTATCCAACCTATTCCACTAACCTTTTCGCGTCTATTCTCGAAAGTGAATAAATTTTCACAGGGGCGATTAAGTAGCGAGCGTAAGTCACGCACATTAGCCACCGAGAAACATATTTAAATACACATTAGACGATTTCCTCTTACTGAAGGGAGGAGTTCACACTGGAGAGAAATGGCTGATATTAAATACTTAAATGCTTTGTTTTATTAATGGTATCTTACAACTATTTAAAATGTGAAAGTTTAGTCGGATGTTTGTTACTCAATAACAACAGAACGGTTTAACGGATCTGGATGAAATATGTATATTACTCACAAACATCTAAACATCGATCAATACAAATTTTCGCATTTATATTTATGGAGGAGCGAGGTATGAGACTCCTCCATTTAAAAGGGAAGATCTTCCGCCAGGCTAGGTGATCATGCCTGGGGATCACGGTCCAACTATTGATGTTGGTTGCTTGTATATATATCAAATCCTGAGACAATCTTGATAGTGCGATGTAGGATTCTCACGTGTTTCTACTCCATCATAGATGTCGCCTGTAGTGCGGGCGGTGAAGGATAAGCGTGTACGTAGATGTCACCACATATTATTACTAGTTGTCCCCCATAGTTGCACCCAAACTACGAACAATTCCGCGTCGAATGGTAGCACTCCCATCCCGTTACGTTCAGTAGTTTTGATGTGATGGTGCGTCAAAGAAACTCCATTTTGCTTATATATACAGGTTGTTACAAAACTACACGTAAAGCCGAAAAGAGGTTTAATGGGGCCTTATAATGAGTCCATTCACAGTATTTAAGAACGCTATATAACATACCCCAAAAAATAAAAAACCTGATTTTATGAATGAACAATAGAAAAATATTAAAGTAGACAATTTGTTAGGTAAAATAGGTACGCAGGCCTTTCTGTTAAATTATCTGGTTCCCTGACATGACAGCTTACTAGGGTTGTTGGCTTTGATAATTAATTATATTTTTACGGGGTATTTTGTAACACGTTGTATATATAGAAGATAATAAATATATTATATTGCGGTTACCGTCGCCGCGTCGGCCATGTCTGCAAAGCTCTTAACACTACTAGTACATTCATCATTTTTTGTTATTTTGACGTGTGTAACGACGGTGAAAAACAGCTAGCGTCAGTGCGGTACCCCGGTAAGGGGGATGGTAAGGGTCGTAAGTGAGATGTCGGGGTTCGATGGAAATTGATTTTCCGCCATCAGTCATAACTTACATGCGTGTACACAATATGGGCTTGCGTTGGACGAGTCGACTTTTCAACGCTGTTTTAGACAATGGGTTTTAATATAATTGAATGGATGTCATTATGTTGGTATGACATATTGATCTTGGTTATAGAATTGTGGTTTTATTTAGCATTGTTCTATCAATATTTATAAAAATCAGAATTTTTTTTTTAATTTAATGACGGGCCAGTTGGCTTGGTGGTTAGATACCCTGACTGCCAAACCGAAGGTCGCGGGTTCGATTCCCACCCAGGTCAAACATTTGTGTGCATGAAGATGTCTGTTTGTTCTGTGTCTGGAAGTAAATATCTATATAAGTATGTATTTAAAAAGTAGTATACTCGTATATCAGTTACCAGGTAGCCATACTACAAGCAGTACACTCTGCTTAACTTGGGATCAGGTAACCATGTGTGAAGAATGTCTTGGGATTATTATTATTAATAACGGACCAGTTAGCATGGTGGTTAGATATCCTAACTATAACACTGCAGGTTATGGGTTTACTATACGTTTCAATATCTATTTGGTCAGTTTCTGCGGCATAATAGATTGATCGTTCAGGGTGCAAACAGTGTGGGACAACAATCGTAGTGCGTCAATGTATTGCAAAATTGACTAGAATGGCGATTCCGAGAGCATTAGATAATCACCCTGGGAGGTATCATAATACAAGCCCTTCTTAAGTTGGGACCATAAGCATGTGTGAAGAATGTCCCAAAACTAAAGCCCACTACTGAACCTTCAACGATCTTGAGCTGCCTGCATCCAGCGGCTTCCAGCGACTCTGATCTGGTCTTCGGTATACCTAGTGAAATGTCCTCCCACTCGGCGTTTCCCTGTACGTGGACGCCACTCGACCTTTCTTCCTCATCGGTTACAATTCTTCGAGCGATGTGGCCTGCCAAAACTTATATTTATTTTAAATTACAAACATTTAATGGTGACAATATAAAGAACAATATTTATTAGAAAACTGTTATTTATACAAAGTCTCATAGTTAGAACGAGCACTCACAATGGAAGCACCACTAATAGCCGAACACACATAGTAATCGGCTATCCAATTGATGTATGATTTCAATGCATGCACTGCAAACTCGCTGATTCGATACCGACGATCAGCTTTCATTATTGACAGCTCGCTTTGAATGGTGTAACTGTTGTGTTTGTAATTGATATTTCATCTATTTCGATTTATATGTTACATAAAAGGCCCGTTTTGACAGCAAGCAATGGCATAGGAAAATCGTCTTTATTGTTTCTGACATAACGTTCTTCTATTGATCCGATGGTTAATTGTATGTTGATGGTGAAGAGGCTTATTATAACGCCCTAGAGTTCAATATTCTTTAACACTCTGAGCTGTTAAAACGGGCCTATTAGATATCGGATACTTTAGTTAGATTAAGTTTGATGTTTGGGAAATGCAGTGGGTAAATTAACCTTTTATTATTATGGTATATGTGTCAATGAATTTACATTTGAAGTCACACATTTGTGTAACTAGGAGTACTTTCGCAGTAAGTACCTGGGGCTCGATTATGTAAGGAAAATGACACTAACTCGAGAATGTTTCGTCGCGGCATCTCTGTCTCTGTCGCTTACTACGCTAATACTACTAATCACGTGAGAAGTAAACTCTCCGAGGCCTCCTTGAAGCGGCTCGCCGACGAAGTTTGTTTTAGCAGAATAAGGGGGTGTTCTAATTGGATGTATGCATGTGCGATAGAGATCCCATTTCCTGTATTCATAATAACCACATTTAAATGCATTCGTTAAAAATGTGTCTGCAAAAAAGATACGGGTAGTTCTATTAAACATGTTTATCATGTCGTTGTAGCGTAGAGACTTACTTTATGAAATTCTAACCCATCAGATATTTATATATATTATCCTGTAAAATTTATAGAAAAGAATATAGTTTTATTTTTCATGAATTCCCCAATGTTTCAGTACTCTTTTCCAATAATTATTTTCCTTATTCAGAAAAATATGAATATTTAAAAGTGATGCGCAGACCAATGAACAGCATTTAATTTTTATTTATATAGACTAGCTTTCCGTGCCGCGGTCTCACCCGCGTTTCTGAGGGATCTTATGTATCCCGGGAATTAGGTTCCGTAATTCCGGAGATTACCTATTAAACATACAAACTCACAAGATTCGCACTCTCTCTTTACAATATTTTTTAATAGTAACTACCTTTCTTCAGCCCGCATTTATAAGAATCTCATATTTTCCTCGGACATAAAGTATTTTGTTGGTTTACCTAGAACATACTTTTCTATTTGTTAGCCCAATGACAATGAAACCAGCAAGGCGATTGTTTAATGCTCTCGGAATCGCCATTCCAGTCATTCTGTATTACATTGACGCCGCAACGACTGTTCTCCCACACAGCTCACGCGCCGAACCATCAATCTGTTATGAAATTGGCGTCAACATTAAATCTGAGAGAGTTAGACAATTCGGGTGCCCTTTTACGGAACTGCCACTAAGTTTTAACAAACTCACTCAAACTTTCTTATTCATTATATTATTAATTCATGCATTAATGATTTTTAGCAGCGGTACTAAAACTTTGTTCTCTTTAGAGTTAGTAACAAGATATTTGAATTTTGTATAATCTTCTCTCTATAGAGACAAATCCAGTGCTACAGAAAACTTCCATAAATATAATAGTTCTAAAACCATCGGCAAAATATGGACAGTACTGGGATCTGTTTAATCAGAGAAGATATTTCGTACAAAATTATTATTGAAATTTGGCACGTGTTTTGTCTTATTATATTAATTGAAAATAAGAAGAACAACAATTTTCAGCAACAAATAATTGGCTACTTTATCAAACCTTTGTTTGTAAAAGTCAAAGTATTTTCTTTTAATTAATTTACAAATGAACGTCGTTCTATGAAAAGTCTAAATATTTTAAATATATTTCTTTTATACGAGAAAGCTATTTCACGTGTTTCTATTCGTGGAAAACTTCTTTTTCACGTAACTTACAAGAAAATACAGTAATGAATATGTCATTGTCGTGTTTTCGGAAACATTTTTATGAAACGGTGCTGCATGAAAGCGGTGGTTCGTGCTAATAGCTGTGTATGCAAAGTGAATGCATTCTCATTGATTTACGATTGAAATGCACGCACTGGTTCGTTGCCTATCTGTTTTGTATATACAAACTGTGATATGTATTCAAGGGCCATGTTTGTTCAAATAACAAGCGTTTAATAAAGCTGTGGACTGATAACAATATGGGGTGTTATTAATTGGGTTATATGAAAATTTTACTGTAATCAATGTTGAGTGGTAACGCCTTGTTGAAATTATGATTTGGAAATAGCTTAAAAACATACACTAGTATGATTTCTGGGAACCTTCCTTAACTACCTAGTTATATAAACGTTCTTCATTATTGAAAAATATTGTTGGAAATCCAATTAGCGGACATCAGTCGTGGTTTTCAATGCGATAGTATATCGAGACACCGGCAGAAGCTTTACAACTCGCGTTAAATCTCGTCCGGCGATAAAACTGTTATAAATCGATTCCGCCAGGTTAAAGAATTAAATGGATCGTAAAAATTAATAGGGCTCTGTCGCGTAGGGACGAATCGGTGGGGCACCAGCGGAATGGCACTTTCCCAGTTTATGAATTACTTGGGAACTTTATGACGGCTTTGTCAGAGTCGGCGTTTTTTTCTCGGCGTCACGTGTTATAGACGGATGCGAAATTGGATTTTTTAGATAGAGAATGGGGTGTATCTTCGCAGACAAATGGGGAAAGTGCTAAGTAATTGTATTGTTTATTGTCGGGTTCCTTTGGACAATCTCTCCATTCATAGAAATGTAGTCGTTTGACTAAGCTATTCGACTGAGGAATGTGATCTTTCTTTTTCTCTGATCAGATAAAAGTGTTAAATGATTGGTTTTATGTCATAATAAATACAGTTTACTAAAGTTTTCTTTATTTGCTATGTATTTCAAAACTTTCTTTTTTTACGTTCAAGCAAGGGTACCAGGCTCACATAAATAAAAGGAAAACACATCACTGCCGACCTTTGTAGTGTGCACTCAACCGACCTCCCGTAGAGATCTGCACGCCTGGTAGAGCAACTACTGAAATGGCGAATGAAATGTTTTAATATGCACAACGCGGGAAATTTAAAATTGGAATTTATGCACGGAAATATTTCTCTGTATGTTCCTTGTTTCTCTTATTTTTCGTTCAAATGGTGTAAAGACATACGTACCAGTTCTGAAATTACTCTTGGGGTTTGCGTAGTAGTTTTAGATAAATATTACGTTTGAGAAAATAATTTTCAGACTGTACTATATTACAAATTATAAAATAGGTGTAGAGTAGGTACTTGAACAAACATTTGATCAAACCTCACACGGCTATCGCAATATGCAATCTCACAAGTTAACGCTTCGAAAGTAACAAGAAAGTAATGCTCTTGCATCGACTGCAGTGTCAAGACCTCATGATACCGAAAATGGTGGCCACGAATGTAGGCGTGGCATTACGGAGGCATGGTGGGATGCCGACGGCTGTTCCATAAAGTAAATGATAGTGTCGTATGGGTATCGATAATATCGATCGAGAAATCGCAACGAAGACTTCGTGTCATTATACAAATTGATTTTGTGAAGGAAAGTTCTATTTTCAAATCTAATAGTCAGCCACTTATAAAGTAGCATTTAGTTTAATAGGAAGAGCTGATTATTTTTCAAGAATATCGATATCGATATTTTGATACTGCAGAGCACTATTAGGTGCAAGTTTGGTGCGCAACGAATGGATGGTCGCGTGGTCACGAAGCGCACCTTGAGCGTTGGTCCATAAATGGTCGTTTTTGGTCATGATACGTGTTTGGTGTTATGCCTTTCATTTTGATGTGACATGTGATTTATTGGGTATCGATTAGGTAAATGCTTTGTGAGAAACGTTTATATTATAACAGTACAACCAGAAATAGAAGACACGCTTTACTAAGGCCATTGTTTTGTCTTTGTGAGTTTCGAAAGAACAACAGGCAGGTTAAATATCCTGGGACATTCATTAAACGCGTACATCTGATCCCAAACTAAGCGTATTCTGTATTATGGAAATATACTAACTGATAGACAATTTTTTTTTCTTATTACATTTTTTAGAAATAATTTATATCCAGGATACATATTTTAAAAGAATTCCAATAAACTGGTAAAATCACATTAATACTTTTTAATTGTAAAAAGTGAATTCATTTATAATCGTATATCTCTAATTTTATGGCAATTAGAACATACAAACTATGACTTATAACTTGTTGTTTTCAATCATTATTTTAAAGATTTATTTGTAAATAAAAATGTAACAATACTACAAAGTTATCGATAGAAATGTAATAACTGGTCACTATACTTATCGGTAATTGGATCAAATAATGTATTGACTGAAAGCACTAAACTCGGAAATGCAATTATCCATATTTTCATAGTTCATAGTCGCGTATGGAGGTTAAAATGGCTGACATAATTTCACGAAACGTCAATAATAGCATGGCATTATAGTAGGATACCAAATTCTAGAAATAGAATATCAATGTAAAGCTTTAGTTCAGTATATTGCTATGAATTTGACATTTGACAATTGTCTATTTAGAAATATTTATTACTAGCTGGCACCCCCGGTTTCACCCGCGTTTTTCGATATAAAATATAGCCTATATCCATCAACGAAAAATTCCGCGTCGAATGGGAGCATCCCGATATATACAGTAGTTTTGAGGTGATGTGCATCAAAGGAACATAAACATATACCTAATTCTCCATGAAATTAAGCAAAAACTCAAACAAAATGTACTGTCATCATTATTTTTCATTATATTACTATTTATTGTAATTTGAAGTATGTTTTGTAAGTGCTATAAGAAGAAATTAATGAGGTAAATAAAATATTCTTTAAATGGAAAGTTATTCACCCGCCCTAATGACTTTAGACTCAAATTAACAAAATAAATCGACCAAAACCCAAACACATCTTGACGCATCATTTAAAAATTTAAACCGAAGCCTTGATCTGGGTCGTAATCAGCATTCAACAGTGACATCTCGTGGTTTAATTCTTGATCCGTCCCCTTTAAATAATTCCTTCGTTTACCTTTAAAGACAGGCTTACGGCGGTAAAAAGTAGACCCAACCAAGCATCGTTGGATGAGCCGAGTTTGAATAATTTACACCTAAAAGACTGTTCACCTTTGTAAAGATTTACTCAACCAAACCCACGCTAAGCTCTTATCATTAGTACCATAAGGATCAATATCACGAAACCTTCCGCAAAAACAGCTGTATTTTTATCATGGTTTTCTTGTATCTTGGCATCTCAGGCTGTCACAGAGCGTCTTTATTCGTATCCACGTCTCGATGTCAGTTTTTGTTGCTTCTGTGTCATGCCATTTCGATTTAAAAGCCTTTTTAATACATGTCTTATTAGCTTGCGGGTGTTCTAGAGACGGAAAAATAAAGAATTCGAGCAAATCTTGAGAGCGTTTAACATTTTCTGGTGAGTATGTGTGTGTTCTTCAGTTAGAGGATATATCTCCGTTTATTACAACGCCAAATATATTCCTTCACAAGATACACCGTGTAGATACTTTTAGCCATCTATGTGTTACATACTAATCCTATTTCTAACTAATATTACTGCGAAAGTGAGCTTGTTTGTTTGTTATGCCACCGCCTAACTAATGAACCGATTTTGGTAAAATTTGGTGTACACTTAGCCAAATAATATATAATAACGAAGAAACATAGACTACTTTGTATTAATTAACGTGAGTGATAACTGGGAGATAGTTGGTTAAAAAAAAATATATTTAATGAACTTTATTGTACCGAATATCTTTATTAATTATTTTCCTATATTTTCCAGCCTATTATTACGCAAGAAATCGAATTACAAACAAACAAAAATTGCTGCGGCCTTACACGTTGCAGCTAAATTCTATTATGTAAATAATAAAAAAATCTCGTCGCCCATTCCATCAAGCTAAATACGTAATTACCGTAACAAAATGCATCGAATGCGGGCGTAAAATTTCATTACTGTCAACCTAACACCATCCATCAATCTCTCAATGATTGATGACATGTTAAAACTTGTCTTGAGTGGCTGTTTGTTAAACATTGAGATTATTTTTCGCTTGATTACTTGTAATATTCTGTTGAGCTCATTATGTATTGATGAGGTCTTACAAAAGCATATTATGAAAGGTTACTTTGCATACAATGATGGTACTTAGTGACTTTATTTCTGTTGTAGTTTGAATTTTTGTTAAGTTAAGAATTGGTCTACAAAAGCTAATTGTCTCAAGATTTTATTTGTTGATTGAAAAAGTAATATATTTCTAACATCATAAGGACTCTTTTCGTATAATCCAGGCACTTCTAATTAAAATTGAATTATTGTTTGTTTAAAACGTGTTAGCAATTACTTCAATAAATCCCGGTCCATGTACAAAGTGACCTACGACCCTAATATCTTAAGAACTAAAATCCTTTAAATTATCTTGGTACTTGAATTTGCATTCAAATGGGTCGTTATATGAGTCGGTTAGCCTCCCATAATGGGTGTTGTTTAATACACAAACATTCGCAGAGTTCATAATCCATATTAAACAAATGATAATACGGTGCAGAATACTCTAGATTTATAATCGTATAAACGTATTACTGTCGCAGTTAAGGATTATTTCTGTTGTTTAACTTTATGCATAATAAATTGAAGGCCATATAGGATCATTCCAAGACGCTAATGTACACGTATCTACATCATATAAGTAAAATAAAAATAATTAAATTAAATAAAGAAATAGTTTATTTGAAACAAAAAACGTTTTTACATTAAGATACACACAGATACATAGGTTCCTTGGCATAACACTAAGTCTATTAATATAAGTAAAAAAAATTAGTCCTGACTCCGCAAACTAGGATACCCAATTATACATATGTATACACGGTTTAAGATGGTTTATTCTCATAAGAATTACACTTAAATGAAAACATAGAATAACTAAATAACCTAATTAGGTAGTTGGTAGGTACACTGGACATGCATGTAAGGGCGTGCTGATGCTACTTACTTCTAAGATTTATAACGCTGCACCTTTGGAACAATTGCATATATAAATAACACCATTCACATACTATTAAAACAATATTAAACACAATAAACTTTAATAATGCACTGTTTTCCTACTTTTATTTGACTTTGATATGACATATCTTCACGCCTAATGCCCTCAAAGAGGTTAAGATAATTGTCTCAGACAACGTCAATCCCGTTCTAAAGGTAGTCATTTCTGAACACAGGAATGTAAATGTAACCTTGCTCGACCTAGTAATCGAAACCAGGACCACCACTCTCAACCGAGGGGATGTGTGTAAAGTAAAAAAAAATGTACATGTTTAAAAAATTAAAATACAAATTTAGAATAACATAGATTTATTTAATTTCATTTAAATATACCTTACGCAAATAAAGTCATACTTAGTTGAACATAATAAATATAACTGATGCCTTGCTGGAAAATTGTTGGATTAAATAATTATTTGTTTAAATAAATTATGTATGCTTTCACGTTGAACACGAAGCTAGGAATATTTGAACTATGCAGCGTTGTTGTGATTTATTGTTGAAAGGTGTATGACTAGTGCGTTGCGACACACTACGCAGTTATTTATTTATACAGAAATATTATAAGCCCACATATATGATAGTAATAACTGATACACGGTGCGTTGCTGCCGCAGAAAATATACCTATCGTTGGAAATCTGAGAGAAGCATACTTAGCCTTACTACTTAATACCTTTAAACGATCAATTCTTGTATATATATATATATACAGGAATATTTTTTAAGCAATGCGCAAAAAAATTTTGGTGAGTCAGTATCAGTAACAGAACACATTTCCATTATTAGTTTAATTTTTTTTGTATCTTTTTTTCGACTTTAAATTCTACAAACAATGGACACTATCTATTCATAATAATATCAAAAAGCGCGCGCGCCGTGCGCCGCACACGGCGGTAGAGCCAGCTGTTGCCAAGGCCACGGCCGGGGTGGGCACCCGACCCGAGCGACAAGGTAGCCATAATATCAATTTCTTTCGTTAACGATCACTTTATTTTTTTGTACTAAAACTTATCAAAATAAAAATTAGGTGTTTAATAAAACTCATTTAAGTTTACTTTGTCAAAGTTTGCGCACTGAATAAAAAATATTCCTGTATATATATATAATTAATAATATATATAATTAGGATCTCGGAAACGGCTCCAACGATTTTCATGAAATATTCTATATTATTTTAGTATTCAGGGGGTTTCGAGGGCGTTAAATCGATCTAGCTGGGATTCATTTTCAGAAAATGTCGTTATATCCGTGTTTTTAGACAATGAAAACTGCTACAATGTCATTAGAAGGTTTGGTTTTCAAGTTACATCTTCTGTGAGAAATACTGTTATTGGGAGCCCTTGATTATCGCATCTGATTCGTATCTAGGTATATATGACAGTGCTTTTAAAAAGAGAATACGGTAGAAGTCACGTTAGTAAAGAAATCCCGAGCAATGCTCGGCCATCCAGGTACTTTACTTTAAGAATAATACAACTACATATATAGATAAAAGTAAAAGTTTAGATGATAATCACGCATTTTATCAAACAACTATATTGTACCTTACATCATAAAATAACCATAACATAAAAATTATAAATGTTGAATCAGGAACATTCATTTTATCTTAAAATTTAAACAAAAAATATATGTAACATACCTTTTATACCCCGGTGAAAATTGTATACCAAATTGAAATATAATAATAATCATGAAAAGTATGAATTCGCCTCGCATTTATAATATTAATAGAATAAGCGAAATACCACTGAATCCCAACTGAATACTGTAACATCAAAAACTATGAAGCAAACAAACATAACATTTTGATTGTTGATTGTTGGTAGGCATCCGCTCAGGACTTTACCCCTGAGGGGGTGACGTTGAGGAATTCCGTTGGAATCGCGGTTCAACCCGCGGAGGAAAGCTAATGAAATAATATTTCACTTTTATGAGAATTTCATAATAATGGGAAAGTGCATTAGGGAATGAACCAGATATGTATTTCTTTTCGATTTTTGTGACCAAGAGCTAACTGCAGCACGTAGTGCGCTAACTGACAGTATGTTAATATAAATACAAGGGAATACATAGCAAAGGCTTTCTATACCGGCCACGTGCACTATAAACCCTTGCAGGTACAAAACATTCTCTTGCACTATCGTGCGATTTAAATATTCCAAAACTTATCATATAAAGATACCTATTGTATACAAATCTTGTCTGAAAGTGGCGTGCAAAGGGTTAAAGTCAAAGCTTGGGTCTTGCGTACCATAACCGTGCCATAAAACGCACGCCGCGGCGCCTCCGAATGGTTGGGTTAACGGTTAACGATTTGCTGAACTATCAACGTTCAAAGGAGTGGAAATTGACCATAAATAATTTATGCAGCGGAATATTCATTTGGTTGGAACAGATTTTATATTAGACGACAAAAATCAATGACAAATCAATGACAATTTTCATCTCGTTGTAAAAATGTGACACAAAAAATTCAAAAAAGTAATATATGACACCCGAAGCTGTGGTAACTTCAATTATTTTTAAGCTTAATAAAAGCACTCCGCGGACCGAAACTGATTAAACGTTATTTTAAAATTCGTTTTAAAATGAAAAGAAAGTTCTTGAAACCTATTATTTAACTGACTTTTATGGTAGAAGGTCAATGCGCCTTATATATATATGTATACAGCAGTAGAGCTCTTAGTGCAGAGTTCGTCCGGAGAAGTACTACCACCTTACCCATTTTTGCCGTGAAGCAGGAGTGCACTTGTATTACTGTTTCGGTTAGAAGGGTAAGGAGGGCGGTGAAATTACAGGCACATGGTACTTAACAACGTCACGTCTCAGGGTGGACAACGCATTGGCGATGCTCCTAGTGTTGCAAATGTCCATAGGCGGCGGAGACCACTTACCATCAGGTCGACCGTCTGCATGTCTGTCGGCTCAAGTGGTATATAAAAAAAATTCTACTTAAACCAGCTTCGATATTGTGACTTTACAGTCTACGGGTGACTGACAAACGTTAGGGACATTTCTTTTGAGTTAATGCCCTTAAATAGCACCTAAATTATGCCATCAATCACTTATTTCTATTGATTTTACCCCAATCGATCAAGTAATTCATAGGACACGGGTTATTCTATAATTTTCTTATATATCTGCTCCATCGAAAAGTGATGGATCAGTCTTAAAAAGAGATACAAAGTCGTTCTTAAACATGAAACGAAGTATTGTTCTATATTTTGTAGCATCTGGGCCTCTATAATGACGCTTGTCATTCGATTGATTTAACATTTAAAGTGATTTTGGAAACATGATTATGTCTTTTTGAAATTTGTCTCGATTATATCATTTTCAAGGACATTATATCAACAACGTTGTCAATAATCAGTAAAATTTCCTAGATTTGTAATTCTATTAGTTCGAAGTAAAGGATCGGATAACAGGGTAATCTCTCTGATTCTTACTTTCTAGTTTCAGATTAACTCCAAAATCTCTCATGGTATCATCAAGTAGCACAGTTTTATCGCCCCCGCCTTGTCATGCCGCGTCCATCAATAACGGCTCGCTTCTCATATTGGACGGAAAATTCAATAAAATTTCATCAGTCCATTTTATAGTTTTCAGTACGTTCACTTTGTATGTTGGCATTATCTAGTAGAACGAAATAAAAGTGCAGAAACCTTCAAAATTATATTTTTTTCCAAAAATCTAACAACTCCAAATCTGGATATATATCAAATAAATATAGCTTATAAAGCTCGCGAGATATATTACCAAAAAATTGCTATAAGCTATGGTTCGGTAGAAAACCAATACCTTCGTCAAAAAAGATACATTAATGTAAGGTTGATACGATGCAAAAGTTATTTCAGTTCGAGTGAAATTGAATCTAATTTACTCCACTATATGCCGTTACATACCAGAATTTTAAATAAAGGAAAATGGAATATGAAATTTTATGGTCTTTATAAGAATTATCACAATATCGTGAAACCCAATCGAGCGAAGGAATCCATAATTCAATACCCGCGAACTTTAAAAGTCACAAAGAAATCTTGAGGGTAAAAATCCACGAAACCCTCGAAAGAAATGCAGCCGAACTCGACCGTGGGGCACATCTTACAAATAAGAGGGGGGTGCCTTATTGTACAGAACCTTCAAAACCAGACGTCCTAATCGACCCTTTTGAAATTCCAACTAACGGGAAACTCGTATTTCCATAACAATAAAAAATGTGATCCGAACATCTAGAAATGCCTGCGCGATATTCACGGATCATAAAATAGCACTCGCTCTTTGAATACACGCGTCTGATTTAATTTGACCCTCGTAATCTCGCCGTCATACCTTAGTTTGTGCCTATTAGTTTAGGAAAGGGGTATCAAAATAAATTGGTTCATGTATAAAGTACTCAACAGCGCCGTTTTGTGGTGGCTGACGTCAGTTTTACACAATTTATGAACACTATATCTGGTGCGAGGATAGTTGAATAATTTTTCATTTAATTTGTAATGGTGAACAATATTATTTTTAATTTTGCAGTACCGTTAACAGTAGACGATTAGGTTAAGGTTTTATATTTACCAAAACTGAATGCGTTGAGACTAGTATCTGGCCTTTAAGTGTTTCGACAGAGGAAGGAAATTATGAAAAATTTACCCAGTTTTAATCATTATTGTAGGGTTAAATTTCAAGAGTATGAGAATTTTTAGAGACTAAAATAAAATACTCTGTTAGGAAATTAACAAACTATTTATAGAACAATACTTATATCAGTCAAAAATGTATTAATATAAGGAAAAAAGGATAATAAAGTATCAATAATTTAGTAACAGTGCAAAACCCTAAATAAAATCTACCTCCTGAATACAGACCCGCTGTACGCTCCAGAGAGTCATCCACAACGACTATCTGGACTCTAGGGTCCAATTAGTTTCCTAGTTATGAACTTTCCATCCGTCTGATTCATATACATTCATCTATTGGGAATAGCTATTTTATTCAAAATATCATTATTTTAAGCTTCAAACAACCCATACAAATATTTTAGTTATTAGATACTATACAAACATTCTAATTACTTTCTCAGCTAATATTTCGGATAATTTATAGTGATTCCAAAAACTGTGACAAGGTAACAAGTAGAATAACGTAATCCTCACGAGCGCAAGTGGGTCAGTGTGGCAGGAGATCCCTTGTCAAATTAACGCTTCCCTCTGTCTCCCAGTGACAAACGACGCGGGCACAATAAAAACTTGCTCATGAATGCTGCGAGCTGAAAATAAAGCTATTTCCGCTGACGTTTACAGGGCAGGAGACAGAAATTACTTTAGGTAAATTAAAAAATATTTAGAGGAAATAAAAAGCCCGGTTTTTTCAGGATAGGTAAATCGCAAAACATGACACGCAAATATATTTTATCATTACACTATGAAACAAATACCCTATTTTAGATTGGAATTGAAAGAGCATGTTATATAAAGGATGTATTTGGTGCACGACTTCTATGAAGTTATTAATTGGTCCGGATACGCTTACGTGGAACATAAAATTTTGCTTCGTATCAAAGTTTTTCATCATGTTACACCAATTTTCCGAGAAAGCAATTTGAGCTAAACCTCTTAGCAAAATAAACAGTATTAATCTCAGCTAGCTCATAAGTTGGGCAGTCCACTACATCAAACTTAAGAGCATTAAATGTAAAAAGACCACACTAGTTCCGAAGTTGGCCCCTCGCCAGCACTGCCCGCCTCCTGATTTCTGAGAGAGCTTACCATGTAAGACCAATGAGGGAAATTCGATTTCTTGCTGGTAATAAACTTGTGCGAGGGCATGGAAGGTAAAGTTGGACATTGGTTTTGGTAATGATACTTCAGTAATATGCTGTGGTTCATCAAATCAAGTCTTTGTAAAATATATGCAATTATTCATATCATTGATTCGATGCTTTAATAATGGAGAAATAAAGTAGGTATAATGAATAGAATTAAAATGATTTTTGAAGAAATTGGAAAATATCAAGGAAATGTTTCTTACATGCGTTACTCACAGTTTTTAACATAACATGAATATCAAACAAATCATTTCCATCATAATTTTTTTTCATTATGGATATGTTGGGAAAAGCTACAACAACAATTGCGACACGTCAGTCACTGATATATACAGTCTAAAAAACATGCTGAACCCGCAAAATCAAAAACAAGCTTAACAAGCCTACTTTTTTACCTGACTTTAATTTAGGATTTTATTAACAAACATTAAACTAAAATATTAACTAAATCTAATAGTTTTCACATGAATTTGAACCAGCGACGTTATGATGGCCTGAATGTTTGTCAGTGAAATTTACAACTGCTTTTTGAGCAAATAGCTGTACTTTCCGCGACACAACGATATAAATATAGTAAAGTTTTATTACCTGTTCAAAAATCCTGTTCTAATAAACGAGAATAGCAAATAATAACAATAAAAAAACATAATATAAAAAAACAAAAAAATTATATAAAATAGAATACCTAAAAAATTAAAACATAACGATTGCCATAAAATGGTCCCAACTCAGCATGATGGTGGTTGTTAGCCAGCTGATCTTCCGTTGGGACCGGTTCGTGACGTCACAATTTGGAAAGTACAAGAATAAACAGAAAAAAAAACCATTAAAGAATAAATTTGTTCATTGTATTCCACTGGGAAGGAAATTCTATCCAACCATATTAAAGTTTCTTGCAAGCAGGACCATCAAATCCATTATAAGATCCACTGGAAACCCCAATTGGTTGGTTTTATTTGTGTTGCGCCAGAAATAGTTACCGGATGGATAAAACACTTGATTCTTCCGAGTGCCAGGAAATTTCGTATTCCGTTTCCATCGGCGAGCACCGGGGAATTTTAAAAATATCCTTTAAGTTTTATCGGCTACCGTGTAATGTAACACAAGCATGATCCTGATATTATTTACAATAGGAAAATAAATTCGTGTGTAGGGATATTGGAAACTGAAAATGCATTTAAGCTGGATTTTTCGAAGCTAGTACTTTCAACTTTGCAAGTCCTATTAGCCTTTTTTATTAACCAGGGCTACCGTGTTGAATTGCTCTTAAAGCTAGTAGTAGTTCGCAGTCATAATAAAATTGAGTAGAAATTACACCGAATTTTTTAAAATAAATTTATAATAAACGATTTATAAGAGTCTATGCAGGTCTAAATGAATAAATGAATTGTTTTAGCTGGTAATTTTACATTATACAAAATTTTATCTAAACATATAGATTTTCAACAAAATTACCTACACTCTGAACCTCAAAAATGTTGTTAAAAACGCTGGATAGATTCAATAACATTTTGTTTATCTCGAAAAAGCTCAGTGAAAATAGCAATTCCTTGAATATTTGCCCGATGAGATCAAAGAGAAAGCTTTCTCTTGTTGATTACGGCTAACAAAAGTGCGGTTAGAATAAGTAAAGAGGTTGGATCGGAAGAACGACTTGGTTTTTTTATGATCCTTTTTAACCTACTTGGAGGTAAATCTAGTAAGGTACGCGATGGCCCAGTTTATGTACCTTTACAATGAAATAAAAAAAAGAAATGTTAAAAACTCTACTAATATTTAAATCCGGAAATGTTGCTCCAGCGTGGCTTAACGAACAAACAAACATTGAGGAACGTCATGACAAGGCATGGAATCAAATGAATATTGTCATAATATGGTAAATGTAAAAAGCGCCCATGTCGAGTCGGATACGCACAGGAAGGGCTCCATATCATCGAACATTATTTAACAAAACGCCATAAAAGCACGTTTCTCTTATGGGGTCCCCTTACATTTTTAACATTACTTAATAGAGCTCTTAGTACAGAGTTCGACCGGGAAAGTACCTACTACCACCTTACCCATTTCCGCAAAATTAAATTAAATGGTGTTCAGTGTTGAGATGGGTGTGAGTGTGTGTATTACTGTTTCAGTTAGATAGGTAAAGGGGCCAGTGAAATTACAGGCACATGAGACATAACAATTTCACGTCTCAGGGATGGGAACAAATTGGCGATGCCCCTGGTGTTGCAAGTGTTCATAGGTGGCTGTGACCATTTACCATCAGACCATCTGCATGATTGTCGGCTCATGAGGTTGGACAGACTGCAGAGCCTTAGTAAAAGGGTCCTGTTGAAATCCATTGGGTAGGAACCCTAAAATTAAGCAAATAAAAAGAATAATATTGGTTTTATTCATCCAATATACTAAGGTACCTGTACCTATAATTTCCTAACATATTTCACATACCTAAATTCAATTGTGTAAAGTTTCAGCGGTTTGGTATTCCATTAGCATTAGCACAATAATAATGTTGCCACCAGTGAATATTAGGCTTTAATACGTTTCTGCGAATTTCATTGCCTCATTACACAAAGAGAGAAATAAGTGATTTCGTCTATAGAAATCGTTCACGAGGCAACAAAAAATTACGTCACTCCAAATTGAATCATTTATAACAATAATTCTTTTCACACTTCTGTGGACGCTTCTCAGAAGTTAAAATAATAGCGGTTTGCTGATACAGTGGACATAAATATTCATAACCTTGGTGAGTTTCTTGCCGGTTCTTCTTTGTAGAAGGCTGACTTTTGGTGGTATCTGCGTAGCTTTGACTTTTATATGTGCTATCCGCGGGCCTCATTGAAATTTAAATACGATTTTTTACTAGTTTTTAGGGACTAAGGTGCCGTGCCGAAGGTGTGTTTGGATCCCACAATGAACTTTCAATAACGTACTTTGTAGCAGGTATCAGTGTTTCCTGATAACTTTTATACATTTATATACATTTATACCAATTCCTTCAATGCTCTGTTTGCTAACCACCTTTGGCCACAACCCATTAAATATTAACATTAAAACAAATTATACGATTTTACAATATTTCAGTGAAAATATCAAAGCCTCTTAAAATCTATTTTATGAATTTTTTTAGAAATTAATATTGAATGCTTATCTCTACTTATAATTAAGCATGATATAAAGCACGTTTAATAGCCACCTGCTAAGTAGTAGGTAAATTTTATTTTGTTAAAAATCACTTTTAGGTATTCAGTACAAACGAAACATAGGACAAAGTAATCACCAAACAACCTAAATAAGAAGCGGATAAATCTGATTTCTTGCTCCGGCTCGAGTTAGGGGGAAATAAAACTGTCGTTTCATAGCGAAACGGGGTCGGACATGCTACTGCACCCGGCACTGGTATGCGGGGGTCTAGTTGACCCCTCCCTGTGGGGAGAAGGTTCCCCGAGCGACGTCACGCGCGATGCCGAGCCGTACAAATCACGCGAATAGAGCACGCAAACTGTTTCTCGTACTATAAACCTTGTGAAAATCAATTAAAAAAGTCGACGATTCGCTTCAGTGGTAATACACTGCGCGTTATTTTAGACACTTCTATGAGCTGTCTCTATATTGCAAGCAATGGAATTAATGGTATGTCATACTGAGTGATGGCATTCGGACATGGGTAGAGGCTAGGTATAGAGCCCCGCGCAATATGTCAATAGCTGTGTTTATTTTCCAGTAAACGCCTCCTTTTTCTAATAAAAAAATACCGTTGAAATAATAACTCAGCTGTCGCGGGCACAATAGATAGCATGCCACATTCCTCGTCAGACACAACACGAAACCCTATGCAAATGTTACTGTAAGGTTTTAAGGTTTTCCATAGTATTTATTTTTATGTTATATTTTAGTAGTGCAAATAGAATTCGGGGAACTTATTGTAGATATTCTTTTTTTGTGGATGGAACGAGCTTAGTATGTGAATTTGCATAGGTTAAGTGACTATTGCGTGACTGAAGGTTGTAGGCAGACAATACTTGGCTTTGTCACACTATAAAAGATAAACCTACTATATTTTATTATTCAAAGTCCTTATTACTATCGTAAAAAACTATGAGTGTGTAAATAAAACAAAAATATTTTATGTTGGCAGTTTAGACAGAGTACATCGTAATGCACTCTATTTTACTAGATCTAACAAACTCTTAATATCTATATCCTCATAAAACAAAGTAATTGCTATTAACTACCGTCATAATTACCTTTTTACAATAAAGCTAACTTTAGCTACCTATAGCCGACAGGCCGTTGGCTTGGTGGTTAACGCTCTGACTGCCAAACCGAAGGTCGCGGGTTCGATTCCCACCCAGGACAAACATTTGTGTGCATGAACATGTCTGTTTGTTCTGTGTCTGGGTGTAAATATCTATATAAGTATGCATTTAGAAAAAAAAACAAGTAGTATATGTAGTAATCAGTTATCTAGTTTCCATAGTACAAACTCTGCTTAGTTTGGGATCAGATGGCCGTGTGTAAAGAATGTCCCAGGATATTTATTATTTATTATTATTATTATTATAGCAATATGACCCTAAATTCTTTAGAAGTATACACAGGTTAGCCATTTGTTTTTAAAGCTTGGCAAACTAAAATATGGTTTCAAGAGTTTATCCATTGAACATCATCATCCTGTGTTAGCCTGGAGACGTTCACAATACTGGTGATATGTTTTTTCTTTTTTTTAATACCACTTGTAATAAGAAACAGGTGGTCCACCTGATGGTAGGTGGCTTTCGCTGTCTATGGACATTTGCAAAATCAGGGCATTGTCAACGCGAAACTGAGACGTGAAGTGTTTAGTCTCATGTGCCTGTAATTCCGACAGCAATTCACCCTGATTTCTTTAATTCAGGCAACATGTAAAGACCTCGATGGGAAAGTCACGGAGTAACATCTATCTTCAGTTCGGGGCGTATAAAATATTCATCTGATTGAAAATGTATTAAAGTCTAAAACGATGTTAAAGTACTCTGGTATGCATTTTCATGAATAAAGTTCGGTTTCAAATCTTTTGGTTAGTCCTCAACATTATTTTGTGAACATATGGTTTTGGTTTTTGTAATTTTTAAATCAGTGCAGAATATTGTCAGAGTAGCGATACCAATAGTATATTTTTATAGAATATAATAAAACAGATTTATCAAATAGGGATTTCGATTCTGTATATATCAGCAGAAAATATTGCAACATAAAATATTTTTCTAATCCCAAGAAAATATAAAATGCTACGATTTCTCACAGCAAATGGCATAGTGCTTTTTATATTTTTTCTCTAGTTACAGTCAACTTACGCATTCCGCCCACTGTCACATTATGGGCGGTCGGCAATTTAAAACAATAAGCACGCTTTCATTTCTAAGCGGTGCTTTATGCTTTGGAAGCACGCGACTCGAGCTTATTATGTATCGGGCTTGTTAAGCCTCTTTTGCACTGAGCATTTTTTTCAATACGGAACCAAATTATAAAAATGCGATAACATTTTTAGATGACAGAGGTCTCCTGCACCTTTGCGTCAGTTGAGTCCTGATTTTTTTTTTTATACTACTTGGGCCGTCAAACAACGGTCCACGTGATGGTAAGTGGTCACCGCCGCCTATGGACATTTGCAACACTAGGGGCATCGCCAATGCGTTGTCGACCCTGAGACATGAAGTTGTTAAGTCTCATGTGCCTGTAATGTCACCGGCCCCCTTATCTTTCTAACCAAAACACAGTAATGCAAGTGCACTACTGCTTCACGGCAGAAATGGGTAAGGTGGTAGTACTTCCCTGGACGAACTTTGCACTAAGAGCTCAACTACTCTGAAAATTTGCATGCTAAGTAGGTCATCAACCATGAAATGGTCATAAAAATGATGAAAATTGCTCTTTGAATTCAAGATGTCACAAACTCTCACGTGGGATTTGCTTGATCGACTTAATTTACATACGTGTTTCAGCTTTAAATACGTATTAAGACGAAATTTTACGAAGAAAAAATTAATGTGAATTCATTAAAATACTGCGTATGGTAATATTGGTATTGCATAGTAGTTACTTCAAGATACCAGTATTCAGTTACTGGTAGCAAAACCAAGTGTCCTACTGAAATATGGGACATGTACATCGTAAGCTCGAACGAGCTTGCAAATGTGCTTATTATAGTTGAAAGAACTTTTTGTTATCAATGTAACCTACATACCTGCGTTTCAACTTCCTATTTCTGTAAGTGCTCATTTAATTTCAACTATTGTTATCCTGCAGTTTACCCATACTTAGAAAGGTTTGAGTTACTAATGCTACCACCGGTTTGGAATTCAACCATCAACAGAATTGAACAAGCAATGAAATAAAGAAGAGAACATCTTTATATATATAATTCTTCTGTAGGTACGTGTGTTGACAGTGAACTCCTTCTAAACGGCTGGACCGCTTTAATTTTTTTTTGTATGCTTGTGAATGAATGTTAGTATTAGATTTACAATTGGACCCGGTAGGTGGCGCTGCGAGCGAATTCCTGCATTTTTGTATGGACTCGACAGATTTCGACAGAACGCCGTCTGTCTGGGCAGCTACATCTCTTATATATTTATAATAATTATCAACCCGGAAAAACAGTCTGTTAAATATATCCAAAACGATAACTCTATACATTTTTAAAACAGTCTGCTTAATCGATGTAAAAACCAAACGGAACCCTAAAAATAATTAAATGCCGGCGTCACACTGAAGCCATGTCCTATGAAATTGCAAAGGAATGTAAAAGAAGTGCCCCTGGCATCGAAACGCCTGCAGACTACCCGTACCGTCTGACTTGCTATCAGTGCAACGTCAGAGTGAAAAAAATATCTAGATAAATACTGCTCCCGTCTGTTGTGTTTTCAACCCTTGAAAATGCAATTTATTTCCATAAAATCATAGTGATGTTGTCAAATAATTTTTTGTTGAGTTTGGTTTTCAAAATAAGGGTATTTTTTGTGTTACGTAAAACATTTATTTTATTCATTGCTTTTGTTATTTTCGTTGCTAAATGTAAGATGTTAATTTTAAAAATAACTGTCAATGGTAAATTTGTAGTATTAAATAAATTTATCAGTGACAATTTTTTTTCTCTTTTGCTAGATATGTATACTTACTGAGTATGCAAAACAGAACGGCAACATTGTTTTTCCAGTTCCATAAAATACCATACCACGTCGTTTAGTCGCGATAACTTACCTATTTGAATATTTATAGAGAACGCCATGTACCTTGATGGTTTTATAAGCAAAATGTAAGATAATAGATAGTAAAGCTGATATGATTTAATTTTTAAATAAAATATTCCAACATATTCTTGTTAGATCTATTGCTACATTCTTTTAATATAAGGTCATAAACATCTTTACAAAGTAGTACCTAGTATGCCATCTGAACTTTTATGAGTTCCTCGTAAACGCAGGGCTATCATCGACCCTAAACTTTGGAGGGCTTTAAAAGATTAAAGCCATTAAATTTTTATGAAGACCCCTGTCAGTGAACCGGCAATGCTTACGATAAGGGACCCTGAGTCAGGACTTTCAGTTATATTTTCTAAGACACTCACAGGAGTACATCTGTTTACACTTAGACAGTTTTCATGACTGTGCTGAAGAAAATTGACGTTTAAAACCATGTCTTAGAGTGCATGTTAGAATTGCTTACGTTTGATAAAAGGCTTATCAATTTTTGACGCGGTTCCTGAGGGCGAATTTTGCCTCTGAATTTAGTGCAGTCAAAAAACTTTTCACGATAAAGTCGTTTCAATGGGTAGTAAAGAAATGCGATATGAAAACGTTTGACACTTTTGCCATTATTTTTTTAGAGACTGTAATAAAAATAGTTTCACCAGAAGTTTGTGAATTTGCGGAACATTGTACCCGTAAGTTTGATGAAACATTACGTTAAAGTCAGTACATAGGTATCTTTCGTTTCAGCTCACCAGGATATTTTACTATGTGGTGGAATTACACGATACTACAAAAAATAAATAAATATCCTGGGACATTCTTTACACACGTACTATGGAAACCACTAGTTTATATTATTTAAAAAAAAATAGATAACTGATATACTACATATAATATTTTTTTTTCTAAATACATACTTATATAGATATTTACACCCAAATACAGAAAAAAACAGACATGTTCATGCACACAAATGTTTGTCCTGGGTGGGAATCGAACCCGCGACCTTCTGTTTGGTAGTCAGAGTGCTAACCACCAAGCCAACTGGCCTGTCACTATAACAATTGTAATATTGTTACTACCAACATAGTATGTTTAATACTTTTGTCTTCAGTGTCGAAATGAAAGACGAATATGCAGTGCCTTCACAGACCCAAAAAGTTTTTAAGCACTAAGTTAAACCCTATCATCAAAACGTTAAATAAAAGTAAGAAAAATAATAAATAAAATATATAAAATTTTCCGATAGATAAGAAACTATTCTTCATTTAACACGGTGCAAATATTGTAAAATTCATCCCAAAGGAGAGAAACCGTCCACATTCACAAAGGTTCCATTATTCAGCTCACTTCGGAGACAAACTGGAATATACAAAGGGTGTCCGTCTGAGAGAACTACTCGTCTATTTTGGAACCTTGTTACATAGTGAATCTGATTATGCGGGCGACAATGGTACGTGATATAAAGACTTCTTTTGTAAGTATTTTTTAAAATGAGGTTAAAAATGTGCCAGTACTCTTTTTTTAGTTTTTAGTTGAGAAATTATGTTTCTAATTTATTTGCAAGTGTTATACTGGGGTATTTTGGACTACGTGTATGTTTCATTAGTGTCTAGGTGTAAATATTTTTTTTTTATTCTATGCGTGTCCTTACGCTTTGAACATTTTGGAATCAGATTGGCCATTAAGCCGTAAATTATTATCCGGGATATTTATTTATTAGTGTTTTTGTCCTAGTTATTCAATTATGCATTCATCAAGTTCTTGGATTCAGAACAATTTCAATGCTCCTCCAATATTTTTGGCATTTTCAAATTGGTGGCATGAACGATTTCGAATTTATTTTTCAGTTATTGCAAAAGGATTATTTTTGCGTTTTTTACACACAGTTCCTTTTATATCCAGATTTTTAAACTTTTAAAATGTTGATATCATAGCTGTACGAGTATAAAGATTGTTTTGAAAGATAAAAAAAAGACCCGATAACGAGAAATATTGGTCTTTTTGCCAAATAAAATCAAATGCAATTTTTTTTATTACAGTTTGTAACATTGTTTTGTGCCAGTATAAATAAATATTATTCATGTGTTTGTATTTTGAAGAAATACCTAGATATTATCTACTATGGTAATTTTAAAAAGTGAACTTGTTAAATATCCCGCCAAAATGGTGAACCTATCCTATTTTTAAGCCATTTAAACGATAAATTAAGTACCAGTTATTAAAGTGATAATTTAATTAACTTGTAAGGCTTGCAACACTAAGTACCGATACGGTTCCTGGCTTGTCTGACATAAGTGCACTTAAACGAAAATGTACAGCACCCAACAATACATTTATCCAGGACGTTGTCCGGCCTCCATGCTGTTGGCGTTATTCTATTTTTTGCTAACATCTCGGTTCAATATCGTTTCGAGAATAAGCAATTAAACCATTTTATAAATTATTATTTGTGTAATTAAAGTGTTTAAAATATAGGAAATGTTATTTTATAACTATAGTATAGATAGATAATAACTACTTTTAAAAAAGAAAACATCGTGAATAAATATGTATGTCCAAAATAAAAGTGAAAGAAGCTCATTCCTTATCATTATTGGGAGAAATGATACAAATGAGCTGTCGATGATTGTAGAATTTCATATTATTAATTGTGTCTACTCGTGATTTCTGGTATAGTAATATGCATTCTAATTGGCAATAATATATACTATGTTTTCCTTCCCTGAAAGATGGTAGAATAGTATCATAATAGGTTATAAAACTATACGCTTACAGAATCAAAAAAAAAAAATATTTTGGTGTCTTGATTTTGTCACGTTAATCGTTATACGACACGGTTTTAATATTATGTGAGCGCATTTTTCTCGAAGTTTCGATATCGAAATGGTATCGCAAGCTTGTTATAAAATCATTGAAGTGTAATGGCTACGTCCGAGTAGTAGCAACCCTTTGTAAAGAGAGGGCGAGCCAGAGGCGAAAGTTAACGAGCTACTACGAACTCTTGATGTCGATAAGTATATTATATTCCTAACAATATCGTTATGGCCTTTTTATTTGTAGCTATTGCTTTGCTGTATTTATGGTGTAAAAATTTAGTTTCCTCATTAGGTTTTTAAATTCACTTACAGAGTTAACACTAATTAAGTACGAAGTAAAAAAATATTGGTATGTATGCTAATTTGTCCGCGTAAGAGTGTGTAGAAAATACCTGCCCCCTTATTCAGCTAATACAAACTTCGTCGGCGAGCCGCTTCTCGGAGGCCTCGGAGAACTTACCTCTCACGTGATTAGTAGTATTAGCGTAGTAAGTGACAGAGACAAAGCATAGATGCCGCGACGAAACATCCTCGAGTTAAGGTCATTTTCCAAACAGAATCGTGCCCTTGATTATTTTATTTTTTTGCTTTCCATAATATATATAGATAGATCAGTAGTGTAGGTATAGTTGTTATGATGATTTTAATCTGTTTAGCTAGTTCTGTTGCTGACTGTACCTCTAAATATGGCCTTTATATTGGCCCAAACTACTGTTATACCCATTTTCACTCATTTTCATTTCAGAAACACAGTGAAAATTAATAAATATATAGAAATACTTAGTACCTACCCATTTTCATTAACCGTTACTTATCTTTACTTTCTAACCTTTACTAATATCTACTTGGGTGACTATTATCAAATATCAAATTGATGGGAGTCTTCTAAACGGAGGGCGTCTCCTAATTTGTTAGTGAAAATGGGTATAACAGTAGTTTGGGCCAATCGAGCTTATTTTAAATATTACATCTGGAAAAGCACAATCATGTACACTTCTTTAACCACAATTCGTATCGTATTTATCATTCTAAAGAAAATATCTGTACTTTTTAATAAAATGTTGCGTAGCGACTGATCGACATTTTTGCCTTCACACCCACATAAGTTTTCAGTTTTCATGAAGTAATCAAACTTCGAAGATCTTTTTCTTCAACATAAATCTTTGTATTTTATAACAAGCTGTCCCACAAGGTTTTACCCGCGTTCCCGAGGGATATCAGGTTTTGCCGGAATAAAAAGTAGCCTATATATTATTCCAGGGCCTATCTATGTGCCAAGTTGCATCCTAAATCCAAGCTAAATCCGTTAGGTAGTTATTGTGTGAAAGAGTAACGAACATCCATACATACAAACTTTCCCATTTTAAATTTTAGGAGGATAAAACGTATCATATTTACAAAAATAACAATTACGATGTGCCATCCAGTCAAGTTAATAAACATAGCTATTAAAGGCATATATTTCTCGCCACACTTCAATCCATTTCAATGAATATGTAAATAATAAATGTATTTAAATTATTACTCAGTTTTGATTATGTAAACAAAGGTCGACCATTCTGAAACTAGGTCGATCCCGTTTCAATCACTGGATAGCTTTCAAATTTCTCGTTTCATGTTTCCGGCATTCATTTTATGAAGGTATTTGCCAATATATCGTGTATCAATTACTCGGTTTGAATCGTGTTGCTCATAAAATAGCAAATAAATAACATTTAAGTCCTTGAATTTAATCTGTTTATTGATATTTATTAGTGAATGAAATTTTAATAAAATATTTCGAGATATAAGTTCATGTCTTTCCAAATATGTATAATTGTGTGATTAAGGTTTTATTAAGGTTTTATTCATAAAACAATAATAATTTAAACAATAATTTTGTTTTATTTTGTATAATATCTTTTTGGTTTTCTTATTTAGTGATACATAAAGTAAATGTTTCTATTTACATTAATTAATTGGTGTTAATATCTTTTAAATGTCCTCTGTGTTAATTCTGAATATATGTATTTGAGTTCGGTGAATTTAAACAATTAACAAATATCAAGATAAAAGGAGTAGATGTATAACAAAAACATCCTCAGAAGTAAATCTTAAGGTATAAACATAAACGCACCAACGAAAAACGAGAACCGTCCACCGTTCTTACGGATCACATTATTTCTGCACCCATTACATTAATATGCAAGGCGACGTTTCTCATCAGTGTAAATCGGCTTTATCGATAACTTTAATAAGCGCACGGAAGGCAGCGTCAAAGCAACCGAGGCGGCTATAAGCGGTGATGTACGCATGCCTTAATCAATGGGGAGATAGAACCTATCGGGCCATCGCATTGAAAAATGCAGATTGTTATTTTATGTCGTTTTATAGCGATAACGATAGGTTCAAGTCTTCATGCCAGCTTGATCGCCAGATATTGTAGGCGTAATTTATGCACTCGTTCGTTTTGTTTTGAATGTTGCTAGTATGCAGAGAGTATTTTATCATGAGAAATATTATGTACTAGCTGTCCCCCGCGGTTACACCCGCGTTCTCAAGGGATATAACATTTTCCCGGCACAAACAGTGACCTATGTTACTTCTAATACCTCCAAGAACATGTGTACAATGTTTCATGATGATTGGTTATGTAGTTTTTGCGTGAAAGCGTAACAAACAAACTTACATTCAGATTTATAATATTAGTAGGATCTATTGAGTTTGTTAAACTTATGTCGATGTGGTGTGACAAAATATACTTTTTGAAGTTAAATTTCCTATGGCTTTGAAATTCTAAGGAAGCTTTATATATAAACACAATATGCTATTCAAAAGTGATTGCTTAATAATTAAAATTCTTCTCTTTCAAAAAAGCTCACTTTTATCATGTGTCTTTACGACATATCCTGTTTTTTTAATAAAGGTGTTTTTTGTTTATCGTACAGGAAGTTACAATATTCAGAAGGATACCAGAATAAGTGATGTAATTTTCGCATCTGACCATATTTATTCCAATAGCTTTCTTTTTCGGGCTTCCATTTCCGTTCCATTGATGTTACCTACGTTTCGTTGGACAATGACATATTTCATTTTTCTTACTAGACCTCTAGACTCTGAGTACTTTCATATTTATAAAAAGTATAAAGTAAAGTTACTATTTTGTCAGTGTGGGCTTAGCGCTTTTAAACTCCACAATAGATTTTGATGTGGTTTACACCCTTGATTAACGAATTTAAAATTTTATATTTACTAAAAGGCATGCATCATATTATTATTCTACTCAAGCAAAGCCGGGGCGGCTCGATAGTTTGTGTTAAAAGAATAATAATAATAACGACGAAAATTAAATATCACAGAACTCACTCACACCACGCTACGTTGACTTGGTTAAGGCCCGTTAACGTAGCTTAAAGTAGCCAAATAGCTAAGAAACAGAACATGTTTTTCCATAATAATATATTTATTTGCTTAATACACACTGGAGGACACAAACAGTAGACAGAAGACAACTTTTAAATACAATATTTGTTGAACTCTGGTACCCAAAGTAAGATTCAACTTGTGTTATGGGTACCAGGGCAAGAAAACTCTTCCCACCTCAAGTAAGCCCTCCTTAAAAGGTTACTTGGTGAGTAAATGTCTTAATTAGGGCCATTTTACCCATCCAATGACAATGACAGAGATAAAAATCAACTTATAGCCACTTCCAGACCATTTATAAGATCTTATCAGATAAAAAAGTTGATTACGAACATAAGAACTGAATAAATGAATTATATTATTCATTAACGAAATAATGATGTGCTTCGAAGCATTAATATTAAAGTGAATTCGTTTTAACTGTTAGCGAGTAATCAAGCGTAATTTTAATTCATTTATATTTTAATCAAAACTCACTTTTATTGTTTCTTAAGTTAAGTTCGTAAATAGTTTGAGTTATTTAATTGTATACACCTGTATTCAGTGTGATTAGCGCCACCGAAATATATGCCTTAACTACTCAAACATAAATATGTTTGTATAGATCGTCATTAATCATTTATTCAGTTTTGGTCCTAGAAGTGCACTTATAAAGGTCAAAGCTTCTGAAGTTATTAAATGCTTAATGTAAAACAAGAATAACCCATACTAGTAATTTTTAAAAGGCCAGTTGCCTCTGACTGCCAAACCAAAGGTCGCGGGTTCGATTCCCACCCAGGACAAACATTTGTGTGCATGAACATGTCTGTTTGTTCTGTGTCTGGGTGTAAATATCTATATAAGTATGTATTTAGAAAAATAAAAGTAGTTTATGTAGTATATCAGTTATCCGGTTTCCATAGTACAAGCTCTGCTTAGTTTAGGACCAGATGCCCGTGTGTAAAGGATGTCCCAGGATATTTATTTATTTATTTTAATAGCTTCATACGTATGTTAGTACGTATCTTTGAATATGACTTTTATCCCCTTCAAAGCGTCGAAATAATTCATAATTTGGCATAATTATTAAGGACCGTTGACAATTAAATATTTAAAACAGTTAAAAACCTTTGTTCTTACTAGGATAATCAGGATTAGGGATTTAATTAAAAAAAAAAAAAGTTTAAAATAAACTGAAAAACACGCTTTTATAGCAAATCCAAAAAAAATGGAACATAAATTTTAATAAATTTGAATTAAGTTTAATGTATTTTATTGTAAACTAGCTGACCCGGCAGAAGTTGTTCTGTCAATGATGTCAAACGACTGACAGTTAAGTCAAACGCCATATGGTTACATTAGAAAAAGTTAATATGGTCATTAAGATTTCTTTATTTTCCTAATTTTCCACGCAACTTTCTTATTTTTTTCTTTCATAAGAACTATCTCCTGATAATAACAAACACAACAAAAAAAGAATTACCGAAATCGGTCCAGCCGTCTATGCGTGATGCCGTGACCAAGGGAAATAGGGATTCATTTTTAAATATAGAAAAAGCGTGGGGTGCTTTTTATTTTTGGTTTGGTTGGTAAGAGGTGTTAAACTCTGGTGGCTCTTTCTTATAAAGCAAAGTATCAAATAGTTAAATAGAAGCGCTCCTTTACAATCTGTATAAAACGCGTGATATCGATATATCTAAATTACACCCAATTCAACAATTATCCTCTGCTGCTATTGCTCGGAGCAATTTCACAATACAAACAACCTCTGATATATGCAAACGTCTTGAAATCGAAGATCTAAATTGATCGTGCCCCTGCTTATAACACAAACTTCATCGGCGAGCTGGCGCAGCGAAGCCTTAGAGAGTGGACCTCTCACGTGATTCAATAGTTAGCGAGAGAGACAGAAACAATGTAGAGCACCTTCAATCAAGTACCTTATAGAATCACAAATCTAATCGGTTCGGCCAAGCTTGTTATCGATGTAAATATTATCTATAACGATGTTTTAATTAACATCAAGATGGACTCTGTTGCAACTTTGTGTGTAACTTGACAGTAAATTTAGGGTTACTTAAGCAATATCTGAATGATAAACTTAATATATCTAATACTATACCTATCTATCTAGTATCTAGTACTGACCTAGTACTAAGACCTATTCCTACCCCTCTAGGAATGATAGAGGGGAAGATATTTTATCATGGCCATAAAAGTTACATGTTTGATAGACAAGATATGGTGAACGATATTCATCTTTATCTAAATGGACTTTAAGCTGTCTTTTCAGAATGAGTTCTGTTTCATAAAATAATTTTCATGTTTGTAAAAATGATTTAAGTATGTGTTTTGTAGGTTGGTTGAAAAACTTTTCTTCCGCCGGTCATAAAGCCAAATGAATTTCATTAATTTACGAGCTATCCCCCGCGGGATTCACGTTTATCATCATCAAATGATAGCAGTCCCATCCCGATATGTTCAGTAGTTCTGAGTTGATGGTGCGTCAAAGGAACCTCACATTGCTTATATATAAGACCAGCTGTGTGCGGCGGTTTTACTCGCGTTCCCGAGGGATGTCATATTTTGTTCTAGTAATAGTAGCTTATATGTTATTCTAGTATATGCTCTATCTGTGTGCCAAGATAGAGTTTAATCAAAAACTGTCAGGTAGTTCTGGTGTAAAGGAGTAAACAACCATTCATATAAATATTAGCATTTTTATAATATTACTAGGATATACATTTTAATGGGCCGCTATGACTCGCAGTCACATAAAAAAAACGATAGTGCTTTTTTACACTTTAATAATACAATAAGATTATTAATTATTTTTCACAGCAGTTATGATTGACATATTCATGCATCCCTTTATTTGTGTTATATGCCAAAAATGAATTAAGGTGTGAAATATTAATAATTTATAGTAAAATATTATTATCAATAATTTTAATGAGAATGATGATTGTCGTTAGCATTATTAAGCTCAAAAACAAATAAAAAACATAAAATTAAATGTGAGAGTATTTTTTATTAATTTTTGCGCCAATTATAGACATACGCTCCCTCTCTAATTTATCATATTTTCGAAAGCTAATAAATATTGTAAGGTCTAAGTAAGTAACAGTATAAAGAGAAAGTTGTCCCTAGCAAGGACTTAATTAAAGGCATCATATCCAGAATCAGTCGCAGCTGGTGCGGGCGGTGCCACTAGATGAGGGTCATGCACTACATCCAAAAACTGCTGCGAGCAAATCGCAGCAGTTTTTATATTTGAAAAATATTTATGAATCAATAATTGAAATTGGATTTGAATAAGTTAAACTAATTAAAATTCTCACAAGCCTTATAGCCTTATTAGCGATAGTGACTACAAAACAACTTCCTTAAAATTAAATAAATAAAGATCAGATTAAATATTTAATTTAAAAACAAACCGTGGTGGTTAAAATGTAATTGAAAAATTATATGCCTATAATTGAGACTACATTCATCCTACTAAATTATTATATAATTATAAATGCGAAATATTATGAGGATGGATAGACATATATGTATTTGTTACTCTTAGATGCAAAAGCTACTAAACCGATTGAGACTGAATGAAACTTGCCACATAGATAATTCAGAACCTGGATTATCACATTTGATACTTTTTATCTTGGGCCAACGTAACATCCCTAGAAAACGCGGGTGAAATCGCGGAGGATGTAGCTTGTAGAAACGATTTCAGTTTATGTAAACCAGATTAAAGAAGTCTCGTTTTTGTGAATGACCAAATTATTTTATCGCTTTTAATCGCACTCTAATTCTGTGAATTTAAATCCAAAATTTTGGTATACTTAATTATGAGTTGTATTCTACTATCCATTTCTTTATTAACAAGCCATTTTCTATATATTTGGATACTGCAAAAATAATTTGTCTTAAAAGCAGTTTTCATTTTGTATGTTTTTTAAACAACCGCATCGTTTTACGCGTCTAGGACGTAGAAACATGTCGGTTTTGTAGCTATGCCAGAAACTTCGCAAGTTGTACGGCCAATACGGTCGACTACGAATGCCCAGGGTGTGATTTCATAAGTTGAAATTCACTCTACCACCATACAGTGCGGCCTGTATTCTGTCTCTCTTATTTACTAGTCAATCACATGAGAGATCCCCTCTCCAAAGCCTCATTGCGCCGGCTCGCCGACGAACTTTGCATAGGAGAATGTTGGGGCTGTTCTACCAAAGTTTGGAATGTTCTTCATACTTGCTAACTATCCTCATTCTGCCTTTAGTACCTTCATACAAGTTGAGACGTGTAAATGATCATTTATACAATTTGTAAGTAAATAACATTGTGATTTATGAATGTAAGTTATACAGAATCTCAAATAGTTAAAATTCCTGTTATTCAAATAGGTAGCTATTATCTATTTGAATCAAACAGTACATTTGCAAAATGGCATTTTTAAAAAAGGTCTTAAAAATAGACTGAAAATTTCACAATAAGACTTACTTTCCTCAAACGACTTAACAAAAATGAGAAACCTTCCATTCAACTAAGCAAGGTTATTTCTCAGAAGTAATTTCTACCTCTACGACTCTTACACGATGTTCAGTAAATTTTTCATCGTCGAATACAATATCAAAGAGACAGAGCAATCTTTGAAAGTAGTTATTTGACGGGTACTCCCCTGTGAGTCAGCGAGTCAAAGCAGCAATTGCAATTTTTGCCGACAATTTTTCAATATCGGTAAATTTTAACACCGTGATTGATTTTCTTTAATGTTTAATGAATTTTTAGTAAGATCCTAAAACGAGCAGTGATTTTTAAGATATCTTAGATTGAGCAACTACAAATGCTCGACATAAAACGATTAAGATTTTACTGGACCGCATATACTTATGGTATGAACATATATTATGTTTATTGAAAATCCGGTCTGGAACGGGGCTTAAAATCTAAACTTAAAGTTTGTAAGGCAAATAGGTTGTCATTTGTATAGAAAAATAAGCATTATGTTTGCGAAATAGCTTGATATTAATAATTTGATGCTAGATAGTTTAGCAGTTTTTTTGTAGTAATAATATATCTCAACTAGCTTTCCCCGCGGTTTCACCCACGTTCCCGAGGGAAGTTGCATTTTCCCGGGATATTTAGTATCTTATATGTTTACGTTTTTACGTGTAAATGTAAGAACAGCTATACATCTATTCTCAAAAACTTTCGCTATTATAATATTAGAAGATAGGATGACATTAAGTAAAACATAGTTTTTTGTACGGATCCCTCCATTTGTGACATTTCACTGTATTTTGTCATGATTTAAGCAAATGCATGATAAGGTACTTGTACATGTTTCAGCTCGCCAAATACTTCGTCTAAAAAATACAGGTACAATCGGATATTCAAGTCAATTTGTCCAGATTCGACAGCAATCTACTAAGGAGGACAGATTTGATTTTCATTATGCAAAATAAATTGGTATTACCCAAAATCATGTAATTCAATTACCGACATCAAAGATAATTACAGAAGTTACGGCTCAAAGAAAATCATCTTAAAATCCAATTATGATATTGATTAGAGGCCATAATGTAATAGTGTTCAAACTTTGAGGGGAGTTTGGATTATTTATTATGTTTAATGCTATTAGGGAAGTTTGAATGAACTTTGCAATCTCAATATTGTTATTTCTGTTAAAATTAATAATATAATTTGTACCCTACAACCCTACTATGTTATGCTTATGAGACAAAGAGTTTTTTCAGTGACGTAAGGGTCAACCACATCTGAGATTAAAGCAAAAAGAGGAAAGTCCACTTGTTAAGTAAGTCACGAAAACTTACACATCGCATGGACCTCAATAACGAAGACTATGTACGGATTCTTTCTCGTTCACGCTACAGTCTGAGTAGATACGTCTTACTCTCTCTGTTACGTCTAGCTCAAGGCTTCAAAAAAAGGAGTAGGTGCTAGACGTGTATGTCTTTTATTTTTTGTGTTGGTATGTTACTCTTTGCCCAGTAGAATGAACCTATAACGTAATTGGAACCTTTTCAAATAAGTAAATCCAGAGCAAATTCCGTGTATTTTATCAGAAACTAGGTTCTACGAAATGCGCTGCAACCTTTGGCGTCTTTTTTTCCAAGCAGGTATCTATACGTCCGGTAGAGAGCTTGGATTTTTTTCTCGGAAGCCTTTGTAACTGCGCGCACTAAAATACAACAAAGATTTCTTTTTTATTCATCATAATCGGACAAATTATATTGTATAAACACTAGCTGTCCTGACAGACGTTGTCCTATCGAAATAAGTCCATACAAAATTACATGAAAAAAAGCAATGAAGAAATTCTATCGCAGTGTCACCTACCGGCTTGATTTCTGAATGTAAGCTATTCTAGAAACCACTGGAACACACCAATAATGTCATCAATATCATTCCAGCCGTTTAGAAGAAGGTCACTTACAGACAGAAGAATTATATATTTAGTATATGTATTTTTAAAGCACTAGCTGTCCCCCGCGGCTTCACCCGCGTTCGTGAGAAATGTAACATTTTCCCGGGACAAAAAGAATCCTATGTGTTATTCCAGTGCATTTCCAATATATTTGCCGTTTCATCCAAATCCGTTTGGTAGTTTTTGCGTGAAAGAGTGACAATCATCTATACATACAAACTTTCGCATTTATAATGTTAGTAGGATATGGCACAACTAACGACAAATATTGTATATGTAAGATATTTTCTTTCGACAAAGTGCTTCATAAGGCGGTGCTGCTGAAACGTGGGTGTGAAATATTAATTACACGAGTCTAAAGCCTTAATGCGTAGGTGAAAATTAATGCCAAACACCCATATAAACCGCGCTTAGTGCTTGTACTAAAACTTATTATAGCGGCCATTATGATAACATGGAAATATACTGATTAAGATTTCTGGTACTAACCTACTTGCCAATCTTATGGTTTTTTAAGAAGGAGAAGTGCATTGAGGTTGGATATATTTCTATATCACAAATTTGACAGATTTTAAATCATTTTACACATATATCCAATTTCGGATTTACTTTATATAGGAGTCTTTGTATTCCAATCGGCCCATCCATAATAATGAGCTGTTGGCGCAAATGATGATAGAAACTATTATGATTTATTAGTTTAATAAATTAAAAACATTAATAAAACTGACAAATAATTCATTAAAAATGCAACAGCTTTGTACGTAGATAAATCGTTGCAAAAATAATAAGAAAACAAAATGGCAACGACACTGTGTGATGCTAGTCAACAAATTATAAATGCAGAAGCACGCAAAGGGTCGGTTGCAAGACGAACCATATAAATTACGATGTGCAAAGGGCGGGGCTCGTCATTCAATGTCCTTACTTCTTTTACACTTTAATTAACTTTTTTGTTATTGTTGTGAAGTACTGCGTATAAATTAACACTGGCTTGAGTTGGTTTGAATGGTTTGTTGAGATTTATGATTCATATTTCTGTTATAGCGAAGGTCGTTATTAGCAATGCTATATTTCAATGGGACTGACATATGTTTTGAGCATTAATAGTTGAATCGTGAGAAATACATATTTTGAGAATGATAAGTGATTATGATGACAAAAATGGGATGACCTCCCACTAGGTGGACCGACGACCTGTTCAGAGCCGCTGGATGCAGGCGGCTCGAGACCGTTCGAGGTGGGAATCCAAGGGGGACCCTATGTTCAGCAGTGGACATCCCTAGGCTGATATGATGATGATGATGAATGATATTAATAAAAATAGAGTTGGAATTATTCAGTTTCCATATTCCTGAATAATATCCTGGTTTCCATACCACGGAACCCTTGTCTAGTCCTACTTGCACTTTGATGCTTTTTTATCTGGTGTAGTTTATAGTATAGTTTTGATTGTGCTTAGTTCGCCATGCAGGTACTTCTGTTGCATTCTCGATATTTAACAGATAGTGAACCTCCATGAAAAGTATTTTTTTATACCACATGAGCCCACAAACAAGCACACGCTTCACCTTGATGGCTTGATGGTAGGTGGTCACCGCCACCTATGAACATTTGTAACACCGGACCGTCGCTAATGCATTATCGACCCTGAGACGTGATTTTGTTAAGTCTCAAGTGCCTATAATTTCACCGGCTCCCTTACCTTCCTAACCGAAACAGTAATACAAGTGCACTACTGCTTCATGGCAAAAATGGGTAAGGTGGTAGTACTTCCTCGGACGAACTCTGCACTAAGAGCTCTACTACTATATGGTAATATGGTAAACATATCAGTATTTCCGTTGAAGTAGAAATGAAAATGAAATGACAATATTTTTCATTCAAATAGATCTTTACAAACACTTATGAATAGGACTCTAATACCGGTTCAGAAGGTTATTTTTTACTGAGATGAAAAGTAAATACCTAAACAATTTAACAACTACCTTTACAGTACCCCAATGTCACAGTTAAACACTTTTCAAACAGCAGTACGCAAAGAAACATGGGACTATATTAAAAAAGTTAAATTAACAACGTGTACAGGTCTTCGGAACTTAAATAAATTATTCACTCAGTACAGAAATTGGCCTCCAAAAACGACTATATGGAGAGTCGAGAACTGTCTGCGAAGTTACATTGGTTCTAACATACTCCGCGTGGGAATTCGGAAAGTTTGCTTCGCGAATGGAACCAATTTCCTACATTTGTGACATCAATATGTACTCTCGAGACTAGTTTCGACTAATATACTCTGATACGAGACGCTATGACGTATTTGGGACTATACATCTATCCGATTTTTAGATATACTGTGTATAATTGTACAAAATTGTTAGAGTAGTAGAGCTCTTTGTGCAGAGTTCGTCCGGGGAAGTACTACCACCTTACCCATTTCCGCCGTGAAGCAGTAGTGCACTTGTATTACTGTGTTTCGGTTAGAAAGGTAAGGGGGCCGGTGAAATTACAGGCACATGAGACTTAACAACTTCACGTCTCAGGGTCGACAACGCATTGGCGATGCTCCTAGTGTTGCAAATGTCCATAGGCGGCGGTGACCACTTACCATCAGGTGGACCGTCTGCTTGTTTGTCGGTCCAAGTGGCATAAAAAAAAAAAAAATATGAAAATAACCACTATTACTTTTAATTTTAAAATTGAAAATAATATTCTTATCCTAATGAAACTATATTACTATAATATAAGAACTTTTTTGATTTTGCCATCAATGGTTCAGTAAATAATATAGATGTTTAATATTAAAATAAGTTTCTGGCTTACGTACGACTTTACTAAACCAGAATATTTTTTTAAATTTGTGAAATCAAAATGTACGGTAATCAACACTGTGCTGGATTTCCGAGTTCTATCATTTAAATCTTTTACTGCAGAAGCCATAAATAGTGATTTTTGTTAACGTTAGTCGTTTTTTTAACATAACAAAAATCACTTTCCCGCCCACTCTTTAATTAATCAATAAAAATGTGTTTTAATTATTATTAGCTATTCTATAACATATGTTAATGAATATTCATTTAAAAGTGTTGACATAGTTTAGAATATTAAATTAAAATCTGATATCTAACGTAAACACAAGATCACATTAGGCCATCAGTGAAATTGACACCAAAAAATTAATTGCCCAACGCTGTATATAGATAAGACCTAAAAGTCAAGGGATCGTAAAAGTGGCTACAAAAGTAGATACTTTAATCAAAGTCGTAAATTAAAATGGCTATTAGGCCTTTCGAGGGAAATGACTCATTGGCCATGAATCGTGAGATCACCGGGATATTTATGCAAGTTTAGTGCGGAACATATCATGCACTCATTTGCTAAAAAAATGTTTAAGAGGATCCATAAAATTGCCCGTATAGGTAGTTAACAATGAATCTTAATATCTGCTCGGGTAGACTCATTTTTAATTATCATGTTAACGAAGTTAGTAAACCAGGAGGTTAGCAAAATCGGAAAAATTACTAAAACCCCACATTATTTTACTTTGAGTCACATACATTATTTCATTATATTTTTAGAGCACATTCTTCACTTTTTCATTAGCATACCTTCTCCGAAATTGTTCGTTGACTGTTGAGTAATAAATTTATAGACTCAAAATAATGTAAATGAAACCTTACTTTTTATTACCTTGCGGTTGTCATAAATCTGGTTTCCAAAAGTGTATATTCCTGACAAAGTTGGTCACCAACCACAGTTTAATTGGTTTTGTAGAGAATAGTAAAATGTGACATTTTTCATAAAATTTATTACGACATAAAATTAATCATTGGAATTCGCGACATGAGTTAGATACAGTATATTTTGTTTTTTGTTAATAAATATTAATGTTCACGCCTTTTTATTATCTGGTAACACTGTCATGGGTTGTATTATTCAAAAGACAACACTATAAAAATACTATGGGTAATTTGAAACTGTTGAAGATTCGAGTTCAAGATAATATCGTTTAACGGATTATTAAGAACCTATAATTTTATTTCTCAAGAAGTGCCGTGCATGTCGTCTAGAATTAAATAAATTTTCTACGAAAAATTTTTTCAGCTAGAGGAGTTGTTAGGAGTGCATAGAAAAACAGCTCTTAGATCTAAAGCCACCTTATCAACTTAAAAGCTTATTTCATTTTCTCAAGAATCGCGAATGTAAAACCTGTTCACAAATAAACAACCTACAAATTCTCCTGAAATAGCTTAATTCGTAGAAATTTATTTTAAACTAGATTTTTCTAGGAAACCTCCGCTCCTTTCGGAAATGATTTTTATGCGAAGCTTTAAATAGATTCTCTAGGGCTCTGGCAGCTTCCCTTGGATTAATTTTTATATTATTTCATGGATGCAATTATAACTGCAACAAAAGTCAGACCATTAATCTTTGAAAGTATAATTTTTCTTCTGTTTCTGAATCGTTTTTCATTTTATTTATTACTTTAGTAGATATTGCAGTCTTATCAATAAATATTGGGAATATTCTTGTTGCCTTCTCGGTATTAATACTGAGACCATTTTCGCAGAAAATATAATTTGCTATCAATTATCATCGAACTGTTCAAGCAGTATAATGCTGGATTAGAGACCGAAAATCCTGTGTCTGTGAAGGTACAGTCAGCAATATAACTAGTAGAACAGATCTAAATTTACCAAGCATTTCTGCACTACATCCATAGTTAGAAAGATACGGGAATTTGCAAAGTATTAACCTTCTTAAAATAAATACGACTTGTGTAGCTGACTGTACAATTGACGTTTCTTTATTAATCACTATTGAAACAGTTACTATATAAGCTATGTCATTGCTTTGCTTCGTGATATATCTAATGAATTATGGGAAAACTAATAATACATTTAAGCCCATAATTAGGTTTTCTTGACACCATTCTTTTCCTAATACTAATTTTAATATTGTAAATGAGGATGTGAGTTTGTACGTGTTACGCTTTCACTGCAAAATTATTGAACTTATCTTGCTGAAATTTTAGTTTTTGGCAGACACGGCCTGTGGCTTAGAGGAATATAGTACTTTTTATTTTAAGCACGCGGCTGAAACCGCGGCGGATAGCTCAGAAGGTTCTAAATATATCTTAAACCTTCCATTATACATAACACTACTAACACATATATGGCCATGCGACTTTGAGTACCTTTCTACCATCAACATCTACCTTATATTTAATAATTTTATATAATTTGTGATATTCGCACTTTCATTTCAAACATTAATTTATCATTAAGAGGCATTTTCTATCATCAACATGATTATAAAAATAATACCATATATTTAATTAACCCCTTAAACAGTTGATACTTTGATAGGAAAGAGTAAAGGAGTAAAATTATATATATTTAAACATTTTATATCATTAGTAGTATTAGCACCTTAATTTATCACTAAGAGACATTTTCGCTCGTATCTATTAATTACAAAGACTATCAAACACAGGAATGGATTCGCCATAACAATTTATTGCTTGCAATCGGATAATAATCGATTTCATTAACGATTTCGTTCGCAGGGGTGAGGAAAACAACGGGGCGTGGGCACAATGGTCAGTTTTTCGACAAAACGTTTGGAATTAGTACAAATTCTTGGATCGGTATGAAACAGGATAGGCTATTGCAAATATGGTACCTATATAGTTGATAATTTAGGAATAAATGGGTAGCCGTTTCAATAAGAGAATAGTATGGAGGCTTTGTAAATTGTTTCGTTCATGAAATTGTAATACTTGTTGGAATTAAGATATTTTGTCTAATACGTGTTTTTTTTTGGGAATTTCTTTATTTACCCAAACCACCAATTAATACCACCAATAATGTAAAAAAAAAACTCGAGTAATTTCCCAAGACGGACCTAGAGAGAAGAAGAATGAAATAAATCTTACTAATATTATAAATGCGAATGTTCGTGAGAAGGGATGTATGGATGAGTCTTGCTCTTTCACGCAAAATCGACTAAGCATATTTGGTTGACACTTAGCACACAAATAGTTTATAACTAGGATCCTACCACATATGGATTTATCTTGATAAAATATAACATCCCTCATTAACGGGGTTGAAACTTTGGCGGACAGCTATATAAATACAAAGCTGGCCATTCCAACGCTTTAGCGATCTTAGTAGCAGAACTGAATTGTGGGGTTTAGCCAGGTTTTCGGTAATGAACGGGCGCTGTAGGGAAGTAATGGCGAGGGGTGATTGCGGTGAGCCGGCCGCAGTTAGCGGTCTCAACCGTACGTCCTACTGAAAAACCTATACATTTCGCTGAAAGTGTATTTTGAAACGTCTACCTTGTGTCTAGGATAATAATGTCTATTTCAAAAAAATTGTGAAGGATTTGATGTGGTGTATATTTGCAATTCTATTTTCGTTACTACTTGTCTTGCTTTGGTGTATTGAGAATTGAAATCTTATTAACGCTACGACTTGTCTTACTTTTGTTTGTATTGGGAATGGTCACTACTTTTGTTGCCATGCGAGTATGTACTTATGCGTATGTATATAGCAATACCTACGTAACTTAGAATGATTTTAGAATTTTTACTTAATCAGTATTTTCTCTGTATGTGAATTTGTAATGTTATGTAGAAATAAACTTTTTAAACCGTTAGCCGTATAATATAATTGAAATTAAGTTATATTGTTGTGCATTTCGAGTTATTGAATTGTTTTTGTAATTGTAATGTAGGATACATTGATCCTTGAAATACTAATCTATGCAATATACGTAACAAGATTCGACCACAAATAAAACCCGTAATTTTTAAAATTGCCATATTGACCGGATTACAGTAAAACCTGGGTATTGATACTCTTCCCGGGTCAGTAATTTTATAAATGACAACCCTGTCCTAAACTCCGAAGGCAGACAACTCAATCATCCCAGTTCTATCCCCAAAATTAGGGCCACTCTACACTGTGAGCGATACGAATTATATTGGTAATAAATATATCACAAATTGTAGTCATTTGTAAATTATGATGTAAATATCTATAGTATCAGTTATCTGGTTTCCATAGTACAAGCTCTTATTAGTTTGGGATCAGATGGCCGTGTGTAAAGAATGTCCCGGGATATTTATTTATTTATTTACATATTACAAAGCTACAACAGCAAGAGGAAGTTTGTAAAGGACATAAATAAAGTGTGATATGATTGTAGCCTTGAGGATGAATGAGGGTGCGTTGTGAATTAGCATTTGAAAGAACAATTAAGGTTAAATAAAAGGACCTACAAAGCAGACCGTAGTGAGATTAAAGTAAAAAGGAAAATGACAACAAAAAGGTTTGAAACGGTGCAAAAAGATACAAACTTTTTGTATGTGACGTAACACTGGTAATATGTAGTAAAGCGAGAATGATTATAAAATACTGAAATTTTATTTTCATAGACATAAAGTACATTTGTACAAGGGTTGTTGTAATTTGGATGGAAGCTTTTTGATGTTTTTTATACTCGTGACTCAATGAACTCCATTGCTTTTATTTATTTATTTATTTATTCATTATAGCACACAATACAGAATATAATCTTGAAAAGACAATTGTATACATTTAAAGGTATTGAACTAGATTACATTCCAATCAATGTATGCCTAGACGCATTATAGTAAAAATTAAAAAATGTTTCGCTAGAAGGAATTAGATATTTACTTATTGTAAATTAAATATTAGATACGGCATAAAAATCTAAAACAGAATTATTTTTTTTTGTCTCTGGAACCGACACAACATTGAATTAAAAATATCAATGTCTCTGTTAGTTACGAGGATCTCGTTGTATTGGCGACACATTCTAACTATGGGGTTATAATAGGATGTATTGTTTGAAAACACTTGAAGGGCGAAAATGTTGTAGTTACAATTACGGGACCTGAACCGAGTATTAAAATTTAAGAGGGATAGAAGAGTAGGCGAATCTATAATGAAGTTGATTATTTTAAAAAGTAGATTAAGGTCAATATATTCAAGGCGCTTTTATGTGTGTACTAGCTGTCCCACGCGGTTTTAAACGCATTTATCGCTATCATATATAGCTTATAACCTCTACGAACAATTTCGTGTCGGATTGTAGCAGTCCCATCTCGATATGTTGAGTAGTTTTGAGGTAATGGTGCGTAAAATGAGCCCTATTTTCCTTATGTATAATATAAATATAATGTAAATATATAAATATGGAGATAGGAGTTTTAATGTATTGATATAATTGTATATGTATTAAGTTGTATGTTGGTATGTATTAAGCTTTTAATGCTTAATAATTTCACAGCAAAATTGACTTTATTCCCTACGTAATAAGGCTTATCTATTGATCCAATGGTTACTTGTGTGATGATGTAAGTAAACGTTATCAAAGCAACTAGGTTTATTTTTGTATATCATTCTATAATAGCTGTAATTAATATATATATAATTCTTAAACGTCAAAATGAGGTTTCATAATATTGAACGAACTATAGCGTATGTTAATTATTTTGAATTTCGAACTATCTTTGTCTGCTAGTTTGACGGACGTTATAGTTAGGGATTGAAATTCTACTGACAGTTGACACTCATATAAGTTTCCTACAAAGATGAATCCGATACTGCGAAGTTAGAAATAGGAACTCAAATACACTTAGTACTTATTCTTTGGTACTCCTTGAAACCGAAATATTATGAAATTTAATTGATCAGTTACATAAAGTGATAGCAAGCAGATGCATATATAACACTGGACAGAAACCTTTACGGAAAATTGGAATTTTGTCACCCTTTATACTGACTGATCTTTCCAAGCTTCGCGCAATTTGCCCACCATCTTTGATTGGAGTGCGTAACCGGATATCCGGTCGAGGTTATCGTTTTCTCCCTCTTTTACGGTGGATGAATCTTTTTATCGTGTTTCAGGTGGGCTTTGATGTTTTGATTTGTTTTACAAAAGTTATTTTTGATTCGGTTTACTTGGGTTAAATTGTGTGAGGGCAAATGTTATCCTATAGCTTTAGATATCTGGCGTAAATATTCTTTGTGCTATTGCTTTTTGATGGACTATTTGTTCTGTTTCACTAGTATTTTATTTATGGAACGATATTGAGTTTGTAGATAGAGTTAAAATAGCGCAGTGCGGATATATCTGACACATTTAACTTAACATCATCAAGTGCCTGCCCTGATCCGAATACTTCGGGGTATTTATTTATTAATTCATTTTATACTTTATGTACAGTAGTAGTGTACAAAGGCGGTCCTAATATCTCAGTACATTTAATGCATTATAGGATTAAAAGAGATTAAATATATTTTTTGCGACCGGCCACCTGCACCACGGTAGTATATAATACATACAATATGTAAAATTGTCATCAGTATACTCTTTAGCGACCAAATACCGCACCCTAAACATATGACGTAGTAGTACACCTAACTACCATACAACAAAACATCGTTTATAATAAAGTCTAATAAAACTACACAGTACAAAAAATAGAGCAGTAGCACAGACACAGTATGTCACGACACTACCACACGACCGCGTAATGAATTGCGCGGCGACGACATTCAATTTGTTTAATTGCAGCGCGCGAACTTGCGGCACTGTGATTTTATTGTTTTACCCGAGAATGCCCAAGTCCTGGGTCTCGGGACTGGAAAGTGGGCAGTGGAGAATAGTTTATTATTTTAGTTGTAGGTAAATGCGGTCTTACTCCGTGCTCGGGATGCACTAGTTGGTTTTTGAATTATCGCTCTTGTAACTAAATAAAGATTGTGTATGTGAGTGTGATAAAGTGCTCTATTTAATTATTTTTGACAATTATTATAAGAAATGAGACAGGCCAGTTGGCTTGGTGGTTAGGGCTCTGACTGCCAAACCTAAGGTCGCGGGTTCGATTCCCACCCAGGACAAACATTTGTGTGCATGAACATGTCTGTTTGTTCTGTGTCTGGGTGTAAATATCTATATAAGAATGTATTTAGAAAAAAAAAGTAGTATATGTAGTATATCAGTTATCTGGTTTCCATAGTACAAGCTCTGCTTAGTTTGAGATCAGGTGGCCGTGTGTAAAAGTTTGTTCTATGTCTGAGTGTAAATATATATTTAACAGTATTTGTTTTCAAAAGAAAATGTATATAAATATCCTGGGACATTGTTTTTTACTCACAGTCATCTGATCCCAAACTAAGCAGAGCTTGTACTATGGAAACCAGATAACTGATATACTACATACACTACTTTTTATTTTTCCAAATACATACATATATAAATATTTACACCCAGACACAGAACAAACAGATATGTCCATGCACACAAATGTTTGTCCTGGGTGGGAATCGAACCCGCGACCTTCGAGTTGGCAGTCAGGGTCGCTCACCACCAAGCCAATTGGCCTGTCAATATATGTAGTTGGTATATCAGTTATTTGGTTTCCCCAAATGAATGAGTGAAAAGATTTTTGATTCAAATCGACATTTACAAGCACTTATGAATAGTCTGACTCTAATAGTAAGTACAAGCTCTGTTTAGTTTTAGATAGCCTAGGATCTATATTTACTAAGTTAAATGACTTCTTTAATTGAAATGAGAGCTAACTTAGCGTATCATGAAACAGAATGAAATGAAAATATTTTTATATAATTGCCTTTTACAAGAATTTAGAAATAGTGTGATTTTAATATTGGTTCAGAAAGTTTTTTTTACAGAAAAGAAAGAATATCTCAACAATAACTCTTTTCAAAACGATCATAGATTAATTAAATAACATTTATGTACTCTCACTGACAATACGTGTGTTATAGGGTAACTTTTTTTTTATTCCACCTGATGGTAAATGATCACCGCCGCCTATGGACATTTGCAACACCAGGGGCATCGTCAATGCGCTGTGGTCCCTGATACGTGAAGTTGTTAAGTCTCGTGTACCTGTAATTTCACCGGCTCCCTTTCTAAACTAAATACAGTAATTACAGGTGCACCACTGCTTCACGGCGGAAATGGGTAATGTGGTAGTACTTCCCCGGACGAACTTTGCAGAAAGAGCTCTTCTACCATAACTAAAGCAGATCATTTCCACAAGTAGCACTATTATGTGTGATGACGATTCCTTATTTGATATAGAACTGCTAAACTATTGTTTTACTCTTTGAGCTAACATATCACATTACCTCAGCTATCGACTTGAAACTTGGCTTGAGACCTAAGCCTACCTCATTGATGATAATTGGCGTGAAGTGTGTTACATAATTGCATATAAAAACTCTTATCAATTTTCACTTACTCTTCTACTTAAAATATCTTAAAATAAATGTCTTCACTATGATTAATGAAAGCATCCCTTTACATTTTGGTTTCAAAATACAAGAGGAAAAAAAACGCATTTTTGATATTAAACTTTCAAAGGGTAGGCAATTGTTTTCTCCCTCAAAAATGGTTCCGAAAGTCATATTTTTTTTATATTGCAAACACCAGTTTAATGTTACTCGAGTTACTGTCGTGTGAATGCGTTCTGTTAAAAATATTAAATTCAAAACCGAACATGATATAATGGTATATCATTGAATTAACGAACAATTTTTTCTCTGCATTTCAGAGTAATTTCACCCAGTATTTTTTTTATATGAAATACATAAATTCAGGAATATATATTGCTTTACCAACGACTGATCTATCAGAAATCGCAACAGGATCAAATGCTTCATGTAGACAGCACAAAATATTGTATTATATGACTATAAGAAACTTCCACGTTTTTTATTCAATCACACCAGACCGGCTGAACGAATCTGGATGAAATTTGGCACCGAGATAAATAATAGTCTTGAATACCAAATAAGTCAATTTTATATTCCGGGAATATGTAACATCCGCTGGGAACGCATCTAGTATATAACATACAATATTGCTGGTAATATTTGAAATACAAATTGGTTGTTCTAATTATAGCACAGCGTTGAACCCGCAAACAATAATTGCAAAACCTACCCTCGGGGTACCCCGCGACACTTTGTAGGGGTACGTCAGGCAAGTGACATGTATGGCGCTGATTGGTTATTGTCAAGTAATAGCGGACCTATAAAATGTATGGGGAACCCCATCGATATAAATATAATATAGATTTGACAAAATCAATGATCAAATCGAGTCAAAAATAGTATGGACTAGACTAGATACAATAACGAGTCGAGAATCAGAAATTCAATCGAAACTCTTTGAGGTGGTTGAAAAGAGGTAGTCTATCAAAAACTACTTTTTACATATCTTAAAATATTTATGCTTCTTCATTGTTAATAAATTTGTAATAATAGAGTTACTAGAAATCAATTTGTAAGTAATAGTTTGGAGGTAACAGGTAATCTCCAAAACGATATATACGGTTTAAACAAAAAAACCCTGATAGATTATATATAATGTATATGATAGAGCTACATTATACCCGAGCAACCTCGGGAAAATATGAATTCTCTGGGGAACGTTGATGAAACCGAGTCTTAATAAAATTGCTTAGCAAACAAATAATTTTAGTTAAAGATACTTCTGTGTGCAATGTATAAATTTTTTATCTATGGTTATTATAAAGGGGGTTTTGCACCGCCATTTCGGACAATGTGAGGGTAATCATATAGCTATTTTATTTTTTCCAATAAATTGGGTATATTTTTGCCACGTGAAGCCGTGTGAGGCTGCTCGTTAAAAATAATGAGATCGGTTTGGTGATAAATAATAGGTTTAACGCTCTTTGTCGTATTATTTTCTTGATTCATAGAACTTTGTCACTTATGATTATTTTGTTACTGTTACTGAACAAGTTTATGTTAGAAATGTAATACAATATCCAGGTTAACAACCTTGCTGTTTGATTTTGGTATTTATTTATCTATCTATAAAGTAGATAATCGATATTTTGAATCATATTGAGCATTAGGTAGGGGCGTCAAAAAATCGTTCTTTTAATTTTACTTAAAGTAGGTAGTGTAGAGAACAAGAATTAATAAAGCTTAACACGTAATAAAACCCCATCAATTATTTCTAATCCCCTCAAGAAATCCGAACACGATTGCACTAATGCCGTTTATTACTATAAAACTAGCATACCCTTTACAAATAAACGGTATAGATTTTCAAATATAATTTGCTGTGCGAGCAATTTCACGATCACGCGATAGCAATTTTCATGCGAGAAGTTAACGCGCATGTCGCTTTGTTGCCCTTTGGGGAACGCCGAGGGGAGAACCCAAGACATTTAACGGTCGAATACAAGAAATTTATTAAGTAGTTGGACCATTTGTCCGCGTCGATTCTATACTTGATAGTATGAAGTGTGAGACATAAAAGTTTCGATTTTTGAATTTTGGTTGGATCAAATTTTTTGTTAATCGTAAAGTACTTTCAATTTTGAATGAAATCTATATATGTATTAATAGATGAAGAGAATACTTTATACCTCTTTTTAAGCACATTGTGCGCATGGAGGAGTGTGATTTAACTTATATAGTTAAAATTGATATCAAGATGGAGTGTAGAAAGCTATAATGTTGTATGCATTATAATGTCGTATTTGTATACGCTCGCAATTGACGTAATAGAACAAAATTTAAAAATGTTATATGTCATGATAATAAACGTTAAAACAAAAAAAAGCCTCAATAACGTGTAACTTAAAAAACAAATTATAACGATCGAATTGTGATCTCTACGCGACCACTAGCTAAGCATAGAAAAGGTAATTGAAACTTTAACACTTCTCCTAATAAACGATGCAATTTAATTAATACCCCACCCAGATTTTCATGATATTTCATTGAAAACTTGGGAATCGAATTGTTTACTGTAAACTCGATCGTTATTCGTTACAAACTGTAACAGAGGGGAGAGCTCGATAATAAGTGACGATTAAACAGCGGGCTCGACTCAACACTGCGAAGTCCAGGGGTGTAATTCTGTAACGTCAAATTACACTAGCTCCAGAATGTTTCGTCGCGGCCTGCATCTTCTGTCTCTTTTGCTAACTATGGAATCACATGAGAAGTCCGCTCTCGGAGGTCTCGTTACGCCGGCTCCCCGACGAAGTTTATATTAGCTGAATAAGAGGGCAGCTTCTACGAAGGAAACACAAAGGAGCATAATTGGTACGTCTCAGAGCCGTCATCAAAATAAAGGAATTGTTTTTTCACTTGAGACTTCTTCACTTCTTGAGAGATTCACTCCTTGCTTTGTAAATAAATTTACAATTACGTATTCTGAAAAAAAAAAACCGTAGGTACGTTTTTTGTCATGTAGTACCAGAGCTTGTAAGTACCTATACAATTTCTTGATAGTGAAAATTTTCACAGAGTTTGTACTATGTATACTATAACAAACAATAAAATAAAGAAAAATAAATCTGGTCCATTTTAAGTTTAACGTTTTTTTTATTATGGTACGTAGAGTGATCGAAAATCTTTCGTGGGTGAGTTCAACTCTCGTCTTTCAAAACATCACCAGTCACCTGACAGAAGGATTTTTAAATATATGATTTCTTCCACATAAACGCAACGACTGTAGAACAGAAACGCCGCCGTATGTTTCCACCCCTACACTTGATATTCAGTTTGCAATATCTTTGTTTAAACTTGAGACAGCCTCGGGATTAGGTTAGATTAATTTTGATGGACTGTACGGAATTGTTTAGTTGACAGGCGGCTTAAAGGGCTAAATTATTTCATAATTTTCGAGTTATAATTTTGAATTGTTTTAATTAAAGTTTTGAATTAATAATTGGGAGCGAATGGAAACGTTGCGATGACAAGGGATTTGTGTGAGATGGATGGAATTTCGTAGATTATGTTAATGGTTACTTAAGTTATTACATAATAATTAAGTACTTTATTTATTTATTTTTCTTGAATATCTATTTGGTAATGCCACTGGATTTAAATGTTTCATTGGTCTGATTGAGTTTGGCAAAATATTTGTCAAAATCGAATTGCGGTTCATGTAAAGAGGTGTAGCAGAATACAATATGCCCAGTTTTGAAAACTTTGACTATCTGTCTGTTGAAGACACTCTTTTAAAAGCTACTACTGGAATTTTCATGGGACTTTCCAAGGTAACTGGCACGTCCAAACTACGTTCGTTACGTAAGATAGACAAAGTTATGGGAACGTTATGTCGACTTTATTTCATCAAAGCGGGACACGAAATAAAAATACATTAATTTATAGTTACGCGTACAACGTCAGGGGCAATTCAGATAAATAATAAAAATATATATCTATAAAATTATATTAGTTACTATATTATGTACACTAATAAAACAAAACCGAAAATTTTGCTAAAATAAAAGGTCCTCTAAATGCTCCATGGTACCCATGATACTAGCTGCGTTGCCCCGTTGGATGGTTAAGCTTAGTCTCTGGGCAAAAAAGTCCCTGGCTCTCAAGTCCCCAGAGGCTAAGACCAAACGCTTGCCTATATCCTCAAAGGCACACTTTGTGTCAGATGACCATGGGCCCATGGTTTCCATCGCAAGAGCCGCAAATTCATAGTCGTCCGATAGACATGAGTATTTGCGACGCTTGAGGATCTGTGCATTTTCCGCAGCTGCTCCTGCCCCGTGACGCGTGCTCGAGATGTGGGAGGGTGCCAGTGTATCTACACAAGTAACGTCCCAAATATATAAATAAGGATTAGAATAAAAATCAAAGTACCTAAAAAAGCAACCTTCCAAACTGATATCTGTGTCCGGCTATCAAACATGTTTGTCAAGGCTAATTGGAATACAAATATTTGTTATTTCCATTTTACAAACTGAAGAAATTATATAAGTATTTATTTACGTAGTTTTTTAAATCAAAATTTATTGTTTTTTTGCACTGCCATCTAGCGGGGAATAGCGGCGACATATTTATTCATATTTTTGTCAGCAGATGGCGCTGCTAGATGCGCAAGCGCATATTATAAATAAAAATGTTGTTTACGACTTATGAGCCAATTCCACATAAATTTAATATTATCTTTATTCATTTGTTATAAAACAATAATCTATGTATTATTGTATTGTAGCAAAGGCCAAAAAATGTCGAAAATTTTGCATTTAGAAGTAGTGGCGTCCTTTGAGCAGAATCCGTCGAGAAGGTAGTAGGTAAATAAAATATATCTGCAACGTTTTTTCGTAAGATATTTGTTTTTTATTAATATTTTTTTTATATTTGTCTTTGTATACCTTGATTGATAAAGAAACTGTTCTAAGTGCATACCTTCAAATTCCATAATAGTTTCTGAAATAAAATGAGATCTGGTATGTAACTTTTGAACTTTTATATTATAATTATTGACATTTAATAAAATTTAATCTAATATAAATCCCCGCAATGCTCATAATACTTAATATGTACGCTGTCATCTGTATTTAATAAGTAAATTTTCACATCCGCAGAGCATTCCAAATTTAAAATTCATAAACGGATTCCGTTCCATTTTTAAAGTCAATTGTCATGTTTGTTTTTTTTCTGTTAATTCTCGAGTTCCGCCGCGTGTAATTGGATCCGAGCCGGTTGGGCCCCGTGAAATCACTAATCCGACTAATTCTGACAGCCATATGTCACGGCGTAACGACCGCGTTGGCGGGAGCAAACTTGAGGCCCTTATTCCACCGAGCTACCAAGACCATCAAGTTATGATCCAAAAGGTGTAAGTGCCCTTTAGGAGATAAAAATCGAACCTAGACTGTTTTTCAAACTGTCAAGAGACAATTCAGTTATTTGGTTTCCATAGTGAAGCTTGCTTACTTTTTACTGTACGAAGCGAGTGTATGTCGTCTCTGGTTAGCCGACATTTTTTTTAGCACAGATGAGGGTCAAAAATAAAACAGGTCGTAAAGACACACGATAGAAGTGAATTTTTTGTATCACATGGTTTTTTTTATAACTATTCATCTATCACTTTTGAAAAGCATATATTGTGTTTATCATTCATTTATTTTTCGTCACACAAAAAAGTTGCAGGTTGGAATTTAAAAACCCTCCCATAATTTGTTTAGTTGAAGTTTATGGATTATTTTTGACGGTCAAATCTAGATAGTAAAGCTGCCATGAGTTCGGAAATCGTCTTAAATTGAAGCCTAGTGAAAGAGTGGCTCAAATATGACTTATTTCTATAAACACCGCCGGCGCCGAAGACAAAGGTAAGATGCTCGAGATTGATATCGCGCATTTACGTCGCCCAGAGTGGCATGCGTGAAATAAATAAAATGGTGTTACAGTAACGCAAATCTTGAGGAAAAGATATCATACAACGTTTTGTGTCCGACATTTGTAAATTACTTAGTAGTAACATAAGTAGGTACACTTTTGTGTAGGTTTTTTAGAAGTACATCAAGAGTGGATATTTTTGAAATGAAATTTGTTGGATGGCTTTGAAATTCTAATCCGCAACCGTTTTGTATGATGAAAAATAAATAAATGATAAACATGATCTATGCTATTGAAAATAATGATAAATAATAATAAATAAATATCCTGGGACATTCTTTACACACAGCCATCTGGTCCCAAACTAAGCAGAGCTTGTACTATGGAAACCAGATAACTGATATACTACATATACACCTTTTTTATTTTTTTAAATACATACTTATATAAATATTTACACCCAGACACAGAACAAACATGTTCAGGCACGCAAATGTTTGTCCTGGGTGGGAATCGAACCCGCGACCTTCGCTTTGGCAGTCAGAGCGCTAACCACCAAGCCAACTGGCCTGTTGCATGATGAATATTTAAAATGTAATAAAAAGGTTTCACTTATATCGTGTGTCTCTAAGACAATATGTTTTTAATAATTCAATATATCCTGAATATTAGTAACTTACTAACCACGTCATATAATTTTGGTACCATTTTATCATTGATGACCTTTTTGAATCAGGGTTTCTAAAAGTTTATAAGCAAATATGAGGCCTAAGCACGAATATCTATAATATCTTATATAATATCTTTTTGGCGCTTTCGATACGACGACGCTACGCTTACGATATATATTCGTATTTAAGCCTCTGTACTATTTCATAGATCTAAGTCATAGTTCAATAGCACAAATAAAAAAGCGATAAGAAATCAACGTCTATCTTTCAGCAATTGAGTAATATTTGAATCGTTTTATTTATTCACGGTTAAATTAAGTAGGTCTGTAATGTTATTTTCGTTTATACAACATCGTTTCTTATTACTAAAGCAGTGGTCTTATTATTGCACGGCTGTAAATGACATCGCCAGTTAAAACAAAAGGTATCTTAAGTATTGAGAAAGTTTGTTCCAATTTCGTAATACTTTGTGACAGTATAATTTTGACAAATGTTTTATGTCAAGTACAAAAATATGTAGGTAATATTTTGTATGTATTTGATATTATTTATTAAAGTAAAACTTCTTAAATTTGCTTTGAAATATTGATCCGCAACCTTTTTGTGTGACGAAAAATAACTGAATAAACAAAATCTATGCTATTCAAAAGTTATTGGTGAATAATTAAAATGTTTCTGTCTTTACGACATACGGTGAAACACTTGTAATTGGTTTTTTTTTGTTCTATATTTTAAACCATTGTTTTAGGCTGTAAGTTTTTCCTTATAAAATAAAATAAAAAAAATAAAATAAAAATACCCTGTTTTCTTTATCCAAGATATAACTAAGTAAACAACGATTCTACATTATCTTATTTTTATTTTTTCTTGCCATAATCTGCGATTAATGTGGTATAAGAAACACGCTTTGATTCCATCCAAGTGCGATAAGATCATACCATGCGAATGTAATAAATTAAATTTATTTAAAAAGAAAAAGACAGCGAAAAATATGTCACGGGTCTTCGCCTCACATATTTCGGTGGGGATTTTAACATGTGTCAGAGATGGTAGCATATTTCAAACTGCACTAAAGGAAAGGCAAACATCTGAGTGCCTCTGCACACAGCCGCGCTATAAGTTTAATTTTACCGCTTATTAATCATTTATAGATAATATAGTTCGGTCTCTCCGTTTTGATTTTTATGATATCATGTTTCCAGCATGCGTTGTATTGCGTTTTCAAATCATGAGTTAATGTCTTGATGGTTTCACAAAAAAATTGCCAATTTGGTCCAGCCGTTCTCAAATGATGGGCTTAAACCAACGAACAATATTTCCTTTTTTTAACCGACTTATATAAAGGAGGAGGTTCTCAATTCGTCTGTATTTTTTTTTTTATGTTTGTTACCTCATAACTTTCGACTGGGCGAAGCGATTTTAATGATTCTTTTATTTGAAAGCTGGAGCTTCCTGTTTGGTCCCATTTCAATTGGTCCAGTTCTGACAATGAAATCCATGAGAAAACCACATAAGTCTAAAATTACAATGAAATGTACAAGAAAATTAAGGAAACTCTTTAAATGTGTAGGCATACATAATACACCTTAAGTAATCACGTTTATATAGGGTAGACTGGGTACGGTTGAAACGGTGGACGGTTGAAACAAAGCGAATATCTGGACACCCATGCATGGTAAGGTGAGGGTTACAAGGGAAGAACGAAGCGGGCGACAAGTCGAAACACGAATATTAGTGTTGCGTCGCTCTTCGCGTGCTGTTCTTGTGTGTAGAAGGCCCCATTGTTTTTTTTGATGGAAAAGTAAGTATTTTGTGTTCATAATTTTTTGTGATTATTATGGTTTTATTGAAGTAAGTGTATTGAGAGTTTTATATCGTTTTAATTGAAGTTTGTAGAATATGGCTGTATGATTAGTTTTTATGCAAATTAGTTATCATTCTTACTGTGTACCGTTTTATACCTAGAAGGGGGGTTGGGGACAGTTGAAACATTTTTTGTGGGTACAGTTGAAACACTTTATTCATTTAATTTTCTTGTTTCTTAGATGCCAAGGGTACGCCAAATGAGAAGATTTGGAGGAGCTTTCATCCGGACATCAAAGCAGTAGTTAAGTTCAGCAAATTTCACTCAACCCAACAACAAGTTCTCAATCTATTCCTGTTTTAAGAAATCAAACAGAAAATATCGCGAACTGAGGTACACCACTTATGTTTTCGCCGGAAGCAGTACGACCACTACCAAAAGCTCTTCCAAGGAAATTAGCAAACAGGGGGCGAAAAACCAGGAAATCTACAATTAACACTGATACACCTGAAGAAGAAGAGATAAGAAGAGAACATGAAAACAGATCGAAACGAACCAAAGCTAAGCAAGTTAAGAAGAGATTAGATGGACGAAAGACTAAAAGAAATGTTACAAACAGGAAAAAAACTAACTCCCAACATGAATCATCATCATCAGAAGAAGATGAGTGCTACCGCCTTGTTTGTATGTCAGCATATTCAGAAAGCAGACCGAGGGAAAAATGGATACAATGCACAGTAAGATGTGGGCGCACGAAGAATGTACGGAAGGTAGTTTTAGCTATGTTTGCCACAATTGTGATTCCGAATGATCTCGTAACCACTTAAGGATTTATGTATAAAATTTTGATTTTATAGAAATAAGAAGTTTATTTTATAGTTGAAGTGCCAAAGCGTTTTTTAAAACTGTTGAATTTTACTTGAAGATTTGATTGTCATTTATTTATCTATGCATCAAAATGCAGATGTTTATAATAATTATTTGTGCTAAAATCTAGTTTATAATAATTAATGCTATTGAGAATCGTCACCAACATCTATCTGATTACTATATAATTGTACTCAATATAAACTTTGAAGGCTGATTAAAAATAATGTTAGATTATAAGTATCGTTAAAGACTTAAATATTAATAAAAAAAATATTTGTGATGTTCAACTGTGCCATTACGAGACTTGAAATGTTATTAGACGATAAATAAAAAAAGTTCCTTTATTATATTTTGTATTATTTGCATGTGTTTCAATTGACCCCAGGCACTGTTTCAACCGACCCTGGCATTGGGACGGTTGAAACAAATTACATTTCTTTTTAAATTTGATTTTATACATAAAATACAATACAGTGATCTCAAATAACTTTGCCCATTAGTAGACAGATGTATGGTCTTTTGTTCAATATATTTCCGCCATAGCTAGCTTAACTTATCTCAATGCAATGGACGATAAACGCTAAAATGTTTCAACCGTACCCAGTCTCCCCTACTATAAAATTACTTTTCTGAACAATTTCGGTCTTCGTAAGTTAACATACGATAATGATCACGGCAAGTATAAAAATAAAAGTAACTACATGAAACCCAAGAATTTTGTTTATCTTCATTACGTCTCAATTTGTCAAACAAATTAAACTAACCTCGTTGTAAAACACAAACACACGTATCAAACATTCTACATCTACATCCAACAAGCAGTAGCAGACACTAATAAGTATAAAATAAACCAGAGTTAAACTAAACAGCTCACATAAAATAACTCGTGACTTTAATGTCAATTTATTACTCACTTGTCAAATAGAAGCGATCACGTTGTCATAAAATCGTTGGAGCTGTGTGCATCGAGCGTTAGAGGCAATATATCGGATAGACAGATGCCGCGTTAGTGCGGATTATCTTAAATAGGACCACCTGTTTGGAAGTCAAACTGGAAAGCTTAAACGTGCCCTTTTTGAGACGGATACATTTATTTTCAAATCATATTTTATGTTAAACTGCGAGCGTTGCATACTTTAACTGGGGATTACTTATCCTTGAGTTGCAACAAAATAAAAACATTTCAGTTTTACTATAATTTTGCTCAGATTTAATACAGCATAGGGTTGATCGTAGTACCCTTCTGGCTAGCTATCATCTGTAGTTGAAATTCGGTTGCCAAATCTACCGATGTGTTCTCGGAAATGCCATTATATTACCAGAACCAGTTACTAGGATTTGTATAGGTCTGCAACATATAGAAAATACCACTGGTATTGATAATGTCTATAGCCGACGGTTGCTACTATAATGATATTCATGCTTCAGATGGGCCAGTTCGCTTGGTGGTTAGAGACCCTGACTGCCACGCCACGGGTCGTGGCGTCGATTCCCACTCGGATGTACCCATGTACATGTATGTTTGTTCTGTGTCTGGATGTAAATAACTATCTAAGTATGTATTTAAGAATGTAATATTTGTAGTATCTCATTTATCTGGTTTCCATGGCACAAGTTCTGTTTAGTTTAGGATCATAGAAAGCATACATAAAAAGTCACAGGATATATTTGCCACTATACACTATAGTTAAACCAATTTTTTAGCGTCGTCTCCAAAGACCAAAAATATGTACCGTAGCAAGGTTGTAGAGTACTTTATACGAGTCACCTGCTTGGCTATCACCCTTGAATTGACAAACTTTCACCAAGCACCTACCGGTGTATTCCGACACTACATTTTTTTTTGTTTTTTATACCACTTGGGCCGACAAACAAGCAGACGGTCCACCTGATGGTAAGTGATCAGTGGTGCCAATGCGTTGTCGACCCTGAGACGTGAAGTTGTTAAGTCTCATGTACCTGTAATTTCTTGAGAGTTACATCTCAAAGCCTTGTGTGACACTTTCGGCCACTTTATTATTTACCAAGGTTGCGGAATAACATAAACCAATCCTCAATAAAAAAATGCGTCATCACTTATTTAATGGATATAAGGTCAAACCTAAGCCATTTCGAAAGGTACATTGCTAAATTCGAAAAGGTAAAAATCCTGTCAACCGGGACACTAAGTATAAAAGATTATTTATCTATCTGCTCAGAATAAATGTCTAGCGCTAAGTTCTAATGGTAGTCTACAGAAATACGATACAATTTCTATTTTAGCTTTTAAAAACATCTTTAAGTACAACAGTAGTCGGACAATTAATGTGATTATGTGGGGATCACTGCGCACACGAACTTTTATCTAATCTCCCCTTGTTTCCTCTCAGAAGCCACATTAACTGGAAGTGGTTTTAATAAAAACTCTCTTCGTTAAAACATATCATGGGTTATAATGACAAGCTAAAAAATAAGGATGCGTACTATTTGGGGTGTTCAGAATGCTATAGGTATTTTGGGTTCTATATTTGTGACTGTAAGTTTGTATTTTGAGTGATTGTTATTTTTATAGAAATTATTGAAATGTTCTTGGAGAATCTCACATGTCAGGGTCTCGATTCTGTAAGCAAAGTGACACTAACTCGATGATTTCGTTGCGGCCTCTATGTTCTGTCTCTGTCGCTTACTACGCTAATACTACTAATCACGTGAGAGGTAAGTTCTCCGAGGCCTCCGTGAAGCGGCTCGCCAAAGAAGTTTGTATTAGCTGAATAAGGGGGCTGTTCCTGAACTAAGCGGTGCTCGTTCATACTGCGAGACCAGACAACGACACACATAGTATACCTACAATGAATGTATATACAAGTTACTACTACTAGAGCTTTTGGTAGGTTGTAAAAAGTAGAAGTAATTTTTAGAGGCTTATTAATGTGTATAGCCTTCTTACGTCAAGTAATATTTTATTTTATTTTTATCGGACTATCAAGTGCCAGACTCTGATGGCATTTACACCCTTAAAAAAATTATTCGCGTACTCAAAGAGGTAGTAAATTTAATTAATAACACAGTTCAAATTTTAATGGCAAAATTAGGAAAGATGAATAAACGCTTAAATTCAATAAATATTTACTTAAACCTTTTCCCATGGTACATCGTATAGTACCCATAATTGATGGAGTATAATAAAGTTTCTAAGCGACACACATTCATTGAATCACACTCATCAAATTAAACGAATATTTCATCACACCTGAAACAATAAGAAAGATGTCTTCGAGGCATAAAACTGTGCAATATTACTTTCTAATACTTTCGTCATGTTTGAGGAAGAAATGTTGAAAGTAAAATAGACAAAGCCGTCATTTCAACCCAACACAGGATTATTTTTCATAAACGCCTGCCAGGCATAACCTGCGCAATAGAAGCTAAAATAAGCATTTATGAGGTAGGTTTTACCATCTCGTCTCCAAGCCACCGTTTGTAGTCTCATGTTGTGAACGAGAATGATATGTCGTTAATTTTCACACGAGTATTTTTTATCTGTCCCCCGGGCGAGTGCTATGATTGAATAGAATCTGTGAGCCGCGGATGTCGCGGTGTATGCGGCATTTTTTTGTAAAAGCCGCGCGTCAGTGCTATAGCAAAAACGTAGCAAAAACACCCTTTTAAACTAAAACACGCGATGATAGCTCGAGGCCCAAATGAGTTTTATTTTCCATTCATTTTTCATATTTTATTATCTCTTTTTAAGTGGCTGAATGTGTCCAAAATTTTATATTATTAGAGTTTATAGCATGTATTTTTTTTAATTGTCTTTTTTCGGTTTATAACTAATTTATAGAAAAATATGCCATGTACAAAAAAAATACTGCTCAATCTTTACGGGTAAACACTGCATGCAATTTTAGGACATGAATTTACAATTATAGTGTAGGTAATAATTTATAAAATATTTTTATTGGAATAAAGTTTATTATGTAAATATTAGAGAAACCTCTAACTAAAAATTAGAATACTATACAGTAACAACTTCAAACATACTATGTTAGTAAATTATGTACCAGTCTATTTACCTATATGTTGAGTAAAAGTAAAAGTATTTATGTAAATATGTAATACCTAAATGTAACCTAAGCTGTAACAAATAAGGGTAAGACAGATACAAAGGCCCAGCCACTGTATTTGTCAATTTATCCGCCAAATTGTTTTCAGAAACTTCAAACAATATGTTGTACCAGACAGGATAAAATAATGCTGTACATTCATTATTCTCTTTGAAGCTACCTTAAACCTCGCTAATTAATAAAGCAATCTGAACAAATTTAACCAATGTGACACTGTTATTGTCTCAAAAAGAACACTGTAATAAACTGCTGGTAATCCTATACAGGGAGACATTTGGAAACGTTGATTTAATACTAATTAAACTTTGGAGCCTTTTCACATAGTACTGTACCTTTTTTTGTCTACACGCGTGCCCATTGTTTGAAGACAGGGGGATGCTATAAAAACGATTCTTCATGTCCCTACTTAAAAGCAGCACTTGAAACCAATTATACTTTTAACTAAACTCTCGGCGGTCCGACGGACCAAAATAAATTGTAGGCGCGGTACATATTAGGCGCATTTTTTCTCGCAACCTTTTATCGGAATTAATTAATTGTAAACAAATTAGCGAGATGTTTTTTTGGGACGGCCGAAGAATTTATTGTTAGGCAAGATAACGGAACGACGGTATTTTCGTTTATGCGATCGATAGAGCTTCAATGAAGGTTAATGATTGTTTTTTTGTTGGTATAGGATTTCATTGTGCTTATGGTTGAATAACACTGTGTTTAGCCGGTGTGGCTGTTTAAATATGGTGTATGCCAGTATTGAAAATAAATAATGAAACTAGTGTAGTCCAAATAATTAGAAAACTACTCACAATGCACATCAACCATGGGTACTAGATTGAGCAGTACACACATTTTATATTCAGGGGTTTTGATTAGCTGACTCTGATAATAATAATGTAATTATCCAGAAATTTATGCAAAACGAAATTTAAAACTAACATTTTTGTATTTAATAAAGATTTACGGATTTCAGATGTTGTCCATAATTAGTAATCGAGTTTTTTGAGAATTTTATACAAGGTTGTTAAATATTTATTAAATATAAAGTATTATTTGAAATCATTAAAAAACAAAGAAAGTACTTTAGTAATTGTTTAAACAATATACGTGAAAAATTCAATTGTAATAGGCTGAAACGAATAGAATAGCTTTTATTTTTTAATAATTTAATCAGAATTTGGATGTCATCTTACGCTAGTTTCACCTATAAATACACAAAAAAGAACTATTCGCCACAAACAGAACGCATAACTCAATCAACATCAATCCAATGGAATCGGACGTGGATTTAACAAGTCACGTCAGTGTTCCTATTCGTTCTGTGTTTGCGTACCGTTGCCGGAACGTAATTCGAAAAGCGAGTAGTGTGGCCCTACCCTCGGTCCGAACAAGCTTGTCACTACAATGAATGTGCCCCACAAATCACCGGTTCGGTTGTAGGGGCATTTTTTGTCGTTTCGTTCATTTCGCAGTGAAATTGAGTTTGGTCTACGCTTGAAAATTTGAGCCAGCGGCCTCGAGTACAGCAGGGCATCGAAAAAAAAGTGTTTGTAAACAAAATATTCGTTCCGATATACCATTGACGCGGACAAGATGGGATTTCGATTTCCGCTCGAGCCAATGTTCATCTTGTTTTGAGCAAAAATGAAATGCAAACATGAAATGGTATTTCCACCGAAATCATTGCAAGGACTTTTTATCGGAGATTTTTTTACGCTTCAAGCAGAGAACGCCAAACCGTTTTAAGTTAAATTACCCCCAATTACAATATTGACACCTTAATAAAATAACAAATTATAGCTTTCAGTGTTCAAAACAGTTCTTCGTAAGTCGTGCTTGTAAACATAAATTTATTGCACATGGCCAGTAATTTGAACTCAAGTTATTATATTTCAAAGCTTTGAATCGTAAATCACGATGGATTTAATTTTTATGTGACGTACGATGCTGTATCCTGGAAAAAAATAACTCGTAACTTGAAAATAGTCGTAACTTCATGTATTGGGAGGCTCCAATCCTTGATGGGTGCAGTCGTAAATATATTTTAGAGCTTCGAATAATATTTTTGGAAGCAATTTTGAGGGAATGGTTTTTAAAGAATGACGCTTTTAACATTTTAATTGTTTTTTCATAGATGTTGATGTTTACCTATTAGTTTTTTTTTGGTAGTTATTACCAAAGTATAGCTGACATAGATAAAAATAAAAAAAACACATAGTTCTGGTATCAATGAATATCTAGAAGGGATATTTGCACGTTGCTACAAATAAGTACAAAAATTTTAAGTTCTTTGCCAAAAATGTTAATAACCATAAAAATATGTTTTATTTTAAACCTCTTAAAAGGCAACGTCAGAATGACGACCGCAGAGAAGGATTGATCTCTCAAAGTTTAAATGTGTGCATAAATTAAAGAGGTTCGAATTTTAATTTCCAACAATAAATCATTACGCGTGAAACTTCTAATTAAACGCGATCCAATTTACATTAACGTCATTTGTAAACTTGAAACGGTCAAAACTAACATTTGATTGATGATATTTTACCAAGAAGTGTAAGGTCATTTGAAATGCAGAATCATTATTTTAGAGAGTTCTTTCCAGCAAGATTGAATTTAAATAATATTTGTTTTGTAATAGTTCAACTTACCTTTTACCAATATTATTGTTAGACTAAAATTGAGTTTACTAAATAACATTATAAACTAATTAAAGTTAATATTGTCAACGCAATTATGCCCTCCTCTAGATGGACAACATATGCTAAGTACATTTTTCATCTCAATTTAACATCCATTCAGTCTCACTTCCAGGCGGCCCATCAAACAATATGTTTGCCAACAAATTAGCCGGGCCTCAAATTCGCAGCGCATCCGAGTCAATTTAGGTACTCCTTATTGAATTACAGACCGACACGTTGGCCTGCTCTTGTGTAACCTCAGGGCTCCATGCAAAATTAAACTATAAATGCATTTCAATAAGATAAAAAGTCATTCGTCGGCTCCTTGGTTATTAAATGCTGGAGCTTAATACGAAGTGAACTGTAAAAGATGAATGATAGAGTTGAGTTTAGCTTGGAGATGGAAAGGTCTACCGGTTCGCGAAGGGTAGGCTACACGTGAGAGGTAAAGGGGCGCGATGAGTGATGTGACGTACGTAGCCTCTGACTCGAGGCGTCGTGCGATCGACTGTACTGATGGCTTGCCGCTTCGGTGATAGTTATCCATAGTGTGGACTGGAAATTAAACTTGGACCTTCATATTGACCAGTTCAAAGATTTTATCTTATTTAATGACGTCAGTATCGAAATATCTTTGCATGTCTTCTGCTGTGATTAAATTCTTGTGGAACAGTATTCACACATTATATCCATACTTCCAATGGTCTTCCTCATTATTTACTGCATTAAGGATGGAGAACAGAATGTTACGAGACTGAATAATAATATTGCACTAGGACCCATATCGTAAAACGGAGAAGAAATTGCGAGAAAATAGAATAAAGGAGATTACGTGGCAACCACCATTAAAGACTAAATAACTTATTTTGAATTACAAACGCACACAATGGTCTTGTCTGTAGGTATCAAACCAAGCTTAACATAAATCTATGGCTCTCTATCTTTTTATTAAATATCAAAAGAGTAAAAAGATTTTTATTCCATCAAAGGTGGAGCAAAAATCACAATTCAGCGAATCCAGCTACCTCCTTCTCTCACAATGCCAATTATAATTACAACTAAGTAATTCCAGTGAATCTATCATTTCCATGTTGATTCAACATTAATGATTTAAAAAACCTAAAACAAAGGAGTTTCCTCATCCGACCTATAGATGCCGTATCCGTGCATCAACTGTGAGACGTGGCGTACAATGCGCCGACCATTGTGTTAACTAGCCCGCGAATATTTTACCACACGTATACACGGTACCTTTCCATTGTACCGACGATAATCTTGTCTTGCTATCCGTCAAGAAGTCAGTAAATCCAAGGGATTTTTATATTTGACTCCCAGGGAGTGCCGTTTTGAAAAATCTTGTCAAATTTGTTGTTTCTAATATTTTAGAAAAGGTTAAATTTAGTTTGACCATTTTTTTCCATAGAGCAGGGTTCATCCAGGAAAGTACTACCTTAATTCCTTCTTTTTTATGATCTGTCATGTATTGACCTCTGATGACTTTTGCAACCTTACACAGATAATAAAACATTAAAGACTTTACATCTTTATGTCTCAGGCAGGGTTAACAACGCATTAGCGATGCCCCAGGTACTGTAAATGTCTAGCCTTCACCAGACTTCAAGCATGCCCATCATAAGGTTGCATTTCGTCTAACATAAAAACAAGAACACAGTAACAGATTGTTTAAGCAAACCTTTTGTCTTATTGAATGACAAATAAAAACTATGTATATTGTATAAGTATCTAATTGCTATCTTTGCAGGCGAAAAGGTGACGCTAGAAACATGTCATCTGTTCACAGACGGGCGATGACGAGAAAGGTCAAAATTACACCTACGTTGTTCATACTTGACTTGTGTAGTTGTAGGCCTTATTTCAAAGAACTGGGTATATTATCATTCCCGTGTATTTAAATCTCGGAATGCGAAAAAGCATCAATATCATTTAAATTAAATAAATATCTGTAGGACTAAGCTAGTGTTGCCAGCATTAACGAGCAACTAGAAAAAGCTTGTATTATATGATATGTCATGCCTAATTAACTTCCAGACCATATAATAAGCCAAAGGCTGAATTCAGCAGCAAGTTTAAGCAAAAATAATTTTAAAGAAATAAATTATTTTGACATTCGAGATTATTTTGAAGATGAGAATTTATTATGATTATGCTAGTCTTGCTTATTTTTGTAATTATTTGTTAAATACAAAACTGTGAAACATATTTTAAAATTGATGATGTTAAATGCTTTCATTAAGTCAAGAAATAGTGATCTACTTTGATAATAAAAACATAGTATCTATACTATAAATAAGTAAATAAATAAATATCCTGGGACATTCTTTACACACGGCCATCTGATCCTAAACTAAGCAGAGCTTATGCTATGGAAACCAGATAACTGATATACTACTATATACTCGTATACTAGTTTTTTTTATTTCTAAATATATACATATAGATATTTACACCCAGACACAGAACAAACAGACATGTTCATGCACACAAATGTTTGTCCTGGGTGGGAATCGAACCCGCGACATTCGACTTGGCAGTCAGGGTCCCTAACCACCAAGCCAAATGGCCTGTTTGTAAGTAATGAAACATTTTGAATTATTTATAAATCTTTGACGGTGCCGTTCTTATTTCATTATATTCATATGTCTTGTTCCAAATGACGTGCGGTCATAGTTCATGGACACACTCACTGATAGAGTTAATATAATTCGTATAGGTAATACGTTGCCACTGCGGCATCCATTTAACACTAATGATGCTTTAGTTTGGATGTAAATGAGGCTATAAAATTAATACATTTGTACATATTTTATAGTTCAATATTTTAATAAATCTCTAATTTAGGTATTTTTTATTATCAAAGCAAATGATTTTGATACTATAAATATGATATCGATATTCGACTAATTTAAATGGATGAAGGGTGTTCCTTGCTATATTGACTTAATTTATTATCTTTATAATGGGCGTGTCACATTTGTCGATAGCTTATGTGATTGGTCATCGCCAAAAAGTTTGATCAGCTCTAAAATAGCACACTTCGTTGGGGATAGTTCAATAGCGCGTAAGTAGCGGAAAAACCGCGATAGTGTCATTTTTGTCAGTAAAAACATATTCAGTTTAGACCCGCTGAGGGCTCATGAAGGTCAAAGCTACTGAAGCTACCACCAGCTCGGGAGTCAACTGAGACGAACCGGTAAGCCGAGCAAAGTAATTTTATTTTTTCTAATCGACTATTCGGCTTTTTCCGAAGAAGGTCGATAGGTCGTCAAGATCCCGATCTATCATGAGATTGCCCAACGAGAGCTGGGAGGTGTGACGCTTCCTTCAGGACAGGTTATCATACCCAATGGATGAAACAGAGTCCGATAAAAATTGGATACCACTTAAGAAAAGTTCACTCATTATGACTAATAAGCAATTTATAAGATAAAGAAAGTGCATCACGTGCCGAAAAAGAAGGTACTGTCCATAATAAAAAAAGTAATATAAAGTATACACCTCATTCTGCCGAATAGCCTCTCAGAACTTTATTCCTGCATTACACTTAGCGTGATCGTGTATTTCACTTAACTATTATGACAGGTGAATCTCAAGTTAACCTCTCATTGTTAATGTTAAAATAACTGAAGGTTAATTTTTTGTTGAACCACAGTTCAATCATATCGTGACAAATCTAGAGAGATGATGTGAGCTTGAGGTAAATTTTCGCAAATCACTGCTTTCATATTGTCTTTTCACGACTTATTCGCAGTTAAAGACGCCTTTTATAAAGGTCATATTCCAATGGAAATTAAGGTCATACTTCCTCTTCCATTCGAGGAATAGTAGTAGGTTCAGTAACATTAAATTTGACCTTTATAAGCGTGGGCCTAAACTGAATAAATTGTTTTGAATTTTGAAATATGTTGGAATGCAAGTAGTTTCTTTTCCAATTCTAAAATCAAATTCTGTCATCCAAAAGATAAAAGTAGCAATGGCATCATCAAACGGATGCCGAAGTGGCCATTAAATAGACATAAATAATAAATATCCAATATTTATTATAAGGCACATAATTATATACATAATTACCGATTAAATTACATTGTCACATTTTAAATCATATTTTATTGTTCCAAATTCGAATTTCGAAAAAGAATAATAGCTCCATATATTATAGGGTACATATAAAAACGTCGGACAGGTCATTACTATACTAATTTTGAACCAGGTTCAAAATAAATGAATCTAAAAAACGTTGATATAAATTAAATGTCTTAACTATGTATTTTGAGAAACAATTCCAGAGACAAGATGTGATCGTAAATCGAACTTTATGCTAATTTGTTAGGCAACGCCTACGATATCGATCTATCGATTTTTAACTTAGAGATACACAGAACTGCGTTCGAAACGCAGCATTTCTGTGTCGCTGAATGAAATGTGATACAATAAAGTTATATGCTACTATTGGAATGTAGCAATACTAATTTATTGTATCCAGTTACACTTTCATAACTGCAAATTACAACTTGGGGCTCTTCAAGAAAAGAGTGTATAGATTACTAACGGGAAAGCAGGCCCCATCTTCGGCCTCATCTTCACTTACCATCAGGTGAGATTCAGGTCAATCGCAATACCGTCATAAATAAAAAAAGTACATAGACAAAACGCAGCGTTCCAAACGCCAGTTTATAAAAATATTAATCATATTGAGATATTAGCAATCCAAGTTTACTAAAATGTTGTCGTATTAATATTATTATGTTAATATAAATAAATTTACTCAATTAAGTTCTAATGCATTAGAATAACGTTTGACAGAGATTGATAATTATTTTATTGATTATAGAAAACACTCATTTTCAAATGAGTTAAATGATTCGATAATCGAATTCAAGATTATAACGTACATCCAAATACAACACCTTCTATCCAGACGGTTGGATTATAATTCTGGAGCTAGGTAAATCGCAGATTTTAAATAATGTTAAAATCAGTCCACAATATTTGGTAACGATTGCTGTGGCCACAAGTGCAAGGTGCAGTGTGGTAGCAACGAACATCTCAACCCTAACTCATATCTAGAGTATCGTAAGATGACAATAAAATGTTCATTGATGACTGACACCTTAGACGAAATTGGCAACAAATGAATTCCAAAAGAGGTTTTGGCGACAGGCAGGCCGGTCGTAAAAAACAGCCAAATCTCTTGTAGGTACTACATATAATGTAATAATGGGTATGGATTTTTGTTTATCGATAATATCAAATAAAGCAGTTTCTTTAATTCGGTTAATCTGATAAAAAATCCGAACCCTCGATCAACGTTTATAAATCCTTAGAAAGCTCACAAATAATATACAGAGTGACATCTCTAAACACGTAATCCAATCACAAACTCATCTGAGTCGTCGAGTTGCGATTGTGCATTCCAAGTTGAGATAAAGGTCTGAGCACATCGACGCACGTGGCGAGCGCGTGTCCACACCAGTATGCTACCATTTACAAAATGGGGCGCGTAATATTCGTCCCCTTAAATGTTCTGCTTATTACACCGTTCCTTTACAATATAGAGAATCCTTAATATTTTTGAATTTACAAGAACTAAAAACAAATAAAATAATCTAGTTGGGATACCTTCATTACAAATATCCAGGTTTCTGCAGCGCCGACAACGCGCGAATGATACCCACTGTGTTACAAGCGTCACAAGGTTATGGTGACCATTTACCATCAGACGGGCCGCCAGCTTGTTTGCTACCTTAGTAGCATAAAAAAAACACTAAAATATCTTTCACAACGTAACATTCAATACAGAGAAAAAAATTGTCTTTTTCACAAGGCTATCCGATCCCAAACTAAGCGGAGCTTATACTCTGAATGTTATAAAGTCTAAAAGTATATTTACACTTATCAAAGGCATAAATGCTGGTATTGGAACTCATGACCTGTGGCGAATCAGTACATACACAATTCCAATAACAAAAAGAACATGTAATTGTTGCGTTTTAAAATAGTACAACAAAATATCAATACAACAATCAGTCAAATTGACATAATTACGCATCGGTGTGACTGCAGTTGCAAACCTAACGACAAACGCGTGCCGCCTGAAAATAAAACTAAAAATAAACCCCCTATTAAGCAGTTAATGTGCTAACAATGTCCCGTACATTTGTACCGGGATTGTACATTTGAACGAGTGGAAAGTCCAATCGAGACTCTTCAGTCGTCGGCGATGATATTGTCCTCTAGGGCTCTCACTTGGATGGGATCCGCTTTTTAATTCAGGTGAATATTGCTCGGCGAACGTTGGTCAGCTTTGTGGGAATTTTCATTTTACATGTGTGGATATCATATGACATATACTGCATGTTCGTGTAGTGCTATTGATTTTGATTCACCATACATTTTTGGGCTCGTGATGTGAAGGTAGGTTTAGCTTTGAATTTCAACAAACTTTTTTTGCGAAATCCTATTAGTATTTGGTAATCATTGCCTGGTTGTATAAGGTGTGTAAAAAGCTCGGCTAGTTGCCCGGAGTCCAAAGTTCGATGCATGGATAGGGCAAGGTAGTAGTTTTGTTTATATGTTCAGAAATAATAACCAGGATGTGGAAAATGTTTACCAAATACCTACTAATAGGATTTTGTTAAAAAAGTTTATTAAAAATTCATAAAATCATATCCTAACAACATGAGTCCCAAAATTCATAGTATGTAAATCAATATCATCAGTACACGAACATAACACACACAAATATAACTCGGGCACCGAAGCGATTTGATCAACATAATGACATTTTTAAATGATGTTCTGTGTTAACCCTATAACTCAATTATAAAATAAAGTGGCTGCCTACAAGCTAACTCTTAAAAACTGAGTCAAATTTAACAGAATATCCGACCGAAAACCTGCGAATATGAGTCGCAAACGGCCACTAATGAAAGCCGCAATTACACTGGCATACATCAAGTGGATGAGCTTCCACCGCCAGCAATAAACGTTTAATTAAAAATAAAAAAGTGGCTACGCTCGCGTTTCACAGATAGTTTTATGTAGTGATGCGACTCGCGTACTATAACTGTATAAGTCGAATAGGTCAATATTTTTATTTGACATAAATTTTTGTATATTGAAATCAACGGGGGTCGGTAAATATCGGAAAAGTGTATTTTTTTAAATAAATTCTAAATATTGTAGTGACATCGAGCGCGAGAACTCTACATCACACTATAGAAGTTTTCTCAGAATTTTACCATATAAAGAAACTTCCAGCATCAACAGTTGAACCGTGGTCACATAGTCAGGTGGAAGAGCTTCTACTTTCAATGGAGAAGTCTCATACCTCGTTTCTCCATAATATCTAGTGACATCCTTTACACACAACCATAAGTGAAATAACCATATCACTTTGTGTTGACTTCGATTGACACTTATTACCTAACTAATTTATATAATAGAATATGAGTTAGTGATACCAATGATTGATACCGATGCCAATAATTGACAATATCGTTATATTTTGTTAAAACTAAAAAAATGGAGATGTGAGATAGGTATTTCTGGCTAAACAAAATATAATCGAATAGTAATCGAAGCCTCAAAGCAAATCGATACTCTGAGGAAAGACGCTCAGCTAACATCACTACTTTCTTCTCATTAAACTCGGTTTCTAGTGAGGGCTCACGTTTCAAAGTAAGCGACCGAACCAACCTCGTATCGGTACGAATTAGGACAAACTTAACTTAGTGGTGTCATATCAAATCGTTTGATCATCTTAAGGTGTTTAAATCTGGGATAAGATTTAATTTTAATATCAAAATATTTTCTATCCAATACTAAGAGTCCTCTCGGTTTCACTCGCATTCCCGAAGAATATGTTTAATACATCAGGTTATAAACTATATATGGGCCAAGATCCTTACAGATCCGTTGTATGGTTTTTGATCCTCACACTTTTCGCATTTACAATATTAGTAGGAAAGTTATTTTTTAAGTATCGTAAAATTATTCTATTAAAACAATGGAAGGTATTAAAAACAATTTAGTTCCATTATTTTTAACTCTTTTCTATTGCAATTGACTCATTTCGTGACATTTCACGTTTATTTCATTCCTACACATAATAACTTAACTAATGGGAAGTAGTACAGTGAATTAACTTAAATTGTGTGCCATCTATTTATTATTCATTTGTAATTTTGTCAATGGTCAATTTCTATACAATCGATTTGGGCTATAAGGTATTAATTTCGAATACCAATCGCGCTACACACTAAAGCCTATCTAAAGATAATATCGTTACAGTTGATATTCGTTTGTAGGGCAGTTCAATAAAAGAACAAACAAGTTTGTATATATTCATTATATCAAGTCGTGTGCGGACATAATGTACCGCGAAATCTGTAACCCTCGATTTCTATTTTTAAAAGTTCCGCTTTCTGGCTTCTCACATACCGAAATAATACGGAGTTTTATGTTCGGCCATAATCACATCCTTTCGTGTAAAATGTCTCAATTAGGTACGGGAGGATGTGTGGACACGGTTGTATTTAACGACTTTTCGAATACGCTTTTGATGGTCGCCCGATCGGTGACGGTGTGATGACTGCATTATCGCTTTTGTTCGTTTGGTGTGCCGTACTGGATTTTAATTTGGGCCAATGTTTGTTCCAATGATGTTCCAAATCTTTACGATATATTTTTATACATCTAACGTTACGTAACATCGGGGTAAAGTACATTAAATAAATTGATATAGAACATATAAAGCAGATAGATCAGTTCAATATCCAATACAATTTCTAATTGACTTGATTCTCAAACAACAAAAAAATCTCGATATGATAAATAACGCAAAAAATATTGTAATTTTTTTCGACATTCTGTAAAATTCTTTGCCCATCAATAATACTGTCTCAAATCAAGTGAATACTTAAAATTACACCGGCATAAAACGAAAGTTCATTTACCCTCAGTGAGAAATGTAACAATGAAATTATGATGTCGCCCCCGCAACTCTATCTATCTATCGCCACCTACGACTACATTGTGATAGTAATGAATGTATAATTTATCGAGTTATGAATATAAATAACCAAAATGAATGTATTTCGTCGTCTAGAGATCGTGGTATCGATTATTTTATTATGGTATCCTATATCGATTTTGAGATTGTCAGAATGGATAGGTCTAGGCTCTAGTAATAATGGAGCCTCGTGTGGAGAAGTGGGGGTAGTAGACATATCAGGGATCTTAAATGCCAGTAAAAATGATCTCAACACATTGTCGCCATTTTGCTGTAACTGCCTGCACTGACTTTTAGAATAAGCGAAAGGTGTGTGAAGCTATTGCTCCCACTGGGGACACAAGTGGAATAGGGCATAGGGGATGTAATCTCTGGTCGGACAGTCAGCAACTAAAGTCCATTACAAAACTGTTCCTTTATCAAAACAACCTATAGAAAAAAAAAACAATATGCCAATATGACGCTCAACATTAATAAGCCGAATAATAATGTTTGACGACTTTTGTCACTGACTGTACTAATTCCTCAGCGTGAAACACGCATGGCATGGCACTGACAACGCATTCATATCCGTATGAATGACTGGAGCATCGTATAGGGTACTGTGTCAGAGCCCTAAGGATTAAAAAAATATTTTCATATCGATGGACTGAGATATCATAATTATAACGTCGCATTAAATATTTTTTTATACGACTTAGGCCGACAAACAAGCATACTGTCCACCTGATGGTAAATGGTCACCGCCGCCTATGGACATTTGCAACACCAGGGGTATCGCAAATGAGTTGTAGACCCTGAGACGTGAAGTTGTTAAGTCTCATGTACCTTTAATTTCACCAGCCTCCTTACATTTCTAACCGAAACACAGTAAAACCAGTACACCACTGCTTCACGGCAGAAATGGGTAAGGTGGTAGTACTTCCCCGGACGAACTCTGCACTAAGAGCTACTTACTACTCTTCCAATGACGGAAACTGCTAAAATTATAAATGAAAAACCATTAAATGATTTTATAATGTTATTACTAGATATAAATGTCATAAGCTATGAACTGAATTTGCAATTTTGATTTATTACTATACGATATTCATAAATTTATTTTTAATACTTATAAGGTTGTATTTTTTTATATAGTTTGCCACGATTGTATTGGAGCGATTGCCGTATTTCAATTAAATGTTGTATAAATAATTCTTAAGTATATTAATTGTAAGTCTATAATTATGCACATGATGTAACTAGCTCTAGACTAGACTACTTCAGTGTTGTCATAACTTAACAGGCTTTGGCCAATAACACACCCACTTACACAGATAATTTAAATAATGACGTAAAAGCACCAGCAACAATGAAACGAAAATTAATTTAAATTAAATACATAACTTATTTACACTAAGACAAGAAAAGTTATATGAAACGAAGTAAATACAAACACCCTTGAGGCCATGAAACAAATGTGCCCTCCAACAAAACAAATTAAGACAATTTCAAATTAACAGAGACTGTAAAGTCTGAAATATGTGCACCGAGAATTCTAGCCACACAACATTCTCATTTAACAAAGGACAGCCGACCTAACTACGAGAAGAACACGTGCTATAATGGCACATTAACCGTACAGGGGGGCACAGATTACGTTTAATAAAATATTATAAATTTAAAAACAGACAGTGCGTTTAAGATGGCTTGTTTAATTTTGTAGTCTGTTGAGTAGTGACGTTACACGCGCGGGGTTCACGGATGGCTCTTGAGAGCTGAAGAACCCCTTTTGCTCGGGGCCCAAGGCCCCTCAGGCCCCTTCGCAGTAGAGCGGGGTTCCTAATGAGTTGCCGGTGCACTAGAGTTGTAGGTCGTTTCACGTTAAAACTTGCCAGTCCCCTGCACTACAGGATTACTCCGTGCAGAAACATGGGGTGGGAGATTTCTTTCTTTTTGTTTTCCAGCACGGGGGCACCCCAATGGGGAAGTAGGATTATTTGTAAAAAGATAGATAAAAAACTACGGTGTATATGTTCGCTTAGATATACGTGACATAGAAATGATTAAAATACATTTGTTATTAACATTAAAATATGTAAAATAATATTAAAATATCTTATGAAAATTTTGTTAAGACTTTTGAAACAACAAGTTGTTATAAAACTCATGTAGATATTCAGGTTATGATTATGAATAATTTGTTGCTTTTGAGAAAGTTGTACTAAACGTACACAATATTAATTTACTTAAAGTTTAGTTTTTAGGGTTTCGACCTACGAAGTTTCGGTAGATTAAGTTTTAGTCCTGTAATATTAAAAGTACTTACTCGTTACGATTAGGACTTAGTTATTATTTTATTTATCTATTTACTATTAAGACTTGTATTGTATGATTAATAAATATTATATTTTTTAGGTATATGATTATCACATCCATCTAGCTTTTAGAATTGGCACTAAAAACAAATATCATCAGGCACCTGTTTATTCTATATATATATATAAAATACTCGCTTTCATCTTGGAGTTACACCCTCATTGTTAAAGGATTATAATATAGCCTATGTTACTTCTGGATAAAAAACTTATTTTTAATAATGGAAGAACTATTCAAATCAATTACAACTACAACAATTAAGTTTATGTAGGTATAATAATTACAATAAATAAAATACAATTTTTATCCCTTTATGTAATAGATTTAATATTTGGTTTACACATGCTTCAATTAGTTTGAAATTATATATCAGATATTCACAGTTTCGCGGAATTCATAAATTCAATACGCGTGTAACACCGCGGGGTAGAAGCCACTGTGAAATAAGGTTATAACAACTATAATTTAATTTAATTACCACCACAAAACAAATGACACTTGCGCCAGACCTCGGCAGAAAGCCATACCATTACCGCTCGAATCCGCACCACAATAATACAAGGGCTAAATAAGTTACAAGAATAACTTAGTGAGGCTGTGAGCGGTCTCATTAGGCCCTTTATTTGGGCCCTCCGTGGGCGGCCAGAGACAAAGGGCGCGGTTTTATTTATTCATAAATTTATAGTGCGGATTGAGATCTGTTTAATTACGTAGGGCTTGTCTTGTAATGTTCCTTAAGGTGTTCCATTGAATCAGGAATCTGAATCAATTAATATTAATTATTCATGGATGATGTTTTGATAGAGAAATATAATAAATTAAAGTAAATATATTAATCCGACGAACAGCTCAGTGTGTGCTGCTGTTATAAGTCCATACAAATGGTTGCTATTGCTTCGATATTAGTAAGTCACTCTTAGTAGAGGACGTAAAAGTTATGACACACAAGCCTGAACGATACATTTTTCATTCCGAATGAAAATAAAGTGAGACTTCTCAACAAATTCTTGGATTATGATCGACTCCGCCGGCCTTACTAAACTTTTATTTATTTAAGCCAGTTTGTAAAGTCTCGATCCAGTTGAGTTCTTGTATTTTAGTTGGAGCTTAGTGCATCGGCGAGTCTAATATATTGTGAAACATTGTCACATAAATTGTCACTTAAAAAGCACTTTGGGTTTAACCTTGGAATGCTCATAAAGTTTTATCACAGGGAACCCTAATTCGCTTGTAGTTTGGAGTATTGTAAACAAACTTAATCCGCTAATCGTGACTTAGGAGACACATTGTATAAATAAGGATGATCGGGAGAATAATTTATGAAAAATAACGCTTGTTTATTATGTAGATGTCATATCGTATGGCTTAAGAATGGGTCTATATATTGAAAATTATTATTATGCTTATTTAAACCATTAATGAACGTGAGGAATAAAATTAAATCGGACTGGTGACTCATTTCATCACTGATTTGAGTCCTCAGCTATTGAGCTTATGAGCTTTACTTTCTAAATCTTTAGATGATATCGTTAATAGAATAGAGTACTCTTTTTATGTCACTAGGCAGACGGTCCACCTGATGGTAAGTGTTCACCGCCGCCTATAAACATTCGCAACAGTAGAGTAATTGGCAATGCGTTTTCGACCCTGAGACGTGAAATTATTAAGTCTCATTTGCCTGCAAATTTCACCAGCCTCCTTACCTTACTAACCAAAACACAATAATACAAATGCACAGTTGGTGGTTGGTGGTTTTTGGCCGTAACTGCCACGCCACAGGTCGTGGACTCGATCCCCAGGACGAACATGTTTTGCATGAACATGTCTATTTACTCTGTGTCTGTGTGAAAATACTCATAGTTATGTATTTAGGAGAAAAAAATAGTACATTTAGGTAAATCAGTTATCTGGTTTCCATAGAATAGCCACTGTTTAGTTTGGAATCAAATGGCAGTGTATAAAGAATGTCCCGGGATACTTATTTTAAGCATAGTCTAAGGAAATTTAATATAATATCCGGTATAACTCAATTGTTTTAGTAACCTTTAATATAATAATAATAAAAACCTTTATTCGTTGACCTTTTTAACTTACATGCTGTTGTAATAAAACAGTAGTATTCTTAAATATAATATACATTAAAAAAATGACGAATTTATTAGAATAGAAATTTATCAATTTTAATATCTTCAACTGAATTAAAAGAAGTAATCAATATTTATTGATACCTATTTTGGTACACTTACCATTGGTACCTACAATTAAAGGATGCAATTCAGTTATCATCTAATGTACGGGGTCGTAATTCAACTACCCCTAATTATACTAGACCATAGATAATATATGCTTAAATTAGGTCCTTCTGTAAAAATAATCCTTGGCTATAGTTATATAATATTTAGTATTTAGGTAGACTCATTTGTACCTGTAGTTTCATTTCAATATTAATCGAGTGCTTTAAGATATTTAACATATCAATTCTCATCGTCATCATATTTGACCTTCATCAATGCCCTCCGCGGGCCTAAACTGAATAAATAGTTTTGAATCTTTTGTTTTATTATTTGACCAAAATAAACAGGCAGCAGAATAATCTAAGTGAAAACTTACTAGTCTGAGGTATTATGTTTCTAAAATAATTATTATAAATTAAAAAACAAAAAAAATACACTAGTTACTCTTAATTTACCAAATGTAAAGTATAGGACTGAAAACAAAGCTTATGAGACCAAACTCATGAAGCTTTCTAGTAGGCACTGAATAGTTCCACTATCTACCTCCTGACTCCATCGTCAGATCAGCAATCATCAGCATCAAATTATTTTATAGGATTTGTAAGTTATCTATAATAATACCTTTAAACGAGCAATTCTTGTATATATGTATATATATAATCTGAATCTCAGAAACGGGTCCAACGATTTTCATGAAATTTAATATGCAAAGGATTTCGAATTGATCTAGCTAGGTTTCATTTTTAGAAAACGTTGTTTTATCCGTGTTTTTAGGCAATGAAAACTGCTACAATATCATTAGGATACGAAGGTAAAAGGCTCTCAAGTTCCTTCTTTTGTGAGAAAAACTTAACAGTTTTCGTTAACACGAATAGCAGTTTACAGGGAGCCCTTTATTAACGCATCTCATTCGTATCTAGGTTTATATAACAGAGTTTAAAAAAAAAGAATACGGTAGTAGTTACATTAGTAAAGAAACCCCGAATAAAGCTCGGTCATCCAGGTACTTTACTAATAAATAAAAGTAATATTTCTTTTTGTAATTACCATTTCAAAAATAAAGCTTTTTAGCCATAGTATGATTAAAGACATAGTCTAGGTGCATAGCCCCCCAAAACCCACACATTTGCACTAACAGTGATCGAGCACCTATCAACCTACCCTGGGTAAACAAATTTCACACATCACCTTCCCCATCGCCACCCTCTACCATTACTACATATCGTTAAAGGCTAAACCTCAGACAAATCTACACTCGGATCGGTTCAGTCCCATCGCTCTTAATAATGAAGTATCATGATTTAGATTGATAAGCGCACCCTTGGTTACTGACGTAGATAGCAATATTTTTAGAAATGGCAAATCAATCTGGTTTTCGTTTGATTAAACAAAATTGATGGGTTTAACCAAACTTTTCTAAAAATAAGTTTTACACATTTATTATGAAAAAGGGTGAATGTTTGATTCATGTTCAACAAAAACAATATCGGCTCAGAAAATCAGTGAAAGAGTAAGATAATCACTACATAGTATAAAAACAAAGTCGCTTTCTCTGTCCCTATATCCCTATGTATGCTTAAATCTTTAAAACAACGCAACGGATTATGATGCGATTTTTTTTAATAGATAGAGTGATTGCAGAGAATTTTATGTATAATACATGTGACATCCCACGGGAACGCGGGAAATTTATCAATAAAAGCGAATAGACGGATACTTGTGTCAATTCGATTAGTAGACAGGCCAGGCTTGGTGGTTAACGCTCTGACTGCCAAACCGAAGGTCGCGGGTTCGATTCCCACCCAGGATAAACATTTGCGTGCATGAACATGTCTGTTTGTTCTGTTTCTGGCTGTAAATATCTATATAAGTATGTAAAATATATTCTATAAAAAAGTAGTATATGTAGTATATCGGTTATCTGGTTTCCATAGTACAGCTCTGCTTAGTTTGGGATCAGATGGCCATGTGTAAAGAATGTCCCAAGATATTTATTTATTTAGATTAAGTTAACATTAAGAACGAGTAAAATTTACTGTTTTAATAAACTTGACATCTCAGGGTCGATAACGTATTGCGATGCCCCTGGTGTTTTTTTATATTTTGGTTTATTATTTGAGACAGCAACAATCTTAAACTAGACATTTTTTACAAGGTTTTAGCGTATAAATAAGAGATTTATTACAGCTATCGACGTACTAAAATGGAATTATAACAATATCTATACCTATACTAATATTATAAAGAGGAAAGATTTGCATGTATGTATGTTTGTTATTCTTTCACGCAAAAACTACTAAACGGATATGGATGAAACTTCGCACATAGGTAGAACATATCCTGGAATAACATATAGACTTATTTTTGTCCCGGGAAAATGTTATATCTATCGGGAACGCGGGTAAAACCGTGGGGGACAGCTATCATACATAACACTCGTTTGAACCAAACACTATACATAACGTAAAAAGAAACTATTTTGCAAATGGTAGCCAATTACCATTAGGTGTACCATCTGCCTGTTTGTTTCGTTGAAATAAAAAAAAATGCGATCCTTAATTTTTTTTTGTGCCAGGAATAAAATACGTTTCCAATACTTCTTAACTCTATGCTCTGTACCTACTCATTACTTAAAAGGATTACAATTTTATCCTATACGACGGCAGGGCTATCAGCCGCATGTTTTTGCTTGATCTCATCGACGGACGGCTTTACCCAATGATTGATGAGTTTCCGGATTTTCATTACTGTAATTAAAGTTTTTATTTAACACCAGCTTTCTTTCGAATTTGCATCTCATGGTCGTCGTTGGTTGATTGTTAAATACGCTTGTAAATGGAACCTTTCCCTCCGTCTTTTTAAATAAATTGTATTAGATTTTCTTCAATTTTGACCACGTGTACTTTAGATTGACTAACTTTAGATTACTACTTTAGATTGAGTAACTTTACTTGAACCAAGTGGACAACAAGAGCAATCCCGCAAAATATATTGTAATAATATTCTATAAACATTGTGCTGACCTTAAATGATTGAAAACATAAAAAATAAAATCACGAAATGGAATAAAAATGCGATCAATTCAATTATATTCATATTCTCTATGGACTTCAAAAACCCGCATAGTTCGATTCTTGAATCGGGCAAGATAATGTTTCTTTTTATTTGTTTGGAATGTGGGTTTCATTACCGCTACCTAGCTCTTCATGAATTCTCGGCATGAAGATATACTTAGTTTATAAAGTTTTTTTCGCAGAAACAATTATAAGCGTCAACATTATCACGCCACAGTCAAGGTTTATCCAGGAAAACTTGTCTCAATCTAAAGAAGGGTGACATGTCATTACCGTGACAACATTCTACACAAGCCATCCTGAAATATATCCAAATGGTCGTGGCACGTGTCTCTACTTAGAAAAAAGACGGTCGTTAAAGTTTCCGCGCGGGTCAATAGAGGGGAATAAGATTTGGACTTATTCATGGACACCTAGACAAACGAAATTATTTTGTTGACAACATAAAAATGTTGAGAATATTATAATGTTTGCAGAATATTCTTTCCAGTATGCCATATACCTGGAGCATTGTAAAAATGTTATACCCTATTTATTTAGATACTTTTGTACATCTTTGCAAATGGATTTTTAAAACAATCTTGCCGGTTCTTCTCAGTTGAAGGCTGACTTCTGAACCGGTAGAAGCTTCAGTATCTTTCAATTTCACCTTCATAAGTGCTTTCCGAGGGCCTGAACTGAATAAATGGTTTGAATTTTTAAAGTTCGAAAGTTCGCGAGTCGCTATAAAGAAATAATAAAACTATGAAAGCGAGTAAATTAATTTCTCTGAAATGGTGTCCTCGTAACAAAATCGAAAGCTATAATAACCCTACTTATGTGTCATCAATGTAGCTCATAAAATATTGGTAAAATTCATGAGCAACGCAAATTATAATGCTCATGACGAAAATCGTTTCATTATGCGTCATTCCCATGTCCCACAAAAAACTAAATACTTTTGTAATCGAGTCCAAAAATTGATAGAAGGGAAGAAACCTGCACTTACTATGCGATTTACTAAACGATCTTTAGTTAAAAACTGTGATCAAGTGAATGTACCAAAATATTAGTCAATTGACGCAGGCTAGTGGTTATTTTATATTAAGAAGGGACGGAAAAATCGGAATTTATTTGGGACAGAATTTCGTTAGGAACGTAAATACTATCATTATTGTTTTACCCAGAGCTTTTGTGTGAACCGTTGGAAATATTTATGTAAATTATATTTAATTATCTTTTGTTATCTGATATTCCTTTTGAATTCTTTTAGTATAATGAGGCCGTAGTTTTAGCATTTTAATGTAGACTTTTTGTTATTAAAAATGCTACTACAGATTATTTCGCGGTAAAGTACTTATAATTACAGCGGTTTGCTATTATTTTAAATACCAAATTTAAATGCCACATTACATCCGATAATTGGTGCCATTTCATAGTTATACAAGCGATTAACTCGCGTTTTACGGTAACAAACACTTGTAATAGTCCATTTGATATAACTATTATACAGACTAATCGTAATTTAACAATGTTTATTAACTCAAATATCAAGGATACCATAGACTAAAAAAACAACAAAAGTTCGTTACTTGATTGATATTTAATAGCCAACCATTTGCCAATGGAGCTGGACACCTTGGCCCCAACGATAATTTGATCTTATAAAAAATTTAAAAGCATTTCAAAAACATTATAATGGTAACAACGGTTAATTGCTTAATGGCAACCCAAATTGTGATTCCATATTATTTATTCATAAGGTGAGTTGTGCCGATCTTCACATGTGATCGAGCGTCTGCACCAGCCTGAAATTAGACCTATTATGTCATCAAGAGTTTTATGAATCTAAATTGTTTATGATATAAATTAAGTATCTTTTTATAATGGTTTATCGTCATGGTTGCTTACACCCTCTCGATTGGCCGTAATAAGCGTTTAACACAGACCAAATACTCGTTAACGATCTTTACTATACCGCCGAGACTGTCTGAGTGTACCAACTCACGAAAAAACTGGTCAAAGCAATTACACTGGCGTGAAAAATGGTTTCTGTAGTAAATTTTACAACATCTAAATGCACGATCGATATATATTTTTTCTGATTTCTGCTATTAAGGTTTGAATTGATTTATTTTTGAACTAGCTTCCGCCCCGTGGCTCCTAAAAGATATTATTTTCTCATTATAAGTATTTGCGCTAAATTAAAATTTATTACTGTTTCGGATTCTATTCATGGCAAATTTTCGAAGAAAGTATCATTTATGATTAGGCATCATATAAATAACAGGATTCACTTAAATTTTGTTATTTATTTGGAAATCACAGATAGATAATTCAATTTTATTTACTAGTATGGATTATAAAATCCACAATTACGATACATTATTTGCTCCATTCAGCACGTTTACATTTATGAGTTTATGTAACTATTTTATTATATCTGAGCCATGAAATAATGTTCGAATACTGACGAATTTTTTAATCTCCTTGCGATCTTATACTCGTAAGTAATGCATATAAAAATGCAAGCCGTGTAATTGCGTAATTATAGCGTTTGCCCTTAATCATGACTTTTATTGGACCGAAATTAGTGGTAATCAAAACAGTATAAAAGATACTTGGATTCTATGAACAGCAAGCCAGTTTGATGCTTGAACATCAGTATCTACAAAGTAACTAGTAACTTAGTTACTTCTAGTGCAATTTCATTTCCAGTGTCATCACAATTTAGGACATTAAACTTTTTCTTAAAACAAACCTGGTTAATAAATCATTATTAAAACCTCCTTTATTTTATAGTAACCACAACCTCAACATAGCAAGAGATGATGTACCTGAGGGTTATAAGTACATATATAGATACATATAGATAGATACTTTTGAGGTAACTGGCTCTTATGTAGATATATATATGTATATCTATACTAACACATCGGTAGGTGCCGGTCAGTTTCAACAATAGAGTTACCAAGCCAGTCATGCGGGTACTTCGAAGTACCCTATTACCGTGCTATGGTTTTCTTACGATGTTCTTCAGTAAAAGCTCGTTTCATTTCATTTGACGTTAATGCCATATAGTTTTCATCGCTTTCGAAATAACTGACCCCTTATTCAGCTAATACAAACTTCGTCGGCTAGCCGCTACACGGAGGCCTCAGAAGTTATCTCTCATGTGATCAGTAGTATTAGCGTAGTTAGCGAAAGAGACAGAGCACGGAGGGCGCGGTGTCATTTTCCTTACATAATCGGGCCGCTTTTTATATTAAGGCAGAATTATGAACTGTGATAATACTTCTAGACACAAAACAAGACTGTTTGAAGGCTTAGAAGAGATTATCGACGTAAGGAGTCCTTTGTCATTACTGCCTGTTGTCAATCTACTCATTGAAAACTAGCGATCCGCCCTGGCATCGCCTGTGTGATATATTTATTAATGTATTCTACTCCGAAACCTTCATTATCAAAACCACATTTAATTCAATTTTGTATTTTAGGGAAAGCGTCATAATGATGAATATTTCACAGATTTTGCCAGTTTGTCGGCGCAAATGGAAATAAAAATATCATTTTGATAATATTTTAAAAAGCTTCCCACGCCTTTTTTACAATAAAATATTTTTATTCTTCTTTACACTATTCTTAATTCAAATTTATTTTCTATTTTTTAGTTGGATTTTCTATAAAAGCGTGTTTTTTTTTTGTTTTTTTAAACTATTGTTTATTTATAATTGTTTAGTTAAACCGCTATACCTGATTATCCTGGTAAGGATAACGGGTAAAACTATTCAGAATATTGAATTGTCATCGGTCCTTAACAAGTATGCCAAATATCGAGTTAATCCGACGTCTTGTAGGGGATCAAAATCATGTTCAAAGATTCCGTTACATACTAACATACGTCTGAAGCTAATAAAAGCGTATTAAAAAAAAGAACAAATTTCAGTACAAAAGCCTCTGTAGGTACTATTTGCTTTTCTATTTATAATTCTTTTGTCCGTGTGATAGTGAACTCTTAAACGGTAAATTTGATGAAATTTTTTGCGTGTGTTCCAGTGGATTCGAGAATGGTTTAGATTCAAAATTGGACCCGGTAGGCGGCGTTATGATCGAATTCCTGCATTTTTGTATGGACTCATTTCGACAGGACAACGCGTGTCCGGACAGCTTGTTATATTTATAGGTACCTACAGCTCAGATTAAAGCTAATCTTTGAAGACTAATCAGGCACATATTTTGATGCCATTAGCAGAAATTCTCATGTTCAACTCCAAATTCCGAGAACGGCACGGTTTTGGTTACTTTAATAGCGGTAGTCATCACTAAATGTATTATTATGCTAAATTAAAATTATTTCCCTAATCATACAGCGTGATATTTAACAAAAACAAAAACTGTGATTGCAATTTTACCTTAATAATCTCCATTAAAAAAATTGCCATCCGTGTTTTATTTCTTAGTTAGATACGTTCTTAATAACAACCAAACATTGCATGATATAAACAGTTTATATTTTTTTATAAATTGTATGATAGACCTTTTGTTCCTGCACCAAGCTTTTTCATTGAACGCACTTTTCAATTAAATCAAACATCTTATTATAAATAAATAGATTTTTGATTTTATACTACAACAGTATTATGATCATGAATAGCGACAAAGAAATTAATCTATGGGACCGTATAATCATTTCTAAACATAAGAACAAAAGCTAGTAATTTTATAACTAAACGTTTGGGAACGTCCGAATCGACAGCGATCGTTCGCCCGTAAAATTAAATGCTAATATAAAATTATTATAAGCCATGTTCCAAATGTTACTAACAACATTATAATGAGTCTCTGGAAATGAGATCGCTCGTAGCGATGACTAATTCATGTAATTCGAGAATAGGCCTGTTTTTGTGGCGGTCAATTTTGTACACGGAACTAGTATTATGTACCTGTCTGTTGTTATTTACCTACATATGGTCGGTAAATATGAAAATAATAATAGGTAAACATGTCGATTAAATTTGATTTAGCATTTATTTGGTTAACGATAATAAATAACCGTTAGGGTAGACGTGTTCTAGAGTGGCGAACACGGCTCGGTAAACGTAGTGTAGGGCGCCCTCTAGCTAGATGGAGCGATGATATACGCAAGCTGGCTAGCAGTGGAAACAAAGAGCTGAAGATCGAGCTCAGTGGCGTGCCATAGGTGAGGCCTATGTCCAGCAGTAGACGGACATAGGCTGATGATGATGATTTATTTGGTAATCTAGCCTACGAACCTTTAGTAATTATTGTTGAAGTTACTATCAGTAAAATTGTATTCACGTATTGACTCCAAAATGACGTAAATAAAGTCACAAAAATATGAGATCTTCATTTCAATATACATGCTTAATATTAGTAAATAATTTTATTGTCAGTCACTCACTGTCTCTAAAACTCAAGTACCCAGTAGAAATGCGTAATTCTAATTAATTTTCAATTATAAAATGATCTCAACAAGCTAAGCTTAACGCTAAACGTAGATATAACTAAATTTGATTGTAATGTCAAGAAAATTTTCACAATATTTATTTCTTTAGATTATCCCTATTATTAATATTATAAATGTGAATGTAAGTTTCTTACGCTTTCACGCGAAAACTACTTAACCGATAACCATGAAACTTTGTACACATATTCTTGGAGGGATTAGAAGTAACATAGGATACTTTTTGTAGCGAAAAAATGTTACATCTCTCGGGAACGCGGACGAAACCGCGGGGGACAGCTAGTATTGTATAATTAGCCTCTTACGTGTGTCAATGGCCTCATAATGCGTCAATTGTTCCATAGGTATATATTTTTCACTATGCGTAAGTAAATTCTTGCTAGTGATTAGCGGTTTTACCCGCGTTCTCGACGGGTCTAAGGACTTCTTGGATTATCAAAGCCTATATCACTACGGGAATAGTGTAGCTTTCTATCCGTAAAAAGTTATTAAAGATGAGTTTCCATATATTATTGTGTATTAGCTTACAAATAAAAAAAATATATACAGTAGACCCCCGGTAATCCGGCCCCTGTCTTATCCGGCGCCCCCTGTAATCTGACTTGCCAATCATTGTTGAATGTAGGAACTCAAACATTATTTAGGCAAATTTTCACTAATGTGATTTGTAGTTCAGGTAAACTGTTATAATTTTTATCTGTTATTTGTCGGATTACAAGGTCGGACTATAGGGGTTCTTAGGCATTACTCTATAGTCCGACACTGCCCCCCAAAACGTTTGTTGGATTACCGGGGGACCACTGTACATTTTATATACAACGTGTTACAAAATATCCCGTAAAAATATAATGAATTATCAAAGCCAACAACCCTAGTAAGCTGTCATGTCAGTGAAACAGATTATTTAACCGAAAGGCCTACGTACCTATTTTACCTAATAATGGTCTACTTTAATAGTTTCTCTATTTTTCTTTCATAAAAATCACTTTATTTTTTTTGGAGTATGTTATACAGCGTTACTACGGTTCTTAAATATTGTGAATGGATTCGTTATAAGGCCCCATTTAACCCTCTTTTCGGCTTTAAGGGTAGTTTTGTAATAACCTGTATACATATATATATGTATTTATAAATGTACAAACTTTACCTCTTTCCAATATTAGTATAGATATGCCTAGTCCTAAATGATAAAAAATGCATCCAGGAGCCATATTATTTACAGAGTGCATATATCTTCATTTCGAACGAAGTAAAAATGTATATCTCAGTGTCAAATACAGGAAAAAAAGAAGTGAGCAAGCAATAAAGGTTGTTCTGATGACGAGTGTTTAGTGACGCATACATTAACAATACCGGGAGATTGCCAATCTGTTGCCAACCTATACAAAACCGAGAAGGCACCTCAGGCACCTTGCTTTAAAGTCCAACTGCCGAAACTCACTGGGAGTGTGTGACTGTGTTTGGTAGTCGATTTGTTGCTCTTCGATCGTGCCACAGCTTCCTTACAATTCGAAATTCGAAGCTATTTATTTATTTTATGCCCTAAAAGAGTATTAATGGAAGTCAACGCTAGTGAAATTACCACAGGTTCGGAAGTCAGCCTTCAACTGAGAAGAACCGGCAAGAAATGTTTCAAAGTTTGTTTTTGTGTATCTGACATATTTGGCTATTTTAATTCGTCTAACAATATCAAAGTATGACAGTTATTCTTCACCGTTAACTTATTAGAATCATTTACAAAAGTCATTCGGACAAATTTTATTGATTCCCATAACCCTATGCATTAAATTGCGAAAATGAAAGAAAATATTTGGTACTTGATTATAATATGGCTTGCTATTATCTTTTTATGTTAACTAATCATACTGAGATGACATAGTAAAAATAAAAAATATATGTTCACCATAAATTTTTGAACAGGGTTCCTTTTAGATGACTTGGCTTGAACATAAATATTATGTGAGTTGAATGTAAGCGGAGTTGCATTATGGTAAGCTATAGCTGTAGAATTAAATAATTTCTGTTCGAGTTTGACAGGCCAGTTGGCTTGGTGGTTAGCGACTCTGATTGCCAAGCCGAACGACAAGGCTTCGATTCCCATCTAGGACAAACATTTGTGTGCATAAATATGTCTGTTTGTTCTGTGTCTGGGTGTAAATATCTATATCAGTATGTATTTAAAAAGACTTCTTCTCAGGATCCAGTTGGTAGCCTACTACTAGCAGTGCACTCGGCTTAACTTGGGATTAGGTAACAATGTGTGAAGAATGTCTTGGGATATTTATTTATTTATTTATTATGTGTCTGGGTGTAAATATATATATAATCATGTATTTAGAAAGGAAAAAAGGTGAAATTGTAGTAAATCAATTATCTGGTTTCCATGGTACAAGCCCTGCTTAGTTTGGGATCAAATGGCCGTTTGTAAAGAATGTCGAAGGATATTTATAATTATTATTATGAATTACTCGATTCAATTCGAAGACGCTATTGTTAATACAATTCTAATAAAGTAATGTACGTGTAGTTTATTGCTCAATTAATTATAATACATACCTTTTGTAATTAGTGTAAAACCATCCCTTGGCACATTCGGTATACATAGTGTTGTCAGTAATTACTTAATTACTACGTAGTTAATGTACGTATTTATGTTTCACGAGCCATCTTACTAAGGCTAAAATGTAGCCTTAATTATTTTGACGGGCCAGTTGGCTTGGTGACTAAACCCTGACTGCCAAGCCGCAAGTCATCGGTTCGATTCCCACCCAAGACAAATATTCTTGAGCGTGAACATGTCTGTTTGTTCTGTGTCTAGTTGTATGTATTTAAAAAGTAGTAAATCAGTTACCTGGTAGCCATTGTACAAGCAGTCATTTGGAATCAGGTAAGTTGTGTGAAGAATGTCGTGGGATATAATTATTTATTATATTTAGACAGGCCAGTTGGCTTGGTGGTTAGCGACTCTGACTGCCAAGTCGAAGTTCACGGGTTCGATTCCACCCAGGACAAACATTTGTGTGCATGAACATGTCTGTTTGTTCTGTGTCTGGGTGTAAATATGTATATAAGTAGTTTTTGTAGTATATCAGTTATTTGGTTTCCATAGTACAAGCTCTGATTAGTTTGGGACCAGATGGCCGTGTGTAAAGAACGTTCCGGGATATTTATTATTATTATATTATATTTAGTATTATGAAAAAGAAAATATGATGGCCAGCAATTTTTGAAATATAATTTATATTTCTTAAATTTAATATTGAAGCATCCATATACGTACCACACGGCATTGCACGGGCGTTTAAAAGCGAGCCCAAAGTGCTAACCACCGATTATCCAGATTATATGACCACTCTAAATCATCCAATACTTAGGGCCTTTCTTTGCGTTGCGATCCGGCCCAGTGTGAACTATGAACTAATAAAATTGAAGTATTGCCCTTTATCACACAAAAGGGTACCATATCTCGTTATATTCGGCCAACAAAAGAGGCTGTGTCGTAAAAATTGCAAATAAGCCGGATTTTATATGGACGGTTCCGACCTAATGAGATGGATGGCTAGAATTTATTATGGCACGTATGAGTTACGATATGAAACCGCTTTATCTTTTTACTGGTTTAGCTATTTATATAGAATAATAATATGATGTTAAATTTATATTGAAAGAAACAATTTTTTTTGTCATTCATAAACCATTTTGACCGGCCAATTGGGTTGGTCGTTAACGACCCTGACTGCCAAGTCGAAGGTCGCGGGTTCGATTCCCACCCAGTACAAACATTTGTGTGCCTGAACATGTCTGTTTGTTCTGTGTCTGGGTGTAAATATCTATACATGTATGTATTTAGTAAAATGAAAAGTAGTATATGTAGTATATCAGTTATCTGGTTTCCATAGTACCAGCTCTGCTTAGTTTGGGATCAGATGGCCCCAAGAATGTCCCAGGATATTTATTTATTTATTTTGATTATTAAAAAGTGTTTTTAAGTAAATCAGACAATTATGAGCAAAAACTGTAATTCTGCAAATATATCGTTCCAAATTTGATTACCTATATCGATGGATCTAATCGTAATTACTTATTTGATGATACAAACAATACTAATCAAATAAACCTGTTGTCAAAATTTCTGAACATTCGAGTGGCCTGAGTCTGCGGACAGCTAGACGATTGGTCGTGAAGTCTAGACAATCGTAAGTTGCCAATAAGCGCCCTTGTGTTGAAGAATACCAAGACGTTTGTTATGCTCGATTGGAATATGTTTGGAAAATTGGCTTTTGTCTGTGAGGTATTCTATTGAAGCCTGTGAAGAGAACATTTTCGTTAAATTAAATGTTGCTTTTTTATTCATTGTTAGTAGCTTCGTTTGTTTTTTAAAAAATATGTGGTTAAGACCCTTTCAATGATGCTCCGCCAAATTTTCCTAACAGGGTGGGACGCTTTAACAATATCATTATTAAATAACCGACAAATATATACCTAAGCTCATCACACACTCTTCTCAATATTATAACAATATTGGAAAAGTTCAGAATGATATGATAACAATATTAAAATAATACTAGTCAAATAGAAATATAAAAACTTATGTGAATTTTTATTGGAAATATAATCTTGGACAATTTGTGGTGTTTAGGTGACCTAACCAGATTTTGTTTGAGAAATACAACGCCACCTCATTGAAATCGACAATATTTATTATAATCATAATTATTAATAGTTAATAGGTACCTAATGAATCTGTTGTTTTTGAAAAGTCACGCCAAAAAGTCGTTAGCTACTCAAGCGCAATCAAGGAGTTTATTTTTATTGACTTGAAACTGCAGAAGGCTTTAACTTACAGGATGCAACAAAGTATGAGATAATAGGCCATGAGGTAACAAACGCATCCAGAAACGACATTAAAAAAAAAACTGAAGCCATACCTACAGACCGCATGTATTTCAAAATATTTTGTTCACAATTCAAATGAGACAATAGCTCTATGTTTCCAATTACCAACCAATGTGCAGTCAATCACGCGGCTGGCCGACAGTTCATTTCCACATCATATGCTGTAGCTCCTCACTGTTCTTTATGGCTTTCGTCGTGCCTACCTCTTATTATTTGTGGTTGAGAGAACGTAAGTTATTCATAAAACTCAAGCTTCTAGACCTGATGAGATATTTCTTACCTAGATGTGTATCAGAACATTGAACAAGTTTAGTAGCATGCAGCGAAAACAGCTATTAGTTATTGGTACTCAATAATTAAGCTCTCCCATAATTACATATCTAATTATGACTTGTTTATTTTCAGTTCTTTAAGGTTAGTTAAGCGATGATAGATCAGTTGGTTATGACGTCGAATGTCTATAACGAAATTGAGCTTTCGAAGTGAATAAAAATATCATAAAGAAGCCAAGGTAGGGTAGGGTACTTTGTGGTACCAACTCCTACCTGGCTGGGGTTATTGGAGTGCTCCGGTCCTGCACTTGAATAGCAGTCCATTCTAGGCGTTATGTCTTTACCACTAAAATAGCGATTATTGTATTTTTTTTAGTATTAAGTAGGGCGACAAACTAGCAGACGGCCCACCTGATGGTTAGTGGTCACCACCGCTAATACACATTGTGAAGTGTTAAGTCTGTCTATTTCACTGGCCCCTTACTTTTTAAACCGAAAGTTAAAAAACCACAGTAATACAATTACACTTCAGTTTCACGGCAGAAATAGGCTAGTAGTACTTCTCCGGACGAACTCAGCACTATGAAGCTCTACTATTCTATGATTGTAGTATAAGTAAATATGGTATCTTTCTTTTGTTTTTTATTTCCAATATTTATTGGTTGGAAGAAGAAAATAATCAAGTTGGAACGTGGGTTGGTAAACAACAATACTAATAGACTCATTGAATCGCAAAAAAGTCCGTTCAACAGGAACAATTCCGTCAACTGTAAGGTCACAACCTTCGATTTCCACTCTTCTACCCACACTAATATCCCTTAGAGTCCTGAAATATTCTAAAATACCCCGTAACGTCCTACATCATATTAGCTGCCATTTCAGAGACAAAGTTATTTTGTTTTGCTTCCTATTAATTTTTCCACAAAAACAAATATCATTTTTTAAGTTATAATGTTCAATTGCTGTAAAAAAAAAACATATAACCGTGTCCATGGATTCCTAAAAGGCTATTAATAACTATGACTTTCGTAGAACAGTAATATTCACACAGCAATGTGACATAAAACAGCAAAATACCTCAAGCGTAAAATACGCCTACGACAGTGCTAATTTTACACGTACAAGTGCCACTTTCTACACATTTTCTGGATTCAACAGTACAATTGACATGTACATTCTGTTTGAATAAAAAAGAATAACTACTTATTTTCGTCCATTCACTAAACAGCCACTTACTCGACAATCAACATGGAGAATAACGAGACAACATAACTACTGGAATTAGGTTAGCGGGTGTAACATGGATGGACATGTCTGCTTTTAGACCTAACTGAAGCATATTATTACAAGGTTGTGCCTCTGAAGGATAATACTTTAACTTTTTTTATGGAAAAAGTCTCTCGATTCGTTCTATTTAAATGCTTTTGTGATTTAGTTATTTTTAAAGCTTAGATATTTTGTAAATTTAACAAGCATTCCAATGGTTTATCAGATGGTAAGTGATAACCATCACATATAGTCATTAGCAATACCAAGAGATTGCTAATGTGTTGCCAACCTATAGGTAAAAAGCATAAAATACATTTTTAATTTTTATTTATTTCTCAGCCATATCTAACGTTTCGGCATATAAGGCACATAGATTTAATGGTTGAATAATATTACCTTATTATTAACATTGATTTATAAGAATAAAAAAATATATTAAATGAAAATTACAACACAATTCAATCATCATCCATTAGAACATTTGTAATAGTCCCTATGAAATTATATTTCATCACGATATCAATTACAAAATGTCAAGTAAATTGAAAATGTAAGTAGTCGAGTTAAGATTGATCCATGAGATATTCATTTTTTGTATTATACAATAAACATCTCATAAATAAATTCAATAAAAAAACTCATGACCAGAATACTGGCATCTGTGCCTTTACCATGAGTTTTTAACGTACGTACTCGCTAGCGACGGCGTAAAACATTTCTATGGCAACTGTGTACACCGCCACTAGCGGTCACCTAAAGATCTAAAATCGGTAGTATGAGTCGATCGAGTTCGATGGTCGTTTACTCGCCAGTGACTAAAGTAAGTTTCGATAGCAACTCATGGTAGAGGTACTGGTGTTTAATTGTAACAGACTGACGGCAACAGAGTTTGGTTAAGGATAGTAGACAGCCGAAATAGCACCGTGCATATTTCCGATTCTACTTGTACTTAGTCAGGATCTAACTAAACTCTATGAAATATGACAGTAGTGGACATCAGTCAGTACCTATTTTCGTATACTCATAAACCATTTTGATTATACTGGGACAATCTTCACATGAGATAATCTTAAAAATAAAGCCGGCCTTAAACTTTGACAACCCGATAACCTATATACTAAATATAGTATTTAAATACATACTTGTATAGATAAAGAGTCAAAAGGCGATGTGAAAGAGAAACTTTCAATTAGCCACAACATATCGGAATGACCGATGAACCACTGCCTAGTTGTGTAACTCTCTGAATCAATGTGGAAGCCTATTTGATAATATATTGATGGTTCGACGCGCGAGCATTATGGGACAACAGTCGTAGGACCGTCAATGTATTACAAAATTGACTGCAACTGCGTGTGCGTTTACACAATTTCCTTACAGTACCCCTATCACGAACGTCTATCTTATCGAGTGCGCAAAAAAACAATGTAATGGAAAATTGAACATAGCGCAACGTCACTGTGTGCGCGGTTTGCAACTTTACAAACAAACCAGCTTTTTACGTGCAATCAACAGATAATAGCTGGTAACGATTAGCAATATAAACTCTCTTTGTTATTAATTAGTATACTGCAATAAAATCTCATTGCCTTAAGAAAATAATATAGAAATTGAGATCATTACTTCAATTAAGCAAAGTGGGAGGGAGCTAACCTACATTCATTTCAATTGTTGCGTGTGACTGAATCACCAATTAAAAACTACTTTAGAACATTTATACAAACGACGGTCTTCTTCATTAATGAACAATTAATGATACTTGAGATACCTCTCATATTCTAACTTATAACATTGAGCTTTATTGAACGTCTTTGTTCTCTTACTAACTCTTCAAATTATTGCAAGAGCACTTTAGTACCTATATTTATTATGTCAAACGGTGAAATTACAGGCATATGAGACTTAACAACTTCACGTCTCAGGGTCGACAACGCATTGGCGATGCTCCTAGTGTTGCAAATGTCCATAGGCGGCGGTGACCACTTACCATTAGGTGGACCGTCTGCTTGTTTGTCGGCCCAAGTGGCATAAAAAAAAATGTCAGATGGCTGATGAGAATTTACACGGTCTACTTGATGGTATGTGATTGCAGTCGCTTATGTAAATTTGTAAATGTTTAAAATAACTTGAGAGCAAATCATAAATGAACTATAATTATGTTGAAAACTACTACGAACCAATGGTAGTTCATCTTAAGAATAAAAATCTCATTAAATCACAATAAGAAGAAGTTTCTTACGAGTCTGCTATGATTTTAAAAAGTATTGACAATTCCCTTGCGTTGCAGAGGGGTTTATATGAAGGTGAACAAATCGTGTTGGGTCGTCAGCTTGTTTGCTTTTCTTTTTAAATGTCAAATATTCTCAAGTTCTTTACTAATCATTAGAGAAAATTGAAAAGTTAAAAGTTTACTTTAATTTGAGAGTCTGATAGAATTTCCAAGTTCATAAAATTCTTAGGAATAACCGTTGACTTTAGTAACTAATTTAAACAGTTTATCGTCTCAAATTATTTGGAGTTTGATAATAATAAAATATGATCGAGTTTAAATGCCTATTCCTTAATTGTTAAGTAACTTGAGTAAGTAATTCAAATATCTTATTCTTATCGTTCTTGGTGTATGAAATATTTTTGAGTAATACCTACCAAAATTTCCGAAAAGTTCAATGTTTAAAGTCACTACAATATTTGCTAATCGTAGTACCATTCAATGATTCAAAACATCGTGATAACTACTGAGGAAATTACAAGCATAACAAATAACTTTCATTGGGCGCGATAAACATTGTTCCTTCAAAGCTAATTGAAAGCGTCCTCAATCGGCCACATTTGAGCTAATCAAAGTCAACTAAGCATGACTTAGCGTAAACTAACCGATAATTCAGATGTACGGTGCAATAACTTCCAGCACAGACGCTGCGGCCATTTCTACAGATAATCCGGATTCCAACTAAAACTTTCCTATTGAAAACTGCAAACTGCGCGGCTGCATGCGACAACCCCTAATTAGGAACTACATTGAAACTGTGACTGGTGTCGTTATTATATATCTAACTGTTAGTAAACGGTCAGATAGTCAGCGTAGAATTACTGTCTTTTCACAGTTGCAAGTTAGCCTCTCTTTAAGCATGTTACAGAATTGGATATCCTCAATCGTAATCGTCTTCTTTATACTTTTTTCTTAGCTCACTTTAAGTGGCTTATTAGATTGGAATAAATACACAATTATTGTATTGCCAGTCTCTTCTTTTAGCATGTGACGTGTTTCACCCAAATTGAGATATTATGTAACTTTCTAGATATCTCAGGACGCGTGTAAGATATAGGTACCTTACACATTCCATTGTTTTGAAGAAGCTAACGAAATAGTAACTCAAAGTCTTTATCTTGAACTTCATAATTGTTCAGTATTACCGAAAAAATAATATTAGTAGTAGCCATTGCTGTATTAAAATATTGCAAAGCAGCAATGTAAGCAAAGCAAAAGTAATTTCGCAGAATATCGACAGTTAACAACATTGTCTGCAGGTCGCCCAACAATTTTATGCAAATTATAGGTCATAGGAAGTTGCAAAGAATTATAGTCGATACTTTGTATGCAGTGGCTAAAGTTGAAGGAGTGCTATTTATGAACGGTATTGATTCCGGCCTAGATTTTGCAATAATGATGGAAACCCTCATTAAATATTGATTCGTTTGACACGACAAAGACGAAGGACGATTCATCAAATGTGGATGTGACATTCTTATTAAATATGTAGAATAGAAGGCTTTTATTCAGATCAAAATATAATCATGTTTTTTAAAAGCTTTATTCCAGAACATGTGACAGTATACACAGTACACGTGATATAACTCAATTAAAATTGTACTTAACAATAAAAAATATTAAAAGCTTTTTGCCTTTGTTCTTTAGAATTCCGGCTAAATCAATATTTCGAGTAAAATTTTTATTTTTGTGATAATTCTGAAGCTTAAATGAGTTTTAAATAGGTTATCTCTATTTTTACATTTCATATTTCAGTAAAATTAACCCTAGAACTATATTGCTTAAGAATCTACATTATTCCTCATTTATTTTTTGAGTAACAGTAAGTTTTGACAGCTGCTTTTAGACCCAGCTCCCCTTTAGATTTTGTGTCTCAACGCTATGACGTCATTTACTTAGGTGCGATTGTGGTCAAACACAAACCTATCTAAGTAGAATACTTGGAATATCTACAGTATTCTCGGTGGACTTTACGTTGTGGTCTCTCAAAGACACTTCGTCCCTATATTTAACTTTTGTTTGAATATCCTCATTCATTTTACTGCTAATCTCAACTGTAGTAATTTCACCATCTTCATTTTTTTTGCCAGAAAAGGCTCCACCACATGACACTAGAGACAGCAATTTAAATAATATTATAATAACCGAACATCATGGAAATATGGTTCATAATACTAAAGGTTACGAACTTAACAATGTACACAAAGGAGAACAGTTCCGACAGTAGCGAGTCGATGGAACAATTCCGCGACCGCGGGTCAACCAAACCATTCAAGAAACTTTCTATTGCACTCAGCAAATAAGTCGGGGGCAGAGATACTAATTAGTACATTCGGTGGCGCGTACCGACAAAAGGGCGAAGTTTGCGATTGCGACACTATAACGAGCAATGCTTTGTGTTCAGTTCTATTTTGTTCGCCGTTTGCTTGGATTTAGACGGCAACATTGTAAAGGTGTGTTAGGGCCATTGTTATTGTTACGTTTCCTGAATTTGATCAATTTTGTACGTGTATTCGGTTTTTTTAGTTCCAATGAATCTTTCGAACTGAAATTCGTTTCATTAGCAAATTAAGATCGGGATGTCTTAAATTATCCACGGTAAGCTTTAATATATGATACAAAAGTACCACATTCCGTCTATGATATAATATTTTAAGTTCCTACGTGACATTGTATTGTCACCATCTCTCAGTACATAATCGTGGGCTACAAGTAATCATTATCATTAATTTTACTATGCCCTACCCGAGTTGAACCTAGGCCCTCCGGATATCTAGCCCATTTCATTTACATTCATTTTTCATTTTCAGCTTTATTCCACTCAACCACCAAAACAAGTTCACTTTATTGTATTTTGGTTTAAAGACAGGATATCAATAAAACCCTGGGAATATTTCCTGACACGATTCAACAAAACGTATTGAGATAATTTCAAAACTAAAACAAGCTCACTGACAGCAGCTCCCTTTACCACAATCTAAAAAAAAAACGAAATCCCATTCAATTTCACACCTGGTTTGTTCCCTCTACGTCCCAAGTTTCCTATGGGATCTAGAAACGTGTCGGTACCAGCGGTGTCGGGTGTCAACTAATTAGTGCATGCGTTGGCGCGGAATGAGTGACGATGGAACGAATGCAAAGGTGTGGAGTGAAACGGTACGTTGACAATTCGGGTGGCTGACGTTTTGAAAAAAAAACCTATAGCAATAATGACAGATTCTATAGAAGCCGGTAAAAGCAAATAGGAAACGTCAGAAAATACTCAAATACCTTAATTTTATGTTATCTAAACCCCTCTATTTTTGATCTAGTAAGTATCTCAAAATAAACGGATTACCTAAGATTATAATTTTAATACAAAACTACGATATTAAGTCTATACAAAATACACGTGCACTCTAATGATAGCTATCATTAGTTACGCTCCTATAATAAATAGGGTTCGGCACACAATGAAGATTCGCGAATCACGCTCAAATTGTCACTAAAGCGTTGATAATTCGACCACATGTATTATTCACAGAAAATAATAAAAATCAATAATGGAACACAGACTACAAGATAACCCAATGAAGGAGTGATCGAAATAGCAGTGAGCAAAAACATTGTCAAGGGGTAAAATGTACCACTATGATGAGGGTTGAATTGAACACTCTCAGAATGACGCAGAATTAGGGTAAAGGGGTCAATAGTGTGCCAGATAAAGATGGGCTGCAACAAATTGTGCGCTCTCCAACCTTTTGTTAACGGTCCCCAGTGTACTTAATTGTGCTTTTGTAAGCCGTTTGGGACCGTCCTGTGATTGGTCAACTTCATCTGGATTTGAACTGGGACTCAAATAATACACAGCGCGATGAAAGGTCATAGATTTTCTCATTACGTGTGTAAGTGTAATAGGCTAATATCGAAGCTATATTTGATATGTCAAGGTTCAATTTGTGTTGAACATTAAATGTAAACACTTATTACCTTTGGTGATTTATTAACTGGAGCTATTAACAGCATTCGTAGAACTTATAAAAAATAAAATGATCTAAGTAAAAAAAAAAAAATCTGCTTTTTTTTGTAAATCATAAAAGCTTGCTTCTTCATGCGAAAAAAAAAATATTGTTATTTAGTAATCATATACTAGTTCCATTAAACTTTAATTTGACCACTAGGGTCCATACCACCACGTACCATATAAATAAAGCTTATAATGGTGTATGATTTTGCAGTAAGATTTTTTCTTCACGGCATATTGCTCTCTTTAAAATATTTTCTTTCATAAATGAGATCCAAAATCGGATACACTTCTGTGAGTTGACCTTCATAAGTGCTTAAAGACCAAACTGAAGAAATTCCTATTAGAGGCTCACAATTCTTTAAGAAATGTTATTAAAATACATATTTCTTAATGGCAAATTGTATATTTAATAGCAGTAAGTGTGCCTACACACACACATTTACATTCTTACACCTACAAAAGGTCAACGTAGATTTGGTTTGCGTACACTGTTATTTTGAATAATTGAAAATTTAATTTCGTAACTTCCCAATCGTCGAGTTGTTAGAGATACAAAGCTTTAAGCTGTAATTGAGGAGAAAGCTAACACTTAAATTGATTTACAAAAATGATTCGATTATCAAGTCCAACGTTTTTATAACACTTTATTGAATAACCGTTTTATGATATGTATTAATGATGTTCCGCTTTCTTTATTGAACAATTTTACTGGAGATAATGCATTAATTTATCGATATTTTTTTAAAGATTATGATACTAATTTATATTGAAGATACCAATCATACCAAATCATAATAATCAGGTCCAGATACCTTTAAAAATGTACTTTTGTTTCCGTGATTTTATATTATTTGACTCCACCTAACTCTATAGGATTAATCGAAACACGTGCGAATCCAATAAAAATCCTTATCAAGGTTACTTTGCATACACGTTTTATCCTATTAATATCTCAATCGACACCCTCATCATATACCCCGCAATGACCACATTTGAGTGCTATCAGAGCATATCATTCAAGTCTCGACAGTTCCGTGGCTAACGTACAATCGTATTAGTACACGCCTCAAAAACGGGCTTTCAACGCGAATCTCCATCCTAAATAAACAATAACAAGGAGGGGACCACAGCATTTAAACGATCTCCAGCGGCTCAGCTGACAGATTAGCTCGCCCTATTAGCAAATTTACATTTGCACACCGAAGTTTTTTTTTGATTCTTATTGACAATATGATAAAGTTGAATTTGGAGATTTATTTACTTTTGGTAATGAAAAAGTGTGTTTGTTTGCTGATGGGTTAGCCTGATAGGTGCTTATAGAGTTTTTAGGAGACAAAGGGGTGGAAGGCCTGATTAAACCACGTGTTAATGTACCCTGCGGGCAATGAGGTACTACATAGATTTTTAGTTTACCCTTTAGGCTATAATTGAATAAAAGTGGTGCAGTTATACTTATGTGGCAAAATATGAATTTGATGGAAAATAATAAAAGTTATATGATTATTTTTAGATTCATCTCCAAAACCGGTTACGATTTTATTTTCTACTTACAAATTATAAAGAAAGTACCTATACATTAATACTTGTGACAAAGCGGCATTCGTTTCGCCTTTTTAAATGCAGACTTTTTAATTTCAGAATTTTAGCTTTTTCACGTAGTAAAGAAATTTTCATGATTGGAATCAATGAAAACAGAATCAAACATAAAATCAATGTAGTGAATAGGCAGGTGGCATATAGTAAATGCAGAAGCCTTACTGTATTTTCTTCTCTTTGAGTTGGAAGAAAAGATTATATTAAAGCTCTGAACAACATTGACGATCTCGCAACAACAGAAGTTGCAACAAACTTGAAGCACGATGAATTTAAAATCCGGTGCAAAATTTCACAGCTATGTATTGAAAGCGTTACTCGTTAAGTTGGCAAGATCCTCGTGGGACAGAGAGCATATGCGTCCCGTTATAATTAGCGAACAATGTTTGGCTTTAGCAAATCCCTTTGGGGCGTAAATTAAGAGATTCCACTCTCCGGACAGCTTACAGATACATTTGCGTTAAAGCTCCTACGTGGACACAAATACTATAATGTTTGCGCATATATATCCAGTATTTACTTGTCCTTGTTAAAGGACGGGTATTAGGTCCCGGAGATTGTTAATCTTTGAAATTATTCTGTAATTTGTTTTGGTTGGCCGTATTTGTATCGCTCATAATATCGCTAACTGAGTCATCTTTGAAAGTACTCTTATGTTTTGCAGTCAATTTATGGAGACAGCACCATTTTTACAAACTATAGCACATTTTTCAAACGTGTGTGCAAGTTGAAGGATCGTTATCGTTATTGAATTAATAAGACCTTTTAGTAGTATATACATAGTAAGTTATGATATTGTGGAGTTAAAACTACCGTATAGTATGACTCAACAGTTACTCAACCTTGCATATCAGTCGAGATAAAACGAAAACTCATCCAAAAGACACAGTAACTTATTCATAAAAGAAGTTGTATTCAGAGACATACAAGGCCTTAGGATGTAGCTTAAAAATTAAACTACAGCCTAATTAACTACGCTTTAGTTCTGAAATGCAAAGTAAGCTTTTAGGAGCACTTAAAAATTTATAAAATCCGAAGCCTTCACCTATTTGCTTTGCTGAGGGTATTCCTTCAGATTTATGAACATCCACATTTCGTCTGTCAACGTTTACACACGTAATCTTGTTTGAATATCATCTGGGCTGTCCGCTGTTATTTGCATATTTCTATTATTGTCGTCAGGGTCTATAGCACCCTCGTTCGTTCCAAAATCAACACGTGGTAACCCAGATAGGTTATTGTGGTTGCGAATTGTAATAATGATATTGTCACAATGAGAGGCGGGTTAATTTATACGGTAAAAAGTGATATGGGAAATGCTTTGCGTTTGATATTTTTCGCCTTTGAAGTTTTACTTTTGATCCAACAAATTAAATTCCAACGGATATTTTGTTATCTCAAAGGTTCATGCACGCTTTATCACAATTCTCATGCTATAAATTACGGACTAATTACTCCAAATTTCTGATTATTACCTGCTTTTAAATATGGCGTAGGAATTTATATTTGTAATTTAAGAAAAAACGTAATTTTAACGATGAATTTCATCTCTAACTTTTATCTTTAGAGATCGAACGTGCTCTTTTGCAAATTAAAAATGTTCGTAATTACGGAAGTAAAAATTCTAATGAGCTCCTATAAGGAAATGACGATCGACAGATGCCTGTCGAACTTTTAATTAATTATACTTTTTTATAAATCTGTATTAATTTCTCAACGTTCGGCGTGAACAAATAAAGAACAAGACTGCGATATGTTCATTAACATATTTGGAATTCCGCTTACTCCATTAGCCAGATATTTTAATTGTTTGTAGTTCGCGTCCCTTCTGAAACTTTGCAGCTGTGTTGCACCTACCGCGTTGGGCTATTTAAAGACAAATTGCTTTTAAACTGATGACTGTTTCCTTATATTTTAAGTTTAATTTTTATTTCTGAATTTTGTTTCTGTTTCATATCAAAATTTCAATACAATAGTGATAATATTTTTTTTGTATTTGATAGTTAAGTGAAATAATATACCGATACAAAATCTGTAGAATATATTAATATAAATATGGATTAATCAGCTACACTATATATCGTAGTAATCGATGAATAAATATCACCTTAAAGACAATTTTAGGATATGATAATGATTAAAACTTGTTCACTCACAACTCATTAACATTTCATTGTTTTTTGTCCAACAAACGCGATAACGGAACGGACATTTATTTTCTTAAATTTAACACCACAGCCATAATTCACATTATCTAATCAAACGAACCCTCAACAATTTCACGGGTATTGTCTGCACCCCGAGTTCCAGTATCAATCCATACATTATATTCAAATGATAATTCAATAGCGTTGTGATTTCTGACCCCGAGTTATGCGGGGTCGAGATAAAATATATCATAATCCATATAGGCATAAAATTATTCCTTAACGGCTCACATGGGGCAACCTATTTGAGCTGAATAATTTATGCCATCATAGATAAAGTCTATGAGCTTTGGAGATTAGCGGCAAGAAAATTTAATAGAATATGAAATTTATGTGCGGTCTGTTATCGCTAATGTGACTGGTCGCGTGGCCGTCGCTCAGCAAGAAGTATTTTAATTTGATAACGATACATTATAAAGACAAAATAAAATTATAATTTTGTCAAAAAACAGTCACACCCTATTTTAAACATAATTTACTGCCGTCGAATAAAACCACTAAAGAATCATCCGTGAGAATTGTATATGAGGGTTCAGAGCGAATAAATGTACCCTGCATTTTTAAATATAACAAATACACAACACATTTAATATTTGACGCCTGTAAATAATTTAATAACTATCCAAAGTATTTTTATTATTGAAACGCCTAGGATTGGTTATCTTTCATTTCGCAATGACAACATTAATGTCTCTTATATTATTTTTAAAGCTGTTGTACAAACGGATTTCATATTTGTGGACGAAAAGCAAATAGAACAAACTGGGACAAAGCATTATGGTGCTTCTGTTCCAGAATATTTGGTTACTGAGTAAACACGTAACCCATCAACTTAACTCTCGGGTTACGGTTAAGTGAGTCGTCGGCCACCGCAGAATATTCCATTAAATTGTTTTCTTTGCTAAACACTATCCGTCTTACACAATCCAACACAAATAATAGCCCTTAAAGCCCTGGTACAAGATAAAGGCGGACTATGACAAGCAGTTGAAAGAAACGACAATTATGTTTAAGTAAAAGTCAATTAAACAGTTGACAATGCACCGGAATCATAGACAATGAACATTGTACTGACTTCATTAATAGTAACAACATGTTTTAATAACATTTCAGCTTACGTAGTTAACAATCATCTTCTACTTGACTTCCTATTTCATTATTTAACTATTGCTATTCAATTATGTTTATAAAAAATATATTCTTTTCACACGACTATTTGGTCTCAAACTAAGGAGAGCTTGTAAAATCGAAACCAGATAACAGACATACTTCATTTACATTTTATTCTTTTAAATAGATACTAAGATAGATATATAAACCCAGACACAGAACAAACACAATGTTTGTCCTGGGTGCGATTCGAACCCACGATCTGCGGCGTAATCAGATTTCAATTAGTGTTTATTTTTAATGCGAATGCTTGTGGACGGCTGAATGTTTCTTAATAATTTTAATTTTCGTTAATTCTTTTTTTCACCATTCACCATTTCCGCCGTGAAGCAGTAGTGCAATTGTATTACTGTGTTTCGGTTAGAAAGGTAAGGGGGCCGGTGAATTTACAGGCACATGAGACTTAACAACTTCACGTCTCAGGGTCGACAACGCATTGGCGATGCTCCTAGTGTTGCAAATGTTCATAGGCGGCGGTGACCACTTACCATTAGGTGGACCGTCTGCTTGTTTGTCGGCCCAAGTGGCATAAAAAAAATTAATACTAATTATAGTATAGTATAATATACTTTTTTCTAAATGCATACTCGTATATATATTTACAGCCAGACACAGACATGTTCATGCACACAAATGTTGGTTCTGGGTGGGAATCGAACCCACGATCTGCGGCGTGGTGGGTCGCTAACCACCAAGCAACTGGCCCGTCGATTTTTTTGGTATTAATCTACATATTTTAATGGAAACATATTTAAATCAATCTTTTTTCAATCAATATTTTCCTTCAAATCCTGTTTTTACTATTTTGTTTAGTCCTCAAAAACCCAAGACGAGTAAAATTAAATGTAAAACTAAATAAACAATTTGTTTAAAACTAAGTAATACGAAACCCATTTACGCAAAAACTTTCTCAAACGAAATATTCCACCAACTCTCTGTAAACGAAGAAATGACGTGTTCTAAAAGGAGTTATGGAAATTTTTGAGTTGTCCCCGTAAAGGATATTATGAATTCAGTTCAATTTTACTCTTCCGCCTCAACAGATGAAATGGGTTAACGATCAGAATGGTTTTAATTAATGTCATCACGGTTGAGAACACTGAAATGGCTCTTACAAATGCTATAAATAGAGATGATCAAGTTATGACGACCATAAACTATTTGACATAGTTACATATTACTACTTCATAAAAATTATCGTGCTTATGTTGTCTTTGACGTATTACAACACGCAGGATTTATAGTTTTTTGAATTTGAGCTCTAAGTTAGTGTAATAAAGTATAATTGAACACATATTAATGTGTATCGGCATGCTATAAAAAATTTACTTACCTACCTCTTTAACTAAAACATTATGTAAATAAAGAAATATAAATACTGAATATGTTATTATAACACGCCAATAATAAAAATAATCTGCTTTCTATGTCCAAATTTAAGCTCAGACTAGATTTCCGTTCGATTCTTCTTAATACCTCCAAGGTCCAGAGGAATTCTTTTATAAACTACATTACTTTTACTTCTTTTATTTCTTCCGAAATCTATCAAATCTATCTTGCTATCAAAATCCTTTTTAGAGTACAGAGTATAGCCTATAAAAAACTATCACTCAGTCAGTAGTTAAAATTCACGGTATATAAAAAAAAATCAAGATAAAATCTGGTTTAAAGATTGCATATATACAATCTTTGAAAATTACGTGAGCTAATGAATTCATGGCCATAAAAATGACACAAATTACTTAAAATGATGATAGTTAGAGTTAATATAGAACTTTATTTTCTACACTGAGTAATTAATTAGAATCAAACATTCTCGAAAAATAATTAAAAACTAATTTACTTCCATTAAACACTAACAGACAGGATGTCACACATAACGTGAACGACTATAATGAAAACTAATTTTATCAGTTCAAACGATCAGAAAACGTTAAGATCAGTCCAGATAAGGTTTAGATGATCAACAATATTCATTATTCGATGGCACAACAAGAGAAGAGAATTGGTTCGTTAACTCAGCTTCACAAGGGCTAATTGTTGCAAATGGTTGCCGGTTAAATGACAATATAGAAGACATTACGGCACTGGGAATGCACTTGTTGTATCTAGGACATTATTATTCGCAATGTATACGTGGTAAATTGGATTAAATGGTTCCAGCGCTGGATTGTATTATTGCAGATATAGTTCTGTACCTCGTAGGATTAGATGAAATTGATAGATCTAGATTATTCTTGCTCCAGTACCGGGGTTAGGTTTGTCGTTAATAATAACATACGTTTTAAAATCAAAGGATTACGTTGCCTTTACTTTTGTCATGTTAAAGCATTTAACTGATCAAGATACTAATTTTCAAACCTTCATTGCCAACTACAAAATGCTGAAATATTATGTTTGTTAAGTTAATTGGAAACATCAATCTCTATCTATATCAAATTTCGAGTTCGCAACTTCAGACGGATATAATTAGTAAGAACTTTTCCTATCTATTAAGTCTTAATGCTTACAAGGTTTTAATCTTAAATATTGTAGGGTGACTTGAAAGAGATTTAAGGAAAGGACCATTGAAGTTTTCAAGAGCAATTTACTTAATATACTGAGAACGAAACATCAATATTGGAGAAAGGGTAAGTAAAATAGAGTCTGGCAAGATAATCACGACTTAAAAAGATTAATTACTTGATGGAAGTTATATTTGGGGAGCATTTAAATATTGGATGTTTCTGACAGTGTTTGTTTTCTTGTTCCTACAGATCATTACTGATAAAACAACTCAAAACTATTATAATAACTATGAGCTCAAATTGTAGTTGAATACATAAAGTAAGAATTTACAGAACTTTAACGATATAAAACCATTTCCATTCAGTTAATACATTTTATTGCAATACAAGTAGTTCCATTTGCTTTTAAACAATTATTTCAAGCACTTGCAACAACATTATCAAGACGAACATTAAGTTCTTTTACGATTAAATAAAAATACCGGTTCTAAAAACAATCTTCGAAATTATCTGTTTTCTTAGCTACCAAGCAATATAATCCCATCTCATTATTGTGGCCGACTCAAACCCGTTGCAAACAATCTAAGAGACATTTTTTCAATTATCCTCCAGCCACCGCGAATGCAATCAGATTTTCTTTTTACGCATGCCTTGTAATTTTAACGTTTTCTTTATTTTTAGGTAATGCGTCGTCTACAGAATGCATTAATTTGTGGTTAAGGCTTATGTCGTTGCTATTATCTGTTGTTCTTGCAAAGTATAAAAAGTCTTGATTATTTTTTATTATTCTTTGTGTTTTACCAATTTATTATGTGATGATGGTTAAAGTTTTGCGTAAAATACTGGAAATAAGCTCATCAATATTTCAAAAAGTTTTTCAGTATGGCAATATTTAATGATCATAATGTTCTTTGTCTCAATGACTAAGCACGGATTTTGTTTATTAATACTCGGCAATTTACAGCTAAATCTAATATTGAAACCAAAGTAACCGAACGTTATATAGGATCAACCAGCAATTAATCTACTGAGCGCGACATCTACCCGCGAGCGTTCAAAATTGGCGGTATTTTGTACTCTATTTGTGTAATAAAACACGAATACACATAAAGATTAATGGTTAGTCCATAAGGCACTATAAATCTGACTATATCGTGTCTTGTAACTATTCATAATTACTGATATCGACTTCTTTGTGCTTCGAAGCATGCAAATGTCCCATCGGCATATTTATAGGGTAGCGGGAAAGCACAAACCAACCGCTTTCCTGCAACTTTCTTTAGACACAGTGTTCTTATTAAAATGGTATTTTAACGATATTGTTCAATAGTTTTAAATATATTTTTCTTCATCCAGTTTAAACTCACATGTACTCGTACGTTTATTACTTAAGTTCAGATGTACTCTAATTTCTGTCCACTTTATTCTTTATATCTGCTTAGCATAATTTTTATTAATTTCAAATCTACATAATGATATCGTTGAACAAAAAAAAATATTATAATTTATCCAATGACTAATAGGTAAAAAACTACTACAAGGCACAAAAAAAAACTTAAACTTTTTACAAAGGCGGTACAAAACAAACGAGAATCATAAGCACACTCTTAATATCTCGTGTTTCCAAGAACGAGACACAGCGTCACTCGAGTATGTTGAAGAAACCAGACTGCAAGACGACCGGCTCACACTCCATGTTTTACGATAACTTGTAATTAATGTCGTTGCATAGTGCTTTATTGTGCCGAAGTTTGTCGGCTGCCTAAATTACGAGCCAACACCGTCGCGTGAGTTCTTCAACATAAATTAATATGAAAAACGTGTCAGTGCCTGCGTTATTAAATCTCTACGGTGTCAAACATTGAGCTTCTATCTAAAGATATGAGTCTGGTTATGACGCCGCTACAAATTGTAGAGATTTATGAAGTTATGCGTGATTGTTTATTGTTGGAATTTCTATGATTTGATTTGTGGGTTGTAATGTATTTAAATTAATGATCACAAATATAAGGACTGGAGAAATAACGTGTTCTATTTTAGTTTTCATAAGTAGCAACATTTATAAAAAGAAATGAGTACAGAGATGACTAAGTCAAAGCATGATAACACAATAATATATCACCAACATAATTAAAATCAAACCGCACTTTTATAAGTTCTCATCAAACTCAAAACACGTGTTATTTACTGCAAAGTGGGCCAACATTCATACAGCTGCCAAACAGATGCCACAACTGGGTATTATTATAGCAAAATACAAACCGCTAACGGCAAACATTGTCATAATATGAACATCCCCTGGAAAGCGCCCAAAGCTATTCTTTTATAGCAGATAATAAACCTCATTTGTTCAAACTTCACACTTGAGACATGAATGACCGTTCTCGAAACCCGAATGCACTAAGGTATTATCATTATTATTATTTTAGTAGTTGTAGAGCTCTTAGTATAGAGTTCGTCCGAGGAAGTAGGTACTAACTACATATGTATTTGCACCGTGAAGCTGCACTAATGAAGTCTTCACTTTTACCGTACGTCACATACATCTTAAGAAGCTCTAACTGTGCCTGCATCTTCGTACACGTGATAATATTCATTTATTTCAAAACATCTTTATTTTACGTAATCCGATTTTGTTGATATAAAAACTATAGCCCTAAGCCAGGTTCCAGTTTCCTGTGAAAAAAATCATTACAATTCGTTTAGTAATTTAGCGTGCGATTATCGTGTTCAAAAAGACAAGCAGACATACTGACAAAGTAAGCAAAAATGGTCTTATTGTATTCTGTTACACGCCCTATATCTACCGCATCAATGTAGAGAAACAATGGTTCTACAGTTTATAAAAGTATAGAAAATGTACAGAAGAAGATAACAAAGTCTAAAGAAAATACGTTTCTTTATGTTATTCTACACTACAGAGCAAATGATTTGGCTCTTTTATTTCTAACTAGAAAATAGTCTATTTCAATGACTATTTTTAAAGGTAAAGCTTTGACGGTTTAAAATCTGAGGATTTTTTTTTTGGGTATTTCCCGAGCGTTTAAAATCAAAAGTAAAATTATAAAGCTATAAATCCCCACATCCATAATCTCCAAAAAAACCTTATCTAAATCTCTGAACTCCAAACATGTTTTAAATATATTTTTATTAACATTAATCTTATTAGTCGACAAGCTATACAGAATTGGCAATTTATATCTGAAGTTGATAATAAATTTAACGGATTTAACGTATTTGTTTCCAGACTCCTACGCATCCTCGGTTGGCGATAGCTTAATGATTGTCACCTAGTTAATAATAGTGTCTTAATATGGAATTATGTGTTTATATTTGTACGAACAAAATGTTAAGCAGTTTTTTATTTTCTTTTTTCGGTATTTAATATTGCAATTTTTTTGGTATTTAAAACAAAAATATTTCCGCGCCTATAATTCCTGAAAGGTCGATGGTCTGGCGAGATATACATTTTTACTTTTTTTAACGAACTAAAATGGTAATTATTTAATCAGGTAATTAGAGTGATATATATAGTCCGTACTTTATAGCATGTAACATTATTTGTAATACAATTTCACATCTTTGCGATTGAGGTGAATTAGCTCTCCATATTTATTTTTACAAAATCTTCGCAATATAAAATGAAAAACATAAAAAAATGAAGTGATTTAGTATGTAAAAATGTACCTATTTGCTTTGCTAATGGCGTTCAATTTATTACATCTATGAATACCCTGACTTTATTAGGCGCACGCCCAAAAATCCTATTTACTTTAACGTTATGCTAAGCGGATTAAATAATATTTATGAGGAGTAATGTTTCCGTTTCTTTGTTATTTTCATAATGTCATCATTTTACTGGTTGACAAACAACACTGTGATACATATAAAACGATTTAGAAACTTATTTCACCCTACATAAGATTCAAAATAGAAAGACAAGCTGTGTCACTTCTATTAGAATAATAAAGTCCTATTAGAATAACAACTTTAGGGTTAAAGCCAACTAAGGAAACCATTTGATACCTTTAAACGATTTGGCTATCACCTTTACCCAAAAAAATATATGTAAGGAACCAGCGAGCAATATATTAAAGTTTTTATGACACAAAATAGATTATTTTAACAAAACTTGTTTATAATATTACCCAAAAAATATGCCTATTCTATAACTGAGTAATTAAAAATGTAATGTACTGTGTTGTGTAGTGTATTTTATTAAATTAACATTAGTTTTTAAGTTACATTGTTACTAACAAAAATATGGACATGGTCTGAAATAAATGTTTATTATTATTTAACTAGGTAAACTATAGGTTTGGAGACCCTGACTGCCACGCCTCCTATGGTCATGTCTGTTTGTTCTGTGCTTAAGTATGTATTTAGAATAACATATTCTCCTTACCATATATATAAGTATGTATTTTGAAAAAAAAAAGTAGTATATGTAGTATATCAGTTATCTGGTTTCCATAGTACAAGCTCTGCTTAGTTTGGGACCAGATGGCCGTGTGTAAAGAATGTCCCAGGATATTTATTATTATTATTATAGTACATACAAGCTCTGCTTAGTTCGGGATGAACGAGTGTAAGAATGTTCCTGAATATTTATTTATAAAGCTATATCCCATTGATTTAATCTATTATGATTTAATATCATTGTGTTCTATGCCTACAGGTTTTTATGTGAACAACATACCATAGAGCGAAGCAATCAATCATTCGCTCCGAGATTAATTTCTTAAAGCTCAAGGAGCCTAATGAATGTAGCTGGTAAAAAAACCAATGAGATTGCAAATATTTATAGTAATTAACTTTAAAAAAGGCACTAAAAGTTTTGTTCCTCTGATTAATGGTATTTTATTGCAAATTTGCCAATATGCGGTGGGTCCCTCTGACCCTTAAACTTAAGTATCGTTAAAAGCGATATGGGGTACTCCATCACGTTTGGAAATGATGTTGAACAAATATAAATTAATCCCATTTTTGAATAAGGTATTTGTAATTCGCCTCCACTTATAGGTAGGAGTGAATAAATTCATAGCTAACTATTTACTACAATGCCGTATACATTTTGTATTTAATTATAGATTTCGCCCCATAGACAAAGTTCATCATATTGATTGGTAAAATACTTACAGCTCATCAAATAATAATCGCGATTGGGTGTAAGTATATATTTTAAAAGTAATTTAATAGGTATATCAATTAGTTGGTATCACATAATTTAGTTGGTAGTGTTGGAAGAATGCCCAATATATTTTCTAAAATGAAAGAAAAGCAAACAATAAGTAAATTACATAAAATTTAATCCTATATTATGTAATGTTTTATTCCACACATTAAGAATAATATAGATTCCATATCAAATAAATCTGGAACCAGGGGGAACGAACGATGGAAATTTTAATGATTCCACACCGTCGTCGCGTCGTGAATTAAAAAGAATGGCTAGGAAACGGTTGTCGCTTTGCTTTTTAATTTTCCGTTCGCCGACGGCAACTTGGGGCTTTTACAGTTTGCGGTTGATTCAATCATTCGAGTACCTACATGAACTCTTATTAGAATGAAAGCCTGTTAAATCCATCGTGTATTAAAAAGTTTCTGGTACACTAAAATACTTTGGCAGTGTCCCAGAAGCTTTGGGCTATAGATTTGATTGTGATGTAACTAAATCGAATTTACCATGGTTTTGTAGGGAATTAAAGCAGTTTTGGAATAGTGAACATTCCATTTATTGCGTTTAACAAAATTTTGTTACATTTTCAATGCATTTAAGATGGTTATAATAATTGGTTTATCTTTTTAACTAATAAATTTATAATTATAGCATAGTTATGGATAGCTAAAATACATTTACGAGAATGACTACAGTCAAAAATAAATCCGTAGGTCCCCAAAATGAAATAGACATTCGACTAGACAAAATCTTGAAACAATTTGAACCAGTACAAGATTCTGCTGACAAAGTTAGACGCAACATGTAAAGGCAACTAGAAACCCGGGACGAATGTTCTACTGTAATGAGATTCCTTCGATGTTATCTCGCTTGACAACGAATCCCCAATTTGTGGTCACTCAATCTTCAGGAGGAGATTTCGCAAAATTCAATTTGCTAAGACAAAAGTAATGTCTCTTTAATTATTACTTCGGCTAGAACTTTTTGAGTTAACTGTATTTGTCAATTTTAATTTTGGGTGTCTGTGAATTCTCGACGCGTTAGTTCTAATCTGTTTATTAAAACTTATTTATAAAGTCTATATTTTAACTTTAAAAATAATTAACAAACCTTTTTATTGATGGTGATTCTAAAAGACTAATGCAATTACTATTTTGTACTAGTTAAATAATCTTCATTCTCAAGACTACAGTTTATTAAAACGAATCATTTATCTAACAGAGAAGTATCAAAATATTTACCGTGACGTATGCCAACAACAAAACAGAAAGTCAACTCAAACATTATATACATAACTCAATTTCTAAAAACAAAGCCCGCAACGACCGCATCGCCTAATTCCTTGGCAGAAACAAACGGAACAGCTTTAAAAGCTTTTAAGAAACAAATTTGAATTCACATCACATTACCCCAAAATAGCCCCAGGGCGCGTTAAAAAATTTACACCCACCTAATTTTGATAGCCCCCAAATAACTTCTTAGATGCTTTCACGTACTTTAATCACTTCTCCTGCCGCCACACTTTACTTGGGAGGTGTTGACGTATACTAATGTCCAATTAATATGCCGTTTTATTCGAAACCTCCATAATTTATTATGTACCTACTCGGTATATATTCTCATTAACTTGACATTCACTGCATATTATAAACTGACCGATCATTAGATGCCGCTGATAAATGTCGATAGTGTTGTATTGGAATAGAGATATTGACCCTGACTTTACATTTTGAAAGCTACCGTAGATAGCAACTTTCGGTTAGCAAGTTTCTTATCAGATGTTCGAATGCAGTTAAGTTGTAACATTTAAAGTGGGAACGAGTCACGGGGGAAGTTGTGGCGTTGTTTCCTTTTAATTGTAGGTCTTTTAGTATTAATGGATAGTGTGAAACAAAATGTTAATGGGTCATTAAAGATTGTCATTCTGCGTGACCGTGAACTCGTGAAGACAATGGACTTTTAAATGCCCCTAAAATCGTTCAGTCCTTGTTAGTGCCCACAATATACAAGGAATAATTTTGACCGATGTAAAAATAGAAAGAGCAATAAACGTATAAAGGAACCATCACGCCTTATGTGGCGCTATAAAAACGTTTTTTTTTATTAATGATGAGCTTGTAAGATAAAGTAATCCATTTTTACGAGCGAAGGACCGACAGGCCGTTGCGTGTCCATCGCAAGCGGGTGTCCGCGGGGAGCGACTAGAAAAGCTTCGAAACAAGCAAAAAAGGTCCAAGATATCGAGGAGGAACAGTTTAATTCTTAAATTATTGACGCAATAAAAAACAACGTGCTCATAATGTATTCAAACTGTGACCGGAGAGTTGTACGGAGCGAGATCGAACCAATGTTTATGTTAATATGTTACTCCAACTCCTTACATTGAGATGTTACGTTTGTTTATCGAACTTTTTTCGGTATATGCCCGATTGGGTCTTAATTATAGTGATTCTGGAAATGTCCTGTTGCTTTAATCGCTGTATAAAATTGAGGTACTAAAATTATTTCCATTTTGTGAGCTAAGAATTTGAAAAAAAAAACCCACAATTTTAACATCTTAATCAATTTCCTTTAAGAAGAGAACATCAAGCAAATCGACTAGAACACAATACATGAATTAGTCACATTTGTGGAATACAACAAGAATGCTTACATTTAAAAGGCTCATCAATCTTTTAACAAAGGAGCATAGCAAGAAACAAAATTGAAATCGTCATGGGGCGATTTTTGGGTCATTAGACCAGACGTCCTGTGAAGCGGCAAAAAAATTTGGACATGTCTTTATACACTGACAATGCAATTTGCTACTGTTTTACTCTAGCACAATGGATAAACAATTGTGACAAAAGTGGCACACTTCCAAATCTTCCAAATGGAGTATTTTACTAGCTACAATTGTCTCTGTAGGGAGATCCCATTCAGTTGTTCTAAGAAGGCTGTAAAAAGACGACGATTGCAACTGCCTCAGTACAGTCCGCTCGTCCTGTGCAATAAGTTTTTATGTCTTTTGTGACGCTACTGTAAGTACGTTTTCTCTTACAGTTTAAACGCGATTTCGCTTTGGATCCGGCTTGTAATACGCCATTTTGTCTGCATTTGTAGAATTCAAATAATGGAGCGTTACTTTTATATTGTTGTGTAGATTATGTAGTGACATTGTAATTTTGTTTAGAATTTAGGCGTTTCACTACGCTTTCTGGTACCCACTGTTAATGAATTTATTTCTTTTGATATAATTTATCAATGTAAACCTGTAACAGTGGATAAAAATGTAAAATATAGAATGTAAATTTTCTACCTATCTTGTTTAATATTATGACGAGTCTTAGTTCTTAATTTCGGCGTTATAACAATAATATATTAAAAAAATATATATTTAAATAAAGTACTCTGACGTATACTGTCTCTTACACCATATCCCTTGATACCTCGTATACACACAACGAATGTAAATTAAGTAAGCCCGTGTCTACACAAATAAAGGCGATTATTATAAGTCGCATCATTTCCAGACATCTGTCCTCAACCTATGACATGTGACAGAGTAATAGGATTAGTATGACAAGAACTCGAAGAATTCGGTTCTAGAATGATATTTGATAATTCGTATTTTTTATTCGTATGGTATTTGGAAGGTGTCTTCCTTGAGGTTTCAACAATGTTATCACTGAGAACATCTATTTTAGAAGTATATTCAAAATGGACCACACATTGTTACCGATTAGTTTGTATACAAATTATAAAAATAGTGAAGGTATTTATTTATTGTAACTTGTCTGTGTTAAGGAGTTTTATTCTTCAATGCTAGCATTGGAATGTGATTCAGATATGATGAGGTAACAAACATAAAAAAAATACAGACGAATTGAGAACCTCCTCCTTTAAGGAAGTCGGTTAATTACAATCAATCGAGTGAAAATATTTACCTACAGATCATTTCGATCATTTGAATCTTCATAAATTTTTCAACTGCAGGTCACATGTCACGATTATCTCTTCATATCGTCACTCTATCATTTAACAACAAGGAAGTCCAAAGCTCAGACTTCCAATGAATTTAATCCTTCAGTAACATTGGATTTATTTTCAAAGACTATAACAGATTTTCTTGATACTTCCAGTTGAAATTTCTATATCCATTCGAACTGTGCCACAATTTACCGACGCAATACAACGGTGGCGGAGTGCTTGTGATTAAACAATAAATCTTAGAGGGCGCGCCTACAGTCAACGCTTAAGAACATCCCCGTATGTTAGCTTAGGGTAGTAACATTGATATAAGGGTAGTAAAGACTAAACTAACGCAGTGTATTGAAATGTTAAGTGCGGTTGTACCAAACGTACCAACTAATTCAATGAGCATTTGCGTTGGAAATACCGATATAGATAATATTGTCATAGTTGCTACATTTATAGAAACTTTGGGAAGACTGACGAAACGCTGTGAGCAGTTTGTTAATTAATTAAGAACAGTATTTTAATAGCTAACCATATCTCCGGTACCTTTATCCAAAGCCAAGTCTAACTAAATAACTGAACTCGAAAGAACTACAGTTGAATCGATCTTAAGGCATTTATTATACAAGCGAACCGAATCGCAACATAAAACCAATGCCAAATTAAACAAAACAAGAACAACTGAGAATTAAAACGCCAATTTGAAAACAATACCGCAAACAAGATCCCCAACGCAGCTCTAAGAATACCCCCCGCTGTAGGGATCCTTTTACGCGACCCGCTCAAAAAAGAACCATATTTTTAAACTCGAAAGCGATTCATAATTAATTAATGGTCGTGAAGCGTATCGGACACATAGCAAGGGCAAATGGGACGGATGCCCACATACCATTGTCGTGTAACTTACGCACGTCGTTCATCAAGTTGACAACCGTTAATCCAGTTTCCGGGGGTGCTACTATGATTTTAGCGATCTCGCTTTGAACTCGAAAAAGTTTAAAGCGTACGTGATTGGTAATGTACCGAAAACTGTCGTCATATGTCACCCGATATAAATTCCATAAAATCTATTTTTATATAACCATAATACAGCAATACAAGTATACTTGACGAAAGAATTATGCACTGAGAGCTCTACTACTAACTACACTAATTAGCTGACAAGTTAGCCTTCATAGTAACAATACAATTTTAACAACCAACAACAGATTTCTATCGGAATTTTTTCTTTATTATTAGTCAATCAATGCCGTATTTTATTTTATCCATATAGTTATGTGTTAAGAAAAGAAAAAGTAGTATATCAGTTATCTGGTTTACATAGTACAAGATCTGCATAGTTGGGAATAACAAGGCCATGCTTATAATATCCCAGGATATTTATTTCTCTTACACTCAGGTGAAGAAAAATTCATTCCTGCCAAGATTACCTATTGGCCAGTTTACTATAGCTTTAATATATGTGGCGATAACAATAGACCAAATGAGGTCGTAGTGATATGAGCTCTGAAACTTAATCATTTTCATCCTATCTCTGTCCACTGCTGGCCAAGGCAACCCGGTTTTTGTGAGATACCTAATTCTGTCGGAAACTTTACCCAAATGGAATTAACTCAATTAATAATAATACCTAATAGTCAATCGAAATTTCATTCGATATCCAAAAATGAGAACCGTTAGTTGTTTCGACGTTCAAAACATCCCCCCTCGCCCCCAAATCTCGATGACAAATCGTTGCGTAAATGATAGTGTTCGCTCGTCCGTACGACCGTCGAGAGCAATGTTTTTGTTGTTTGACGTATGTCTGCGCTTTGTGTAGCATCCATGTTCTATTGTCAACGTGTAGGTTTAGATTGCACGCTTTTTACGTTGACGCTTCATTGGATAGACAACTGGTAATCGGTAAAATTGCGGTTACCTAAATTGTGGAGTGGTTTTCAGGTAGTCATCATACAACTATATTATTTACCGTTAGGAAGCGAAGAGATTGACTTAACCTGATTTTCCATAGTTTATCCAGATGCGTTAATTACCTATTAGTTTTTGGTATTGTCATATTTTATTTACACATTACCAAAATTGTATTTAATGATATGCTACCATTATAGCCACTTTCAATAAACCCTTTCCATGGTATACAATCAGATAAACGGCACCTGGCCTTAGATTAAACTGTTGGGAGGGCCTCACGCCATGTGGAGGTCCGATGACATGGACTAAATTATAATAATTAATCATTATTTTGTACTGAACCCTTTTATAAGCGAAGAACAACGATGGTAATGACGGATGCCCGCGGGTGGGGTTTTTCTATCAACATACGTTTCCTGTTTCTAAATCGTTAAGGTTTGGTCTATTAATCAATAAACCACAATAATAGAGGGTTAACATGTTTTATTATGTGATAAAGAAAAGTGAATTCATTTTAAGTTTTATGTTAAATAAAACCTTTTTATTGTCGACACTAGAAAAAAATGTCAAACACTATTGGCTCTATTTGGTCCATACTGTCGCAGAATAAAAAACAAAATATTAAAAAATCTTAAGAAACAGTTTTATTCTGTGTTAATATAATGTTCGACATAAAATTAATAGCACATCAAGCGTTATAACTTGTCAAAGAAAACAATAACCTTCCTGGCATTTTTTTTGTCAAAACACTACAGACTCAAATTGATTTCTGTTCACATAGCTCGCGACACTCGAACCCGTCGATTCCAAGGAAATAAAATTAAAAAACCTCTTCTAGAGGCTGTTCATATTTCAATTACCGACCAACATATTCACGGGATCCTGTTTTGCCTCCATTCATTTCATCCGAAATAATCTCCACCGCAAACAGCGTTTGTACAGTCGAATTGTCAAATATAATACACCCTTTGTGCACCCAAAATCGATTATGGCCTTTTTGTTGTCAAAATTGAGGTTCGAAATTCTCGTGTTTCACAATAGTTTCGATGTTTATCATGACCAGGTGCGTTTGGGATCTTAAACGTATTTTAATTGAGTGCAACAAAGATTTGTTGCCCAACGTGAGGAGGGTCTGAGTGTTAGACGCACGTTACTTAAAACATTTCGTGACGTTAATCTTAGAGATGTTGGTAGGTTATAATCATGATGGGATTAGTCCTAAAATAATAAAACTTTAAAGGTAAAATCTCAGATTGTTTAAACGTACAAGTTGTAAATGCTATTTATCTTTTGGCTAAATATATAAATCAATTCACTCAAATAACAACATTCTTATCCTTAGAAAAATAGATATTCTATCCAGTTGTTTTCTATTAAATCTAGTAAAATTTTCGCACCGTCCCTAATCCCTGCCTGAGTTAACTATTAAAAATAATATAAAAACGAGATATTCCCAATGAAAAATTCTTGATATTATTTTAGGTCTCAAAGTGCCCAGAACATTATTAAATTTTCATTTTCATCGCGTGGTTGGGCTTTATAAGCAAAAACCGCGAACGCTTGTGGTTGTCTTTTCTCTCTCACGTATGTATGAGAATTCTTTTAAACAAAGGCTATAATATTGTGGTCGTGTAATTCAGGATTTTATGCTAAAAAATATCCAAGTGTGAAAGGCAGAGATTTAATAAAAAAAAATTATAATAACTTTATTTGAATGGATACAATAAAACAAAAATGCAGTGTATTGCATGACAGTTTGAATATTAATTATGTAAATATAATATGTTCCCTGACATTTATTAAAAACGTGCCTGCCACCAAACTGACAAATCAATGCATAAATATATTGTTCACATCTTCAGTTGGCAATCAGTCACCCGGTCCTTCTTAATAATAAGTGCTACCTTAGAGATTTGCTATACTAAAGGGGAATGTCAACCTTATAGCGAACTTACCTACCGAAACATACCTGTAGGTATTTGGCAGACTTTCGGATTGAGGGTTTTGCTTAGATCATCGTGCTATGGTTCCATTACTATGGTTTCCTTTACCAATATTTCAGGATTACTCAAGGATCCTTCGACCGCATTCGACGTCATAAGCACTGAGCTACCATCACTTCATATAACTTTGAGGATATTTTCTAAAACAGCGAAATAAACAAAACTATAATGATATCCGATTCCCATGAATGCCTGCGTATTTGTAAAAAGCTAATGCATAGGGGCATAACAGTTAGCAGACATGGCGTCAAATTAAATAACCAATGGAACTGGACCAAACGAAACCGCCACGCTGCCCCGTCCCAGGCAGAGCAAGGTGAGAGCCTTAGTGATAAGTAGAAGCGTTTAGCGGGTTTTTAATGTACCTATTTTTTATGATCAACCGTTATACAAACAGATGATCCAGCTAGTGGTAGGTCCTCACCACCACCTATGGACATTTGCAATACCAAGAGCAATGCATCGTCGATCCTCAGGCTTGAGATATCTAGATGTCCAAAGCTAAATATTATATACGTCATTTTAAACATTTTAACGACTTGAAAGTAAAGTTGGCCTGTATGTGGCATCAACTATATACATGTTATGTTGCCATATGCTAGACGATAGTCTTTTATAATACTCTAATCAAAGGTTTACGTAAGATTTGTACAATTGATTTCCAAATAAAATTTAATATCTATCACTGCCTTGTTATAAATAGTAATGAGCCAATTATTTCAAAGTATTCCAATAGTTAACGCCAATTAATTAAATTTGTGATTTTAATTACTTTTCAAATGCGCTCCTGACTATGATCATCACACATCGCTACCGGCCTAAAGCCGGTTGCAGACAGACTGGGCCGACGATACGGCCGGCCTCCAGCCGACAAAGCTGCACCAATTTGCAGATTAGCTGATGCGTAAATTGTTGCATTAGCCATACGTTGGACGTTGAAGGTACGACCAATTATAGAGGTAATTCGATACTGACTGACCAACCCGTCGTCGTAATCCGAAGCTGTGTTATGTGTACACACCTTTAGGTTTTGTGTGTTTTGCTTTAATACTTGAACTTGAGAATTCAGTATTTATTTCAAAATATAGATTATATATTTTATGACTGCTACGCTTTTTTAAATCCTTACTTTCTCCGGTTATCGGAAATGCTTAGATAAATAGATTATATGCAAAATCAAGATGAAAGTCACCTAATAGATTAAGGTCCGATAACTTGTTGTTCTGTTCATGAAATCGGGACCGTTGTTGATAACATACATAATACAGTGTAAACTCTTTATAACGTTATCCTTTATAACGATAAACTCCCTATAACGTTGAAGTGAGCCCAAGTTAGTTGGTTTGTTCACTTTGTTTTGTTTTTTTTTGTTCACTCCATATAACGATAACTCTCTATAACGACAAAAAATGCTCAGTCCCTTGAGTTTCGTTATAAAGAGTTTACACTGTAATTAGAAAATTTTCATATTATCTTCATTTATATGTATGTATATGCAACAAATCAAAATTTCTGAAAAGTAATAGTTTTCATTTTCCTTGCATTATATCTATTTCCCTTTTGTATTAATGCTAATTTCCTGCCTTAGTTACGCCCCTATTTATATCTCCTTTAATACTTATAACAACAACACATAACGATAACCTGTATACATTTCATTTTGGAAGCCATTATTTCATCCTTTCATATAGGAAATGAAATGTACGTAATATAAATATGAAGAAAGCGCGTAAACAAAGCAAAACTGGTGTTGTAAATATCACCTGCTTGTTCAATTCTGATCCTTATTTTATGATCGGCAAAGTTTGTTATTCTTTTGATATTCAATTCGAATAGAATATTAAAGAATAGTGCGATCAAGTTAATATAAATAAAGAAGTTAATATGATGTTCTTTTGCAAATAAAGGGACGTTACTCCCTATTCGACAAACAAATCTTCATGAGATATTGAGTTGAGATGTAAGTCCAAGACAGATATTTGAGCCGTAATATAGTAACTTTTTTAAACCAAGAACATTTCTTTACACAGGGCTATCCGCTCTCAAAGTAACTCAAGTTTTTGCTATTGAAACCAGAACTGATCTCCTACATTTTTAACTAGTTTCTAAAAACAAACCTACTCGTATAGTACTAAAGTATTAAGTACCGCGTTCCCGAGAGATGCAATATTTTTGCCAAGATTCTGTTAAATCTTACGTGTTAGTGCAGTTATAAACTATCTATGTGTCAATTTCCATCCAAATCCGTTAAGGAGTTTTTGCGTGAAAGATTAACAAACATCCATCCATCGATCCTCAGAAATGTTCGCATTTATAATAGCAGCCTACTAGCAGCCTACTAGTAGGACTATCTATATAATGATTATTTAAATTATTATACAAAATAACGTATTGAAACAAATTGCAATTTATCGCACGAATAAAATATTCAGATACAAATGAGCGACCGCATATTAAATGTTGCAGTGGCATTTCACGATTCATCAATATCGCTTCCCAGTGATATTTTGTAGATCAAAGGAATTCTATTCCTATTTGAATCTCGACTTCACTTTAACTAAGCTCGTCTAAGACCAGCCACCGTAATTCCTTAGTAATTTCCTTTGGATTTTAATCCCGCCTATATATTTGTCCGGGTAAATTCGCCACAGGATAAATACCTGATTAACTTGAAACTCATTCCGTTAAATGAGGCTTTGTTTCTGGAAAAAAATCCTAATCGATATGAAAATAACAGTTATGTTCATTTAACAGTGAATTGGATTTCCAAAGTTTTTCAAATGAGGCGAAATGGTGCTAGATGAGACGGATTACTTGCACATGGCAAAAACTGAACATTTCAATACTAAAGTTCCTACCACTTATCATTACAACTGGGTAATAGGAGCTGAAAATAAAGTAACTCCTATGGTTAAAGGCATAACGTTTCAATTTAAGGATCAGAAAGTTTATACAGCGGCAAAAAGGTTTGGAGAATAAATCTCGGGGATAAAAACGAAAGTGTGCGTTCGGGTAGAAAATTTATTTCTTTCTTCCACATTTCACTGGTTCTTGTTAAAGTTTTAATTATTCGCCGGATGCGCTCCGACGCCCGGTCCGTTTAAGATCAATGCGCTGTTGCTATGTTTGACTTTTTAAATTTGTATATAGGTCGTTTTTTATCCTTTCTTTTGTTTAAAAATGTATTATTGACCGAGGAGCATGCATAAAAAAATACTGATTTACTTTCTACATTTTGATAAAACTAGTAACGCAGATAAAACAAAAAATACCTATTTATCAGCTATTTGGTTTCCATAATACAAACAGAACAATCTGCTTAATTTAAAATCAGATGACCATTAGTTAGAAACGTACTAGGATATTCATTTTATTATATTCCTAGCTGTCCCTTGCTTTTCCACCTGCGTTCCCAGGATAAACCTTATGTCCATTCATACCATAGGCTATATGAGTGATGAATTCCAGCTAAATCGGTTCAGTCGTTTAGCCGTGAAAGAGTAACAAACAAACCAACAAATAAATAAACAAACTTAGTTTCGTATTTATAATTAGTTAGAATTAGGATTCCTTATCGTCTAAAAAATAAATCCTCAAATTGCACAACCTAACCTAAACTTTAGATAACCCATAGCAAAAGTAGAAATATGCAAGCAAGTCACGTCAATACTCTATATCCACGCCATATCATTTCCCATAACAGCTATCCTAGAGCACTCTCCGTGTATAGAATAAGAAACTGCCCTAGATTAAAGATAAAACTTGCAACGGTCATTATGGCTATACAGACGTCTCCATTGCCTTCGCTTTATCGCCAGTCTGCGTAGGCATTGTTGCTATCACTCGATAACGGGATCTCATAAGGCTGAGAGTCCATTAAACTTTATAATGACGTAATTTTTAATTAGCAGATGCTGGAAAAAACTACTATTATAATAACTATCGACACAATTGATAATTAAGGACTTTGTTGTGTGTAAATTGTTATAACTGGATTTGTATTTTTTTGTATACCATTTGGGCCGGCAAACAAGCAGACGGTCCACCTGATGGTAAGTGGTCACCGCCCTGCCAATGAACATTTGCAACACTAGGGGCATCGCCAATGCGTTGTCGACCCTGAGACGTGAAGTTGTTAAGTCTCATGTGCCTGTAATTTCACCGGCCCCCTTGCCTTTCTAACCGAAACACAGTAATTCAAGTGCACTACTGCTTCACGGCAAAAATAGGTAAGGTGGTAATACTTCCCCGAACGAACTGTGCACTAAGAGCTCAACTACTCTGAAAAAATATTTTATTATGATAAAATTCTTTTATTGTGGTTGAAGTTTTAAAGTCACTACGTAAAGGTGTGGACAAAATATGAGTATGCCTTCACGACACTTTGTGTCTTTATAGGTCAAAGTTGTTTTTGTTGTTGAATGGATTAATATTATTTACATTTTACTACGCATTGCGCATTTTAATAAATAGTGGTACCCGTAGATGTGTTCGCAGCCTTACAATTGTGGTTTATTGAAAACAATAGAACAACGCGCGTAAAGTATAAAATAATAATATCGGAGCACTCGGTGTTTTCAATTGCTAGTGTTTGTTATACTCGTATATACAAGGTAAGTTGAAATTTACAAAAATAAGGTATTTTTAAATTTAAAAATTTATATATTTGTATATATTATTTTTTGTTATAATAACTGCCATATAAACTTTCATACGTATTTATTGAAAGCTGTTATTTTGACATTATAAAAATACACTGTTTTTTTGGTTAGATATTTCTTTGAACTCTCTAACGTTAACTACAATAAAAAAAGCCTAGGGTACTAGGTTAAGGATAAAGGCCTGGATTTATCACGGTATTAATGTAAGTACCAAAATTCAAACATGATCATGTTACAAATCACAGACCAATCGAGGAAATGTCAATACCGCAGATAGACTTTGATTAAATTAGTATCCACGGCTGATTTAAATAAATCATTAATTAAATTTAACTTCATTCGGTCACACCGCTCTTTTTTAAATTATATATATATGTTTGATATTTAAAATATGGTACGTTAAAACTAAATTTTTTTATGGATTTTTGTGAAAAAAGGCTTGATCTCCAATAAAACTAAAAATGACATATTAAAACTTACTAACGCATAACGTAATGAAGTTATCCCGCGTAATAAGTAACCGTAAATAAGGCATAGTTATATAAATGGTACCTATATACAACTCAGCATCACCATAGAGTATTATTGTTCTGTTAAAATATCATAAATTATTAGATCGATTCTCAAGTATGCAATGCAATAGCGCTCATTATTATTCTATTCTGCCTGATTCTTCTATCGACTTACATACCGCGGAGCGGTGTGACCAGTGCCGGTATTTTATATTTAAAACCCAAAAATAAAACAATTGAACAAAAATAGGATAACCCTACAGAAAGTTGTAGTGTGATAACTAGACATGCATTGGCATATTTGTCTGTACAAATGCATATAACTATCTAATGAATAGAAGAAAAATGGGATACAATTTTGGCATATAACTGTCTAATTACGACCTTACTGCATATTTTTACCTTTTTCCCATTCCTGCATTTTTCGGTTAGTAGCGGGAGCTATGTATTATATATTATGCAATAGACAGCTAGAAAGCTAGATTATGGCATTTGAAGATACTTCCATTCAAAAGAATATCGCTCTCATCCCAACATGTATATAACATTTATACTTTTTTTCCCGAGAAATGTGACATCCTGATCGCGAGTAAAACCGTGGGGGCAGCTAGTGTTATATATACCATTGAAAAATTGGAAAACCAAAAACCTGCCTCTATATTAACCAATAGACAAATAACAAAACAATGATCGAACTGTCTAAGGCTCTTCCCAATTCAATATCAGAAAAGATTTGTAATTTACAATATCATCAAAACCAATTAGAAGCTTAAATTAAAGCTTAATAATATTCATTTTTCCAGTATTAGCAAAACAACTTTACAATAAAATTTCTGTTTAATCTGTCTGAGAAGTCCAAAAATAGACTAGGGGCGCGGTAGTTTATCAGTTTAGCGTTAAACTAGTTTTTATAATAAGGTTTATTTTGGTCCATGGGTTAATCCAACCTTAAACTATATTTTTTACTTAGACCACGTTTTGTAATATAACCTGTGTTGATTTATTTGCGAGTGTCAAAATGTAAGGGATAAATTGTCCTTTATTGCGTTGACATAACAGCTTGTTTTTACAGCAACCGCAGACTGGGACCGCAGACTTACAAATACTTAAATTTGATATTAATTTCAAGTTGGTACCTCTACTTTAGAGTCTGACCATTCATAGATGCCTGTGAATGCCTGATTGAATTAATATATTTAATTAGCTCGTGAAATAAATGATCTTGATAGACAGAGAGACGGACAAGTTATTCTATAAGGGCTTTTTTTCCTTTCGAGGTACGGTATCCTCAAAATTCAAAATGAAAACCATTTATTCAGTTTAGGCCCTCGGAGGGCACTTATGAAGGTCAAATTTAAAGTTACTGAAGCTACAAAAATCAATCCTGACTGACTGAGATATTAACGCAGATGGTCATTCGGACACGAAAGTTTACAAAATTATTTTTTCTGAAATGCAACCTATATATGTATACAACGGCATAATATATAATAATTATTCTATATATTTGCTGAGAATCCAAATGACATGATAAAAACAAATAGTCTTTAATATTCACCATAAAATATCCTTGTTCAAAAATGTCGGAAAAATCCAAAGCTTGCAGGAATATTACTTGTTTTTATTCAAAATAAAAAACAACGTAATATGATAAAAAAGAGCGCGCATACACCGCCCGTATATTTGGAAAGAAACGTCAAACAATCACACCAAACAAGTTTATAAGAAACATACAAAGTCCAGAAGTCGAGGGTGGCATGTTTGTCCAATATAATGGGGCCAATGTTTGCACGGTGTGATTGATGCCGGCAACCGCCTAATGGATCGATATCCGTCCAAACTTATCCTTGGTAGGACCTTGGGCATGTAGTTTCTGTTTACATTCAACTGTGGACCTCACTGAGTAGTTCTTGGTGCTAATAACCTACTAAGCACGGATAGTTTTGGAAGATTCAGGTGTTAGGGGTTTAATTGTTCTGATCTTGGTTTGACACGTATATTTTGTTAAAAGCAATGTTTTGTAAATATTTAACGCCTTGAAACTTGTATTGTGATTAAAGTCAATAAACTAGGAAACTTAAGTAATAAAATATCATTGTCCGTAAGAGAATATTAGTAGATTGATACATTTTTTCGTGATCTTTTGTGTGAAATGTCAATATATTTTACGATTTCAGTTTTAAAAATTAAAGAACTTTTTAAATAGATATAATTATTCTTATTCAAATAGGCCTTTACCAGTACTAGTAAATAGTATAATACACTAGACTCTAATACAGGTTCGGAAGCTTGTTTTTCGTAGATATACTTACCTATTTATTTCGTATGTAAGGATTCTCTAATTAATTTATTAAAAATAATTCTAATTTACAACCATTTTTTAGATCTACGATTATAGATTCACTGAATTTGACATTGTGTTTTTATTTCTGTAGAATCAATTAAAATAAAAGTCAATACTACACTCGATCAATTAGGAACTTGATTAATTAAAATTCGCTAACTAACTTAATTGGAATCAATCATTTTCAAATGGTGAAATGATTTTACAAGACAAGATCAATCGAAAAGAGAATCTCACTTTAAGTTTTAGTAACGCCAATTTACGAAATATTAATGGTTCTGATTACATTTGGGTATTTCATATTCGTTACTTTTTCTTCTCAAAAATTTTTTTTTCTGTTTTTTTTTTTTTTGATAGATTTATGTTGATTTTAGTAAGTAAGTTCTGCAGTCCACCATAAGTTGTATACCAAGGCTTTGACTTTAAGTAAGTCGAAATGGTTCATGTAACGTAACTTTTAATAAGTCCATCTGTCAATTAGACATGGCGCTTGTTACTTTTGTACCAGCTTTGCATAACTGTGATATTTTTTATGCAGCTTTTTTAAAAGCATGTGGAAATATCGATCGATCGCGCACTTAACTTGTTCCTCATTATCATTACGGGTTCTCATATATGTTAGGGGCTAGTCAAATTTTGTATCTGTGATTAACTGTAGTCAACGTCAGGTGAGTTAGAAGTTGAGTCCTGAACATATTAATAATCAAATAAGAATAAAGATATAATATACTCGTAAATAAATAGTAAATGTTGATTGGCATAGCTTAAATAAGTTGAGTTGTTAGATTAAATGGCCGTTTACCCGAGGATGTATAATTACAAGCTGATAAACAAAACGGCTATAGAACTATTGGAATTAAGCAATTCTCGTATATAAAACATAAAATAACAGATACTTGTATACCAAAATTATCATAAAATAATAAAGGGGTTTGCAATAAATAATAGTATTATGATAATACACGCTTATATTCAGCTTTAACGAGAACCAAACCGGCGGAATCCGACTTCAACTACTCGTTAACATGAAATCAAAATATTTATTATGAATTAATTTACATTAAACAGCGGACAAAATATGCATGTTTGAGAAAATAATAGCGACTTGTTATTTTTACTGACAGGTCTACTCTACTTTTTACAGTAGCTTTTGTTCTTGCTCCCAGTCACCGAATGTTTTGCCAGATGAATATTGAGCTGTCAAAATGGCCGTCAGATAAGCACAAGGCGTGTAATTATTTCTGTGAATGCAACGTTTAACTCTGTAGAAAGTATTAAATTACATGGTCCAAGTCCGTCCTAGATAAGGTGTTTTTAGATTGAGCGATTTTCCACACGATAACATTTATTTTGTTTTTTTTGAATGACTTTTTCGTTGAATAAGCGGAATCGTTAATTTGAATGCAATTAGTGCGAAACAGACGTAATTAAGTCTATTAGAATGTTGCTTTCCATTTAAGTAATAACTGTATTCCATAGACAAAGATAAGTCAGAGGCAATCAAATCTGCTTTGAATTTAAAATAAAAAATTGCTCTGCTTAAAAAACGTATTATAAAAAACGGTTTTAATTGGAGCTTTTGGTACATTGAAACTCGCAAAATAATTATAATTTAACCCTTAGCCTAAGCTCTAATACCAGCTGTAAAAGGTTACTCGCTGAAACGTTCGTGTTTATTTTCTCAATAAACAGGATAGGCACAGCGTTGGTATAGCCATATGAATGTTGTTAAATGTATATATTTTTTCAGCGACTGTTTTAAAAATACATGTGTAAATAGCCGTGGAGGCTCAATATTTTTATAGATTTTTTTGTAAACCTAAAACTAAATTGTTGATACTAATCTTTTCTCTTTGAATAGGAATAATTACAGACAAAAATCTGAATAAAGATTAACTCCAAACATTGAGTAAATCCTTACTCATCTTCGGTCTTGCTCGAGCTTAAAGACAATCATTAATTTTCCTTTGTAATCACCGCATCCGTCACCACAACGTAACATTTCTGTGAAGACGTTTCTAAATTAATACACCAACCAACCAAAGCGAGGCAAACTCGGTAATAAAAACTTCAAATATTAGACAGTGATAAGCTTTACGGCCGAAATGATGGTAGATGAGAATAATTTTATGGCGTAAAAATGGGTCATATCGTAGAATGAGATGTAGAGATGGCTTTTTTATTTACCCGTCGCCAACGGCCTTTGTTTGAATTGAGACTTTCGCCGGGTAGGGCGACATACCTGGAAGGAAGATCGTAATAAATAACGAAGTGTGGACACCCCGACGCGACAAGCTGTTATAATTTTAAGAGTGAGTTATTACTTAAACACACCTGTTAAATTTACCCGCGTACGTAATGTTTGCTTTGAACTTAGTCAATAAAACAGTAATTCTGTCTCAGATTGAAATTTTTCAACGATTCAGTACTAAAATATGATTAATAGCGCAATTAATACGGGCCGCGAAAGCATAAATTACAAATTTAATGAACAGTTTTATACGTTTAATAGTACAATGTCTTTCCGTGAATTAAGCGTCTTTATTTAACATCATTGTTGTCGCAAAAACATTGTTATGCGACAAAATTTTCTGGTAGTTTGTTCTTAATTACTATAATATCGTTCGCGCTCTCCTTTGCTTGGGAGCTCCTATTATTTCCCTTCACGGTTTGCTGAACACCTTAAATGGTAACATTATTTCACCATCTAATTTTCATTGTGCAAAATTTCGTTTGGTTTCCATGATACGACAGTGGGGTACTCATTTTACCGCATATTAGCCGTTTGCGAGTGCGTTCATAGCTTGTCCCAAGTAAAATGACATGGTATTCAAACATTGTAATGAAGGTTTGTGTTAGCGAAAAGGAAAACGTGAATATTTCTATAATTGGATCTTAATTTACATTCGGTTACTTGTTCGTACTCCTTCTTTTAATGTTACGTAACATAATTGATCCATGTTACTTTGTTTATTGCATAAACATTTTATATTTTACGTTAGCGCCAATTCGTACTATGTGATTTTGTGTCTTACCTCTTCATAATCAGAGTTCAATTCAGCATCATACTAAACAAGGCCATGTACATTTTCAATTTCGCAAGTTATCACGACGCCACCTTTACACGTCGGATAACATTATGAACTTATTTTTAGATGTCAACGGAAGACATTTAATTTAATATAACAGATGTTCTCATTTCAAGTGGTCATGGCTCACAGCAAATCCTTTGAGTTTGTCACGGACAAGCTGAAAGAAAACTGTCAACAAAGGGTTGTTATTCCAAGTGTGTTCAAAGCTTTATAAACAAGTTTGACAATCGAGCGTGGAGCAGTCTGGTAGTGCAGTTGTCACTTTGTGTTCTATTGTGTGTGAAACCAACATCTACTGGCTCAGTCTTACTTGAGTTGTATTTTAGAACTTAGGCTTTTATTTTCTCAATGAGTAATTACATATTATTACTTATATTTTTTCGTTCTTTTTGTTAGTGAACTTAATCCAAAAAGGTTAAATGTCCATATATTTTTTTTTGTTACTGAGTTTCTTTCCGATTCTTCTCACTTAAAGGCTGGCCTGATTTGTCTTATTTCGTTTTTAAAATTAATAAAGTGAAACAGTTTTTGTCACTATAAAAATTGAGTAGAGAATAAATCAGTTTTTCTTCTTTTTTTTGCAACATATAAGCAACAGCATTAATTGCCAATGCATTATCGACCCTGAGACGTGAAGATGAAGAAGTCTCATGTACTAGTCATTTCCCCAGGCTCTTTACCTTTATAACCGAAAGACAAAGATACAAGCGCACTACGTCTCCGGATGAACTCTGCACTAAGAGCGCTCCTACTTTGAAATCATTGACATCACACCGATTTTCAAATATAATTAAGAAACGGTAAATATTTGACAGAAAAACATAGGAAAGTGATTGATACTTCAGTTCACCTGCATCATATTTCTACCACGCCTGTACCTGTATAGTTTTTTTTTAATAAACAAAATGGCAGCGTTTTATAATTGAAATTCGAATTGGGCCAGGCTGGGTTGGCACTGGCACCACAGCGAATACCGATCGAGTGCTCTTTAAACTATTTTCTACCTTTCCACATACCCTCACTTTGTGAGTGACCTGAAGCTTGCGGCTGAGGTAAACTATGCAAAAGTCTCGTGACCCACTTATGTGGTAAATGAGTCAGAAATAGTTGGATTTTTTACAACTATTGTCCATGATCATGGTAAGCTTTAAAGGTTTATTTTAGGTACTGCATTTATATAATAATAAGTTTGATCGTTGTTATAGTCTTTCAAATACATATATACTTTTTTAATTGACAGGCCAGTTGGCTTGGTGGTACAAGCTCTGCTTAGTTTGGGACCAGATGGCCGTGTGTAAAGAATGCCCCAGGACATTTATTTATTTATTTACTTAATTGTTTTAGAAATAAGGGCCATCTTTTGATCCAATGATTTATTGTATGACGATGTAAATGAACCATATCGTCAGGCAGTAAGGTTGATTTTAGTTTGATATTATAATGCATCATACGGTCACTATAATTATAAACTCAAATATTTTTTTACAAATTCTGACAAAACAAAACATGAACTTTGTAAAAAGCTATTAAATAAGTTGAAATCGGTAGGAAAAACGCTTAAATATTACCATAACTTCTAATGATATCAAAAATATACTTTTAAAAGTCAATAAGTCACATTCACATCAGAGCATTACTATTACATAACACATTCGAGTGTATTACGAAAAGAAGCACCAAAGTGACTAGCGGGTGAGTGACAATTTAATGAAGTGTCGGCCCATTGTGTAATTAAAGTCTACGTTATTAAAAGCGTTAGCATTCAACTAATGAATGGACGCGTAATAAATCAGATGGGAATTTCGTAAGTGAAAATGAAGATATTGAACTTATCGAGTTCGAGTTGGTCTATGGTAGTGTTGTGCAATGCTTTGTGCGAGATGCTTGTAATTATCGATAATATTGAAGTACCGATCACTGACAAGCTCATTCGTGCATTGAAATTCCCTTGACTCAACAGTTAATTGAATGAACCTATAATTAACAATGCCCTGTTAACCAACACGAGCTAAAATTTTAAAGATACTCTTGCTTGTGATTGGTAATATTTCTTACCAATAGCATTAGGGGTCACAGTTTTACAGAGATTAACCGTAAAGATCTCTTGGGATTTTAAATTAACCTTTAATGGACCATTTGATACGCATCTGTCTGTCGGTTTATTACCTTTAGATGATTTTTAATAATAAGTGTAAGGCAATATGATTTTATTGATAGTACAGGTTTTACTTTGTTTGGGATCAACAGAATTGCCTACGTACATACTTTACCTAATAATTGTATACTGTAATAGTTTTTTTTATTTTTCATTCATAAAAATCAGATATTTTTTTTTGGCATGTTATACTGCGTTACTACGGTTCTTAAATGTTGTGAATGGACTCGTTATAAGGCGCCATTTAACCTCCTTTTGGCTTTACGGGTAGTTTTGTAACATCTTGTATATCTCTCCATATATCAATCATAATGCAAGAAAAACTAAATGTATTAAATTTGCATTACCCAATGTTAAAAAACTAGGCTGTTGTATAATGTTAGACAACGAAGCTGTTAGCCTTGTTGAGTCAACAGTTTTTTTAGGAATTACTTTAGACTCAAAACTTCAATGGGGGACACAAATATCATGTCTTGCGGGAAAACTTAGTTCAGCAGCTTACGCAGTTAGAAAAATCAGGCAGATTACAGATGTCGATACGGCTAGATTAGTTTATTTTAGCTACTTTCATAGTGTTATGACCTACGGCATTTTGCTTTGGGGTAAAGCTGCTGATATAGAAACCATTTTTATATTGCAAAAAAGAGCTGTTCGAGCCATTTATAATTTGAGTTCTCGAGCTTCCCTCAGAGAAAAGTTTAAACAAATTGATATCCTCACAGTTGCATCGCAGTATATTTATGCAAACATAATATTTGTACATCAAAATATTAGTCTTTATTTCAAAAAGAGTGATATGCACTCCATCAATACTAGAAATAAGGATAAACTTGTCACTTCTGCATATAGACTGCAAAAAATGCAAGGTTCATTTTTAGGACTTAGTGCACGCATCTATAATAAAATCCCTACTGAAATTTTAAATTTGCCTTTACAAAAATTTAAGGAAAGAATTAAGACTGTTTTAGTACAAAAGGCTTTCTACAACACAAATGATTATTTTAATGACGACAGTGCTTGGGTGTAGCGCTCGCTCCAGCAAGACACATCTTTATGTACAAAATCTTATTTTGAAAAGAGTAATTGCTGAGTTTATTGCCGGCTCTTCTCAGTAAAAGCAACCTTCCGAACCGGTGGTAGAGTCTGACCATTCATAAGTGCCTGTGAAGGCCTATTTGATTAAAATATTTCATTTCATTTCATATCTCTCATGATAGTATGGTCACTTATGAATGGTCAGACTCTAACACCGGTTCGGAAGGTTGCTTTTACTGAGAAGAGCCAGCAATAAACTCATTATTATAATTTCACCATAGCCCTTATTATTATTTTTATTCTTATAATTCCTAATTATCAAAGTTGCCAATTTAGTAATAGATGATCTCGGATGATCTCGGATGAACGGTTCAAATAACTGAAATTCATATTATGATTACATCGTATCTCATACGTGAAATTAATACTACAAACACAGAATGCCTGTGTTGTTACGGCAATTAACAATCATCATCATATCATATGTAAGCGTAAAGACGTTTAGTTAACTTGCGCATTCTGAAATTCTCATTACCTCGGTATAATCAATCAGTGGGAGAGAACCAGCAGTATTGTTTTGCGAGTAATCTCAGAATAAGTCCTTGAAAGTGCGGTACAATTGTTTGATTAATTGTTCTAATATTACTATACGGTCTATGTTAATGTTACTTGAATTTAGAATTGAGTAGTAGCTCTTAGTGCAGAGTTCGTCCAGGTAAGTACTACCACCCTACATTTCCGCCGTGAAGCAGCAGTGCACTTGTATTACTGTGTTTTAGTAAGAAAGTAGTCGGTGGAATTACAGGAATATGAGACTTACCAACTTCACATCTCAGGGTCGACTACGCATTGGCGATGCCCCTGAATCTACAGTAGTCTATAGATAATATTTGACAGGCCAGTTGGTATAGTGGTTAGACAACCTAAGAGCCCGCAGTTGCGGATTCGATTCTCACTAAGGATGAGCATTTGCGTGTAAACATATGTTATAAAGTCGACTACGTGCGAGTGATACCCATGGTGTTGCAGGCGTCAATAGGTTGCGGGCCCTCAGCTTGTTTGCTAACTAAATAGTATAAAAAAAATTGCCGACGGAGACTATTATTTAAATAAAAAGAAAATTACCTATTAAAACCTTATGGAAATAATTAAACATTAAGTAAATGAGTTAGTACAGTCTATTAATGTATAGTCGGGATGTGACGTAAAAAGGCTATTGACGGATGTCATTCGCTGACATATATCTGTTTGTTATGTCTAGCTGTGAATATATATAAGGGTATTTATGGGTGCTTTTAAAATAAAGATGCCAGGCATCGATGCCACTTAGGTACAGATGCCGATATATTATACCGTGTTGTGTTGAAAACGGATGCTGGTGGCACCTAGTTGTAACTTTGGCATCGCTAGGTAGATATAGATGCTGATTTCGGATGCCATGCCGTGTTGAAAGCGGAAGCCGATGCCATCTTGCTGTAGTTTTTAGCAGCGCCGGTGATTTCAGTGTGCATCAAAATCTATGTTATATTAATAATGCATTGCAGTGTACATTAAATACTATTATGAGCTCTGAAAAAAACCTCATATCGGTTACAAATCGTTTTTTTTAATTATTCACTTGTTCGTCGATTTATTACTATTATCAAATTATACCTACCATATTCATAATGAAAATCGGTCACCAACCACATGCCTGTTTCTTCTAGCAGATACACTTGAGAATCAGCCGTGCTATTCACAAACCGAAACGCGCCGAGTGATCACTCATGTGAGCACGCGGATAGCGAACCTCTCGTCTAATTGTTGGGTCACGAGCGAGACAGGGAATAGTAACTGCGTGAATTCATCGTCGAGTTTGATTGCAGAATATCATAGCAGTTCCCTTCTTAGCTGTGAGTATACAATATTGGCCACACATAAAGTCAAACACAAGCCTTTAGGTACATAGTAAAAATGAAAAAAGCCGAACTCTTGATTTCTTTATTGATATAAGAAAGTAATAAGTTATCACAAACCAGAAATAGAACCTATCTGCACTAACTGAAGCTACATAATAAATCTATAGGCTTATAGGCTATCACGTTACCTTACGGTAGTTCAAAGTTACAATCCTACTAACATTATGAATGCGAAAGTTTGTATGTATGGATGTTTGTTACTCTTTTACTCAAAAACAACCGAACGCGTTTGGATGAAACTTGGCACATATATAGAAAATGCCCTGGAATTACACATAGGATACATTTTTTGCCGGGAAAATATTACATCCCTCAGGAATGCGTGTGCACCCACGGGAGACACCTAGTTCTATTATAATAATAAAACAAAGCAGATCATAACCAAAAAGTAATTCCAATTAGAATCAGCCGTATCACCTTCAATTTCACCTATGACCGGGCTCCAATGTCAAAATTAATTAATTTCATATCTACCTACAGATAGTGCGTCGAGCAGAATTAAATGATTATTGTACGCGACACCTAATTCGCATATAATCAAATACCTATGAAGATAATTACTTCGACAGATTATATTAACCTGGAGATAGACGCCGTACTTTCATTACGCGAACAGTCGATTTTATTTCAAAAACAGTAATACAACTGAGATTTATTTTTATAAATTTCAAATTTGTCGCTACATCCTACTAATATTAAAAATGGGAAAGTTTTTAATTATAGCTATATGTTACTCTTTCACGCAAAAACGACTGAGGGATACGAATGAAACTTGGCAAATAGATAGTTTATAAACTGGATTAACACATATTATAGTTTTTATGCAGGGAAAATCTAATATCCCTCGGGAATACGAGTGAGTCCGTGGACAGCTAATCCATAATGCACACCTATTTATCCACCGATCACAATATAAGTTTTACGTTTTTCTGTCTGTGTATATGTCTTTAGCTTTGACAAAAGAAGTGGGTCTCACTCTAAAGTGGTTTTAAATTTTATGAACATTTGTCTAGTTCCTTAAAAGTAGTCCTTTCATTTAAATTGATGTGATAAATTGAAACAAAGTACTTACTATGCATTTAGTGTTAATTAATACAAGAATTAAATCTTATAATGCTTCAAACAAAACTAAAATATAACCCCTTACTCATGAAAAGATTCTAAAGCAGTTAAAAACAATGGTTTTAATTATTGTTAGCCCTAAAATATGGCTGTTCTCACGAATACGAGCTACTGTTAAGTTTCTATTATTTACTATGTCAAGGTTAAATAGAGGTTATAACAAGGATATTTTCGTTTTGATTGATCGTAATGTTATAGTAAGCTTTTGTAATCGTTATCTTGATGATCTTTTCGTTAAAGGTCGTAAGTGTCATTGCTTTTAATGGTAAATAAATGACTTTGAATAACAAAGTTTCTCCCTCGATAAATACGTTTATACAAAATATTATAGAAAATAGCTTAATCTATGTTGCCACTGAATATAAAGTTTCAAGGATTGTATTACTGATTACTGATATACTTACTTATTTAGAACTAGTTTCCGCCCGCGGTTCTAGCCATATTCTCGCATTAGCATTCATCGAATTAGTTATTATTTAAATACCAAATTACATGACTGGTTCAGCCGCAATAATAAAATATTTACAGATTGTTCGAAAATATATATAAGTAGTTTTTTTCATGCTAATATTGTAAATGGTCCGTCTGTTATTTTCAAGAAAATATTTGTAAACAGATTTTGATGAAATTTTGCGAAGGATAGTTTGTAACATGGATTAAGGGCATGCACGTACTGTTTAACCCGGAAAAAGACCCACGAAAATATTAGTAAACAGATTTTGATGAAATTTTGCACATAGATAGTTTGTAACATGGATTAAGGGCATGTACCTACGTAATGTTCATGCCGGAAAAATAAAACCACTCGGGAATGCGGGTTCAGCCGCGGAGGGCAGTTAGTGTTTAAATAAACATTAGGTAATCTTTTTTTAAAGGCTTTCAGTACGTCACTTTGTTTTTACAGTTTGATCATATATAATTGTAACAACGTAAAAGTATGGTCAAGGATATTGTATAATACTAAACTCTGTGACTAAACCAAGTAATAGTATACCATATCCACTGTTTAGTCTTGGCAAATAATGCGCAGTAAATCTTACAACAAAGACAGTCGCAAATATTTGCGTGATATTTTATGTAACAAAAAACATAACAAAAGGTACTGAAGGTACTTAGTAGAATTTACTTTACGTCTCTCTAAGACCGTTTTATTGCTTCTCCCGTATTTATGTCGATAGGGAGTCAACAATGACTCATAACATTTCACCAGTTTTATGATCCTAAGAATACTTTTTTGTGTTCTATGAGAGAGCAGCCCTTATTCAGCTGATACAATCTTCGTCGGCGAGCCGCTTCACGGAAGCCTCGAAAAGCTTACCTCTCAAGTGATTAGTAATAGTAGCGTGGTAAGCGACAGAGATAGAGCATAGAGGCCGCGACGAAACATCCTCGAGTTAGTGTCGTTTTCCTTACAGAATCGTGCTTCTGCTAACATAAGCTACTAGTGTTTTGAAGCAACAAAAAACAGAAGAATTTTAGAAGGCGGCCTTGTCATAAATCTTTTTGATAACGTAGATGGAATAGACCTTTGTAAAGCGGTTGAGAAATCCTATCCTTCTAATACTATATATGCGAAAGTAGGTTTGTTTGTTAGGCATGTAAGATCTTAATAATGCAACGAATTAAATAATGAGCTGTAGATTCCTTTTTCCAATTAATATCGCATGTGGAAAATTGGGACATAAAATTGGGAAAATAGCTTTGGAGGTATTATATCAATCTTGTGACATCTTAATGTTTATATAAAATATTTGAAATTGTGTATTGATATTTCTACTTTACTTAAATCGAATTCAATTGTTTTTTTTTTTTTTTTTTTTTGTTATTTACATGTTTTTCGATTTTGAAGATTTTTAACTGCGTTGTTCCTGTAATGTAGGTAATTAGATATATTTATTATAAGGATATTAGAGGGTAGGTAAGGCCACCAACCACTGTTCTAATACTTTGCATTCAGTCTGCAATATACCGTGAACCACTAAGACGCCTTTTAATTGAGCTCCCGCTGCCCCCCTTTTACCCAGTATACTTTATTGGCGATCGAGGATTACATTCAACAACATATTTCAACATTATCAGAATGTCGGTTGGGAAAATCAGCGAGTTTAACATGAAGTCTGGTAATTGGTCGTTGTACGTAGAACGACTGAAGATGTACTTCAAGGTGAACAGGGTCAAACAGGAACTATGGTTACCTACGCTTATTACGGTGATGGGTGATGAAGCATATGAACTGTTGAGCAACCTATCGAGTCCAGTGGCCCCAGCAGAGATGACCTTCGAGACGGCTGTGGAAGTTTTACGGAACCATATACAACCTAAGCCATCTATAATGGCGGAAAGGTATCGTTTTCGACAAAGGCGACAAAACAACACTGAGTCAATGGCACAGTACATCGGGGAACTGAAACGATTATCAAAATACTGTGACTTCGGAAGCAGCCTTGAGGATAACTTACGGGACCAGCTAGTGTGCGGGGTACACAGTGAAGTTATTCGTCAAAGGTTATTTGCCGAAAATGATTTAAAATATGGCGGTGCGGTGAAAATTGCGTGCATGTTGGAAGCGGCGGAGCGTGATGCGGCGGTGATGGAACCCGTGGCTGGAGGTGCTTCAGCCGGGTCGGGTGCGGTTCATGCAGTGGCAGCAGCGCGTGGACGCGGGCCACGCCCAGTCCACCCGCGGACTTCGTGGGATGCAGACGGGAACGAGAACTGTAAAGCGTGCGGCAGGCGCGGTCATACAAAGGACAGGTGCCGTTATAAAAGTTTTGTGTGTAGTAAATGCAAACAAAGCGGCCATTTACGACGAGTTTGCCCGCAGTATAAGTCAAGTGCGGGGAGGGTAGGAAAACGTGATGTCAACCATGTGAAACCTTGGTTCGATGAGCAAGCTAGAGAAGATTCCAGTGTGGATGACTGGGAAGAAGAATTGCACCAGCTGTGTTTAAACGGTTATAAGCCAGTAAGTCTCACTTTGTGTATTGATAATCACCCACTTAAGATGGAGATTGATACGGGATCGGCAGTATCATGTATTAGCAAAACTACCTACGAGAAATATTTTAAAACCAGACCTATAGATAAATATAATATGGTATTTAAGTTTTATGATGGTAGCTCGATAAAACCGTTAGGGGTTATTAGACCAGTAGTGAAATACGCTAACCAGGTTAAATATCTGGAACTATTTGTGATTGACGGGGGTACGACGTCATTACTTGGCAGACATTGGTTGTCAGAGCTAGGAATTGAAATTCCATCATTCCATAATGGAATTAATTATTGTAAGGATTCTAGACCACCGTGTAATAATTTGCCTATGTTAATTAACAGGTATAAAGAATTGTTCAGCGGCGGACTGGGGCGGTTCACAGGCGGTAAGGCTCAGCTGCGGGTGCGCGAGGGTGCCATGCCGGTGTTCTGTCGCGCGCGGCCGCTGCCCTACGCGCTCAAAGGTCAGGTGGACGCGGAGCTGGATGCTATGCTGCGCGACCGCGTTATTGAGCCGGTGGACAGCTCGGACTGGGCGACACCATTGGTGCCGGTACGTAAGGCGGATGGAGGACTTCGCATTTGTGCAGACTATAAGATTACGCTAAATTCCGTCTTACTGATCGATAGGTATCCCCTTCCTAAAATTGAGGATTTATTAGTGAGTTTGAATGGGTCACAGTTATTTTCAAAGATTGATCTTTCACAGGCGTATAATCAGGTAGAATTAGACGATTCAAAAGACTTGACTGTTATTAACACACACCGCGGGTTGTTTAAGTATAATAGGTTAGTATTCGGTTTATCGTCAAGCCCGGGTATTTTTCAAAGGATTATGTCGAATCTTTTGAATGACATTCCCGGGGTGGAAGTATTTTTGGACGATGTGATCGTAGGTACTAAGGGAGGGGCCTCGGAACATTTAGGTATACTCGAGAAAGTATTGCATAGGTTGCATACTCACGGTATGAAGTTGAAAAAAAGTAAATGTTTATTTTTGGTAGAAGAAGTGAGATATTTAGGATACGTGATTTCTAAAGACGGTATTAAGGTAGATCCTGAGAAGGTAGCGGCAATAGTACGAATTCCCCGCCCCACTGAAGTGCCCGAAGTTAGATCGTTCCTTGGGTTAGTTAACTTTTACGCAAAGTTTGTTAAAAATGTTAGTACTTTACTTTCTCCTTTGTATGAATTATTGAAAAAAGGAGTTAGTTGGAAGTGGACTAGGCAGTGTGAAACGTCTTTTACAAAGATAAAAAGTATATTAACCAGTGCCGAGGTATTAGCTCACTACGATCCTGGTAAGCGGTTAGTGTTGACGTGTGATGCGAGTGCGCGGGGAATCGGCGGAGTGCTGACGCAGCAGGACCGCGCCGGGCGGGACCGTCCTATTGTGTACGTATCGCGTGCGCTCACACAGGCAGAGAAAAATTATTCGCAGATCGATCGGGAAGCGCTCGCGATCGTATTTTGTTTTAAAAAGCTGCATCAATATTTGTACGGTCGTCGGTTTAATTTAAGGACGGATCACAAACCCCTAGTCAGTATTTTTGGTCCTAAACACGGTATTCCAGCCATGGCCGCTAGTCGCATGCAGCGTTGGGCAATTATACTATCGGCTTATACGTACGATATCGAATATGTAAGCACACACGACAATGGGGCAGACGGCTTATCGCGGCTACCTGTGCCGAGTGAAGGGAGTGACTCATCGCTCGACCCGCCCGAACAGACTTACTTGCATTTCGCGGAGAACGATTTGTTGCTCGATCATAACATGATTAAACGGCAGACACTAAGGGATCCCATTTTGAGTAGAATCTTATATTTTATCAGGGACGGTTGGCCGGAACATAATGAAGTCAAAGAATTACAACCATACTTTAATAGGAAAAATGAACTTTACGAGGAGTTAGGTTGTATTATGTGGGGACACCGAGTCGTAATACCAGAAAAGTGTAGGGATCGGGTTCTAAACGAATTGCACGAATCACACATGGGTATCATAAAAACGAAGGCGATAGCCCGTAGCTACGTGTGGTGGGCTGGCGTCGACGAGGCACTCGAGGCGCTGTGTAAGCGCTGCGAAGTGTGCGCGAGCGAGGCGGACGCGCCGCCGCGGCATGCGCTCGCGCCCTGGCCGTGGCCGGCGAGGCCCTGGGCCAGAGTGCACCTAGACTTTTTAGGGCCTATTTTTGATAAGACTTATTTAGTATTAATTGATGCTCGCACCAAATGGTTGGAAGTATTTCCAGTACCTAGTACAGCGGCTCGCTATACTATAGATATACTATCTGAAGTATTTGCTCGTTGGGGGTTACCGAAACAGATAGTTAGCGATAATGGTCCACCCTTTACAAGTAAAGAAGTCGCAGAATACTTTAGTAGGCAAGGAATTGAACACGTTTTTACGGCACCGTACCATCCGGCCTCAAATGGAGCAGCGGAAAATGCTGTACGCACGGTTAAAAGGGCAATTCGTAAAGCGGTCCGTAAAAAGGAAAATATTCAAACATTTTTGAATACATTTCTATTACATTATAGAAATACTGAACACTGCACTACAGGGGAAAGCCCGGCTTCACTTATGCTAGGGAGACGGCTTCGTACTAAATTAGATATTCTGAGGCCGGATCGTGACAAAAAAATTAGAGAGGCTCAAAGGCGGCAAATAGAATTAGGTACTGAACACAAACGTGCCCTACAGCCTGGGGAAGAAGTGTGGTTACGTCAGTATCAGGGTAGAAATAAATGGGTCCCGGGGAAAGTAACGGAGAAGTTAGGTGTGACAGATTATAGGGTTCTCGATGTTATTGGTAGGGAACATCATAGGCATATCGATCAGTTAAGACGGAGATCGCGAAGTTCGCTAGCCGCGACTTCCCAGCCAAGCGAAGGTTCTCCTCAACCGGAACCAATAGGTGAATGTCCAGTACCGGTACCGGTACAAGAGGCGCCAGCCACTGATCCACCGATCCTTGACGATGGCACGGTCAGCACTAGCAATGTTGACGTTAATACAGGTTTAACGACTGAGCGGAGTACACCTCCCGCACCCGCACTGACCACGCCACCAATCATAAAACCTCCGCAGTCCAAGATTTTACGTAAATGTCGGATAAAGAACCCACCTTCCTAGAAGTTTTAATTTATGTTTTATAATAATAAGAATTTACTCATTAATAATAGTTATGTATGTAATGTTAAGTTATTTAGCGTATAATTTATTGTTAATAGTTTTGTAAGTATAGGAATAATGTATAGCACTAAGTACTTCAGATATAGTTATAGATTATAGTTAAAATGTAATTACAATTAAAATTATTAGTTATAAATAGGGTGGAGGATTGTAATGTAGGTAATTAGATATATTTATTATAAGGATATTAGAGGGTAGGTAAGGCCACCAACCACTGTTCTAATACTTTGCATTCAGTCTGCAATATACCGTGAACCACTAAGACGCCTTTTAATTGAGCTCCCGCTGCCCCCCTTTTACCCAGTATACTTTAGTTCCTATAAACTTACTACCTACCTATGCTTAGGATAGATATTCTGTTACTAAACAAAAAACAAATATTCGTACACAATCTAAAATCCTTGTTTATTATAGTTTTTTTTACATTGCATCGAAATTTCTGTCAATAAGTATTTATACCAATCCAACGATATTGAATCTGGATTGATTATCAATTTTGGCTGTTCGCAATCATTACAAATTTCATGTACAGTAAAAGCTCCGTATTCGCGCTTCCTTCATTCGCGGTTTCACTATTCGCGGATAAAAAAAATGCGACCCAATTCCTATATTCGCGTATAAAGATTTCTTTATTCGCGGATCTAACCTGTACATAGGTACATGTATACGTATGTATTTAAAAAGGATTCGGTATCCTTTGTAAACGCGACGTCAAATGGACTAATAAAAAGGTAAAATATACCTTATTACAACTACGCCTAAAGTATGTTGTAAATGATATCGTCGCTGTATTGGTTCCACTTTTCCATTGACATTAGCCGCCTTCGCCACGGTCGGTTTTTGAGAATGTACACAAACAGAATGTTTAAGTAAAGCAACATATTAGACGTTCAATATGGTCATAAACTACTAATTGTAGTTTTTTTATATATTTGTTTTTTTATTTTGTCACCTAGGAACGTATCCCCTACAATCCCATGTAAATTACCATTCCATATACACGGTTTCTGTATTCGCGGCATATTAACGGAACGTATACCCCGCGAATAAGGAGCTTTTACTGTATCCATGGTATGGCCACACCAAATAATCTAATCCCAACAGCCAATATTAATTTTGATTATAATTTCATTTAACCATATTTATTGTATTTTTTTTTCATAATTGTTTGTAATATTTATAAGAACAACGAAAGACGATTTATAAGAACCTCTGAAGGCATACACGTAAACAATATTTATATTTCTATAATAATATCTGCATTTTAATGAAGATTTTTGACGTACAAATTAAAATTCAAAAATCTGTATTAATTCAGTATTTTGGATTGTGATCGACTATTATTCATTTCCCGTAAACCATGGATAGTTCAGATTGCGGTGGGAATAAATGATGCAAAACAAACACAAGATCGATATGGTAAAATATGTATGTACTAAGATCATATCGACAGGCCAGTTGGCTTGGTGGTTAACGCTCTGACTGCCAAACCTAAGGACGCGGGTTCGATTCCCACACAGGAAAAACATTTGTGTGCATGAACATGTCTGTTTGTTCTGTGTCTGGGTGTAAATATCTACATAAGTATGTATTTAGAAAAAAAAGTAGTATATGTAGTATATCAGTTATCTGGTTTCCATAGTACGCTTTGCTTAGTTTGGGACCAGATGGCCGTGTGTAAAAGAATGTCCCAGGATATTTATTTATATTTTTATTTATATTCGAATCTGGATACAGAAAGCCTAAAATAGAAAGACAATAAAACTAAAATAAAGCAAGAAATGTCATAATTAATCGATTTTAAATACAGAATATAGTTTGGAGAAACATTTTAATGACTTAATTTGACACCAACACAATATTCGTAGGCTTAATGACTTAATCGATATTTCTAATTGTACTGATTCGGCTTCATCCAAGTTGAAGTAAGAAATCTGTGTACTTATCTAATAGCATTCTGATTTAATTGGTTATTTATTGCTTTTATATATTCTAGGAGAACCTACGTAAATTGATCATTGGCAACAGAGGTAGGTATGTGAGATCAGTGAGTCATGCTATCTTGAATCCTACTAATATTATAAATGCGACAATTTGTATGTATGGAGGTTTGGTACTCTTTCACACAAAAACTACCAGACAGATTTGGATGAAACTTGGCAGATAGATAGAACATATCCTGGAATAACATATAGGTTTCTTTTTATTCTAGAAAAACGTGACATCCTTCGTAAAACCGCGGGGGATACCTAATTATAATAACTTTAGTAAATTAACTAACAACTTACATAGCATTACATTTCTGCACCTTTGTGTAATTGTGAGAAATATAGATATATTATTATTAATTATCTATAAATGAAAACTACTGACTCACTATAATCTGTTCAATATAAGAAATCCCCTTTGACGTATAAGGTATTTATATTTATAGGCGATAGAATGAAACACGGGATTTTCTTAGCAACTGACCGCGTCCGAAGCGTGGTTCCGCGAACTACGGTGATGTGTGCACGACTGACCCACGAAGCCATATGTCTCGATATTATAAATAATTGTAGGTTAGTTAACACTTCGGGCGCGCTCTTATTTAATAAAAAGCATATATCATACAAAGTACCATAATATAAAAATACAGGTAAATCAAAGGTAAGTATAAATATAAAAAATGTGTAGTGCGTCGCCTACAATATCTGCCTCCTTAGTGCTAACTAGTTAGCACTAGAATCCTGCGGTGACAGTAGAGCGACGCGCGTTACCGGTCTGCGCAATATACCTGTGCGGGTGCGTACGTCTACAATACGAACGCGTCCATCCCTACCTGCGTGGGTGGCGCTCACCACCCCGTGGCGCCAGCAACTGCGTTCCAAGTTAGGTTCGACAAGAATAACGTAGTCACCCACCTCCAGAGATTTAGCTTCTTGGGTCCATTTCTGACGCGGCAATAATGTTGGTAAATATTCCTTGAGCCAGCGGGCCCAAAACATGTCTGCAAGCCTTTGGGCTACTCGCCATTTTTTTCGTAAACAGAGGTCATGTTCATCATACTTACCAAACTGCGGACTAGCTAAAGATGTACCAAGCAAAAAATGATTGGGTGTGAGCGCTTCGGGATAATTTGGATCATTGGACACATGGGTAATAGGACGACTATTGACCAGCGCTTCTACTTCAGCCAACAAGGTTGCCAATGTATCAGGATGAGGTGCACGTTCCTTAAGGATTACTTTTAGTGAGGACTTAACAGTACGGATCATCCTCTCCCAGGAGCCTCCCATCTCGGGAGCACCTGGTGGGATGAATCGCCATTCCATGCCACGTACAGCTCCAGCTTCTTGGACTGCCTCCGTGTCTAGTTCGGCTATGCTACGTCTCAGCTCTGTATCAGCGCCCCTAAGGTTCGTACCATTATCTGATATAATTACCTGAGGCATACCACGGCGAGCCGCCATACGTCGTAGGGCCATTATTGTTGAATCAGCTGTAAGGTCCTCCGTCACTTCAAAATGAATAGCGCGAACGGTGAGGCAAGTAAATAACATTGCGTACCGTTTGTGCCTTCTGCGACCGATTGTGACTTCAAGCGGCCCAAAGAAGTCAACCCCAGAAAAGCTAAAAGGACGTCTATTGTGTTGCAGTCTAGCAGCAGGTAGATCAGCCATACGTTGCGGTTGAGGTGTAGCTCGCCTATAGCGGCAGAATAAGCAGCGTGACGCAATAGTACGAACAGTTGGCCTTAGATTTAAAATCCAGTATTCTTGCCGTAAATTGTTAACAACAAGCTCGTTTGCACCGTGCAATGCTTGTCTGTGGTGATATTCCACTAACAGGCGTGTGATTTTATGTCGCCCGTCTAGAATAGCGGGTCTCTTAGCGTGGAGTTCCACGCCCACTATTTTATCAATGCGGCCCCTAACACGCATAATACCTAACTCATCAATGTATGGTGATAATTGCAGTAAACGACTGTTACGTGGTAGTTGTTTATTTTGTCTTAAACAAGACATTTCAGTACCGAAATCACTAAATTGACTCTTTTTAATCAGCAAGTCCTCTGCCTCCTTCATTAGAAGAATGTCCAATTTACTATCTTTACGCTGACATTTTCTAATGAAATGCAAAACCCTTGCTGTAGCACGAACGAGAGTTATCCAACTCGAGATATTATCTTCGCTAGGCAAAGATAAGTCTGAGTTCTGTTCGAGCACTAAATGCACTGATCGCTCCTCACACATTGCTTCCTCCAATGGTTTGGTTCGTTTGAAGTCCCTGGGCCACTGATCTTCATGGCAACGCAAAAATGAAGGGCCTTGGAACCAGTCACTAGAAAAAAGAAGTTGAGGAGCGTCCTCGCGCGTTGCTATGTCTGCCACATTAAGGTTCGTAGGCACGTGACGCCACTCGCCTGACTTTGATAGTTCGTCAATTTCTCCTAAACGATGTGCCACATAAGGCTTATAATTTCGTGGATCGCTACGGATCCATTGCAATACGGTGCTTGAGTCAGTCCAGAAATACCGTCTAGAAGGCTGAGTGTGTTTGTGCTCGCGCTCGATAGAAGCCGCAAGCCGTGTCGCTAATAGCGCGCCTTGTAGTTCTAGCCTCGGAATAGACACAGGACGTAACGGACTGACCCTACTCTTACTGGCAACAAAACAAATTAGTACACGACCATCTGATCGTGTGAAACGCCAGTAAATCACCGCTGCATACGCTTTGGAAGAAGCGTCACAAAAAATATGCATTTGCTTATCAACAATATGGTCACCCATTTCGTTATTTTCGAATGCATCAGATAACCATTGCGGGCCCGAGTAACACTCGACCCAGTCATGCGCGTTGTTATAGAATCGTGGAATTCGAAGCGAGTGTAAGCTTTGCAAATCTTTAATCCAACCGACAAACAAAGAATGTTCCTCAGGGTGGATGCGGCAATTCCATTCAACGCCACTTCGATGCACATTTTGAAAAATAATTTTGCCTTTTATTATAAATGGAGAAAGAAAGCCGTGTAAATCGTATACCGACATGATTATACTTAACATTTGTGCTTTCGTTGGTGATTCTGATCCATTTAAAATATTGGGTAAAATTCGATCAATAGCTACGTTGAATCCAAACGAGTCTTCGTTAGGATGCCACATCAAACCGAGAGTGCGCTCAGTTGTGTGCGTAGCTCCATGTTGGAATTCCCTTGCAGTCGGCGCGAGCGCGTCGGAGGGGATAGACTCCAGTACTCGTTTGCTGTTGCTCGTCCATCTCGTTATCTCGAACCCACCTAACTTATGAATGGCTGTAATTTCTTGTATTAATTTTATAGCTTGATTTTCATTACTACATGTATGTAGACAGTCATCCATGTAGTGATTATTAACGATCACATCGACAGCTTCTGGGTACAGATCCTGATATTTTTGCGCGTTTTTATTTCTAATATACTGTGCGATGAAAGGTGAACATGTGGCACCGAATAATAAACTTTGCATTACACATTTTTTAACGGGCGCTTCCAGACTTTCTTGCCAAAGAAAGCGAAAAACATGTTGATCTTCTTCACGAATTTTAATTTGAACAAAAAAATCTTTTATGTCTCCTATCAGAACTATTTTATGTTCACGAAAACGTAACATAATACCTAATAAAGAATTGTACAAATCAGGACCTGTCAGTAAATAATCGTTCAGTGAAACACCTTTCACCTTTCCTGCACAGTCAAACACTAACCTTAGTTTTCCAGGTTTATTAGGGTTCCGAACCCCAAAGTGTGACAGGTACCAAACGCGGCTAGCTGATGGTTCGTTTTCAGTTAGTTCTCGAGCATAGCCGTTGTCGAAAAGCTTATCCATTTCCTTTCGATATTCTTCCGCGTAAGTATTGTCTAACAGATTTTTTTTTAGTATACCTGTTAATCGAGATCGTGCGTAATCATAAGTATCTGGCATGCAAAACTCGTCCTTAACGAAAGGTAGGCCAACCTCCCATTGATTACCGATGTGGCGCGCTGTCTCATCCAATATACGTAGCGCTCTCAAATGGGCTGTATTCTCACGTTGTAAAGTTGAAACTCCAATGGAATCTAATTCAAAGGATTTCTTAACTAGGTCATTAAGTTCATCAATAACACATACCTGTGCAGGCGCATCGGAGTGAGCGAGATGAAAAGTCTGTCCGTCCACGGAAGAGTGAGTGAGACCGCAGCAACCATGAATGGACCATCCTAAGCGGCATCTCGTAGCGTAAGGCTCCTGTTTGTTGCCATGCAAAGTTTTCAAAGGGACAAGCAAGAAATAATTATCTTCACCTATTAGTAGGCGAGGCACCACACATTCCTTACAAACGACATCTTTTAATGGTAACAAGTGCTCAGATTTAATATTCTTAATAGCAGACAGATTTTGTTTAGGTAATTTTAAACTATCAACTTGCCGCAAAGTTACATCATAAGATTTATTTTCATAAAAGCCACAGATCTTTGTACATATTTTGGGTGCATCCGATTGAAATACTTCTATACCAAAAGCGTCAATAAATTTAATAGGACAAGATTGTGAAGTTGAAAGACCTAACTCATGTACTAGATATTTATCAATCATTGAGATCGAAGCACCGTCGTCTAATAAGGCATAAGTACTGACGATACCATTTCGTCCACTAAGATTCACTTTCACAACTTTGAGTAACACTTCACTTTGGGTGGTGAGAGCGCGCGCGCAGTCCAGGAGCTGCTCGCGCCCGCGCTGCCGCTCCTCACTCGTGCTGAGGGAGTGAGCCACTGTCTCGCCGCGTGCTGATGATTCACCCTCTGGTATCCACGATGCCGGTTCGTCCTCCTGCTCGTTAGTTGTTTGTGTATGTGTCGCGTTAGGCTTTTTATAATGTAATAAACGATGGTGTGCGAGCCCGCAGTTATCTATGTCGCACACTGGCGCTGTACATTTATTTAGTTCGTGCCGTTCTAACAAACAGCAGTAACATAAATGCTTCAATTTAGCGAAACGCCATCTATCCTTTCTCATAGCCCTTTTAAATATCCGACATTCAGGTAATAAATGAACAGATTTTTTGCAAAAGTTACATAGCTTAGAGGCAGTTTCTGTGGCTGTGGTAAAGACAGGTCTATTATAGCTGGTTTGGCGGGGTTTGTGGTCTAACTTTCTGGTTGGTTCTACGGTTTCAGGCTTTCTATAGTCCTTTAAATGGGTAACACCTAGGATAGAAATCATTTCAGCCTCTCTCTTGAGAAATGAAGCTATAAGTTGAAGTTTTGGTGTATTTGTAGACAGTTTAGCGTAGGCGTAGTCAGTCCATTTGCTTATCAATACACTAGGCAGCTTTGATATGATCGCAGTTGATAGCTCAGGACTACGCAGATAATCATGTTGATTTAATGAAAATAAGGTTGCAACACAGTTATTGACTTTCATAGAAAATGTGATTAAGTCGTGTTGATAATTAGTGGGGAGTGGTGATAACTTTCTCATTTGTGAGGCGAGATGTTGAATGATTAAATCCGAATTTCCAAACCTCAGTTGTAATGCCTCCATTACAACAGCTGGCGAAGTGTTGCCGATAAGCAAGTCTGTCACTGCCTCCTTGGCCTCACCTTTGAGGGCACGACGAAGTCTCCATAAGTTCTCGGAGTCACTAAAATGGCACACTTGTGTGGATTCCTCAAACGCACTTTTGAAGTGTAACCATTCGATGCAATCTCCACTAAAGGTAGGTAATTCCCGCGGTGTTGATAATCGTGTGAGCAAGCGTTCTTCTTGTTTGGAAGGTGACGTGACCATGATGTCTTTGAGCGTATGGGCTAGCTGTAGAATGCTGTCGACAGGAGGGCCCTGGGCTTGTACGCGAATTGGGTCAACCTTAGGTATCCGCGCTGCCTCCGTCGCTGTAGTTGCTACTGCTTCTGGTAACGATGATCGCTGCACAGCATTTCGCTCCATCCATTCGTTCACAATAGCTCTGCTACTATGAGTCTTGCTCGTTTTTGAGTGACATTTTGAAGCACATTTGGCATCTATTTCCGCTTCGTATTTATCCAGCACTAAATCGTATTGAAGTTTCTGTTCAATTAACTTCATCTGGATCTTAGCCTTTGCTTCTGCGGCTGCCAGCTCAAGCTGCTTCCGCCTGACAAGTGATGATGACGTCGACACTGATGAAGCTGAGCCCGAGGCATATGTCTCATTTTTTACAACCGATTTAGTTTCAGTAGGCACTTTTGATACTGATAACACTTTGTGCGGCATGTTTGGGGCACTATTCACACCGCTAATAACACTTTGACCTTTGTTCTCGCGGTCCGCAGCAAGCACATGGCCTGACGCGCATTCTAATCGTTCAGTTAATTTTTCCCGGCTTTTTAAAGACCTGAGTCTATCGCGAGGAGGAGTATTGTACATAGTCCTGGTTACAAGATTTGGTTCGAAGGATCAGAATTATAGGCGATAGAATGAAACACGGGATTTTCTTAGCAACTGACCGCGTCCGAAGCGTGGTTCCGCGAACTACGGTGATGTGTGCACGACTGACCCACGAAGCCATATGTCTCGATATTATAAATAATTGTAGGTTAGTTAACACTTCGGGCGCGCTCTTATTTAATAAAAAGCATATATCATACAAAGTACCATAATATAAAAATACAGGTAAATCAAAGGTAAGTATAAATATAAAAAATGTGTAGTGCGTCGCCTACAATATTAATGTTATAGAGAAATGTACCCTTTTGCTTTAAGATAAAGGTCATTCTGATCACCATACGTTTAACCGCGGGGTTAATAGATGAACCTTATTCCTAAACAAATAAAGTTGATTGTTCAGTGACTTTCAGTTAACTTAAACGTCAAAAGAGATTGTAGACAGACTATAATCATACAATCTTATGATGAGTTTTATGAAGTGAATTTTCAAAATGGATACGGACGCTAGATGTAAATCGAAGCTAGAATAGACATTATTGTGGTTATATTGTCGCTTACCTTTTAAGAAACCACAAGATATAAAACCATAGATATCATGCATATCGAAAGATCAAGATATCAAGATGATTATAATTTATCTCCTACATGGCAAACAAATGTTTCTGATGAAATAGGTCATATCCTCAATCAACTTGTATTTGGCACTTTAGCAGACTCGCAAATTAAATCGTCTACTCCTAATAAAATGTCTATCGCAGCAGGAGTCGCCTCAATTAGATCCATTTGTGTTAATCTACTGGTGAGTGGCGAGTGGAATGAACGAATGAATGAGATAATAATCTCATGTTAGCTCGAATCATTATTTTATTCCTTTCCATTTTTTTTTTGGGTGACGAATTTCTTACACCCTTACACGGACATCTAGTATGGAATTCTTATAGTACTTAATAAAACTTTACTGTTGTAAAACCTTTACTAAGAGCCTACTAGTGAGCGTAATTAAAAAAGAGAGAGAGCCCTAAAAACCGTCACATAAAGGTATATGAATGAAGAAATAGGTGTGAGTTCAGTACCTACTGATGGATCTCTTCTTACCTTTAAGAGGATGTTATATATTAACAACATCGGCAAAATTACAAGAGAAAGAATGAAGTTACTTATAAACATAACTTGTCTTATAAAGTTAATACTTGCGCTTACTTTGTTCTTCATCATACTTACTTACTCGATAGTATAGCAGCCAGCAGCCAAACTTTCCTCTCTTAAGGTCACCGGTTCCGCGGTCTCGAGACTAACATTAATATTTATTAGCACTAATATTGTTTGTTCAACCTAGTTTACATTGTTGTAAGCCTGTGGAGCTTTATATATTTTGTTAACTAAAGTTCAGAATAGACCATAATTTTTATTTCAGTCATTAAAAATAATAAATTTATATTAAATAGTAAATTAAAGCTGTAATTTTGATTTTAAACCTAAATCATAACTAGCTGTCTCCCGCGGTTTCACCCCCCGTTCATCAATATCATATATAGCCTACCACCATCTACGAAAAAGTCCGCGTCGAATAGTAGCAGTCCCATCCCGATATGTTCACTAGTTTTGAGCTGATGGAGCGTTAAATTTTTCCTATATTCCTAATAATCCTATTTTCCTGTTACACATATATATAGACTTGTGACAACTACTATAAAAGCTTTGCTTTATTTTCATGACTAAACAACTAAACTAATTTGATGATAATCAGTAGATCGCTTTGACCCTGGAGGAGGACATAAGAAACTTCATATCCAGGGTATGCGGGTGGTACTGAGTTGATGTTCTTAATACGACGTAAGTCGTTGAGCAATAAAACGCAACAAGTCAAGATGTATCATTGCTGGCAGTGTACCGAAATTCCCGTTACCTCTTATAAAAACTTCACTTGCTTGTAAGTCTGTATGTTACGACAACTCTGCTATGTCATAACGACTAAACAAACAAGTTTTATAGTAAATATGGTCAGTTTAATTGATCAGATTATGCTATTACGAATAGAGACATTTCGCAAGCGGTTTCTGTTTGAAGATAATGTAAGAAAATCTTATTTAAAATTCAGTTCGTATCTTGTTATGATATGGCCCTGTATGGAAGTTGACTATAATATTCATAACACGTACCTTTTATAATACTGTCATATTGTAAGTAGGAATGGTTTAAATATAATATATTTATTTCATATTATATGATTATAAAAGATTATTATTATTTATTGAGCTGGTGGTAGAAAAGAGTGCTCATATCAAATTAAAACAAATTAAGTATGATTATCTTCATGTGTCAAGATAAAATATAGGAAAGAATTATAATAATGACCAAAATTAAAAAGTAATAAATAAGTATAATTTAAATGTATTTTTTTACTACATTTGAGGGTATTAGGTTAATGCTAATAATGGTTTAACATTAATTTACCTGATTGGTGACGAAATGAAAATAAAAATATATGCAAAAATTATCACAATGGCTTTATTAAAGTATATAAATAGTATACTTGTGACTTATATGGACATTTATTTACACTTTATATACAAATTCACAATAATATTTCTACAGCAGTCTTATAGAATGTATTTACACCAACATTACGAAACGCCCTTTGTAACGGCGTGAAGTTACAAAAATAGATTAAAAATCTTAATTATTTGGTAAAGCGCGCGATGCGATTAATACAATATTCACATGAAGCTTTTGACTAAATGAATTTATAACATAGATTTTACGAGAAATAGGTAGACTAGACTAGGTACGCTTGACCTGATGATTGCGTATCGATTAATGGCGGCGGTGGTGGCCAATGTCGGAAATCTCGCCTTCTATTAGGGTTGTTACCACCTAGTTCTAATGAAGAATAATCTGAATCTATAGAGGAATATATGTGATCTGATGGGGGCCTACCATCCGGCCCATATTGCGCTGTCTGCACATGCTGAGAACGGTTTTCCATAAACTCGGGAGTAGTACTAACGCCGTCAGCAGTACCTCTTATCTTCTCCGTAAACGAAAATGATCTTGTCGTTCCATTCTGCATACCACTTCTCATCGTATAGGAATTTATATTATTTCTGTAAGATGTTTTATTCTTGCACCTCTGGTCGGGCATAGCGTAACGTAATTTCTCCCAAAATTTATTTTGACCCCACCTTATTCTAGAACTGGTTTTCAGATACGGCCTCAAATCTGGATCACATTCTGCTTCAGGTAATACTGAATTCTCTTCTATTATAAGTAAGGAATATATTCGGGACTTAATTATTTCATGTAACGCTTGCCGAAATTCAAAGCGTGACCATTCTGTCTCTAAGAAGTTTCTAGTTAATACTATAATAATGCGTTTAGAAGCTTCCGCGGCTTCAGGTAAGGGTAATGTACACTGCATATAGGCAACGTTATGTTGTGGTATATCTCTGTAGTGTAAACAAAGGTGATATGAAGGGCTTCCATTTTCCAACTCAGCGGCCAACGTTTGAATAACAAAATCATCATCCTTTGGGCTGTAGCAAACATATGCATCATATAATTTATCAGTGTCGTCGTATGCTCCAGTGAATGGAAACAATCTTATACCACAGCTTGTATAAAGCCATATGCGAATCGTGTCTCTGAATAAGAAAATCACAAGGATGACTAGCATTATCAACATGAATCCAGAGAGCGTAGTCACCATCATGGGCATGTAATTTGAGACCAACATGTTATCTATAACAGAATCTCCCGCGTAATAGTCACTGCATATTGTACCGTTCAAATTGAGTTCTTTCTTTTGTGTAGACTTTGTGTCTGTATTCCAGCACCATATATCAGTTACATCAGTGATTTTATTTACATTATCGGATACGAACGATGTGAACCGTTGTAAATATCTGCACTTACATGACCACATGTTATTACCTACAGCTAGTGCATTTAAATTTCTATTATAAGTTAATGTCCAAATTGAAAAATCCACCAATCGATTGCCATCCAATCTTAAAATTTCCAATGATATTAAAGTTGAAAATGTTGAGTTTGCTATATGGCTGATGAAGTTATCTTGCAAATACAGTTCGCTAAGCTGAGACAGATGTTCAAACTCGTACCCATTTAAATATTTCAGTTTATTGTTTCCAAGATGCAGAATAACGAGGGAGGATAAGCCGGCGAATGTTCTATTCTGGATGTCTTCAACTTCGCTCGAATTTACATACAGCGATCTCATATTTTTTCGGCCGATAAATGCATAATTTTGCAATTCTTTAAAGTCATTCCCATCTAAGTATACTTCTGTCGCGTCCATGGGTATTTTTTCCGGTATATCAACAGCACGTTGGCTGGAACAATCTACCACGTTTTTATTCCAAGTAGGGTCGTGATAACAGGAGCAGTTGTTTGGGCACGTCATTTGGCAATCGCAAGCTACGTAATCACAACAACGGCATAATGTGAAACAATGCGTCTCGTATGTACACAAGAAATCGGTAGACTTCAAATTACTCAGAGGTATGTGGGTTACGCCTCTCGTGTGCGTCATTTTACACAATACATTCTCAAGATCCATCATTCTAGGGTGTTGTCTCATCGCAGTCATATTGTTTATCAAAGGCAACCATTCCATCGAGCAATCACAGTTAAACGGATTTCCTCCGATGTAGAACTCGGGCAACGACTTGTTTGAGGGAACTGGGGACAACCGGAGGCTGTTTATATCTAAATGAGATATCTCATTTGCGTAAATATCAACTCTTGTGAGATTACGTTTCTCCATAAATGTGTTTACTTGAATATTGTTTATGTGGTTATTGTTTATGAACAACAATTCGACGCTATTTGGTATTTCTAATGGTGATATTTCGATTATACGGTTATGGCTAACGTCTAATGTTTTTATGTGAAGCTCGTCTTGGAGTTTGTAATAATTTCCGAGGTGCTCAATAAAATTTCCATGAACGTCCAACCATTTCAAATTACTGGGTATAAAAGCGTAGTCGAACCAAACCAAATGGTTTTCGGATAAATTAAGCCATAACAAACTCAGTAACGTTGAAAACACTCCATTGATGTCTGATACAAAATTACCATCTAACCTTATAGCCTCTAACTGCTTATTTCTTTGAAAACTTCCTCTCTCGATAGCTTGTATTTTATTTTTCGCCAAGTTTAAGACCTGTAAGTTTGGCAAATCCCAAAACATTCCAGTGCTCAAGTTTCCTATTTGATTGTCGATTAGTCTCAGACCGGTTAATTGGTCTAAGTTCTTAAAAGATCCATTTTTGATATCTGATATTTGGTTTTCGCCAAGATCTAGAGTTTTTAATAGTGATAGTTCCCAAATTGCAGACGGAACTTCTGTCAGCTGATTTGAACTCAAATCCAACTCCTTCAAATCGGAACAATTTTTAAACGACTTTGGATCTACGTTTATCAATAAGTTATTATTTAAATTCAATTTACTTAATACAAATAAGCCATTGAATAGTAACTCGTCTATAGTATGCAAGCGGTTTTCAGCTATATTCAATGTATGCAGATTGTACAAAGGCAGAAACGTGTTCTCTTCAACGTATCCGATTGAGTTGTTCCTTAAATCTAATATCTGGAGGAAGAATAAATCTTTGAACGTCTTACCGTCTATCCTCGTCAGAGCGTTATTAGATAAATTCAGAATGACTAAGCGTATTAGGCCAACAAATGTACCTCCGTCAATGTGAGCACTAGATAGCTGATTATTCGATAAATCTAAGACAAGCAGCTGTTCTAATCGGTGAAACACGCCTTTGGCTAACTCAAATAGTTGGTTATTATTCAAATATACCTCTCGTAACTCCTTCGTGCTAGCGAATGTGCCCTCGGGTATGAATTGGAGGTTGTTGTAAGAAATATTGAGTATTCTCAAGGATATGAGCCCGTTAAATGTTTCACTCGATATATCTGTGATTTTATTTTGTTGAAGTTTCAGCTCTTGAAGCCTTTTTAGACTTGTAATTTCCGACTCTTCACTCAAAGTCTTAAGTTCATTGTAGCTTAAATCTAAGCCTCGTAAGCCGGAACCGCAGTTTTTGCCAAAGCCGAGCCGGTCGACGGTCTTGATTTTATTGTGAGTTAAATTCAATTTTTGTAAATTGTCCAGTGGACAAAATACATCTGATGGTATCGCTCTCAAATTATTGTTTCCCAAATCGAGTGTTTGTAATTCCCGCAATCCGTTGAAAGTTCCGAGCGAAAGCTCCAAGTTTTTGCTCGGGCTCCAATCGTAGTTTTTAGATCGGATCGACAACTTTTTCAGTTCACGTAATCCCTCGAACGCGTTGCCAGGTATTCGTAGAAGTTTGCAGTTCTGTAGTGTAAGTTCAGAGAGTGTAGAAAATCTTTGAAAATAGTTCGCTTCAAGATAGCTCTCGAACAGAAGCAGCTGGTTGCATTCGACCGTAAGTCGTTTTGTGTTCTCGGAGGGTGCAGATACTAAACTGGATCCATCGGCATCGAGCGTCCGCACCTGGCAAAGCGTGCCTTCGTCACCTTTTGCCAAGCGATTACAATTATCCACGCCTTTAGGAGCATAGGCCGCATTAACACCAAAAGTCACAAACAAAAGAGTCAGCAATTGAAACATTTTTTAAACACATTTGTCTTTACCGATCTGAGGGAAACGGCAATAATAACATTCACTTAAAATGAGTCAATGTCATGTAGAGACATTATCTGTTTCACTTCACTAGGCAATGTTTACATCGCGGCGCACGTACGTTCGGTGTGGGAGGCGACGCGGCCGCGTGCCGTCCTCATCGTGGTTCGTGGGCGACTGACGAAGCGATCGGTTAGGTTGGTTCGTCAGTTCACCGAGAGTGGTGGCGCTCAAAGCCGCCCCTCTGACTGCTCCGACCCCGCACCCTCACTCCCCCACATAGTTACACGTTCGCTCGCATGGCGCCACTTGCGCGCCCGACAGCTCTCGCACAATTATGTAATGTTTTCTTAATCGAGCTACCGCATCGGGTTTAAAAAGAAAACTTGCGCTGCGTCTGAGAAATTATGATAATAGATACACAGCCGTGTCGTTCCACGAACGACCAACTAGTTATTGAATAGTTTATGAAAGATATTTCCTATTGACATGACTTCTTTATCAACCGATGGATGAATTAAGTCTTATTTCATCGCATTATGATTATGTGGGCCGCATGAATATTTTAACGCGAAATATTAAGGTAAAAGATTGAAAGCGTCATTAGATCATGACCTTTGACCTTAATCATTTTAAATAATAATCCTAATTAAGTTCACTTTTAACGCTTTCATAACACTTGCACTGTATAAAAGTGTCAGAATAAATACAAAAAGAAACATCAATGTCACAATCGGGAACAAAGTGCAGACATGTTGCCACGCGCACCCTTAATTCTTTTTGCTGTCACTTATTGAATTCCCAACTCACATACTTTGGTGAAGATACCCAATAAAGCTTGTTCGGCGTCGCGTGCCCCTACACATATTTTTGTCTAAAGAAACGTACAGAATTTTCAAATAGAGAAAGGACATCGTTTTCGGGCAGCAAATTCCGATATCTCGCACGGACTGGAAGAGGTGCGAAGTTGGTAGGAGTTGATAATTTGATTTCCTTGTTCGACACGTAAAGTCGTTTACGGGTCTAACTGGAAGTTAGTTACTTATAGAATACGGTACAAGTTTTGTAAATAGGGGCTGAGGGTTGAGATCCAACTTGCGTTTGTTTGTGATAAATAATATAATATAAGGAATTGGAAGTACGTAAATGAACATAAACAACAACTACGAAACGATTAAACTGAATTGTAATAAACACTAAGTAAAAAATTAAATAAGATTAAAGCGTAGTAAAACGGTATCTAAAGCCGGCAACAGAAAAAAACTAAAAATCCTATCTAGGTCGCGGTTGACATCGAGAGCAAAAACCCAACATAAAGAGGAAAGTTTCGCAGCTTAAGTGATAAAACACGTTGAGGACATTCTAAAAACACTTCGAGTACTATGATATCCTTATTATTAATGTCTGGTGGCAGCGTATCCTGTATCAAAAGTTCTCGCTGTCGAGAGTTCTTAGCGCTAGCTTGATAAATGACTTTGCCCACTTTTGTGAAAGTTGTCGTGTATTTTTTTCACTATATCTGGAGGCTGGATGTCACAGGCTGGCGCAGGACGTGCTCTGACTGCCGATGACGTTTCACTAACGCGACCCCGTATTATCTCCCTGGATTATTTGGATTGGTGTCCTTTTTAAACTTACCTTCTCTTTGGTTCACGCTTTTGGAAAGTTTACGTAACGTTTTCATTGAAGATTGGTTTTAGTGATGTTTGCAATATTTAAATTGCTTGTTGATAAAATTTTATTAGTGATTTATGTAAAAAAAAATTACATTATATAGCTGTTATATATAGGTATATACAATTATAATATCATTATTAAAATAAATAGTATGAGGTCTATCTAATGGAGATATTCCGTAATGTAATGTATAAATGTTCAATAAAGGAAGTTACTACATCTACGACAGTTTTCATTATCTCCATCTCAAAATTTACAATGGCAAAATAATCGTTTAGGATTTTATCCGTCCCATTAAGAATAACGACAAGGCTCCTTGCATAACTTAGAGGCAAGGAAGTGTAATTAAAATGCACGTTATTTTGCGCCTCTAGGCAAAGTTTATTCTATTGTTATCTACAATCGCTTAACGAATATGTCTTGAGAGAATCCTGTTATTGGCAGTCGTTATCTTTGCGGATGTTCAGTTTTCTACCGGTGTATACCGATCTGTAGATTTGTATTTTGTTGCATGTTAAATTTGCTGTTAATTGAATATTTTAATTAGGTAAGTGACGTACCTACTTAATTATAACCTTTTTTATGATATTTGTGTTTATTTGACGGTACAATAGGCTAGGGTTGTTAGAGACCTTGACTATTACGCCCCAGGTCGTGGGTCCGGTTGGAGAATAGACCGAATATAATATAAAAGTAGACAGTATATGTGTTATGGCCTTTAAAATTATTACTCTACAATACTATTGAAACTGAATTTATTATAATGCAAATATAAAACCAAATATCCCAATTGAAGAGATATCATATTTCTAGAATTATAAATAAATAAATAAATATCCTGGGACATTCTTTACACACGGCCATCTGGTCCCAAACTAAGCAGAGCTTGTACTATGGAAACCAGATAACTGATATACTACATATACTACTTTTTATTTTTCTAAATACATACATATATAGATATTTACACCCAGACACAGAACAAACAGACATGTTCATGCGACCTTCGACTTGGCAGTCAGGGTCGCTAACCACCAAGCCAATGGGCCTGTCAAAAGAATTATTTTGTATTCGTGTAAATTTTTTAATTATAATTATGATATGAATTGAATACAGATACAATTGTAATAACACGTTAAAAGTAGTTAATCCTATTATTTTTCAACAGAAATTCCATATTTATTGAACTTTTAGGAATAGGCAGCCAATTAACCAAATAAAAGGTTATGCGTCAAATAGGTAAAACTTTCTACTTTATTTAAACAAAAACAAACATATTTATACTTATAGTCACTGGAACACCATTTATGAAGTATTTTTGACATTTAAGAATGCTACCGAAATTTAACCTTATCCGGTCAATAATAAGGTTAATTGGATCAATAGTTGAACCTTAACATAATAGTTATAAAGTAAATTTTTCAATGACTGTCTAAACATCAAAACTATCATAATCGTGCCGCTTGTTTAACAATTAGGATTATTTTTCAACGAAACTCTACAACGGTCAGAATATCCGCTAGTTTACAAGTTTTACGAAGCCTGTTTCATGCAGATATATGTATAAGGATTACGACTACTCGTTGCAGCAAGTTTTATTTCATAGTTTATAGGTACTGTACGTGCAAATACTAAATGCAAAAGTTGCGTGTGACTTTATCTATAAGAGGGATCTTCTCTAATCGCCACCTGTGGCCCGCTGCCGATACACTCCCATTTGAAGCCCGCGACAACGGCCTATTGCATGTTCTATTCAAATTGTGGACCGGCTTAGTGTCGCCGCTACCGGATTTAAATTATAGTTTATTTTATCTATTTAGTTTGCCACTTCGGGTTATTACTGTGTACTGCGTACGAAGACCCTTTATTATTATATTTTTTTCGTTTGCATTTTGAATATAATTAACATAACTTAAATCAATATTTTTATAACCACTTTTTCGGTAGAGCTAGAAATTTTGTTAATATTTCCATGTTTTAGAATAGAATTTCTAATTTAAAAAATTGTATTTTGAACACGTACCTATAAATCGAATACAGGGCCTTCGACTCTAGTAAGACTCTATGCCGTTACAAAAAGGCCACCGATGCAAGAAGACTTTTATATTGTAAGATTTCTAATATCTTTATTATGTTAAAGTTTGTTGTAGTAATTAGCACCTGTAATAGGCAACTATTAAATGTAAGTAAATGTATATCAATAAAAATATTATGTTTTATTATTATAAAAAATCTTAATAGACCAATAGGTTATCAGCGAATGGAAAACTGGAAAATATGCCTGGAAAATAGCAAAATTTGGAAAAATTATAAAGTGCAGGATGGAACAACGTCTGTCGGGTCAGCTTGTGTTTTATAAAATGGTTAGATATAGTTTCACCCACGTTTCTGGGGAATCTAATTTATGTATTTTGTGTGTCAATCGTTTTGGCTAAATTTGTTTAGACCAGAATTCTACCAGACGTACTGTGCCGTCTGTAGCATTATACAGGTATTATGACATAGCCTGTCAGTTGGGAATAACGTAGCTTTCTACGAGAAAGACTTTTTAATCTGATTAGAAGTTTTGGAGATTACCTACATCCAAACTTCACAACTTTACACCTCTTTATATTATAATATTAGTGTAAATACCATTCATAAACTTCGATACTATGGAACTAAATTTATATGTAAGTAATTGCTACAAAATTTTCAAATCCAATACCCAAATATGCTTCACTTAATTTGAATTATCTTAAAATCATATTCAAATATATTCGATTAACTCTTGTGGGTAGTTTCAAGTTATTTCGTAGCACGTTGGTTGGTACCGACAATCGCCCATAAAATAGTCAAAGCGATCAAATTTAGAACCCAAACCTATTCAAATGTATGCGGCTGATCTAGATAGCAGAACTGTTTCATTGCTAATAGGTTTTTGGTTTGATTCTATTGTTTAGTGGATCGTGTTTTGATAAGACTATTTGAGTAGTATCATTTGAAGACTTTTTAAATTTATCTCGTACTAGTTTTTGTACCGCGGTTTCACTCACGTTCAAGAGAATATCCATCCGCAATAATGTAGCATTGAAATAGTGATGTAATTTTTCAAATCGTTTTCGTGATTGCGGAGATTACCTTCCGCATAGAACTCACAAAATTCACACTCCGTTTCAATAATATTAGTAAAATATAATATAGATGTGTAGATAAAGTGTGCTGATATCGTAATAGGAACATCAAGTGGGAAAGAATAAGGGTCAATCTATTTTATTTCATTTATCTATCTAATCGATTTGCGATACTTTATTATGTAATGCAACATATCTCAACTAATTTACTCGATATTGTTAAAGGTGGCGGACGGTGGCGAGCAAGAGCATCCTAAGCTTAGAACTCAACTCTACCGCTGGAACTCATCGGTACTAGTTCATGATTATTTTTAATCCAATAATAATAATAATAAATTTATTCACATAAATAAACTTACACAATTTAAACAGTCTCTGACTTCTGCGCTAGGCTACCTGTGTTACAGAAGCCAGTGCCTTTTCTTATTAAAACATACTCAATCTTAAATTTATGTAAATAAAAGTAAACTTATTCTATATACAAATGATTCTGTGTATGGTGGGGTGTGTTTATGCGTGTATGTGGAGTAGACGTGTGAGTGAATGTATGTGTAGTGTATGTGCTAAATCTAAATTGACCTATGCATTTAATAACTAACTAGGAACTACACAACTAAATTTTAAACGCATTCGACACACAATCGAGAACATCAAGTTAACTCATTGTTTAACACAGATACAAACTTGAAGTTACATGAGGAAATTAAAGGCGCTCGTATTGTAATTGAGTTCTCGCGAAGGATATTAGTTGAAGATTGCTCGTCAACCCGAGTTCTCGCTTCAATCACTTCGAATAGTTCCGATAGTTCCATTCCGGGAACGGGCGTTGATTAAACAGAATCGGCTCAGTGGGACACTATTGATGTTACTATGTGTGTCAATCGATATTGCTTCACTGTCTTTCTATACACTATGTACGTGTCAGTTGACGTTAATTGTACTATGATAGCGTATTTATTGCAATTCCTGGTTGTAGTGTAAAAAAAGTAAGAACATACATGAAATCATTTTCAAAGATTCGGAATCGGAAGAGTGGGTCTCTCCTAATACAGGCTTTTTAAAACTTAAAAGGGGAGTCCCAACCCATGTAATTACTGTACTTGTAATGTAATAAAGAAATATTGAATTTTTTGAAGATTAAATAAAAATCAAAATGATTGTATTGTTGAATCCCAATATCATTAATGTCACAAGACTTATTGGAGTAGTCATCGCTCTTATAAGAAAATATTTATATTTAGAATGCTTTTAAATGTTTCTAAAATAAATTTTCAATTACAGTTTAGTTACAGTTCATTAAAACTTTTACATCGTGTTCGATACCACCGATTTATTTACAAAAGTTATTTCCTCATTACAATATAATAATGATAGCGCGTGTGGCTAAAATGTTGCTAATGTACAGTAGAAACACAGTCAGAAATTTCGGTAAAGGAAAGAATAGTGAGGAGTAAGTACTTCATAGTAGCCTACTTGGCACCCCTTGAATTGAAAATCCAGCACCAGATACCGTAAATTCCCGACGGTGTAATTGGAGCCAGATTTACCACTTTGAGAATACAAATAAAGTGAAGGAACTGTCGTCACGTATACTGGTTAGACCCTTACATTAGATACCCATGACATTTGTTGTAGAAAATCATGGTGAAGGCCTACATTCAGCAGTGGTCATTATTGAACTCATTATGAAGATGATGATTTTGGTAAGCAAACGAAGACATGAAGAAAATAAGCCCTCAAGCAGATCGGCCTTATAATAACTGAGAGCCTGATTTTCTCCTTGGGGTAAAAGCTATCTAAGCGGGAACTTGAATCTACCCTACCACTATACAATGGCTTGCTCCTGGTTATTAGCTCTTTGGAAAGCTGACAGCTCAAGCCCAAGAATATCACGAAATTCGACGTCACCACCGCAAAATTATCACCGCCCCAACGAAGTTAAGCCCTTATCGTCTTAACGTAGAGTTCTATTATAGAAGAGGCTATATCACTGTGTGCTGGTAACTATCCTCAAAGCACTCAGCATATCTCAATGTATCTCAGTGTTATGCAAGTTTAATAACGTAGAACAGCTTAACTATGCTAACCTACATAAACTTGAAACTTTAGTCTTAGTACAAACTGGAGCTTGGTCATGCATCAACAGCCTGTTGACGATCTTTGGACAAAGGGCTACCTAACACTCAATAACTTATCTTAATGCAATAATAAAAGAGTCTTACTAGAATAATAATTATGGTGTTACTTACGTTAATATATTCTGTGTTAATGTAGATTGTAAACTAGAGTTGTGCCAAGTTGACCCGTTGGGTAGTTTTTGGGTAAAAAGTGATAAACATCCATACATTCTCACAAACTTTCGAATTTATAATAAGTACTTATTAGAAAGATGTTAAGTTAAATACCATATTCGTATTTCAAATAATTATAAATGTCACTTGTCCAAAACACCATATATAGCAAAAAAAAATTACTCTTAAATATATTTTTTAAGATTTCATAGTTGGTTGATTACTAAAAAAATATACATAGGATAAACCAAAATAGCTTTTGAAAAGATGATATTTAATGTATATAACCAGTTTACATAACGGTATATATACCATTTTAGCGTGCACGTTTCTGGAACACGTAACTTTAGCGTCATATTAACACCCCGCTGCGTCAAACGCAGTTTATTCGCAAGTTTCCCGTAAGCAAACATTGGGTTTCAGCTTGATATTATTTGCACGCAATTTTCATTGATACCGCAGCTGTTTGAGTTGTCACTGCAAGGTAGTGTTTGTAGTTAATTATGCTAATGGACTGCAGTGCTACAGTACATTATAGCTTGGATAGAATAAGTGACATGCAGTAACTCAAGTATCTATGTCTACAGAAAAGGGTAGGTATATGAGGAAAACGTTTTTTAAATAATAAAGAAATATATCAAATATATTTTTATCTACTTTCAATGATAAAAAACAATTTATTAAATTTTAAATTAATATGGGATATGAAGAAGTTGTAAGACTAGATATCTCTGAGTATTGACGAAAAACCTACGTAATTTATTGGGGAATATGGCGTATTTGTTTACTGTTTATAATTTTACTGTGGCACAGGTATCTGGGACCACCTTTACTGAGTTTCAGAGTGTTTACTTTACAAGTTTCAGGCTCGATAGGATGCCGCAGTGTTTTGTTTTAAGGTAATGAACACCTTAGCGATGAAGAATAATGTGTTTGTGTATGTTATGCATAACGTGGAAGATTTTTTTTTATGAAACTCAAAGTCGAGGACCTTGACTTAACATCTCTTGCGTCAAAATCATACAAATTCGTCCTGAATAGTAAATAAATACTCGTATATATATATATATATCCTGGGACAATCTTCACACATGGTCATCTGACTCCAAACTAAGCAGAGCTTGTATTATGGATACCAAATAACTGATAATTAATACATATAGATATTTGCATCTAGTCATAGAACAAACAGATATGTTCATGCACACAAATGTTTGCCCCGGGTGGGAATCGAGCCCACAACCTGCGGCGTGGCAGTCAGGGTCTCTAGCCACCAAACCAACTGGCCCGTCAATGTAACGATAGTGTAACTACCATATAATACCGGCTTATCTTGCTTACACACCTAAAAAAAGTATTAGAGTTCATTTAGCCAGCATGAGCAGAGCATGAGTCTCTCACCTCAACTGAATTTTGTTTGCTAATTTTTTGCAAAAATAAATTATCCGCTATCATGTGCCGCGGAAAGATTTAAATTCCATTATGGAATTTATAGTAACTAACTAACACTTCAATCAATTGATTCCAATTCCAATAACATACATAGCTTTGTTTGTTATGTGTTTATGCTGGTTGTGTTGTAATAAAATTGCAATGTACTGTGAATTGGGCTGCGATCCGAACGAAATTGGTTACGCTCGCTGTTTGTGCAAATAAATTTTAGTTTTTTATTTTATTTTAAATGCATATATTCTCTATTCACTAATATCTGCACGTCACTTTTGTAATTAGTTAACAATCACTAACAAGTTAACTGTTATTTCATTGATTATTTAAAACACCAATAATAAATTGATACTATTCAAGAATTTCATAAATAACTGGCGTGTTTTTCAGTAAACATGGAGCGAAATATTAATATGCAAAGTCTGTGTAACTTTCTTTTATTATTAATATTCAACGAAAAAAAGTTATATTATAAAAAAATACATTCGCGTAAATCAGGTGTCCACTAAAAAAATACTGGCCAGAAAGAAATAATATTTATTTTTACTGACCACTATTTCAAGATTATAACGTGGAATTTGAGAACACAGAATGCAGCAGAGAGCACGTCCCGTGGTGAACTATTCGCTTGCCTTTTGGCGTTGAAGTTTAGTATTGATGGAGCTCTGTTCCGACGTGCTTTGGAAATATGACCAGGAAATTGTTTTCTCTTGGCAGCCGATACCGTTCAAATGATAACCTGAATTTGTAGGTGAGCTAATTAAGTTGGCAGAATTGTTTCTGTTTTTCTGCTAAGGTAACAACCAAGCTGATGGCCCGCATGATGATAATTGTTGATATTCATGACATCGTCTCGGAAGCCAAATATTATTATTACTCAAAAGGATTTAAGTAAAAGTGGTCATTATGTGTACAAGTAAATCTATTATAAAACATCGCAAATTTCAGGCTTAGAGAGTTATAATCTTCACCTAACTTTGTTAAAAGTAGGCATGTATAATGAATCCCCTTATCACATGGCCGACACATTAATTCTAAATATACACACATATATTCACATACAACCCCGACTATCGAACGGAACAAAGTAAACCGAGAACCTGTTTCAAGGTCTTAATTAACAACTTCAGAAGCCCGACCATAACAGGATCAAAAACTCCAATTGTGCCAGAATCTGGGTAGCAGATAATAGGCAATCTGAGCCCGATTATAGTAGTAATTCACAAAACACGGGTTATATGTAGGTAACCGGGTATCGAGATCAGAAATTAGGGGTAACTTGTAAATTCGTGGGTATGCGGAGGGTTAAATTCGAATTTAGTGGATTTCAGTTTATTTGTCTTATTGACCTTCCTGTTTCTCTATTAATATAATAAAAACATACAGATGGCTTAACGTTTTATTTGATTTCAATAGATACGTCTAAGCGTAGTAGGTGGGCGGTAGGTACAGTCATGAGCATAAATATATAGCCATAGAGAGTTCTGCAAAAGTAATATCAGTTTTCATGATTCATTTATCTCCTTTCATTTTGTAGATGGCTCAACTACGATATTAATATAATTTTTATAAATTTCACATATTTTAAAATTATCAATAAAAAATATTTTTAAGCCATAAATCAAATAAATCTGACGTCACGTAGGTATACTGTTTAACAAACTGTTCCATTTAATATATATCCATGTCATGGAGTCTATCTCTCTGTCTCTGTCTATCTATACTAGTAATATTACGAAGAGGAGAGATTTGTTTGTATGTATGTTTGTTACTCTTTGACGCAATAATTACTAAACGGATACGGATGAAACTTGGCACATAGATAGAGAATATCCTGGAATAACATACTGAAACTGAGATATCCCTCGGCAACGCGGGTAAAACCGCGGGGGACAGCTAGTGAATAAATAAATTACCATCGCATCACGTCCACCATATTAGGTTTAGAATGACGTCACTTAGCTGTTCGTACAATGACAACAAAAACAATTGACTGTGCAAAATTTTAGCCCTAGCAGATGGGGGACTCTGGTCGAAAATTTAGTAGCAAAATTTATCCCAAATATACTAACAGGTGAAATTAAATATAAGCTTGTCAGAAAAAGGGAAGTAGCATCGTGTAGTCAGTCGATATAGCTTTGAATCCCGGCCTTCCAATAACGAAGCGGTGGAGGAATGGCAGACCATCCCAGAATGATATTTATATTTTTAACGGCTGACTTCTAAGCCGGTATCTACTTCAGTTGCTTTGATCTTCATTAGTGCCCTTTTCAGCCTAGACCGAACTTATGACTTTTTAACTTTTCGACTATTTAGTACGTCTATTATGAATGCGAGATTAGATACATTTGAATTACTAAGATCAAATGTAGAAAAAATAGGATGCTCTTAAAAGGTTATATTGCTAATCGGAATCATCTGAATTTACTGCAGTACCCAAACAAACCATCAGATCCGAATCTATTAATGAGTTGATTTGTATAAAATGAGTGAACAATATTCTTTTAGAGGCCTTTTTAGGCCCTCTTTAAAGCTGGATTTACTGTAAAATATAACATATTTATGAAATATTATGTGCATTATATTCAATATAAAATTTCAACTCACATACAAACTAAGTATAACTATAAAGTTTCGATTTTCCCTTCCGTAACCATAATAAGGCGGATCTTGCCCTAGGGGTAATAGGATACAAGCTAAAACAAGCTTAATCAACCATATCAGACTTGTTTGTGCCAAGTTTGAGAATGTTTTGTGTACAACCGGCCCAATCGCGTGTATAAACTTTGCACTAATATTGGCAATAATACTGGCTAAGTTATTTTACCGCCTCTGTTATCCACTGTAATATAATTTGAACTCTATTCCTCACGCTATAGAGTCTGAAATGTTTGAAAGGTTGTATGTGAGTGGTATATTAATTTGGTGTGAATGTTATCACAAATAGATATAATGTTCAATTACATAGTTCCAAAGTAGGCTCTTCCGTGAGGCAATTTGCATGTTTACGAAGGTATATTGGATTAGAAAACATAACAACGCTTATTTAAGCTCAATGAAATTAGAACTAAAGATAACATTATTAATCTAGGTACGGTATAATTGCCTCTTTATTAACCGACTTTAAAAAAAGAGGAGGTTGTCAATTCTTTCCAGATATAATTCTCACTATGTTTATTTCTATTGAGTTACAGATCATCATTCATAGCCCTATTTATTAAAATTAAAGTACGAAGAATTATTTAAATCAGATAAATTCTATTTAGCCCGAAGGTATCCAAAAGTAGGGTTTGGCCATAAATGAAGTTACTTCTAATAGATGTAGGGGCCTTCTTTTTTATTTCGATGAACAAATGCTGTGTTTCAGGCACATGAGCCTTAAAAACTTCACGTCTCAGGGTCGACAACGCATTGGCGATGCCCCTAGTGTTGCAAATGTCCATAGGCGGCGGTGACCACTTACCATCAGATGGACCGTCCGCTTGTTTTTCGGCCCATGTGGTATAAAAAATAAAAATCTATCGTGCGGGTATAAAATATTTATATCTAAATTAGTGTTAAACAAAACATTATTAAAAATGTATTGTTTTGAAACTAGTGAAAACTGAACAGTACCAACGCTTTTGATTTATACATTAATGCTTTATAAGCGTTATTGCGCCAGTAGTTTTCATACATCCACTATTCATGTGCTTACAATGTTCATGTTTATAAAACTGTAGAGACTGCATTTGTTGTTGAAATCTACTCTGCAAACCAATGGTTTAAAAATTCATAAAAGATTAATAATGCTGACGTCCTGGTCACAACTGCTGTTCATAGTTCAGATACGGTTGTGGTGTTATGGTATTATAGAATAATGAAGTCTTGAATTATAGAATGATAGCGCCTGTACGTACACCAATCACCAATACTAGCAATCCATAGTGTAAAAATGTAATAGTATAAATTTTATATGGATGTATGGACATTTGCAACACCAGAGCATCGCCAATGCGTTGTTTACCCTGTGACATGAAGTTGTAAAGTCTCATGTGCCTGAAATTTCATCGGCTCCCTTCCCTTCTAACCGAAGCACAGTAATACAAGTGCACTACTGCTTCACGGCGGAAATGAGTAGTAGTACTTCCCCGGACGAAGTCAAATTAGTTTGTAGATATATGTCTTTAAAATATATATGTTTAATATATACCTATAACCTATACCGCATCTCCCTATAATTTCGGTCATTGGTATTGTCCTTGGATGTACACTTTAATGAAAGTTAAACACATCACGAAGATTTAATGCACGAAAAGTTATTTCACTATCGAGGTTTTTTAAATCAAAGCCTTACTTTAAATAAAAAACAAAAAAAATATCCACAGCTTTCCATGTTCCGTTTTCCATAGCAGTGGCGATACGCGGTGACCGGCTGCCCGTGACGATGAAATATTGATCGAAAGCTAAACAAATCCACATGAGTTGTGAGCACCATTCTAACTATAACGTAACTTTTTAGGTTACGTTCTAATTTGAGTCAAATCAAAAACGGTGCCAGGAATATTTAGGAAATGGAATCGAAAAGAAGACTAGAGTCTAATAATTTAATGGGCAGGGAATTTGTGAATTTACTAATCGAATCATTACAAATTCTAGATCCGATATAACGTTTACTTATTTCTTTAACGTGTAGGTACTTTACATAACATTTCGTCAGTACTTCATAAAAAATATATGTGTCTACCTAAAGCCGTCTGTTTCTTTATATGATTTCATGTTTTTATTCAAGGAGAGAACATTGCTCCCCATCGGTGAGGTAGTAACAACTGAAATATCAACATTAACATTCCCAACATGGTTACTGCATAAAAAATCACACAATCGTTTTCTGATATCAGTTAAGGAAAAAAATACGACGCTATGTTTTGTCATTTTGTTTTATGCCTTATGCCTCCCCGAAGCTTTTTGCCGTACTACCAAAGTTTGGGCATGAAGTATAAAAAAAAACAAAAAATTGGCATTGTTCCGATTCGTTTACAAACAAAGATACGTAAAAAACATCGCCACCCAAAAAACCTGCGCCGACATAAAGCAGTGTCATAATATATCTCAGTTACAAGGGCTCTCTGTTAAGTGTGAAGTATACTGCTGTTCAATATTTATAGGGATTTTTATTTGTGTTATTTATTCCCGAAGCACGTTTTGTCGTTGAGACAAAAGGAGAGTCTGCCTCCGTACCTTATTTTTCGTTAGTATCTGCAATCGTTTTGGTTGTCTTAGGTCGTATAAATAATGCATTATCACGCGTAAGGTCTGACCACGGAGACGGTCAGAGGGAATAAAATTATATGTAAGGGCTTAGCACTTATAAACCGGCACGTTTCATTCTAAACAAAAATAATATTCAAAGTAGGAAATATAAATCAACACAAAAGCTATAAATTTGCATGGAAAGTAGCTGAATGAAGGACCAGTGTCACGGACAATCTTGCATAGGTAGCAGTAAGTTTTCACCATTATGCAAACTTTTACTGACGGGACCAACTCAAAAATCGTGGGAAAATGTGTAATTTTTCGCCTAGAATTTAAATAACAACAGTTCCAAATTTAAACTGGGTCTCTTGTGGGCATCATTCAAAAACTCAGGTGAGTGCTTACGAAGTAAGCCAATACCGGTGTCTTGTTTTAATTAGAATGCAAATTTAATAGCCTAGAGGGATTTACATGTCAATGGTTGCCTAAATAACGCAATCTGAAGGCACAAAGGATTCGGGCAAGGTACTAGCGGTGCTTACTAGCTCTCGCATATTGATCTCTAGTTTATGATGCTTCAGGACTCTATGAATACCAATAAAGTGTTATGAGAATTTGAATTGCAATAGTGACTAGTTTATTGGCAGGTAATTTGCTTTTGCAAGAAGCTATTGAGTTGACAGATTGCTCAATTCAGATTATTTTCTATAATTTGTTCACTTTTAAATAAATCAAGGTATCGTTAGGATTTTTTAAATCCCTATGAGTAAGATTAGGTATAGGTTATCTCGTCTTTATTTACCAAACTATGGCCATGTTTATATTTTTATTTTAAAAAGTAGGTTTCAGCTTCATTTGAGTACATAAAGCTGCAAATAAATTAAATTAAAAACAAAAAAGATACCTGCTTACAAGCCTTTTATGTACACGCAACAAAAAAGATGCATTCACTTGGAAAACGTGAATATTTTATTATAGAATTCTATTTTTAAACATTTGTTCTTTGTAAAAAATACAAAATAAAATAAATTTATTTAGTCTCAGATGGTACCAATTTTTTGATGCAAGATAGCAATTATAAAAAGCATTTTTTATTATTATATTTTATGTCATTCATAAAAGGTTTCAAATTTTCCAACTGAACGCAAACATTTTATGTTGTTAGTACCATTCAGCTACCTGTAAAAAAAAGAAATTACCATCAGAAAGATACAAAAAAGTATAGTTAGAGTTGTATGGAATTGTCCAATATTTTTTTTGATGTTTTATAAACTTTTCAATGTTTGATGGTTATTTTTCATTAATCAACTACAAGATTACACAAATTTTACGACTCTTTTTCCCATTTAATGCAAGTAAAACCAACCTACTTCGATATATCTTCGGTAATATTCGGATCTTCTGCAAGGTTCTTAGCTAACACCGACAAGTATTAAAAGACCTGCCCCTTGTTTCGTAAAGACGATAAATATAGGAGTAAATAGACTATGGGGATTTGATACTGGGTTCAAGTTAACTGGTTATAGGGGGGGGTTGTAATAGCATGGTTTTGCGGCTCTATTAAAAACTAATGGAGATTCATAGGTTGTTAGTGGAACTAGAGCCTTGTTAGCGCAGTACAATACATTTTTGGATGGATAATATGCGGGAATACATTTATTTTTACAAGAGAAAAGAGCTACAATTAATGAGTTTTATGTAAAATAAGGTTTTACCTTTCAGGTACGAAAAAATATTTTCAAAATAAATTTAATAATGCTTAAAATAAACTCAACCCATTTTAACGTTTGGATCAAAGAGATCAGAGATCTTCCAGATTGGTCATGTAGGCATTCCCACTCCAAACTCCATGTCATGTCATAGTTTGCTCCATGTCTTTTATAAAGTCTATATAGATGTTCTTGCGTGGTAATAAATAATAAAGAATGATCGTGTAAATTGACAATATGTAAATGCTGTATTTTTCATTAGTATTTTTGATTTAGTAAATAAATAACTTCCCTTCGAGTTTTACAGATTTAATTATGAGTAATTGATAGGCTTCTCTCTATTCTGTTTCCCTGCTAGGTCTGTAAATAATTACATTTATAATTTAAAGAACGAGAAAGATCTATGAAAAAACCATGCGCAGACTAATTTTTACTAATTTACCGAGGTTATTACTCCACCTATCGTCTAGCTAGCCGGATCAACGAACTTTTTATTATAAATTCAACATAAAAATTAAAACAATGCAGCACGCCTTAATAAATTACGACACATTTACGAGACGCTATATAAATAAAGACATGCGAATGCCATTAGTGTTATTACAGTTTTACGGTGGCTTATAGCAGGTGTATCAAATGCAGGGATAACAGTGGTGGCGACGGGAAATCTCATTATGGTCGTGGTACAAGTTGGAAGAATGGAATATCAATCCTAGTTAATATTATAAATGTTAATGTTTGTATGATGGCTGAATGGATTGGGATGGAACATGGCACGTAGATCGTTTGTAACCTGTAATATAACGTTGTAGTGTAATATGACATAGGATATTTTTGATGCTAGGTAAATGTTGCGTCTTTCGAGAACGTGGAACCGAGTGTTGCTAGTTAATAAATAATTTCCTCTAAATAATATAAACTCCATCACACAAAAACGGCTGACGGTTTTGGATGTAATTTGGTATACAGATAGTTTATAACTAAGGTTAATACACAGGATCTTTATATATCGCTTATATCCTAACCGGGAAAATGTAGGACCTCTTGGGAAAAGATTTGATACCATAGGATCGCTGGTTGAAATTTTGACCTAAACCTAGTATTGAATGTTTTAATCAATACATATTCTTTGTCTAATCCATTTAGCCATTTATACGTATATATTAGTAGATATGTATTTTTTTTTCTATCGCTATATCTTGTGACTTGGAACAAACAATAAGCTCATGCTGGCTGAGTAAAGTGTCAGGAATTAGTTTTGTGGGTGATACTTGATTATGTGGGTGAAAATGATTCGGTGAAAATGAGGGAGGTACAGTCCTGCGGTTTCTGTACGTTTGCTGAATTGACTTCAACATTTGAGAATTCAACGTGATAAAATAAAACCTTTTATTATTGTTTACTAGCTGTCCTCCGCGGTTTTACCCGTGTTCCCGTGGGATGTCACATGTATTATACATAAAAACCTTTCTCTTCAATCAGTCTATCTATTACAAAAAAACCGCATCAAAATCCGTTGCGTTGTTTTAAAGATTTATGCGTAGATTAAAGATTTATGCATACATAGGGATATAGGGACAGAGGAAGCGAATTTGTTTTATACTATGTAGTGATGTTTGCTTATATTTATGTTATGTAATTTAAATATTATTATGGGGAATCATAGCCGATAACCAGTAATTGGGGCGTAAAACCTCATATTAAACTAAGTATTAAATATATCCTGGGACATTTTTTACACACGGCCACCTGATCCCAAACTAAGCAGAGCTTGAACTATGGAAATCAGAGAACTAAAATACTATTTACTTTAACAGTTGTTTTTTTTTTCACAACAAACAGTATGTTTTTTCACACTAAATATATTTGTCCTAGGTGGGAATCGAACCCACAACCCGTCGCGTGCCAGTCACTTTTTTTTATATTGACGGGTCAGCTATCTTGGATATCCGTCAATATCGAAAATATCATAATCTCAAAACGACGTGCGCGGAGTAAAAAGCATTTATAAATTGTCTGCAACTAAAACACACTCATAACTTAAGGCTGGTACTATGATTGAAATAATAAGGCATATCATTAAAAAAAACTCTAAATTCCAGTATAGTAAGGTTTGAAACCAAATCTTATACATACCTACATAATATAGGGTAAAATATGTAAAACAAAAGATCTAAGAATAAACATTGAACGGCTGGTGGTAATTTAATTTAAATCGAGCGCAACTTTGTTTCCAGCTAGCTTCTACTACTCTCTGGTATGGAGTTACGAATCGTAGCACAGCTACGGATACTGTAGCACGGCTACGATTTTGTAGGCTGTGTAATTGAGCTAGTTAAATGACGACCAGGGGCTCCATTCCGTAAGGAAAATGATACTAACTCGAGGATGTTTCATCGCGACCTCTATGCTCTGTCTCTGTCACTTACTACGTATCTTACTACTAATCACGTGAAAGGTAAGCTCTCCGAGGCCTCCGTGAAGCGGCTCGTCGACGAAGTTTGTATTAGCTGAATAAAGGGGCAGGTTTGTGGCTAGAATGCTTCTGTACTCAATTACCAGGTTACAGCTTTGTTCAAATAACTATCTGTAGTCATCGAGTAATTTCGGTGTAAAAAGGAATGGTTCAAAGTCATTTGATATTTCTCTACATCAATTTATACGGAGTAAGTTTAGGGCTCAAGCTAAATAAAACAAACTTCTACTAGATTTTCGCAACTCTATGTCAGCCTAGTCCACACAGATTCGATTAAAGACAACGATCGCGTTTCCTATTAGGTTCTGTTGCAACGGCTCGTGACGTCACGCGCTTACCTACCCCTACCCTCGCTTTTTTATTTTATTTTGCACAGGAAATTCTTTTCAGACCGCCCGAACTCTATAGCCGTAATTGGATCGCACTGAATATCATACCATTGAAGTTTTATGGGTTTTGCATAATGGGGTGTATTTTGTAAATAAGTACATTATGCGCAAATAAACGGTTAACATCCAGTATAATAATATGGTTTTGACTGTTTATTTTTGTGCTTTATTTTAAAGTTAAAGTGGGTTACCGTTACTAAATATAATTTACATTTAGAGACTACAGCTTTAAATTAGATTAACGTCATTTTTAAACAAGCTGTTAAAAATGTTTTTATTTTACGAGGTCTTACGAATTATCTTTATAATTATATTGTCAATAGTTACTCGAAAACAATATAAATAGAATCCATGACCATATTGTACAGTAACAAGAAAATTAAAATAATATTTGCCAAAGTGAAACTCGCGTCCGACGAGCGCGAGATAAACCCGAGCAAAAAGAGATTTCAAATTATACGTCCCCATATCATGTTATTACAACTGCTGAGTGTTCATCTTGAATGATGTGCTGTAAAACCGGGTATGTAACAACATAAATGTTTTAGTGTCGCGGGTATGTCGTTTCATATGTAGCGTATGACAATGTTTGTTTAAGGTGTATGTTTTGAAGGTTGAATGTAAAATTTTTGATATTCTATATAACATTGAAATGTACGAATTTGTTCTAAAATTATACATTGTATATACTTAGTTTGTAATGTAACCAGAAAGTCAAATATAAATCTTTACCATTAAGTCAACCAGATATAACAAACAAAGTAAGGATAGGAAAAAGATGCGACACAAGATAATCTCTAATCAACCAAAAATGATGTGCTTCGATAAATATAAATCTGACCTAATACACTCAAAACACAGTGAGTGAGTATGAGATATAAGGCGATATACGATCCCCATCCGATCTCGATTGGGCTCGAGAGTGGCTCGACAGTAATTTATCTTTGACGGAAATGTGAAGAGCACTCGTAACCGCCGTCATGCCAACGACGATTGATGATCTACCAACTAAAAGGATAGATATGTCGGAATTGAAATAAGTGGCTTTATATTCCGCCGTATCTGTGTTACAAGAGATTTGTTTCATGTTTGTTTACTTTTTGTATTAAAAATAATTATACAATTTTGATTGAGTTGATGTTAAAACATGAAACGGAAGTCTTCGGAGTTTAATTGAAGAAGGCATATTCTTATCTGACTATATTTACATAATATAATTTAAACTATAGGTTGCATGTTAGGTATTTGGTGTCGCCGGTAAAGCCTAATTTAAAATTGACAATTATTTTATAGGATTTTTACATGAAAAAGTCATGCATGCTTAAAACTTAATAATTACTTATAATATAGCTACACATTTGACTTAAAAACTGAAAATGTTAAGATCACACATCAAATATTTTTTAATTGAAGATAATTGTCAAAAATTTTAATAATCAAATTGATACCTAATTCACACAGCTATTTAACTCAAAAGTTATAGACAATACATAAATGATGTCTTGAGATATTATAATAATTATAATAATGATTATTAAAATTAAAACCATAATTGTGTCAGTTACCTGATTCTTCACTACCGCACATAGAAGCTCCGTTGAGACGCACCAAGCTTACCTCGTACCGACGTCGAAGGTTTATCCAAGACTGGCGGTAATGAATATTAATTCAGTACCGTACCTAACTGTGTGTGCCATTGAATTATCTACAGGATACCTCAAACTACTGCCGGTATAAACAATTATTCCGGATACCGGCAAAGATTTGATATTTTATAAATTAGAAAGTGTATCTGTATGTCTGTTCCGCTAAATTAAGTGTTCATGGTTAAATGTCTGAACGTATCTTAATGAAATTTGGTAAGGAGATAGATTGGTGAAAGACACTGGCTATAAGAAGCTACTAAAATTATGAATACATTTATATTTACTATATTGCCATAAAGCACTAGATTATTCTGTTGAAATGCCTTTTTAAAACAATATTTTTGATCAAATAAAGTTGACGTCACTGTTCTGCTTGGCAAACCCTTTCATTAGATACCCATGACATGGTGGTGGTTTATGAATTATTAAATTTCCATCTTTTCACCGCCGCCATATTGGATTAAGAATTACGTCACTTAGCTAATAGTGCATTGACGCCAAACCAAATGTATTTGCAGAATTCAACTCATTGGATAATGTATTATGGTTTAAAATTATGTCGGAAGATTGGACCTATGCAAAGTTATAGGTCCAGTTGAATAAAAATATAATGAAACAAGGTCTTGAGAAACAATAGTACATAATATCTAGTACCAAAATACAATCGATTCAGCCTAGTATAATTTGAAGCCAAAACAGAGTTTTCATGCCTCACTCCAACCATTTCTCGAGTCTCGGTACAAAGTCTGACGAGTTAGTGACAACGCCGTCGATTTGTCTGAGCCTGAACTCCCCAGAGGCGAACCGTAATGAATATTAACATCGAGCGAAGGTATCCAACAGCTTGTATGCTCTCTCTGAAGTTACGTGTTGAGTACGAGAGCGGTAACTTCGGTATTCGCTTTGTCTTCGATTGCTCTTTGATCGACCGATCGGTTGGCTGAAAAGTTTGACGAGATTCGAGACTTAACATAGAAGTGGAAGTTTGCTGAAATTGTAAGGTTTCAGGACCATTCATTAACGTAGTCTGATTATCATATTACAGTATCAAAATAGAACAGCTTTATTTAAAATATTATGAACCCGTAATATTGAAATACAAAAACGTTTATTATTAATTCCCCACAGAAAAGACGAACAGTTTGCTGTTTGCAAAATAGAAAAAGTCAGAAACGTTTCCCAAGCGAAAACTGAGTGATTTTACAGTAGCAAAGCACTCGTTAAAACCTAGCATTGAATGTAAGCATATACAAGATTAACGAGAGACTGTTTGCATACAGTGCAGCTGGCGTGGCGTGCATTAAAAGAAAATTAACGGAATTTGATGCATGGATTATGCAAATCGATTCGTATCCGCCTCCGTTCTTTGTTATCACGTACACTAAATGAGTTTTAATAATACCGCCGACGACATAATTTGGACGTTGTTCTTGTGGATTCAATGTTTCGCTTCTTAGTTAATTAATTCCAAGCTGCGGTATTCGGCAGTTTTCGTTTAATAGTCGAGCCGGTGTTTGCGCTCGACTTGTCACGTCTTTTGGTTTCTAATTAGCGTGTAGGTTGTGTGGATGGGAGTGAATTAATTTAAATTGCTTACATTTACGGTAAAGAAACCTTTCCTCTACAACTTTGTTTCTTATATTTTGATTTTACATCTGTAGCCTCTTCTAACGTTGTTTTGAATTGACGGATCGGTTAGAGTGGTGGTTAAAGACCCTGACTGGCAGGCGACATATCGTGTTTTTGATTTCAATTCGGGGCCATAAATTGTGTCAAGGATTTAGAACGTAATTTACGATATAGTATTAAAAGACTGTGTAAAAACATCAAAAAAATGCAAAGGAATAACTATAAGCAGCCTTAAAGACCTTTAGGTTATCATAAATATAAACAGAAGCGCAACCTTCTATCAAACAACAGTCCTCCCCAAAACAAAATTATAGTATCGTAAAACAATGATTTAGATTCTCGATTTCGGTCTTATTTTTCCATTAACTCGAAGGGGAGACCAGACATGCAATGTTATCAAACCAGGTATCTATAGCTTGATTTGATAATAATAAGTTACAGGCAGGAAATGTGGAAATAGGGGGGCGAGTCGCAAGGGGCGTGAAAATGTTTATACACTTTCATAATTTTGAAGGGATGATATCGGATCTGGTACAAAGAGGGGTCGGACGAGGAAAGGGCTTTCAACAAAATACTTAATACGGAAAATACGAGGTTGGAAACCTGGTTATTTTCTAGCTGATCCTATTATTTGGGCTCAATGTTATGTCGGAATTGTAAATGCATTTACATATTGTGGTAGGCGTATTCGTGCCATATTGGTTAGTTTGTTTTGTTGTTCATTTGCGGCCAAAATAAAAAAATTAGTTTAATTCTGATTTATTTATAGTATTTTTATATTTTATTAAGAAAGAAACTTCTAAAATTATAGGTAAAATGGATGTCAGTATATTGTATACTCATAAACCGTGTCAGTGACGTCAATTATATTAATAAAAAAAGGATAAGCCCGATAACATTTAACAGCATGAATCGAGTACCGGCGGCATCAGTGTAAACAAGCCTTATCTCAGATGATTACGGATACCTACTTTTTTTTAATTAAAAACCATTGAACGAAATTGGATCAGCTTTCTTTGTTCTAAGGCTTTATTGAGTATTTATTTGGGCATTTTTTACACAAATTATTCAAGCTTATTGAACATTGGACGTTGGGCCAGCGATCTATCACAGGGATATAAGAAACCAGAAACCTTGTAAAGAAAACTCGACCGAGATTGGGAGGCAAATCCTTTAGAAGTTTGACCTTTTAAAATTGGTTGTACTCGTTTTCTGTGTAACAAAATTTCTATGTGATTGAATTAAGCTACCTTTTTGGGAAACTTAGTATTTTTTTTAGCGGCGTAAGCAGGCTCGAATAATTTTTACAAATGTTTAACTCAATCCCGCATACGTAAATAGCAGTATGGATTATAATTTTTTTATCAGCCGGATTAAATTTGTCCTGGATTAACATAAACATAATTTCTCTCATAAATGCGGGATAAAACTGCAGTATATATGTAGATCAAACCAATAGAGACAAAATACTCGTGAAATTTCCAAACACATCACTTAATAGAATACAACATAGGCACTGAGCAGGAAGGTGTTATCTAGTTAAATTATAGAATACTTTTGAAAATTACAAATTGTGAATGTAGCCAAACATTATCAGACCACAAATAGCTAAGCTTGAAAATCAATCTCCATTATTTCATGAAAGTGCCATTTTGAAGGCCAATTCGTACCCGTAAGAGATTACCTTATACGGTGTGGATCCGATATCTTCCATCTGCAGGCTTCCTTCCCTCATCCCGTTCAGACCTTGGTCAGTTTTATAGCCGTTGTAAAACGTGGAACGTTTCGTAGACTGAGGATTTCCACAAGATAGGCTACTTGCTATTTGGATTATGGTAAAATGTATTAAAGATCCTTGTCTTTCTGTGTGTTTCGTTTGATAGTTTGGAGTTTTATAGCCGTATGTATACGAATACAAAAGGACATAGGATAAGCTTGATGCTTTTTTCATTCACGTCGGTCGTACTTCGATGTGAAACAACTGTATGGCGCAAATTATTTGTTTTTTTGTTAAGGTAATACTTAAAATAAGTTGTAATAAAGTTTATTTATTAAAATACACTATAAATGAGGTATAAATATAATATTTTTGTATTTTTGTTCCTCAAAGTAATTTTTTGTTTTGTTTTGTTAAAACTGTTTAATTATGTATAAAAAAAAATTGTTCCATACTTGGGTAAAAACAATGGTATTCAATTGCATGCAGTAGCAACCTGTTACTAAAGCAACACTCAAGTTTCATTTCTGTATTGTCTTAAAATTATTTATATGTATTAGTGTATGTTTTGTTGGTTGTCCAATAAATAAATAAATAATAGATATTTAAAAAGATATTACATATAATTATTATATATTTTTTTTTATTAAATACTTCATTTAATTTAGAACAAGTTTTATAGTTATGGAATTCACTTGGCTTGTAATATTTAAACGTTGACAATTATTTTTTTCATGATGACACCTATACCTAAGTTAACTGGAACTAAATCTGAAATTATTATTATTACATGGGTGTATATGTATGTACAAAATCATCAGTTTTTGTTAAGGTAAAGACATTTCTCATCATTCCTATATCTTCTGCAGGTCAAATAGAAGCGCTGGGGTCACCGGACATCTAATAAGGGAATAGTTGGAAACAATTTTTCCAATCTCTTCGAACGAGTGGCGGAGGCTCAACGATAAATTTTATGACAAATTGAAACCCTTCGATTCTGCCAGAGAAAAGGTACAAAACATAAGCGATTGGCTTAAGTCATTTTCTTCATATTCAGCTAAGATTTGTTTACTACTGCCACAGACTCTATCGCAATAGTTTCTCCTCGATAATTTATCCTTAGGATCATCCGTGGGCCAATTACAAGTTTCCTAAGTTCACGAGACTCGTGTTTTTACATTAATTTATCTAAGTATGATGTGGGTGTTTTATGATTTATTTGAAAAACTGATATTTTTATAAGAATAATTTAATTATTTGCCAATAATGCTTATCTCCTATTACTTAAAGCAAACCAACAATGGCAACCGTGCGTGAGTATAAAATGTGTTTTTCATCTGTTAAACGAAATTTATTTTATTTCTTCCTTGGTCGGGTAATTCTATTTGAAGGGTTACCTTTCACTACACACACAGATTACGTTTATTTTTATAATTTTATAGCACAAAATAGCGTAATTATTTTATATTTGGATTACTATTTTGAATTTTCTTGCATTACCTTTGAGTTTGTTATTCCATGAAGGTTATATATTGACTCCGACAAATTCTTTTAAAATATGAGTTTATTTCTTTAGTATATTATTGTTAACAACCCAAATCACTCCACAATAAGGAAATGGCCTCACGTTCTCTACATTCCTCCCTGTTTTTTGTCTAAGGTCAGTCCTATAGGAAGGCATCGAGCATGTATTTCCTCTTGGTTAGTTAGATTCTTTTGTACGTGTTTTTCTGTTAAATAATAATAACATATATCATTAATAAAATTAATATATATCGCTACGAATTAACATTAATTAAATTTACAAAGTCAAGACGTAACACCGTCTTGAAGTCGACAAAAAGTAAAAACACTTTTTTCGGGGACGTAGCATTTTCACAATTTCCTTCATCTTTCGCCGGTCGTTTGGTGTGCCAAAAAACTATAAAAACGCTTTTTCTCCGAGACCGTTTTCAAGTTAATGTGATTGGTTCTTTTGAAACTTAATGTAGACGTAGATTAAGGCAGTGATCGATCGTGACCTAGTTGTTCAACGGATACCGAAACTAGTAGAATATTTTCTTACATAACAGTTTTCTCTTCCTACTTATGTGCTTTTAGAAAGAAGATTAGTGTCGGGAGCTGTAGGTATCTGACCGTATGGTATCTGTGTGTCATGATGTTTTTCTCAGTGACTACAATTGCTATTACTTAAAAATGATCATAGTGTAAAACTTACTTTTGTCACATATGAAAAAAATAGCGACTTTGTTGTTTCTAGAAATGGGGTTTAAATCAGTTTTTTTTAAATATAAACATTTAACACCCATGTAATCTAAAGTATTCTTTAATAATATCTAAAACCTTATCAAAAGTTAATATTAGTCTCTCATATTACAGAGATGTTTTGTTAGGACAATAACTTTGAATACAGCCCTATATTTTTTTATTTATCAAATTTATAAATGTTAAATTTGAACAAGTTTTCATTATAATAAGGAAGTTCACTAAAAGTTTTTTTTACTACACAAGACACCAACATCTAAATTCTTGTAACATTTTTCAAAACATTAAGTCATTCCTAATAATTGGACCAACCGGCAGATTATCTACTCTTATTTAAATATCGCTTTCACTAAAGATATTATGACAAATATGATTAGCTTCATCGAAGCTTGACCAACCCCTAACCACATATAAAATGCATTAGGGAAATGCTACAGTGTACAGCCTAATAGCATACTCTAAACACCTAACTGATAATTTGATACAACCCTGACATATTTCAACACAAATGTCAAACAAATATCAACCTTGTTGACATGTGATAAGGACGTTCTATACCACTGAGCAAATAGAAAGTAGACGAAAACGGGGGTGGTACTAATGGAAGTGTGAAATACGATAGCATTCGGGCGAATACATTATTCAAATTTAGTAACAACGGTTTTATTATATTTTAGAAGTGAAGAGAAATGTGTCTGGAAAAAATAAATTTTACGCTTACTTAAGGTAGCTGTAAAAGAAATGGGGTACGTTGATGATACCTTGGCGTTGCCGTAGTCGTCTGATTCAATTAACATCATTGACTTCACAAACAATAATATTGCGACAATTTTAACATTATGGACATCAGTTGATACAATATTACTTACACTTGCTTTCAAAAAAATCTTATGAACAAAAATGTTAATTAAAGGGCAGAACTTCATAAAGTTGTGTTCCTGATATATACAATTCATCTTCATGTTTAAAAAGGACAAAAATTATGTAATTTTTGATTTTGATCGAATAATTTATGTAACCTATGAAATCAATACAACTTACTGAGTATTGAAGTTACACAGTACAGTTTAAATTACACAGTTAACGCACATTGTGACTTTCAAGTCGCCTCAAAAGGCCTGTAAAAAGATTGAGTTTAACCACCATTTTACTAAAAACTGACGTTTGCGGACTGTGACTGATTTGACTTGGTAATAATGTTCCATTATAACAAAGACACTGGCAATAATTGATTTGATAGTAATAGTTAGAACTTTGGATAATAAACTCATAATATATATTTTCAAGAACATTCGCAAATTGCTCACTGCCAGTTATAAAAATAAGAGTTTATATGAGAATGAGTCACTGCATAGTCTACAATATTTTGTAATATTTTATAACAAAAAATATATTTTAACATTATAATTGAGAGTCTATTAGTCTTTCTAATCGGTGAAAGCGAGAAAATACTTTCCCTTTCATAGTACTTCTAAACCATATTCTGATTCTTGTTTTATGCCTGTTTTCACTTACCATTAACAAATGCCTATCTTGACATATAGTTAAGTTATTTTATGTCAAATTGCTGTCTCATAATAGATTGGTCAAAGGTAAAGATAATAATAATACAGCCATCTGAACCCAAACTAAGCAAAGCTTGTACTATGGACTCCAGATAACTGATCTAAATACATACGTATATAGATATTTACACCCAGACACAGAACAAACAGACATGTTCATGCACACAAATATTTGTCCTGGGTGGGAATCGAAACCGCGACCTTCGACTTGGCAGTCAGTGTCACTAACCACCAAGCCAATATTATATTGACTAATCTTACTGCTATTAAAAATGCGACAGTTTGGTTGACGGATGCATGTTATTCAATCACACCAGAACGGCTGGACGGATTTCGATGAAATTTGGCACTGAGATGGATTACTGGAAAAGCATATAAGCTATTTTCATCCGGGAAAAATGTAACTTCAGGGGACACGGGATTAACCGCGGAGCAACTAGTGATGGTATAAATATATGCTCCCAAAATAAAAATGATCATGTCAAAATATAGCACCACGTCTATAGCTAATGGAAAACTTAACCAACCATTGATTGATGACCGATAAACATTCCTTACACTCCTATTTTTCAGTATGATAATTACTGCTGATGTCGTGTTAAGGTAAAACGAGCCTGTCTTTAATTACTATGTACGGTATGATAAATATGGTTCAAGAAAGACTAATCGTTGAATATTAGTTTTGATGCGGTGCGGTTTTTAGTTTCAGTGAGACACTAAGCATGGTTTTTATTTATAACCTTTTATTACCAAATAACTACCATCCTGTGGTTTCACCCGCATTTCAAATGGTTTTTTTGTTACCCAGAAATACAACTTATGGCAATCGGTAATAATGTAGCTTCCTATGAGTGATTTTTTTTTATCGGATCCCAAATTTACAATCGTTACCTTTTAATATTTTTTTAAATCAGTTTAAATTTTATTTTGGTTACAAATCCTCACGTGGATTATTGCTTAAGTCCTTGCGGTTTTGCAAAAATATTATGCAGCGTTGGATAGCTTAAACTTTTACCTCTATCAGTCACGTGACGGAACGTTACGTTACGTTAACGTACGAGTTCCGTGTACGGAAGAGCAAGACAGATCCCACCATTCCCGTAATTTAGTTCATATTTACGTCACAATAAGGAGTAAGTAACGCCTTTTAAAGTATTACAAATAGATTGTGACTGGCTAAGTAGGTATTTCTAAATAAGCTATTTTAAATTAATAGACAATCTTAAAAAAAAAGTAAAACGGTAAATCTGATTTCTCGATATGCATTCACCCAATAAAAACAACCAAACATAAATAAATTAAAGTACCTACAGTTACATGCTAGTAAAAGCAACATAAAAAAGACATGGATTTTTTACACTCCATGTGTTTTTACGTGGTCAGATCTGCCATATATTTTATCAGAACTTTTTATACGCAGTACGATTATACTCATGTGATAGTATGTTAATTTCAAACAAGCTTTTAAGGTTGTTTGATGCATAATGTGTCTTCCGGCGACCCACTTTTTCTCATATAAGAATTGTCTATTTGCTTGAGACAAACAAAAGTCTTTGATATCTTTTTGTTTGCCAACAAACACAGTTCCCCCGGTATACTTCGTTACGTCATATCTTTGCTATTTCTCTAGAATTTTAATTGTTCTTTACACTTTGTAATGTATTTTTTTATTATTGTTGTTGTTTTAGTTTGCACTGGTTGAAAATAAATTGAAATATAAAAAAAACATTTATTCGTTAGATGTCTCAAGTCACAACGACTTATAGTTTATTCTATTAATATTATTTTACCATAATATTGTCACTTTATTCGACTATTAGAAGAAGGTGGTCAAATGATATATGAACATTAATAAGGCATTACACTAAATAGCGATTTATGTGTAAGCCCTTTAAGCTGTGGAATAGCCTACTGTTTTTTCTTATTTCTACTGTACCTTCAGAATACAAATTCATCGACGACTTTACTCTTTTAGGTATCTTGTAAATCGTAGGTGTAGGTATCCTAAAATCAAAGCCCACGTTTTGAGTAATCATAAGTTGAAACTTGTTCAGAGTATTCTCATAAGTACTTCTCACACAAACATTTGCTCTAGCACATGTAAGAAAGTAGTTAAAAGTGACCTTTGTAGCACTAATTGAGTACATTTGCAATTCGGTCGCCATGTTTATTCCATTTTCTAACATATCCCGAGAGGAATTATCTCATTAATGGTAACACGTGTGTACACTATTCAGCGATTAACCTCTATAATATATATTCTTGACATTGGATTTTCGACTCAAGCTCTCTCTAATAAGAACGAGGGTGTTCAAAATATAAAGGTTCCTGAAAAGCAAAATGTACGTTTGCTATGGGGAACTAATAACTTTCGACACATTGAAACCGTCTTTGCAAAACCAACTCTTATAAGTCCTTTTATAAAGTTCATTACTTAATAGCAAGTTTTAATTGTAAATTGTCAAATGAAACTAGTATTTTGTAGGTCATTGTATATAGTAGATATCTATATAACGCGATAAGCTAATGGAGGATCAAAAATATGTATTAATGACATCATCATCATTATTTATGTTGTTGTGTTTGTGCGTCTGTTGGACGCAAGACACATGTGTCACCGAATCAAGTGCAAAATGTTAGTCACTCTCAAACACTGTATGTCCCCGAAATATAATTTAGTTTGTCAGAGAACTTGGTCCCCTCGGCAAACATGCATCGGCAAGTGTTAATGGTGTGTCATTATGAGTGTTTATTTGTCGACTGAGTTACTTCACTTGCATTGTTTTGTTGGACACAAGATTTGTGTGCCGTAGTAAACATATGCTACGTTATTATGTTCAAGCATGTGTATAAAGTGCTGGAGGAACAACTTCAAAAGAATTTCTACAAATGTTTGGCAAATATTCACATTAGTCTCCGGCCAGTACACAAGACAGATATTCATTATAATATACATAGTTTGTATTATAGAGATCAAAGGTAGCGCCAAGCACCAATCCAGTAGTGCGACTGCAAGATACACTAATATCAAAATTTACTAACCTGTTACAAGACGCCTAAAAGATGCTTAGGGAGACCCCTAATGCACCTATATCAAAACGACAGATTTTTATGCAAATTTGTCTTAGTTAGGCATCGGTTTGTGAGAATGAGCATAAGACCACGAGAAGCCCATTTTTATTCGTTGGATTATTAAGCTGAATCATAATATAATGAAGACGGTGATAATAATAATAAAATAAAATTACTAAATAGCAGGTATGCATAATCCGGCCACATTTTTAGAAAGCTAGTTCTCTAATATAATATGTATGTAAAGAAACACACATTCTAACCACACGAGATTCTGTAAGGCAGAACTTTCTGCGTGCACACACAATAAATATAGGCTTCAATATTATCAAATAACAAAATCGTATGAAAACAATAGACGATTTTGCAATTTCGCAAGTTACAGTGAACATCGTGCAATATCAATGCGGTGCACGGCATGAATCCGATTAGATCGCTCGATAAACCAACATTTTGTACCAGGTTTCACACGATACGCTATTTAGTGTGTGTTTAGTTCATTGTTTTCAATGCTAAGTTGCGCTTTTAGTAATGGTTCATTGCATTATTCAAGATATTTTATTACCACCACGTTTGGTCATAATATTTCATGTTACGATTCTTGTTTCATATCATTAGCAAATATAGCTTTCACCTGTTTTATATAATTCGTTGTATTTTCTAACGGTATAAAATTGGTGAATTTAGGAACTAATAAATTGTTTTTAATATCAATTGAGACTGTATATTTGATAGAGAATATAATTATTATACTATAAACTTACCGAAATTGAATGAGGCTTTCAAAAAATGTTGCGCTGTACAATTTGAATTTGAATTTTAAAAGCCTTTCTTTACTTTCATACCACGTAAAGACTTGATATGAGACTATTCCAGTCTAGAAATGATGCTTTAGAAAAGCTGTGCTTAAAATATTGCTTTCCATAGTAAGATATTATAAAGTGAGAGTAGTAGAGCTCTTAGTGCAGAGTTCATCCCGGGGTAGTGCATAGCAGTAGTGCACTTGTATTACTGTGTTTCGGTTAGAAAGGTAAATTACAGGCACATGAGTCTTAACAACTTCACGTCTCAGGGTCGACAACGCATTGGCGAGTGTTGCAAATGTCCAGGCGGCGGTGACCACTTACCATCAGGTGGACCATCTGCTTGTTTGTCGGACCAAGTGGTATAAAAAAAAAAAAGTGAAAGCTTCATCTGAATTTGCATTCTTCAAGCTCATCAAAATTTCGCAACATCGGTCATTATGACGTCATTAATCCGTTCAAAGAGCCATTCACGAGAATGTTCGTGACACTAACATCAAAAATAATATCAGTAACAGTTAGAGACTCTTCGCTCTCCCTTTCGTCTCATCACTATTAAAGGTATTAAGGTCCAGATTAAGTACCATTCGTTTCCGTTCCATTTAATATTTGATAAAAAATAATAATTATTTTATTTTATTAAATTTGGCATTGCAAAGTTAGAATTTTTCATCCAATGCGTTTTTTTTTCAACCTTGATTTATTTTATTTACAGTTATAAACACAAATAGATTTTCAATATTTAAGCTACTTCTCTATTAAGAAGGTATGTTCCAACTAACATAAAATTCGTAACACCAAAGATATTTTACACTAAAGCTTAATAACTTCTAAATTACATCAAAAAATATAGAATTAGTTACACTTTCTAATGTCCATTCTTTTAATTTAATTTTATGCATGTCTACCAAAAGTCATTCAAATTTTATGTGCGTGGCTCACAACCGAGATTTTTCTTCGTAAATTTATAAAAGGTTTCGGTTTTGTTTTTTTAGTTACGACATCCGTTGCTGTATGCCGCAATGTTCCGACGAAATATTTACGACAATAGTAATGGATGATTTCGCTCATTTATGGGAACGTGATTCTCTTAAATCGCGCTAATTGTACATTATAAATCATTTGGAGAAAAGATTTCCTTTTTGTTTTACAACCTAGAGAATATATTGTGACGGCTTTTGAAATAGTTAACTTTATTTATGTGACTGCTGACAGTTTTCGCATTATATCTAATGAGCTGGTGCCTGTGAATTATGGATGATGTGAGAATGAACTAAATTATGTACTTCTTATATATCACTATCATTATATACCACTTCTATATCTACCCGTCTGTGTAAATGAAAATTCACGAGCAATGTAATGGTGTTTAAATTTCAGGTGTTTATGAAATAAATAAATTATTATTAAAGTTTTACTTACTAATTTAGCTATTCCTCGCGGTTACATATTCCCGAAAAAAAAAGTTATAAGCTTATATCAAATTCCAGGCTATAATCTATTTGTGTGCCAAATTTCATCCAGATCCGTTTAGCCATCTATCCAAACATTCACATTTATAATAGTAGTCATATTATATTACTAGCTGTTCCCCGCAGCTTCACCAGCGTTCCCGAGGGAAGTAACATTCTCCCGTCAGAAAATGTATCTTATGTTACTTCTATTACCTCCAAAATTATGTGTACAAAGTTTAATGATGATCGGTTAAGTAGTTATCACGTGAAAGCGTAACAAATTACATTCACATTTACAATATTAGTATATGTACGTGGTACAAATAATATCTTAGCTCGTACAAAATAGAAACAAAACTTGACTATCCCACAGCTTGATAATCGTGTATTTAAATAAATATTTTAACCGCAATTAAAACTAGCACTATGAATTCACTTTGTGACTGTTCCAAATCATTACAAACTATATAAGTACGGCCTTCTTAAAGTCCCGCTTGATAAAGCGCGCCACATGGGACGTTTTATGAGGCGACTGTAAAAGTATACGTCGTCTTTAAATGAGACATAAACACAGGGACGTGTAAACGAATGTCGCACATTTATTTTATTAGGATCATTAATTCCTACGCTTTCGTCGCGTCCGAAACATTTGGGCATGGCCCGGACAATATATGGACATTTCTTTGTAGCTTATGTGCTGTAGCCCTATTTATTAAGTACATTAGGGTGTTTATTCGGTCCATCATCACGTAAGCTAACAGTGTTTGTGGCATTTACTATGGGCATTGAATTGATTTTACGAACTAGGTGTCTCGTTTGATGTTGAAAATTTTAGACAACAACACTCAGTTTTAAAATTTGACTTGATATTAGAAAATGAAGTCAAACTTCGTATATAAGTATGTAGTAGGTATATCAGTTATTTAGCTTCCATTGTACAAGCTCTGCGATATAATTATTATAACAATGTTTTGTACTAATTATAATTAACTAGCTGTCCCCCGCGGATTCACCCGCGTTTAGTTTGAAGTTTGATCGGACCAAGAAAACACATTGTTTCATACAAATTTTGCACCCCCGTTTTAAATCCTTTCTTAGTACTCCCCGTACGTTATAAAGAAAACCCCTGTGCAAAATTTCAAGTTTTAGGCCCTGCGTTGATATGTCAGTCAGCTTCTCCATTTATTATTTCTTATTATTAAGGATTATATCTATATAATAGATATAATTTACTTTTTACGATTATAGCCTTCTTCTACAAACTAACCTATTGTTTTTCTTTGTGTAAACATTCATGGCAGTTTCCAAGTGTTCTAAAGTAGCGAAATGCACAAGCTCGGTCTAAGCTTAGATCCGCAATTCCTTATTCTAGAATTTCGTTTAAATAAATCAAAAATAGAAAATCACTATCAACCAAGCAATATTTTTATTTTATGACTTTAGATGACGAGATCATAGCCAATGATAATAATTGATAATTATATTCCCACCTAGAACAACAGTAGATATCTTGGCGCCTATCTAGTTAGGGAGTCAATGTTGACAATACAAACAATAGAATACACGGAGTTGAAAAAACACAATACTATGAAGGTTTTAATTAGGTAGGTACCGAAATAAGCAATCAAAACGAATACATATTTATAGCTCTAGGTATTATTGTAATTGAAATACTACAGTAACAATGTTGCTACAAAGTTACCTAATAGAATAATGCAACAGGATCGCTTATCTGCAGTGAGTAAAGATCGAAACTGTGAGAACAAATGCTGATAATGCTTCAACTTGTGAGTGCACTTCTTAGATCTTTTTAGAGTTCCATCGTCAACAAGAACCTATATTGTACCTAGCATATACGTAAAACGGGGATTATTTTTTCACTCGTCTATTGGATTGTGTTGTATAGGTTTTTTGAAAATATCGGGGGTAAGCTTAGAATGTTTTAAGATTCAGGCATCTGTTTGCGAAATTTAAGCTTCAAATTGGTCATATTTGTTAGAGCCAATGGCCATCTCTCCCATATAAGCTAAACCATTGATTTGGATGTATTTCCAAATGTACGGTAGTAGTAGGTACTATAAATAAGTTAAAAGGAAAACTTATCACAACTTAATTAGGCTTTACAAGTTAACGAGTAATAGTAGACCAAGTTACATAATGTACTTTTATTGTAAGGAACCCAACATTTGGCTGGTTTACGTTTTGTTTCTAGTTTCACGACTGTCTACCCAAAATTTTAGATGTTTCAAGCTGTATCGTATATCGGATCGTCTTTTCGTAGTTTTAAAAAAGTGGTTACATTTGATTTAATTTGATTTTCTAGTCATATACATTTTTTATGTTTTCAAATATGATTACTAATCTTCAGATACTTCAATAAGTATTAAATATGGTTTTATAGAGTTAGATTGTAACAGTTTAATACATAGCCTTACAGTACATTTGCTACGTTTCGTGGCTACTTACCTCAACACACTTCAGTACTTTGTCATGCGGTGAAAAAGTCAAAACAGTTTTCAAAGTAACAAAATAAGTCTAGTCGCGTGCTAAGTCAGTAGCTTTTGTTCGAACATAGCGTAGCGTGTTTTACGTTTCACGAAGTAAATTCGATCAGACAGGCCGTGAGCTCTGCCTCGGAAGTGGGCTTAAAATATAAAATATTTACTTGCGTATAAAGTATAAATAAACACTCATGCGTGTCCGGGCGCTCTTTTTTTAAATATGAGCATTAATTTCTCACGCGTTGTCGACTATGATAATTTACACTTGTGAAAACGGCGTGGGTTTTCCGTTATTATATTCTACATTGGCATGGTTATATCTGGTAGGAGAGCTCAGTTAGATTTTGTTATAAAGCCCACATTTGAACACGTATCGTATATAGAATACTATCATAAAATAAGTCACTACGTGACTTATCCTTTCCTATGTCGACATCACGAAAAAAAAACGTTAAATAAATTGGTATAAAATATTTCACCAAAAATATTTGAATACAAGCACTAAACAAACTGGCATTAATATTGATAGACTGCATTGCAAAGGTGTATCAACCCCATTGAATAAACATGCAACAACAAAAGAAAATTGTTTTTCACAAAATGAAAAGTCACTGTACGTACATAGATGTGCCTTATACGTTAATAATGTCAGAAATATGACGTGTAATATATCAGTAACGCACCCTTCTCTATTAAACCGAGGTTGGCTGCATCAGCTAAGCCTGGCTTATTTTTCATCGTCATTAGTCCCGTCAGAATGTGAAAGGCCAAAGCATTATTTCCAGTGATGCGATTACACGCATATTGATGTTAGGTATAAATAAATACGGTGATATTGGGAAGGGGAAATGATGCTGCCTTATTAACAATGGACAGTATGTAAACCGTGGCGACGTATTGCATAGGAGCTATATCAATATGTTTGTATCTAGAATATGAATAACAAATTTTTTTATTACTCTCTTGTTTCGTGCTGACTATTTGAATGTGGAATGAGCTCATTGCGGTTTTCCTGCTACGACTACATGGAGTTATTTAAAAAGCAGGCAATATGTACTTTGATATTGCACAGTGAAATACCTACTAGACAACCTTTTGACCTTAAAAAACTTATAATTTGACTACTGTAAAAAAAGGGCTGTATCGCATATATATAATTTGCTCCTGTGGTTGCAAATATGAGAATTATTTGAAGATAATTAATCAGTGGCTATTCTACAATTCAGCCTCATGCAAAAAACCAACCTTAACTGCTTTTGGTATTAAAAAAGCAGGGCAACTACCCATCGCGTGTCTATATCTTATAGACTGAAATAGAAACACCTGAAAACATCCAGGGAATATCACTAGGTACGCCACGCCCGATAACGTCGCCAAAGCATGCCAGTGCATAGTTTAAACAACAAGGTGCCAAAATTTATTGCACACTATTGATGTCAACTGAAAATTTAATACAAATTCTACATTGGCAATCGCATGTTTCAAACGTGTTATAGTGAAAACAATATTTTAAGTGCCATCCGCTTCAATCAGACTTTTTGGATTTCTGTGTGCTGAAATAGTATATTTTTTTGTTTTTCCAATATATAATGTATTTTTGAGGTTATACTTCTGTAGGCGCGTTATGAAAAAGTTATGAGACAGAAATTTTAAGGTGCGCGCACATCACTGTAACACAAAAGTAACAAGTTGAAGTTAGCAGATAACGGGCTCTCCGGAACATCGCACAAATCGCAATTATTACTGTCAATGAGTGAGTAATGATGCTATTGTCAATAATAACCTAACAACGTCATAAATTGTTATTCGTTGCTACAGACAGGTGCATAGAAACATGCTTTTAGTGCTGTTTTTCTCACCAATAATTTCGGGTATAACTTCTTACGTGCGTACATAAGTACACACACACGTTTTTATAGTCGATTTGAGTAACATAACTAAAAAGTCGGGTCCCTAATGATGTAGGTACTTTTTTAACGCTAGGTACATTGATCCCCCATTTAGCGCATCTTATCGTGTAACAACCATTTTAATTAATGGTTTGTTGTGACGGTTTTACGTTGGAGTTTTTTTGTCGAGAAGTGACATTTTGACAGTGTTAAGCATAAGATTAAAATCAAGTGGCAATAGAAGTATCGCCTAGGTCATTTACTTTGCAATAAGGGTATAAGAAAACGAAAACTGTTTTATTTTTCTACTCGCGACATTCTATTTTAATAAAAAGAGAATTTTGAGAATTGGTCCACAAATGGGGGAGATATCAGTGAACATAGAACCTCCTCCTTTTTGAACTTGGTACAAAGCATTATTTTTTTTCATTATTATTTTGCTTTCTACAGAATAAAACTCGTAACTTTTTCAATTTCATGTGAGTACCATAATTATATTATTGCCATCAAAGTTATACAGTTTCCATATTAGCATTTTTACATAAATATTAAGCTTGAAAATACATTCGAATGACCAAATATCTCAAGTACCATATTAACCTCAAATACAAAGACTTAATGAAATGAAATGCCACTGTATATTTGCTTAGTTCCCTATAAAATCTTATGGCATAGTAAAATTTTATTATTTCATATTAAACTGTTTGGGATTTTTTTAACAAGCATTGCATGTTAATAAGCAACTAGGTACCTTTAGTAAAGATGCCATTAAAGTAAAGTTGTTTAGGAATTCCACTTTTCTTCTAATTAATTCAATTTAATAGAGTCGTTTTGATATTGGTTTTTATTGAAACATTTTTGTAGTTTTGCGTTGAGGTGAGTTGATCTTTTATAGATGTTTGTTCGATTTGTAGTTTCTTTTACACTATACCATGGTGAAAAAGAAGTTGAAAGGAAAAAAAAATCAATTAAATCAAGATTCAGTTATTCAAATAACATGGTATTTGTAAACATTATAATGTTACTAGTTTGATCATTATAGAGCGGGACCCTTCACTGATAGTTATGATCTTCGACGAATTTGACAGGAAAACAAGAGTACAAATTTTGTGACGAAACAAACGATGCATTTAGTAACTAAAGAAACGCTGAAATTCAAGAAGTACGATTAAATACGTATGTATTTTATAACTGATTTGAAATTACATTTTATTGCTTTCAGTGGTGACCTGAATTATGCAGAAATGCTTGTTTAGTAGTGCAACAAGAAATTCCGACCAACAAGTAAGTAGATGATTATTTGCACACTAGCGTTTTGTTTCAAAGACATAGCTATGATTAAGTTCCCGGCCACTGCATTCTTTAATATTGGCTGCGTCGGTAAGGCAGCGTAACGAGGCCTCGGAAAGGAACTCTCATGTGATTGCGTACTTAATGAGAGAGATAGAGCATAGTAGCTGATTGACCGACTGTGACTATAACCTCACTATAAACTTACTCCCACTATAAACCCCAGGATGGCCACAGAATGCTACACTTAGGGTAGATATTATAATTTCGTTTTCTTGAGTGTCAGTTTATCTATTTGGGACAATTTTGCGATCGGTTTTGAACTATCCTCTCAATGAACAATACATGATTAAACATGATGAAGGTCAAAATGTCAAGTTGGAGACTTGTATTTTAACCTCATTACTTGATGTCAAAATTTGTTTCAATTCAAATCATTACTATTAACAAAAACAAATACTATTAACACAGTAAAAAAGTCCAAATTCACATATCTAGCTTTTACATCCGACCGTTTCAAAAAGAACGCTCGTCTACATCGTTTTATAAGCGTCAAGACATGTTTTTTGTAATCCAGATTAACTTGAAGAAGAATAACGGCCGTGCCCGGTCAAAGGGAAACGTAAACAGGACTTACGGTTTACCGTACCATTTACGGATGATATATTTTAGCTTTTTACAACCTTATAAAATAGGCCATTGTAATTAGCATTGTAACCTTCTGTTATATTAAAATGTAATATATTACGCTGCGGATTTGTTTGTGGTTTCCTCTTTAGATTTATGGCTTTTGTGACGCGGCGGATATCATACAATTGCGAAAATCGTAAAAATCTATTCCACTGCTACGTGATAGGTCCTAATTTTAGTCACCTGTAGTTAACTTATAGTTCAAATATCGGTAGGAAAGAAATATCGTTCTTTTGTTTTTGTTGGCAACTCTGGAGTATTGTTTTTAAGAGTTACCCTAAATATGATTACATAATCCTAACTAGTAGTTGTTTTTTATGGTAGGTATATTATCTATATATTTATTTATTTTCAGATTATTTTTATCGAAATTCCGTGGTGCGTGTTCGTAGTTCGTAATTATGATGTTTCTTTTGTACTTATGGGGTCACCTGGAGGGTCCATAACTACAATTGGTTTCTGTAGGTTGCGCTGGTGTTAGCTTCGGTAGTTGTAACCTTCATAAGCCCCGGGCGTCCGTGGGCCTAAACTTCAATTCGGTTTCGAATTCTGTTGAGGTCCAACTGCCAACTTGGGTCCGAAAGGTGGCTAAAGTAATGTTCCTTTCAGCTAATAGCGCCGCGTACAGAAACTACGTCTGCCGAGTCAGCTACTAAAACAAACGAATAATAAAAACATATAGCAAAATGTCCTCATACACTTTTTGTAAGTTCTACCATGGTTCCAAAAATTATGTCTAATTTATTAATTTATTTTAAAATATTAGTTAGCTTTTTAATAATAATTCATCATCGTTTATTATAAGAAAAGCGTGTAAACGAATTATCGTTATTCAGAGGGCGATAGTCAGAAGGCTCTATAATGGTATTGCAGGGGTGCGTCAAGTGACTGTCTCACTGCCATCCATTATAACTGTAGCCCTATTCTGTTATGTATAATGTATGAATTTTGGAACTACTGGCTCTCCCCCGCGGCTTTACCCGCGTTCCCGAAGGATGTCACGTAGATACAAACTTTTGCATTTATCGTTTTAGTAGGATAAAATACACTGCGACTTTAAAATGGTGTTTGAAACAGACATTTTGCAAGAGTTTAATTTTAACTTACATCTAACATTTCCATACAGCATCATTTATTTTATTCTTAAAGCAAACATAACAATTACTTAGTATTTATTTAAGTAGTACTTTTGTATGGGGTATATTATTTTCTAAATAAAAAAACAATAATCCGATGATTCAATAAAGGCCACGATGGTTAGTAGCTATATAAAAAAAAACTGCTTTCTCTGTTCTCTCTATATCTGTATAAAAGATTCAAATAATATGTACAAATGCATGTAAAGTAAACGTATGTATAAATAATAAATCAATACAATAGTTCAACGAAAGTATTACCCTTTCAGTGGAAACCTATGGAGTGATAGAGATTTTTCTTTATTTTTATTGTTAGCTTTATTATAAATCTCTGTTACATGTGCCAGTACTATATAGTCGGATGAATAATAGAGTTTCTCATTTCTCGGTAATACGACTACGATTTTGTTAGGATGTTGTAGACGTTTCAAGATTTTGATAGAGTATCTTCTTATTTATTATATTATCACTACATAGTATAAAACAAAGTGGCTTTCTTTGTCCCTATGTATGCTTAAATCTTTAAAACTACGCAACGGATTTTGATGCGGTTTTAATAGATAGTGATTGAAGAGGAAGGTTTTTATGTATAATACATGTGACATCCCACGGGAACGCGGGTAATAGTATAAAACAAAGTCGTTACCCGCCTTCTGTACGCTAAGATCTTTTAAACTGCTCAACAGATTTTGATACGGTTCTCATCGATAGACAGAATGATTGCAAATTAAGTTTTATACAAGCGGCAATTTTAACTGCGCGGGACAGGTTGTGGATTACATAGCACCGGAATGCGTGTGAAACCGTGGGGCACAGCTAGTTTTTGTAAACAATGTATTATTATATTTCCGAATGTAAATTATAGAACCTAACAAAAATACAAGTTGCTTTAACAAAATATGAGCTATGCTAAATTATACTTCAAAAGCGCTACTCGATTTACACAAAGTTAATTTGAAAAGTTTTCGAGTTTCCCAGAATAAGGATCACAAGACGTTGCGTACACATAGCCAAGAGCTGCATTCATTAACTAATGTATAGACTTTCAAAATATTTGCACATAAATTTTGCTTAAGGGAAGGGAAAAGTTGGGGGATATGTATAGCGTACGATTTTTCAACGATCATTATTTTTGCGTTAGAGTGCTTTGGCATAAGGCCATTGACTTAATAAGGCAGGGTTAGATTTAAGGCGGTTTAGGGTAGGCACGTATAGTTGTTTGTTGAAGTATAAAACATCAATTCTTAATCCAATGATTGTTATAGATACCCAGGAAAATATATTTTTTTTTACAATGAGGAGGCTTGAGTTGGACCATACATCACCAACGTAAGTGATGAAAATACATAATTATGTCGAATTGGATCGAATCGAAATCAATGAAAATATTCAGTAATGCCTAAATAAAAAGGATGTTACCCTAATAGGTAGTCAAAGAAAAAATCAATGACGGAAAACCCTTCACATTTTCACAAATCCAACATGCTTGAAAATATACATAGTAATTTTTTCAGCTGGTCACATTAAAACCGTACTCAAACTTTTTACACACCACTCTCAGACAATGCCTTTTCATACCCATTCAGTGTTATTCCTCATGAATTGAGTTAAATAGTCCCGTCAGAACCACAAAGACAAGCTTAAACGCGGTTTAAACTTGGATAAAGTCATTTAGAAGTGCACATTTTAAAACTACATTAATAACCTGCTAGAAGGAGATGGGAGACAATCTCGGACTCAAAAGTTTTCAACAAGGATATAAAATTACCTCAAAACTCAAAAGTGGCTGCTAAAATACAACGAAAGGAGATTGTAGACTGAGTTTTAGCTTGTAGTAGTAGGCATTCAAACAGGCAAATATTTGAAAATACAGAAAACTAAATCCAATTGTGGGATCAGAATAAGTTGAAGATGACAACTCCACCGCGGTGGCGACATCTCTTACGTACTCATTACAAACTGGGCAATTTTGCCCTACGCAGGACCTATGGGCATTGGTCATATATTGTTATAAATTTTCCTTTACAACAGCCCCTTCTAGATCCAGTTCTTATTCGGTGACCGCTCCCAACTGCACCGACATAGAGCAAGTCTAATATCTCAGAGTGTCGAGACAGCGCGGCGCAATCACGGCGCGCGTCTCAGAGGTGTCAGGCACTCGGGCCGCAGTTGCTTTGTTGCTTGACATTTTCTTGTTAAGCGCACTTTGCCTACTGCGCCATCTAGTTGCTCTATGCAAATGTATTTGTCGATTAGTCTTTTCCGAGTTGGGTGGCGCGTTTAGCAATAGTTCTGTTGGCTGATTAAATGTAATTGATGTAGTACATCTGTTATCTTGCTATTGTGAAACTCTGAGTTTGAAAAGGTTGGTGTGTTCAATGTTCAATTGATGATCTAAAGCTATAAAATATTAAATTGTTGCCTGGGAATTAGAACATAGAATTTAAAATAGGTGTATCTTTAAGGATGATGTTTTGAAAACAGAAAGAAATATAAAATGTAGATTCATGAGCGTTATATAACCATGGAGAGTTCAACAATAATATCTGATTTCATGATTCATTCATTCGTTTATCTTATTTCATGTGTAGACGGCTCAATTATTACAACAACTCTGTCGCTATAAGTAGGAGCCTTTGAATTGCTTAAAGGGTGTCAAGTATTATTTCTAAACTCTCCATTATGATATACTTTTGCTTATTCTCTCTAATGACTCTATTATGGAGTAAATGAAATATTTAACGTAAATTGTATGGCAATATACCATGCTCACCCGGCTTAGTTAACAATATTATGTTACGACAACGTACAAAGATGGTATCCCCCATGTCAGATATGTCAATTAGCGGTATTAAAATAACAACTGATGTTACGTTATACGCCCATATTATTATACTTCAATATATCTAACTGAAATTTGAACGATATGAATTAAATTTTTAAATATTATGCTGTTTTTATCAATACGAAAACGAATAATTAAATTACTTTGTCATTAACACAGCCATCAAACTACAATGAAACAATTTACCAGAATATTTTAATCGGCTCTAGAAAATATTTTAATAGAGAAACATTTCAATTCCCCCTTAAAAAGCTTTATCTTTTCTCACTCGAATAACCCGTAAATGCGGATGCGGTCGCTTCTACCCGCTGCACGCTCAGTTGAATGAATACCGGTGGCAGGGCAGTCAGGACGGTGGCATTGTCCGTCACTCCTCGAGAATACGAACGGCGCGGCCATGGCCGTCGTCTGAGGCGCCGCACCGACGTCCACAGACGTTATTTAGGGCTTCATTGTGCCATTGGCCATTCAGACCGACCATCGAGATTTGACTGTTGATAAGCTCGGATTGTTTCGACTGATGAAACGTCACATTATCCCATTTAAAAGTTTATTTGAATGCCCCAAGCTGAATGTTAAAAAAAACAATTACAAGCCGCTTAGCCGTTTATGAGACATCGCTTTAAACTTTGAATATGCTTAGTGTCAAATTAAGCAACAAAACATCATCACCACCGAATTGATTTTACTGCCCCATTCATCAATCTCTTTGACTTATTGATTGATGATTGTGCGTTGTATTGACGGAAAGTAATTAAAAAAAGCCACGTACACATCGTATTCTCGTATGGCGACCGCCTGTCATTTTGAACCGACCAGGTTATGATGACCCGTGGTTGCGTGAAAGGGTTAAACTTCTTTGACTCATGATGTGTGAGAATATTGGAAAGGTAAAGAGGTCTAGAAGCAGTGGTTGCATACAAGCCGTTGGAGTCAAATTATTTTATTATCAAGTGTACAATCACGCAACTCGTGTGTTGTCTGCGCCATTTTGATGTGACAGGTTATTTATTTTATTTGGAACACAGAATGTGTTTTTGACGCCATAAGGTTGCGTGTAATTTAAAAAGGAATATTTAGCTAATGAGATACCGAGAATCATTAAATACATTCATAATTATAAAACAAACTTTTAGTTTTCTGTTTATTTTGAAAAGCCTTATGCCATTTATCACCTGCAATGTGTCTGACCATGATTTTCAGGGTTATAAAATGTCAATTTAGCTTTAACTAAGTGCTTGGGTCTATTTCAGCAAAACATGAAAAAAAAATAATTACAATGATTCTATGCCTGTTAAAATCCCAAACCTAATATTGGACCAACATTGGAAGAACTCCATGAGCCTAATTGTTGAGACAAATATTATCCGAAAAAGGTTCAAATTAATTCAGTTGTTCCTTAAAAATACTACCAACAAACGTTAGTACTCTGCTCCCTCTTTAGAGGTCCAACCCCTAACCATGTTCAATTAAACTGCGGGTGAGATAACCGATGTCACGTACGAAAGTACCAAGGACCGTACCGTGGATGTATCTTGACATATCCGCGGGGCTATTACGTAATTTAATTTCAATCAATTTCTATTTGAAACCGATAAAATATGGCGGTTGCTAATACGCATTCATTTCCAAAAACATAACTGAAATTACAAATTAGTTTCAAATAGAAAGTGATTGCAACAATGTTACGTAATCCACGCAAACCTGTTGACCTCTAGTTTTAATTGGTGCTGTACATTACATTCAGGGTGAGGTTAAAGGTGATATGTTTAAAGGCTGTTGTTAGTTTAAGTTTGTTACTTGTAAGGATATCGAATATGATTGCCTTCACTGGAGAAAGATGTGGTTTTATATTGCCGAGTTCAATGGATTTTCCTCTTCCCCATGGTGTAATTTTTTAAACCAGTATTCTGAAAAATGGCAGGCATTAGCAATACCAGGGATTGCCACGTGTCTGGCTTACGGCCTAATTTAATATTTTATTCAGATCCAAAATCTCTAGATTGATGTAGATTTTTACCAATACCTGTATTGAAATTTAGGCCAATAAATACACCAGACATTTTTGTATCGGGATCGAATAATTTCAGTTAATTAAAGTAATTTAAAGTTTGGTGATAAGGTACCAACTCCGATATGTTGCGATTTATTGCGTGACATACGAGAATTTGACTTTTGTAAGTATCTCCAATACATGTGTCGGAACCACCTTGTATAGCCAAAACGAGGTTTTGCATTCAGGACGACAAATCCTATGCTTATTTTGTAACTCCTAAAAAAAGATTTTTACGCGGTATTTACTACATTTATTGCTACTAATGCAATATTTAACTATTGCCAACGAAATTCTTAAAGTATATTTTATTAATACTTTTGGATGAGAATAATCAAATTTAAATCATAGAGTTTAGTTATTTTATGTATTCCATTACAGCAGAAGTAAAGTTAGTACATCCCAATGATGAAATCATTTGAACAACAAATTCAATTTCCACTTAGTTACAAACTTACTACAAGTAGGTACTAAACGGATTATTTAATTATGTAGTACCGTATTTCTATAAATAAACAGTTACCTTCTTGCTGTACAGAGAACCCGTTTAAATTGAATGTTTTTTTTCTAAAGAACATTTGTCTTGTATAATTTGATTCTCATTTCATTCATTCCGATTTTTTTTTTCAAATAGGATTGAAAGCAATAGACTAAAACGCCTATCAATATGCCATAGAGGATAAGATTTCTCGAAACTACCAGAAAAAAAATCACAACTGTTAATTTAACCAATAATAAGATACAATTCTATTCAATTCGACCATTTTATATCGAACGACTTGAATTACGTCTGCCTCTAAAATAGATAAGGAGAATCTATTATTATCGGGAGCAATTGATTGGTTATTAGTAGGAACAATGCTGATTGGTCTCTTTATTGGCTAGTTTGCAAGCAAATTGCCTATTTAATTTTGTATTAGGTTTCGAGTTTGAAACGATTTAAATTAGTTGTAATTATAGAGCTTCGTTTCGCTTCGATGGCGTTTTGATTCTCGGAACTATTGGGAAGTTTGAGCAGTATACTACCACAGAATGCTAATTGGTTACATGAACATTGCGGTCAGTAGTATTGTGATTATTTCCTTGTTATTTATATCTACTATTACAATACTCTTAGCCACAAAATGAATGTTCAGGTCAAACATAATATTATAAAAAACGAAAAGGTAGACGATAAAAAGTCAGACAGAGAGAGAGTAAAAACTATTTGAAAGGACAGTTTTAGGGGAATATTTCAGACAAACTTTATGAGTACTCAAACAACCAAATTTAAATAGTACAAGAGTTTTATATCAATTTTATTACTAAATCCTACATAGCACTAACGATCCCACTTTTTAGTGTTGTTTTACTATCTGAAACGTTAATTAAATTGGTTAATCTGCAAAAATAGTAACGACTAGGTTTTGAAATATATTTCTTTATCAAAATTCTATATTGATAGAACAAATTAATGTTTTTGCAGTGTGTTGATGAAGATAAAGTGTGTTGGTAAGCTCTTTCAAACTGATACAATACAATACAATACAAATATGCTTTATTGTTCACACGACATACAGAGAAAATTAAATAAAAAGTATTTTACAAACATTATAAGTGCAAACAATTTGTTTTGATACCTACTTTGCTTTAAGGCATGACAGTATGATTACCATTAAATAGATGTATAGTGTCAACAGTTGATCACACTCATGATCTTTTTTACGGGCATCAGGAAGCATATAGTGTGGTATTCAAAATAAGTCGCACTCTCTCTCTAATCTCTTGATATATAACTTTTACCCTCTCAATGTTAAAGTCTCGCCATCATCTTCAGCTTACATACCTCATATAAGAACACGAGCTTTTCCTAAAACACTCTGAGTGATTTAGGGGATTTTGCCGTTAAGTCTGTGGAAATGCTTTTGATGACCATTTGGTGCAAGGTGTAAAGTGCACCCGTCCCCTTAGTAACGACAACCTAGAAATTCATCTCTAGGTTGATATTTGACGCTGACACTGCACAATTATTGAAGAACTTTGCCACCAATATCAATATTGAAGGAAGCTTCAGCAGAATGTACTAAAATTGATATTAATGTTAAATAAAACATACATGACGTTAAAAATAGCCATAAAACTTAATTATTACCTACGTAATATTATATTCAACCCGCGTTCTACAATATCTTGGAGGCGACATATTTTATAGTTCCTTAGATAATGGTATTAGACGTCACAAGTTAGAGGTTTCATATAAAACCATCACTCTCATGATCTCGACTAGTATTATGGTCAGAAATGTAAGTGTTTTATTGAAAAATACAAGGATTAGTCGTAAGTTCCTGAAATTCCAAACAAAGTAAATCGACGATTCAAACACCAATGAAGGTATGCTTTTAATATCATCATGGCTACCTTTTAAGATACTATTAATAATTATTATTATGAACTAAAAAACATTATTAACAAATATTAATAAGCACTTACATATATGAGCCTTTTCACTGTACTATATAAAATATTCTTCATTTTCATTTTTTCTACTCAGCGTCGTCACAGTCTCTCAGTAGGGTGCTACATACGGGTATGCATAAAAATTCATACATGTTTGCGCTTTTATCATATGACGCATATATTAGGGAAATAGGTGGCACCCTTAGGGTGAAATATGGGAAGGGGCGTTGACCCCACGGGATCTATGGGACAACTTCCTTGCAATTTGTTACGACAGTCCTTGAGATATTTTGAAAGTAATATGGGATGACCCGCATTTTGTTCATAAACTTAGTTTCTTCATATTTGAAGGGTTCTTTACCTATATTGAATAAGTATCTGTACTATTTATTACTTTTACTTATACGCTTAAAATAGTCTATTGATACAGCTGAACTTATAGATGAGGTCGCTGAAGTAGGTAGATGTTTAAATAAGAAAGAAAAAGTTGTGTCAGGTGCGTAGCAACTGGTAATTTCTGGTTTATTCCTACTCTATCAAGAATAAAGTGCGGCAACAAGTATGCATATATCCCATTTATATTAAAAATGTGGGATGTTAAATGTTTCTGATTTGGTTGAAATATTTATTGAGACACAACGACTTTTTATCCCGGAAAATAATTCCCTAACGTAGGTAGAACCGTGGGGCGGGAGCTAGTAAAAAATTTACAGAAAAACAAAAAATACTTTGAAGAGTCTCTTGCCTTGACTTGCCCAGCCCAGGAAGTAAAAAGAAACATTTTAAACCTAACGGTATATATTTCAAAGTCAGACAACATTCATCTTGCTTTATGTGCAGGTTGACGTCAAAATTACAAATTCAAATATTATTTCAAGCGAAAACTTTCACAAATCCACTTTGCATGAAAGCGTTCTTTATAACACGCCAAACCACCCCAAGAAGGGTGGTAATGTGTTCACGTAGTTTTCCATATAAATATACAAGACATCCTACTTTTACACTTAGGTGCCTTTTAGTACCTATTTTGATTTTTATGCCCATTTGCAAAGAAGTATATTTTTCTTTATACCTCGGTAAATTTTTACTATATTTAGAAACCACTGATCTTGATCGCTATCAGGTGGAATCTTATAAATTTAAATGGTACCAAAAGATTTATTTTAATAGGAAAAATAAATAGAGTAGTAGAGCTCTTGATGCAGAGTTCGTCCGGGGAAGAACTACCACCTTACCCATTTCTGCCGTGAAGCAGTAGTGCACTTGTATTACTGTGTTTCGGTAAGAATGGTAAGGGGGCCGGTGAAATTACAGACACATGAGAGTTAACAACTTCACGTCTCAGGGTCGACAACGCATTGGCGATGCCCCTAGTGTTGCAAATGTCTATAGGCGGCGGTGACCACTTACCATCAGGTGGACCGTCTGCTTGTTTGCCGGCCCAAATGGTATAAAAAAAAATTATGTTTATATTCATATTTAAAAGTACTGGGTATACAGTTGCTATGCCCCACAGTTGAGAGTTATTCGAATTAATTAGGTATTAGTTATTAGAACTTTGAGAATGGCTTGTGCCATATTGAGACTGCACACTGTTTTGTTCAACTGGTACTGTGTACAATAGATACAACTGTTAGACGAATCAGTTCTGCACTTGCCTACCTACCTGATTTCTGAAACTAAGCGAATAAAAGAGCGGCACAACAAAGGATTTTCTATGATTTAATTACAATGCGATTAATTATAGGTAGATAAGAAAGTGCTCTCTCTGGCTCTTTTAAACACAGAAGTAGTATTTTTTTATCCACTAATCGAATAACGAATAAAATAATTAATTCGTCATTCGAATGGTTTTTCTTAGAGTAATCGAAATTATTTATTATTTGTTAATAATTAATAAAACAATTTATTTATTCGTTATTCTTCATTCAAATCAATGTTGCCCAACCAGCTATGTGGTAACCCTAAGCGAATGTTCTTTGAAGTAAAGACCACTTATAAATTATAAATAATATTTGAAGTAGGTAGTAACAGCTAAGAATGGTTTTATAGAAACACCCATTGGAATGTGAAACAACAAGGTGATTGCAAAGCCTTTGACTGCGAGTCCTTTATACTGGTAGCTACCCCCGTTTTGACGCATCTGGCTTCATACGTTTTATTGTTCTCTTCTTATACGGCACCCCTTTTTAATACCTACTTACCTATAGTATATTTAAGAATTGAACATTATTTACAACTTAATGCCTTATTTACATCGATTTTAAAGACCATCTCCCCCCCCCCCCCCCACCCCTTTCTTAAAATTAACCTATTACTGCATCTATTATTTGGTTTTTATATTTCATATCTTTCATTTTCTGGGATACTCGATAAAAGAAAACTGTAACAAAACTTATTTTAATATTGAAAAAGTACGTGTATATGTGATTTGAAAATTTCCATTTAAAACTAAATGAACAAAGTACGTGAGGACCAATCGAATGTTTTGGTTTCGTGCGAGGTGCAAACTGAACAGAGGCGTTGAGGTGTCAACTTTAATTGGTACTGTATTTCAAGCAAAGGCTACAGTTCGTGCCTGTGTACCCGGCTTTAAGTTGCGTGCCAGTGTAAGCGGGATAGAGAGTATACTTAATTTCTCCACTTAAAACATAAAAAAATAAGAATCTCAGATAAAGAAAACAGATGGATCTGATCCCAGTATAAGAGGTTTACTTCCTAGTATTTTTCATCCAATTTTCAAAAATATATATAAACATTGTTAGACAAAAATTTGTAAGGTAAATAAATATTTTCTATTCTTTTTTTTTATATAAAATTAGCTGTCCCTCGCGGTTTCACCCGTGTTCCCACGGGATGTTTCATTTTCGACAGCAGAACTATCATTGAGACAAAAAAAAACTGTTGATCCGAACGCTATCAAACTTCACAGTACTACCTAGGCCAATCTGAAGATTTCCTAAAATTAATCAAAATCGGTTCAGCCATTTCCGATGGTATACGGAACATATATACCCACATGGACTTTTATATATATAGATTATGACTTTATTTCACATTTAGCATTAGGTAAAATGTCATAACGAAACCAACTCATTAAAATATTTCCAATCGTGACTCTATTATAGAAGCTCCACCCTTTTCGTGAATTTTACGTGTGATATCGAAGGTTCTATTGTTCCTTTTTTTGAGTTCAGTTCACCCGAAGTTCCCTCTAATTGGATGGGCGGTCAATTAAAGTTTTCTAAAACCTACCGCAGCTTGTTACATCGCATAAAATAAGTTGTTACATAAATATAATGATGTTACATCAATAATATACCTATGTTAGAGCCATGAATAAAAACGCAATGAAATATAAAACTACATTATTGTAAAGTAGTGTATTATGTGCACAAGACCTCATGTTAATTTAATGTACTAAGTTACTCCTATTATTATTATTATTTTATGTTTCTTTTTATAATTTTTCAAATTTTTTGGTCTTTAAATTTAATATTTAATCATTTTTATGGTTATTAGATACTGTGTACAGTTATAATTGGACTCCAGGTTTATACATTGTAAATTTTTTGGATATGTATCTACTACTCGAGGGGGCTCGCTTCTGTAAGGAAAATGATACTAACTCGAGGATGTTTTGTCGCCGCCTCCGTGCTCTGCCTTTTTCGCTAACTACGCTAATACTACTAATCACGTGAGAGATAAGCTCTCTGAGGCCCCCGTGAAGCGGCTCGCCGACGAAGTTTGTATTAGTTGAATAAGGGGGCTGTTGTCTGTTTCTATAATAAAATAGAATAGCTCTATGTTGAGCATATACCTTATTTTAAGACGTGGTGATGATATCTAATATAGGTTACTAATACTGAAAACTTCGTTAAAGTAATTTAAATATTTTTTTTATAAACATTAACATAGTAAAATTATTTTAGCACTGGGGCTTGATTCTATCAGGAAAATGACACTAGTTCGAGGATATTTCGTCGCGGCCTCTGTGCTCTGTCTCTTTTGCTAACTACGCAATCACGTGAAAGGTAAGCTCTCCGAGACCTCCGTGCGGTGGCTCGTCGACGATGTTTGTATTAGCTGAATAAGGGGGCTGATTCTTAAAGAACTCAAAAAGGTTTCATGTTAGACTTATTATTGTGAAAGTAAATTATCCATATCTGGAAAAAGTACAGTGAAATCAAAAAATATATAGTGTCATGATACGAGCCAGAAACCTTGGTGGATTGAGATCCTGACTGTCACGCAGGTCGTGAGTTTGATTCCCACTGAAAACAAACATTTGTGTGCATGGACATATATGTTTGTTTTGTGCCTGATGTAAAGTAATTACATACATATATATAAGTATATCAGTTATTTAATTTTCTAAGTACGCCCTCTGCTTAGTTTGGGCTCTGCTTAGTTTGGGATCAGATGCCCAATGTAAAGAATTTCCCAGGATATTTGTTTATTTATTCACATATCATTTGGCGTTGACAAATTGGTTTCCAGCTCAGCATAAATCTGTACAAATTTATCACATAACGCTGATTTTCAGCTTGAATCTGCAAACATTACAGAAGATTCACCAAAGATTAGAAAAAGAAACTAAACAGATGACAGCTCAAAGATTTTTTTTTAATCACAAACTGCTGACACGAAGTATGTTATCTCTGGTGGTGATTAACACCTGCTTAATCACCTTAAGTACTTGCATAAACAGCTGTCGAAAGTTTGATTAAACTGACAGGTCAGTCAACGTAATGCTGCCTTAATTTCAGTTCGAAAGGCGTTAAAAAAATCGTGGATCCGATAACTCTGGGTTCGCGGAGTTGCTTTATGTTGGCTTAACAATATTCGTTTTTTTGATTAAAAACTTACAAGCCTAAATCAACTCTGTGAATAAAGATGTAGAATACATTATCCTCTGGGCCGCTATAGGATATAAAATACAAAGAGATCGGTAAGCATGTTTGCAGACTTAAGCCTTAGCTGTGAAAAAGGTTACTGAGCCAATGATGGTGGGAATATTGATTCGTGTTATCAATATTGGCATAATGTTGGATGTACAATATTTACTGTGAACAAAATTAAAACACAAGCGACGTACGTTATTTCGCTTAAGTATTAAGTTGCAATGGATTTTTATTGTAATATATAGATATAGCAAGTATCAGTATTAAGGTGATTAAACCATGAAATAAGAAAATAAATGAAAGCAAATATTGTGTTAAGATTAGTATCATTATATACTGGTGATATTTATTGGTACTGTGTACTTTTAACTTTTCTTGGTATGTTATTCTAAGGTCAAAAATATTTTTATATTGTGCACTGTGGGCAGTTTTTAGAAGACATTTTTTTATCGTTTAAAAGCTGCCGTTATCTTGTACCTTGACGTCACGGGCCGGTCCTAATGGAAGATCAGCGCTGGTTTATAAAAAAACCTGCAAAATTATGAATTCGAACCGTTTTGTGGCAGATCTGAATGTTGTTTTTTTTTCTGTGTACATTTAATTTGCCATAAATAAATGTATTTTCTTTCTTTCTGCAAATACTCATATGCGGAACTAAACTTCTTCATAAGTGTGTTATCCTCTCATCAGAAGTAATAATAATGATTCATATTAAATACTGTGCAGACTAAAAATGACTTACTGACCTACCGCACGTGCTCATTTCGTATTGATGATATAAATGCGTATGAATATCATCGAAAACGTTAATACCGTTTATGGAATGGAATTTTCTTTGTTTTCGTACAAAATGGACGAATGAAACTGAATGTGTTGCCATTACAAAAGTGGGAATATATTGTTATGCAAAATTCACACATGAATCGATTATTTAATTGGAATTTTAAGAAAAAACCTGCCAAGTGCGTGTCGGACTCGCGCACAAAGGGTTCCGTACCATTATCTATAAAAACGGCAAAAAAATCATGACTGTTGTATGGGAACCGCCTTTAAATTTTTTTTATTCTGTTTTTTAGTACATAGAAATACATAATCTGTGAAAATTTCAAGTGTCTAACTATCACGGTTCATGAGATGCAGCCTGGTGACAGACGGATAGCGGAATTTTAGTAATAGAGTCCCATTTTACCCTCTACGGAACTCTAAAAACACTTAAAACCTATATTAACCTAAACCTTTTAATAATCCGAGTCCAAAAGTAACATAATACTTCATCGCAAATAATAACCGTTTATGAGGTCCTGTCAATAAATCGAAGCGAAATCGAAACTTAACGTCAAACTGAGATGATGTGAACGTGCAAAGATACCGCAAACTCGTGAGCAGAATTCACGTGTTACAAACAAAGTATTCTTTCGATAATACTGAATAAGAATTAATCTATGGGCCACGCTTCGCCTGGGGACGAATTGTGGTACTCAGATACTGTGGAAAGTCAAAATTTACTGGAAGTCATGCGCACCGTTTACTCCATAATTTATTGTCTCTATCTGGCGAGGTTTTGAGCAATAAAGTGATTTTAAATGGGTTGCGTTGTGAATTTTAGCCGGTTTTCGCCATATTAGAGGCTTATAACCCGGTTGAGTTATTTCATAACTTGCAACTTGATTTCATTCGAGACCTACGGATGTCAAACGATAAGACTTCACTACTAATATCGCGAAACTAGACAAGTACAGATATTGTTTTGATTCTTGTTAAACTATGCTATTGATGAAACTTAGTTTCTTAGTTAGGTATTTCAAAACGATCATTTTACTGCGTAAACAATCACAATAATTAAAACTTTCTCAATAGTTACTAACGCATAACCAAACGATTTATTCATGCTATGGTTTTAACGTTATTATTAAAGCGAAATATTGGGCGTATTAATTAATCGCATTTTCTCGCAATCGACAGTTACAATCTGCAATTGAAGTTCCGTCAAACGTGCAATAACGGTTGTCAGTTATGTAATAAGAATAACCCGAGAAAATCTTACGCAAGTACGATGAAGAATTTTGATTTGCGCCTGAGTATGATAATAATCGGTTAGTCTTCAAATGCAACAATAGATTTTCGAATCGAAAATTCATTTCACTTACGCTGTCCCATTCTATTGTGAGTCGACAATTTCATCGATAGCCATAATCGAGTCTCAAAAAGGAATCGTTTATTCGATAATATTTAACAAAGAACATAGTAATTCGAGCCGAATTTTATGATCGTGTAATCACAGACGTTGTTCGAGAATGCTCGCAACTTTCCTCGGGGATAATTAGGTTCTTTTTAGAGCAGCCTTCGAGCGACATAAAAGTGAAATATTAGTCATTATAGGCATTTGCGCCAGCCAAGTCATCAGTCAGGAAGTTATTTCGTTCATACTCGGTAATTTGCATCGCAAATCAAAGCTCGGGAGAGTTTTGAGACGCCGTTATGTTAAGATTACGAGATCACTGTAAACTATGTTGTTATTCTTTCCATTGTTTCTATTAAATTACTTTGTGTCGTAACTACTGCTAATGCGTAATATTGTAACTTATTTGATTGTTCAAACTGTTGCTTATTATTCTTTGCGGTTTTGTTATAATTTATTATTGTCAAGGACGAAACGTGATTGTTGCGATGTATGGGAACTAATAATGCAGTAACAATAGTGATTGCAACAGTTATTCGATTTATAAATTGTTTGCACGTACTAAACGGTAATTTTAAATTAAATAATATAGTATTTTTATTCGAACTATGTTATAATTATTGCTTCACACTTATGCTAGCACTGGATAAAAAACTAATAAACACAACAAATTATAAAAAATCTAGTCAATATATTGAAATTGCACGCCGTTTTAAAAAGTGACTAAAACAGTACGAAATACTCCCGTTTCAATTTTATGCAGATTGACACGAGATAAATGTTACTTCAACAGAATTTATTGCACGAGGAATATCGAATAAATTACTACGGCGTTCGATAGCTCTGCTTGGCTCCAATTTGGCACGTCAGTTTGATAACATAATGAATTGTCATTGTAAGACTAGAGTGTGAGTAAGTGTAGTAAGTGTTTCACACGACGTAGGGTCACCATAATTATTTTTTTTTACACTACATGGGCCGACAAACAAGCGGACGGTCCACCTGATGGTAAGTGGTCACCGCCGCCTATGGACATTTGCAACACTAGGGGCATCGCCAATGCGTTATCGACCCTGAGACGTGAAGTCACCGGCCTCCTTACCTTTCTAACCGAAACACAGTAATACTAGTGATACTAGTAATAGTAGTGCAATATACTGCTTCACGCCAGAAATGGGTAAGGTGGTAGTACTTCCCCGGACGAACTCTGCTATACTATATATATAATACTAAACAAAACAGACTAAAGCTTACACAACTAAAATATGAATGATAATTAGATATGAATGTTAAACTTCTCAGTATATCTACAAAGTACCGCGTGAATTCTAGCAGAGTCAATCAAACTGGACCAAAGTTAAATTTTAACAACCAAAGTTATATCCTGCATTTGGATTAGTTATTGTTTTCATTTAAAATTGTAATAAAGTTCATTAATAATGCCTTCTGTGTGGCTTTTGTGATTAATGAGCATGAATATGTAGTTTTTGATACACCAAATTCATGGTTGCCGGCATGTTTACGATTCTCTTAGTTTTTGCTTCAGAAATGCATAGGAAATGAAAACAAAGAAACTATAATACATTTTTTATTTTATACAATTATATATCATATACCATTAATAGCATACAAAACCAACTTAATATTACATAAAAATATAGAATGTAAATAAAATGGGAAAAAAGGTAGATGGACTGCTCTCAGTAGAAACAGTTGATCTATGTCGCTGCCGGTGGGAAGCGTGCCCAGAACACTGGCAGCACTGCCACGCTGTATAGCAATATTAATCCTCTGGGCTCTGGCCAATCACCAGAATTCTGGTCATGGGAAGCATTGACCAGGCTGTTTTATATAATAGAAATATGTTTACACACCTAACTAAATCATATTAAATACATAGGTATTATGTGAGTTGGTTAGGCAGATTATAGGTTATATATATTGGAAACTATTTTCATTATATTGAATATTTTGTTATGTTATCCCAATTAATGATTATAGCTTCATTGATCTTGATCAATGGGTTAAAATTTCGGTTAAAATTGACTGAATTTATAATAATAAGCTCTCCATTATAGCACCTCAATTTTCTACCCAGCTCTGTCCGTGTTGATTTAACAAAAGCAATTACTTGGCGTCAGTAACTTGTGCTGCAAGCGAGGCCCGGGGCGGCCCGACTATTCTTTAACATGACAGATGCCACTCTGGATTAATTAGTCCCATTTATTAGTAGAGGGGGACATCCTTGACGGTATGCCATGGCAATGAGTAAAGCTGGAACGTAGTTTGGAGGGCAAGGATGAAGGTCTTCCTTGGGCGGAATTAGGTTTCAGACGATGAGTAAGTACTATATAGCTATTTAATTAAGCGAAAATAAAATATATTTACACATTCTTTGCCCAAAGTGATAGACTGTGTATGTGTTACTAAATGTTGTAAACCAATGTTTTCTAGTTCAATGTCGATTAAATATTATATAGCGAAACAGTGATTCAAATATTCGAAATTATTATTAGGTACCAATTTAATAGCTACAGAAAGAAAAAAAAATACGCTTTAAAAAGTATGTAACAGGATAGCCGTGGTCGTATGAGCCATATGACCATATATGAGGTGGCATACAACCACGGCTATCCTCTGAACATCACTATGAACAGGTATTAAATACTTTAAAATATATTATGTGTGAGTTTTTTATTTAATAGACAATAAATATTGGATAGTTTGTATATAACAATTTCACATGAGAATATTTTCTTGTTTCATACTTTTTAAAGCGTAATTTTTCGTAGTCGGGTTTTAGTTTTTGAACTTATTATTTTTATTTCAATTATTTTGGGGTTATAATTTCGTAATAAAGTATTTGCAGATTCGGTTAACATTTTTTTATTTAGATTTTATTGAATTATATATAATATAAGTAATCAATAGTTTGATGGCCAAATTATAACAATAAATAAACATTATCGTGTCACTTATAAGAATTTTTATAGTTAATGCCTTTATGTCCTGTAGAGAGCGCCATATCTAATTTATTGTGACGTCACATATCCTATAACTAGCAGACGATCAAGATGCTTCGAACGATACCTCGTTTGCCAAATTACGATAAGTAGTTTAAAAGTTATGAGGGAACAGATGAACATACATACACACATACATACCGGTCAAAATCATAACCCTCCTTTGGCTTCGCCGTAGTCGGGTAATAATAAAAAAGTCAACTAATTCAATATACCAAGCAATATAAAAGCAAACAAACATTTGATCAGGGATCCTAAATAAATATCTCAACTTAGTCTCGCATGAACACATCACTAAAAAATACACTTTCGCTTTGAAATAGATCTGAGTCCATATATCATAAGGAGACAATAAACTCCCCTATATTTTAAAATAATACAACAATTTTCTGCTCATATGAAAAATTCCTCATGTGTATGTGGAATATAAATTTTCCCGTGACCCATAAAAGGGGGGGTGGGGGTTGAATTCGACTCATAATTCCTTTTTCATTGAGACAAATATTCATATAAGAGGGATATTAGGAATATGCGTGCGTGTTCGGCGTGCAGAGGGCAGCACTGAGCGAGTTAAATGGCAAATTAAATTATAGAGGAAAATATCGTTATGTTTGAGTTATGTGGTGGGGAAGAACGGTTTGTGAAAGTAAATTAAGGAATATATGAGGCATTTTCAAGACGAGATAACTTACTTGAAGTAAAGAATTATTAGGTTGTAAAAGTGTTTGAAGTCGTTCAAAGTTTCGGTATGTGTTCAATGTCCCAATATTTATATGCTCTTTATTATTATTCCCCCAGTACCATGATTTTGACTCAAATAATTAATTATTATTTATAAAAAGTTTAATAAATAAGGAGTTAAATGTGATAATATTTTGGAATCAAAGAAAAGGACCATAACCTTTTCTTTGCAGTTTGGTTAACTATGTACGCATTTTTATTGCCAACAATTTTACTCAACTTTTATATTAGACTTTTAAGGCTATCATATCTATAGTAAATGCTTTTTCAATAAATACCCTGCTGGGCAAAAATTGATCTTTACAATTATCGTGTGTAATGACCTGTTACCAGCAGAAGCTTTAAGAAATAATTTTAGATTTGAAAGGAAATACTATCATCCATACTTATTTATAATATATTAATTTTCCGTTAAAGAATCATTTAAATAACATCCCATAATACTTAGAAAAATACATTCAATAAATCTAGGCAATAGAATTTTAGGAATTGTTAATAATATACATTGGTTAATATAAGATGGTTGCGATGTTTAATACGTGCGTTCATTTTGTTCGCGTTACTCGATTCACGAGAATGGCTCAACGCCCCCCGTGGATACGTGACGCGTATGAATTAAGGAGATGCCGCGAATAAAGGAACAACGGTATACAGAAAATGGAAGAAGCAATGGTAAGAACCTTGATGAAAAGGTTGTAATGGAATGTCTCCACTGAAGAGAAAAAAATAAAGTCTAACTTCATCATCAAAACGTCAAATTTACTTTCCACTATTTTAATGGCACATTCTGCACTTTCCCAAAACACCTGACGATGATGAAATCTTCTAAGCAAGCGTGGAAAGTGTTTGACGTAATCATACTGTACCATCCTCGATTGGATCGTCACTTTAAATCAGGTGAGATCCATTCAAATGCACTCAAGTTTTTATAAAAAAAAATCGCTAGTAATGGTTAAAAAATTATGATCTTGAACTTTTCATGTACTTAGATTATTGTATAATATTTAAAGAGTTTAAGATTTTAGAGGATTTGTATTATAATAATAATATTTATTTATTTCTCCTCACAATGACAAGACTTATGCTAGGTAATAAAATTTTAAAATATCTATATATTCATTTAAGTAAGAATAAAAAAGCGCACTTAATCACGTATTTTACCTTATTAATAACACTTCCAGTTTAAATATCCCCACTCACACGCTGTATATTACGGGAGGTGTAGCCTCATTTTGAAGTCATTACACGAAATAGTATCACCGTATAGAGTCCCAGGGGAGTAGGGAGTGACTTCGCGGCGGCTGTTTGTTTATACACTCCCATATATATTTTGGTTAATTAAGTTTTTGTGCGGTCGCGGATTAGTAGCTCCATGCTAGGGGCGCCAAAATTGCCAAGACTAATCGTTATGGAGTGTGGATTTTGTCCGAGTGCTTCATGAGATTAGATGCGCATATTTGTATCAAACAATTAAGGCTTTAATGCGAAGTTACATGGTTTCTTGTTACTGAAGCTTATAAAAAGTATCTTTAAGGCAGTAATGTCAGTAAATACGGAAGAAAAAACTTATCACTGTAAATTTTCTTTAATTTCAGTAAAAAACAGAATATCACAATCATTTTTTACGTTTACAAAATTAATGGGAAAATTTCAGACAAAATTGTATATCTGAAAAATAACGTTTATATTAAAAAGTAAAATTCTATAAACAATAAAACCCATTAGGTATTTGCCTTGCGTTAAGAATATTTGTTATAAATAGGTAACCTTTTGAATAAGCTAATAAATACATCCTTTATTAATTTTGGGAATTCAAACGTAGGTGTGTCTCAAAATATAATGTGTATTTAGCTGGAAAGTAAGCAAAAAACTTTGCTTACGCACCGACGCAATTACCGAGTTTCCCGTAACAGATTGAACATCAAAGACGACTTAATTAAGCCTTAGAAGGGCCATAAATAGCGAGCAAAGTAACACTGAAATGTTTACTTAGCCCTACTAACGTTTTAATTGAGTCTAACGAAATTTCTTATGGCCGCTTTGAACTCCCAATATCGCGATAAACATCACCCTGTAAATTTAAGATCGGTAAATAAGGAAATATTAATTAGTATAGATTGCTTACAAGCAAGATTGGTAATTAATTTTCGTTACGGACAAATTACTAAGCGAATAATTTTGCTCACTGAAGATATAATTGACTTATTTTGACAATTTTGATCAATGATTACTTACTCATTTCTCTTACATTTGTTTCGAGGCGACAAATACCAAGTTTTCTACCGACAACACTTTACTACAATTTGAAGCTATAGAGTCTCAATTAAAACAGTGTCACTTGAAAGCATAAAATAATATTTGCTTCTTCCAAAAGATTGTCATAAAGCTATTGGACCGAAAGTCTCGGAATGCTCGAATCAGTTTTATGAGAACAAATCAAGGGGAATATGGCACTAAGAATATTGGACTCACTCAAAGACATCCATTCAACCAAAAGATTCTTCCAGCTAACTTGCCACTTTTATAACTAGAAGATATGGCATATAAGAATATCTTTGTATCTAACTGCCTGAGGCATTCGGAATTTTATTAAAACTTCTCCCCTTTGAGATAACTTCTGTTTGATAGAAGCCAGATGGGGGAGGCTGGGGACCATAACCCACACTTCCCCACCCCAACAATTAATGCCACCATTTACGAAATTTTATTTCATTTTCAAATGCAAACTCCCGTTATTTGATTATTAATAAAATGAGTTTTATTTTGTTGCCCATTTGCATAATTGTTTCATTTTCACAGTCGCCTACTGAATTCGATAAAGTCCGTTGAATCTCTTAAAAAGAAATTAAACTCGAGTTTGCTTGGACAGCGAAAATTTTCTTCTTGCGAAAAGTATATTCCGCACGGTGAAAAAAAAATATTTGCACTAATTTTAGAAAATATAACGAAGTCAACTTGTTACCTGAAAGGACGTACCGTGATTGGACGACTTTCCTGACGATGCGAATAAGGTATCCGAATTTCTGATTTTATGTGGCGTCCATCTGAAATATCTAGAAAACCTTATTGGCTTTTCTACTCTGTATAATTTTTGTCCTTGAAAGTAAACGTAAGTAGATACCATCGAGGTGGAGTCCAAGAAATAATAATAATTTCTTACTTACTCCGATCTTTTTTGATACCGTTACTATTCTACTTACAATAGTTTACAGGTCCTGTGGATACCTATCGCACCTACCAGAAGAGCAATCCAGTAGATCCACTTGAGAGCCAGTTTTCGTTTAGGCTTTATGCTTACGTTGTTTGGAATCATTAATTACCATGATGAGGCTGGGAAAAACACGAACGTATATATCAATAATTATGACTTTATGAAATTGCAATCCTATTTTGCTTCGAATATTTACAAACCACTTATTCGGAACGCACCATAATAGTTTGGTACAAATAAATGTAGGCCGCTTGCATTGGTATGCGAATCACATCACATTGAATTGCGTAACAATAATCGTTGATAACAAGGTTTGTTATAGCTTATTATCATACCATATTATACTCAATAGTTGCCTTGTGAGTGTCCCAAGTTCAAATTTATGTTCTAATGCAAATTTAGACAATTTCACGTAATGTTTTTTTTTTGCATAATATGAATGGCAGTAAGACTCATCTTGTGGGCTTAGTTATTTGCGACTAAAGGTCTAACTCTGTATCAAGTGATCAACAAAAGCGTTTCTAGGAGGTTGACACCAGGCAGGTTCACGAATTCTAATATGTGTTGCACCAAATGGCGAAGATATTGTGCCGACCCCAAATTATTGGGACCAGAGTAAACAGATAATGAAACGCTACAATATTTATATAATTGACACAGTGAGTGACAGTCCTTAATGACGATGGTTGTGACGTCAGAGGCAAAGGTCACAGGCATGATCGAACTCAACATTAGGCTCGTATTTTTAGCTGCTAGAGTATTCTATCTCTAAACACTTTGATCTTAAGACTTAAGGTAGTATTGACAGTCATCTGGGAATCACATGGTACAGACAAATATTTTCCTAAGTAATGAGACTGAGCCTTTAGACCTGAGATAAAAGGGAAGGCGGATAAGTGTAGGTGTTTGATGTGATATAGTTTGGGTATTAAAAGGAACAAATATTGCTAAGGCGACAAAAGTAAGGTAGTATATTATATTGAAAGAATATAAATAATACACAACTTTGTCGCACAAAGCACTAAAAAAACTTTTAGAAAGTGGTCAGCTCAAAATAGACACGTCGGCCCGACATTATGGCCGGGAGCAAGTAGATAATAATTCAGTTCTACGCCGGTTAGTATAACAGCTGCATTTGTTGTGAGAATTAGAAGGGGCAGGACATTTTGCAACGCGACCACCTGAGTCTGAACCAAATGATATAACTCCTTGAAACTGTCTTAGAATAACTTAGTGCAAGTTGCTTGTGTTATGCTAAACTAATAATCTTAGTTGTTTAATCATTTATGCTGAATTCGTGCGATATTGACAAGTTTTACTGTAAAAGTTACGGGAAGGTATTAGGTGAAGTTAGATTAGGTTATAGAACGTAAAATAACGAAAATACTAGTACTTCGTTGAAGCTATATGGAATTGGTGAAACTTGAACGAAATATGAAACACTTTCTTTTTATGTTTACCATTTTTTAGACTTTGATAAGGAGAATATCATTAAAAATAGCTACATACTTATGGCTATTCCCTAGTTTTAAGCAAAGATTAATTTAACATTATTTATTTACGTTGATTCTACATTTAACTAGCCAAATACTTTCCACAGTTTCTTAAAAAGTTACTTTGCAGCTAGCAAATTTGATCCTGACTAACTTAACGTAACATTGTTCCTATCTTTATTATATAAAAAGTACATTGTACTCGTAGATGGTAAATAATAAATAGACCAATACACGAACTCATCTTACTATCGGCAAGTCACCATACTTCATTAGAACTGTAGCTCTACATCGCACATACTTCGTTACCATCCAAACACGACTGTGGAATTGAATCGCATTCACATTTAATAGCCAGTAAACAGCGCTCCAATTCTATATTATCTGTATGGGACCTTTGGAAATAATTAATGTGTATAGAGCTGCGTTGCATCCTTTTGAATAATTTATAGATCAATAGTAGACAAAGTGGAAGTATCCTGAAATAAACTAGAGGAGGACTATGTGAAAAGCAAAGATATAATCATAACAACACTTCTGCTCAAAATGGTATTATTCATTTGAGCATCGACTCACCCGCAATCACTGCAAACCAATCTGATAGGCTAAATACTACGAACGAGACAAAAATATTTAAAAATAAATGTACAAGCAGCTACAAATACAGATAATTATCATTAAAGATAATCGAACCCACAACCTATCAAAAACCGTTTAACAAGTGACATGTTGGTTAGACACTTTTTGTCACACGAAAACAATGCAAACACACTAACACCAACCTCTCAATATAAATCACCATCATTAAGCCGGCAAGGCGGAATGCTGCTGTAGGTTGTTAACCTGTCCCAGCGCCGTTTACATCTGATATCCGATACGCCGGTATCTTTCTCTATCTGCTACCTTACTAATGCCTTGGATATTATAATGAGAACATGCTATTGGTGAAATATCGCGTGACGATGTACGGACGCCTACGTTCCCGCAGCTTGTTTCTCTGCTAGATCTAAGACCAAATATGTTAAGTATGTGGAGAATTTTAATATCCATTTATAATAATTAGATATACAATAGGGCCACTATCCTTTAGAATTAATTCATTGACTTTAAATTATAAGAAAAACTGTTTAAATGAATGCGCAGCTTGAAAAGCAAAAAGCAAACTTATCAACTTTTTTTTTAAAGTTAAAACTTCTTTACCTTCGTTATGATTTGAAATTCGATGAAACGAAAAAGCAAACTAAAAAGAGATAGACAAATCTTTAAGGTAATTTTCTGAAGGTTTTACTTCTATTTTTATTTGAATTTTACATTACTAATGTAGTTATTAAGCTAATAATCAAGTTAATAAAAAGTCACAGACTTGAAACGTGACGCTATTGCCCTTAGCCAGCAATGGTGACTTTATGCTCGAAATCTCGTTTCATCTTTCAACTTCCTATTCGTTTCCCTCTGTCCTTGTTTCGTTTTCAATCTTGGTCTTCAAATGTTTAAATCTTAAAGTAACCATAAAAACCTTAAGACTTAAAAGTTGTTATATGCAAAGGTAGGGAGATTCCTATGTTTCTAAATATAGTAAAACCAAAAATACTTAACATAATACGTAAAAGGCAATATTTTTTTTGTATTATGAAGGAAGTGTTTAATGTTGTACCTCTAAATTATCTTGACGGGCCAGTTGGCGTGGTTAGAGACCCTGTCGATCATCCCGCAAGTCAATGGGTTCGATTCCCACCCAGAACAAACATTGGTATGCATGAAGATGTATGTTTAATGTCTGGATTTAAATACATATCTACTTAAGTAGTAAAAAAAGCAGTATATGTAGTAGGTATATCGGTTGTCTGGTTTTCATAGTACAAGATCTGTTTAGTTTGGGATCAGATGACCGTACGTAAAGAATGTCCCAGGATATTTAATTGTTATCTTTCAAAATTGATTTTCATCAAATTTTTCAATATTTTTTATCAGCGTACCATAATTAAGCTTTAGGCATTACGTCAGCTAAGCAAAATATGGCTGTAAACTTAGATAGGTTCAAAGTTAATGCCACTTTACCGTTAGCTTAACGCATTCAAGAAGGAAAGGTCAAATTTGAATGAGGTGTGTGCTTTACAGAAAGTTTGAATCTTGAAGTGGGTAGAAGTGAGATTGATGACGAAATTAAACACCAACTTAAACCATGTTAGTGCAGTGCATCCTACTAATGCACATTAAAGTTTATGAGTATGTATGAATGTTTGTTACTCTTCACGCTAGATAGAACATTACCTGGAATAATATACAAGGTGTTACAAAATACCCCGTAAAAATACAATGAATTATCAAAGCCAACAACCCTAGTAACCTGTCATGTCATGGAACCAGATTATTTAACAGAAAGGTCTACGTACCTATTTAGTTTTGTAACATCCTGTATAGGCTAAAGGCTTTTAATACTTTTAAAGCGTGACATCCCTTGGAAACGCGGGTATACCCGCGGGGGACAGCTAGTATTATTATAATTGTCGTCACTGCAGTCCGGGAATAACGAGTTTTGGACATAATATCAAAGGTTTTAAGCTGCATAAAAGTTTATGAGCTAAATGCATCCAGTGGCAATCACCAACTCAAAACTTTAGAGTTGCTGGCTGGCTCTAATGACACTAATACGGTGTCATGACTCATTTTAATAAGGAAAAATATAGTTATATTGGTGACAAATTTTAGAAATCTTAATACGGATTTAAAATGTCGTGTGGTTACGGTGATACGATTTATAGAGGGGTTTCTTCGAAGTGATAAAGTGACTAATTTTATTTAATTACTTAGAAATCCTTGACTAAATGGATCGCGAGAGGTACATATTTGTTTGCACAATATCTACAAAAAAAATATATTCGATTATTTACATAGCTTTATAAGGTTATAATAGAAAGGATGACGGGTCAGAAAAGTTGTGATAAAACTGTAGCATGGTGGTAAGGCACTTTGTAGGAACCTGCTTGGCTGGTTACCAAGTTTAAATCTGTCACTATACACTTACTACTCCGGCAGCTGTGCTTGAGAAACAGTTGATTCCTACGTTTTGTATAGATTGGCTATACATCGGCAATCCACCTGTTATTGCAATAGGTGGTACAAAAAAGCTCTCAGAACAAATTAAGTATTGATTTCTCCAAGGTTACTTACCTAATTAACAGCTTAAATAAAACCTCAACGAATCCGTAACTAAAAGGGCTTCGATCAAAGGAAAAATCCATAAAAAGGTTGTAACCCTCTGGACGGAAGCAAATAAAGCGTACAGAGGTTTTAAGATTTTAATTAAAAAGGGGAGGTAATTAGATACGCTCCGTGGATATGTTAATTAATCCACGGGTTAATTCTTCAAAACACTGCTATTGTTCTTTGCACCATAAAAATCGCGTACCTTCAGAGGAAACATTCGTATGGAAATAGCATTGACTCGATCGTATGGAATGATTTAATCTGCAGGGATTTCAACTGTAGCTTAATGTACCAACTGGCCAATTTTCTATGTCAAAATTTAATGGTAGCTACAATTAATAATAGATTTATTGATTAATTTCATATTGTCCCTATTATGATATTTATAAAAAATTGCATTTATTTGTACGTCTTCTATGGGTTCCCTAAACAATCATCCTTTTCTGATTAAACTTTGCAGCGTTGTTATGCGCACGAGGTTTCTGTAAAGAAAAAACAAAGAATACATGGCTGGAACAGACAGTAGTAAATACATTTTATTATATTCGGTGAAAGAAGCATGTCAAGGGCTATCATGATGTATTTGCCCCCGAGATAATTTTATAAGCATTACAATAAAACTCACCTAAAACAAACATGAAATTTCTGAATATCCACTCTAAGCTTACGTCGAAAAGCATAAAGTGCATGAGTGAACAAGACACGGTTGAAAGGACCTGTTATTGAATTTCGCATTGTAGTTGGTTATTTTTGGTCGTTTGAGCAAATAGCATGAAATATTAGCTGGGCTTATTAATGTGATTGATTTACTCCCCGCATTCGATAATTAAGGACTCTCTCACGAAACGGCCTTTTTTGAAAACGTTCTTTTAGGATTGTTTGATTAAACTATATTTACCATGATTACTGCCTTTACTGAGGACTTCTAAATCGAATAATTTACATTTAGAAGCTATGGTATAGTCCTTATAATACTGTAATAACAGAAAGAATTTCAAAGTAAGACACATGCAGTGTTTAACAGTACCTCCACTAAAAATCATAAAAAACTTTGCTTAACCGATATCAGACAATTTTTGATTTCATGTAAAACCATTGCAAAATTATTGCAACTATTTGCAACTACTCTTATAACTAACTTCAAGTAAATTTCTTGCGGTAATTAATGTAAGCGTATTACTAAACTACACGTTACATTATTTTGACAGACAATATTTGTATATCTGGGAGCGTTGTTCATATCGGGAGATTGTATAGTTTCGGGTACACCGTAGGTGGGTGTATCTGATCTAATTAATTCGACGTTGATTGATACTAATGTAGTTTGGAAACGTCAAACCCAGTGAGTAATTGATTGTCACAACATGATGTATACGGTTATAAAAATCAATGTTGATGTTTTGATGTTGTCTTTTTGGTGACCGTGTAAAGGAAGTCATTGAGTCATAATAAAGGGATAGCGCGTTATGAATTGGTATACAAGAATATGGGCTTTTAAAATAGTGTTTTTTTTTTATAAATACGAACCGTGACCGTTTACCATCAGGCGGATCATAAGCTTGTCGCATTAGTGCTTTATAAAAAAAATGAATTTTATTTTTAATATTATTGATGACGATGAACAATTGTACATACATACATAACAATATATAGAATCGTACATAGAACCTCGACCTTTTTTGAAGTCTGTTAGAAATATGAAACTATTTAACGATCGTGACATCGGATATATCTGAATATTTTCAGTTTTATTACAAAAGCTAACTTTCAGAAAACTCTCTGTACCTGTTAAATTCGAATGTTAATAACTGAACTGAACCATATATATTTACAATTATAGCCCACCTACAACTTACCACTGCCTTAAATACCATTAAATTCTAGATAAATTCTAGAACACAATTTGCAAACGTAACTTATATTGTAAAATTTGATCGCAAGTTCTGTCCATTTCCTAATCATCTAAACCTCCATTACAATAAAATCTAGTACAATTAACATGTAAAGTTGGCCTTAAATTCAGTCGTTTATTTGATTTTGCTGAACGTGGGCAGATCATAAAACTAGAATAGTTATTAGGTACGATTGCTCAAGTTTAAATTGCTTAAGACACCTATTGCACTAAGTAAAGCAGAAATCGTTTTTAGCTGAATCTAGGTATGTTTTAATAGAATTGACATTTATTTACAAATTTCTCTCAATTTGTGTACTAAGTCAACACAATCTATTAAGTCCGTTTTGTTAGGTAAGAATATCATAGAAAAATGAACGTTATTGTTCTTTTAATTGAGTCTATGTATTGATGCAATGCCGACTTGTATGATGACGCAGTAGAACCTTATTTTAAAGCCTTAGGGCTTATTTTCCAATGATATTCGTTACTGTGGAAATGGGGCTATTCATTTGTGCCGACTTTATAAGCCTCGACATATATGTCTGTGAGTTGAAACTTGTATACAATGTCTATGTATCAACCAAAATGGTCGTATTAACAACATGAGATGTTCATATTTAGATTTTATTTTAGAATGGTGTATCCGTACATAATCAGCACCATCAGCATTTCTGGAAACGCGGTGAAATCAGGTCAATTCGCGTACGGGCTCCACAGCAAGTGCTCCTCGGTGTAAATCATTTAGCTATATTAAACGGAATTATTCCAAAATAGCATCTTTTTGTTCCCTTACTGTACAAAATTGGTCCTTCGAGCCGGATTGCATTTTTTGTAACGGATGTAATCCCGAAACTTACAGTGCGTTGTAACCTCAAATCGATCGAAAAGACAATAAATATATGACTTACCTTTTTATTCACCATGTTGCTGTGTGTGACACAGCATGGCACCGAACTAAAGCGTATTATGTTTGTGATTTTAGTGGCTCCCTGGAAGATAAACAATTGATACCTTAGTGTAATTGTGAAAGCGCGGTTGATTCGTCCCAGACCGAATAGAAATTACAGAGCTCAATGTTTATAAAATTCTAATAACATTAAGGAAGCCCACGCAAGATACAGAATGTAATACATTTTCCATTGTATCTATTATATAATGATAAAGAGTATTCGTAGATTAAAGGTGAATTAGATTATAGAATAGTTGGTTTGAGTGATGTTACAAGTTTAGACCCGTTTTGACAATTAACAATGTGTTTGGTACTAATATCCGAACGTGCTGTTTTTAATATTGTTCCCTTATCCCCTCTCCACGATGATTGTCATATCTGTCAGACGCCATTACACGATCTTCAAATCAAGCTGCGTTTTATTATTCATTAAAAAATATCCCATCGCCGTAGGCAAAAGTAGCAGATTAACACATATATATGTAGCTAAATACACGCGGTTACATAATCTGGACCTTCAGAGCCGATTCTTCCATGGAAAAGCGACCATTGGACTGTGACTTTATACCAGCCACGCGGCGCGAGCGCAAGACGAAGGAAATCAAGACGACAGTCATTTACATCGAAAATTCTTCACCATACGTTGAAGCACGGGCCTACAAGCAACGAGATCGAGTCGGGGACGAGAAATTGGACGTGATCTACGCTTTCTGCTGATCGTTCCTCTGCTCGCATCAGCAGACCTCCCACGCAGTGACTTCACACGTGAGTACTCCTCTTTTTACAAGCCACTAGAATGTCATTAACGGATAAGGATGTGGAAGGTCAGACTAGTAAATCTCGTGATAGATCTCCGTATAGAAATGTTACTAATGATAAAACTGAGCAAATCATGCGTGACTTAATAAGAAAACGCGGTATTCTTAAAGGCAGGCTTACAAAGTTTACTAACTACGTAATTAGTTTAAATAGTGTAACGCCGTTGAGTAAAGAATCGAGAATAGATCTAAAACTTCGTGTTCAAGGAGTTGGAAGTCTGTTTTCTGAATTTAATAATATCCAGTCTAAGCTCGAAGACACTGTACCTGACTGCGACATTGATGACCAGTTAGATCAGCGACAACAGTTCGAGGATAACTACTACAGCACGCTTTCAAAGGCGGAATCTGTTCTCAGTGCCGGTGCAGAGGCCGCTAATTGCTCACAAGTTTGCTCAAATTCTAAACAATCTGTCAAATTGCCAGTAATTACGTTACCTACTTTTGACGGTTTATACGAGCACTGGCTGGAGTATAGGGACACGTATGTCTCTCTGGTACACAATTCGACAGAAATTAGTAACATCCAAAAATTTCATTACCTTAAATCGTCTTTAAAAGGGAGTGCACAATTAGTAGTTAATGCGCTTGAAATATCGTCTGAAAATTATCCTGTTGCGTGGGAACTATTGCTTAATAGGTATGATAACAGTAGGTTATTAGTACACATTCATATTAAGGCACTCTTTATGTTGCAGCCATTGCCTAAAGAGTCACCTTCACTAATAAGAAAGCTTATAGATGTAGTCATAAATCATTTACGCGCCCTAAAATCAGAAGATGAGCCCACTGAGCACTGGGACAGTCTTATAATTTATCTTGTCACTACTAAACTAGATAAAACTACGGAACGCGAATGGGAACAACACAAAGGTTCACTTTTGTCAAATTCTAAACCCAAAACTAAGTTGAAGCTTGAGCAGTTAATTAGTTTCCTGAAAGGCAGGGCCGATCTGCTGGAGGCGTTAGTACTGTCGCATAGCAAAGATAATCACAATAATACTAATGCTAAGCGGTCGAACTCAGCTGTTCAAAGTCACGTAACACAGTGTAACGTTTCTACTGATAAGCCACAGGGCCGCATCTCTCGCAGGTTATGTATAGTTTGCAATGGTAAACATCCAATATACAAGTGTTTTAATTTCATTAATGCAGATTTACCGGCTAAATTAAAAATTGTTAAAGAACATAACCTGTGCGAGAATTGTTTGCGTTCAGGGCACACTATAGATAGTTGTTTATTTGGGCCGTGTAAACGATGTAATCTCAAACATAGTACACTGATACATCCTAATGAAGCTAATCATACCACACGCTGTGCCGCGAGCAGTGCGAATACGACTGTGGTGGCGACTGAGGCGGTCGCAAGCGCGCTGCACCCGCCCCTCTCGCGCATCACGGGGACAGCTCGTGGACACGGTGATGACAATCAGTTCGTTCAAGTTAGCAATGTTTACACTAACACGCACACAGATACGCAATGCATAAATGTGCAACCAGTTTTGTTATCTACTGCTTTGGTCGAGGTTCGCGATACATTCAATAATTATCATACCACTTGCGTCCTACTGGACAGTGGTAGCCAGAGCTGTTTCATATCACATTCTTTTTGTAAAAGGTTAAATATTCCGCTGATACAGTCCACTCAAGAGATACGAGGAGTAGGAAATTTTGTGTCACATTCCACCCATTTGTGTAATATTGAAATTAAATCACGCGTTAATTCCTACTCCATGCGCATTCAGTGTTACGTTCTATCTGAAATAACGCCCACATTGCCCGCTGTTCAGGTAAATAATTCGTTATTTAAAATTCCTGAGCATGTACAGTTGGCAAATACGCAATTTTTAGGGCCACAAAGGATAGATATTTTAATAGGAGCAGATCGTTTCTGGGACTTGCTTATCGACGGCAGGATGCGTTTACCAAGCGGTCCGTTCCTACAGAATACTCAGTTAGGTTGGATTATTTCGGGTCCTATCAATCATATTTCGTTCAAAAAAGGACATGTCCAATGTAACTTCACACAATCCATAGACAATCAATTACGCCAGTTCTGGGAGCTTGAGGAGTTGCCCCAGCCTCGGAATACGCATACTGATGAAGAATTGGCTTGCGAACAGTCTTTCCTCGCGAATACTACACGCAATAATGATGGTAGATTTGTTGTTCACATATCTCTCAAGGAATCAGCCGAGGCTTTAGGCGAGTCATTCTCCCAAGCTGAGCGGCGTTTCTTATCGTTAGAGAAACGTTTATTACGCGCACCTGTCAGCTACAGGCAGCTATACGTAGATTTTATACGCGAATATATCAATCTAGGCCACATGAGTAAGGTTGATACTTATTCTAGTCCCAACTATTTCATGCCACACCACGGTGTTTTTCGAGAACACAGCACGACAACAAAACTTCGTGTTGTGTTCGACGCCAGTGCGAGGACTAGTAATGGAAAATCTTTCAATGATGTTCAGCTCGTTGGACCCCCCATTCAGGGAGATATGTTAGGCATTTTATTACGCTTCAGACTGTTTAAATACACCGCCCTTGCAGATTGTGAAAAGATGTATCGTCAGGTTCTTGTGCACCCGTCTCAACGTGATCTGCAACTTATTATATGGCGTGATGATCCGTTAAAACCGCTCGAATTTTATCGGTTAAACACTGTTACATATGGTACGGCATCGGCGCCCTTTCTTAGTGTACGCTGTTTGAAGCAACTAGCCGCTGAATGTAATGACCCCGAGGTCAAGAGGGTCATAAATGATGATATTTACGTGGATGACCTTTTGACCTCGTGTGAGGATAAAGTCAAATTATTGGCTATTTGTAAAGGCACCATAGACGTATTTAAGACCGGTTGCTTTCCACTACGCAAGTGGATTTTTAATTTTCAACTCGACAAAGATCCGTCTTCAGTACCAAATAAGGACAGTACATTCCGCGATTTAAATCTAGGCGGAAATAGTCAATGTCGAACATTGGGCTTAGGATGGTGTAACGTCACCGATGAGTTTAATTTTAACACGCAAATTCAGCACGACAACAATCCTGTTACTAAGCGCACTATTCTGTCAACGGTATCTCAGATATTTGACCCGCTAGGAATGTTGAGTCCTTTTGTTGTTATAGGAAAAGTATTATTACAAAGACTTTGGCTATTAAAATTACAATGGGATGATCCTCTCCCCACTGATGTTGTACGTACATGGAACCGGTTTGTTGATAGTTTATCTTATCTTTATACAATAAAAGTTCCGCGACATGTCTTTCAATGCAACCCTATACGAACCGAGTTACATATTTTTACTGACGCCTCGCAAACTGCATACGGCGCTTGCGCCTATGTGCGCACCGTATGTCATGATCAGGTAGCGGTAAAATTGTTAATTTCTAAGGGTAAAGTAGCTCCATTAAAGCCTGTCAGCATACCTAGACTAGAATTATGCGGTGCGTTGCTGGGTGCTAAACTTTATGATAAGGTTGTCAGTTCATTAACTCGAAAGTTTGATGACGTCATGTTTTGGTCCGACTCGACCATTGTATTAGGCTGGTTGCACATGGCACCTAATTTACTTAAGACCTTTGTACAAAATCGAGTCGCCGAAATACATGAACTGACAAATAAGTTTACATGGCGACACGTTAGCGGTAAGGATAACCCTGCCGACCTGGTTTCACGTGGTGTTAGTCTTGAAGATTTGTCCTCATCAAAATTATGGTGGGGAGGGCCTATATTTTTAAAAGATTTAGATTTTAATATTAATTTAATTTCACAAAAAAAATCTAATAATGCTGAAATATCGCTTCATGACTTGCCTGAACTGAAATGTAACGCTATAAGTTCATTTGTTAGCAAAAATAATGATAAAATATTAGAAAAATTATTTCCATTCAACCGGTTCTCACAGTTTTGTCGCATGAGTCATACCGCTGTTTACGTGCTTCGATTTATTCACAATTCGCATCCACGTAATAGGACTAATCAGCTGATCGGTGCAATCGGTGTTGATGAATTAAGACACGCTACTATTACGCTAGCTAGGCTGTGTCAAAGGGAATCATTTTCCTTTGAGTACAACTTACTAAAAGATGGAAAAAATGTTAAGACAAGTTTGAATTTGTTTTTAGACGACAACAATTTAATTCGAGTAGGTGGCAGAATAGGGAATTGCAACGATTTCGATTTTAATAAAAAACACCCAATTCTGTTATGCTCTAAACATAATTTTACACGGTTGTTATTTATTCACGAACATAAACAAGCTCTGCACTGTGGACCGCAGGCGCTGCTGTACCGTTTGCGTGAAAATTGGTGGCCACTGTCAGGCAGGAACCTAGCTAGGAAGGTGACTCATCAGTGTAGTGTTTGTACCCGGGTTAGGGGCAAAACATTAAGCCCGCTTATGGGTAATTTACCTAAAGAGCGCATAACTGCTAGTTTTCCATTCTTTCGCGCTGGAGTAGATTACGCTGGGCCAGTGCTTGTTTTAAGCCGTAAAGGTAGGGGTGCTAAATTAACAAAGTCGTATATCTGTTTGTTTGTCTGCTTCACCACACGTGCTATACACCTGGAGCTAGTTAGCGACCTCTCCACTGACGCATACTTATTAGCTCTCAAGCGCTTCATTTCGCGGCGTGGAAAGCCATCACAAATATTTTCGGATAACGGCCGTAATTTTGTTGGCCTAAATAATGATTTTGCTCAGTTTTTATCAAAATGTAATAAAGATATAATTGACTACGCTAAGAGTCAAAATATAAAATTTTCTTTTATACCTCCATATTCCCCGCATTTCGGTGGCTTGTGGGAAGCAGGGGTCAAATCTTGTAAGTACCACTTGCGCAGAGTGGTGGGCAACGCTCACTTGACTTTCGAGGAGCTCACTACGGTACTATCACAAATTGAGGCAGTACTGAACTCGAGGCCATTGGTACCCCTGTCTTCGGATCCTCAGGATTATACTCCACTCAGTCCAGGGCATTTCTTGATCGGCCGGCCTCTCACCGCGCCAGTTTGTGACGACGACCTGCAAGACTTACCTGTTCATCGGTTGAGCCGGTACCAGAGAGTGGAACAACTTCGCCAGCACTTTTGGTCACGCTGGGCTAGAGAATACATCTCGGAGCTGCAGACCAGACGTAAATGGAAGCAAAATACGGCAGATCTAAAACCGGACACACTTGTTGTCATCAAAGATGTCAATCTCCCGCCGTTGAAATGGCAGCTGGGTCGGATAGTAACGACAATTCCTGGCAACGACGGTATTTCAAGAGTGGCCGACATAAGGACATCGTCAGGCGTTGTGAGGCGCTCCTACACAAAGATCTGTCCACTCGTGCAAGAAGAGTAGAGAAGAGCAGTTGTAAGCTACTGCTTTCAAGGCCGCGGGCATGTTTGGTACTAATATCCGAACGTGCTGTTTTTAATATTGTTCCCTTATCCCCTCTCCACGATGATTGTCATATCTGTCAGACGCCATTACACGATCTTCAAATCAAGCTGCGTTTTATTATTCATTAAAAAATATCCCATCGCCGTAGGCAAAAGTAGCAGATTAACACATATATATGTAGCTAAATACACGCGGTTACACAATGGCATAAGAAAAATATTTTTATTGCTTACTAGCTGTCCTCCACGTTCTCAAGGAATATGCCATTGAACAGGCCAATTGGCTTCGTGGTTAGCGATCCTGACTGCCAAGTCGAAGGTCGCGGGTTCGATTCCCACCCAGGACAAACATTTGTGTGCATGAACATGTCTGTTTGTCCTGTGTAAAAAAAGAAAAATAAAAAGTAGTATATGTAGTATATCAGTTATCAGATTTCCATAGTACAAGCTTTGTTTAGCTTGGGATCAGTTGGCCGTATGTAAAAAGCATGTTCCAGGATATTTTTTAATCATTTATTATTACACTTTCCCGGGATGCAAAGTCACCTATGTATTAATTCAGGTAATGAACTATTTATGTATCAAGCTTCATCCAAATCCATTTAATATTTTTTCCATCCATCCATCTGATTCATTAATCTATCGTTTCATACATTCTCACATACATTCGTATTCAAATATTAATAGGATGAGATACTAGAGAGGATGTTACAAGAAAAACGAAGATTAATTAAATTAAAAATATTATTATGAAAAATTTGATTTCATATCAAATCTTCTTGTGATTTCTCTATTATTTTTCTTATAAGTGATATAGTATATTGTATTCAATTTAATAGGTATTACTGTTCGTGGGAAAAATCCGATTGTGTTTAATATTGAGAGAAATACACCGTGCTGCTTTTAAGGACATTTCATTTCGATTATAAAAACAATTATAGAGAACACAAAACGACATAAAGGCCCGCAGTACAAAGGCATAATTCCATATACTTTATACTATAATTGAACAATAATATTAACCTTGCGCCCATCTGCACCGAAGATATTTACAAAAACTTTAACCACAAGTGACATAGTCGTTGCTCAAACTGGGGCTTGCCTAAGGCGGCCACTCATTAGGGACCAATTACGTTTTTCAAAATGTCAGATGATTATTGAGAGAGTATGCCGGAGGCTGGAACAAGGCAGATGCCGTTCTTTGTTCATAACAGTTTTCAATACAGGAATCTGAAATTTTTACAGACACGGTCATTTTGCAAAGTATACGTGAATTGGGATGTATGTTGGCAGATGTTATTGTGTATTGTAAGGCCTACTAGAGGAGCTTGATTAAAAAGTAATGTCAGACTGCGCAAAGGACATATGGTCTCTATCCATCTGTAATTTAAATGACCCATTTAAATTGTGTCAGAAGTTAGTATACTTACATATCCTATGCGACAGCACGGAATACGCATCTTCTAGTCTACCAAAAACAATTTTGGACACGATGGCCAGTCATCATTTAAAATTTCTCTGTGCAAAAAAAATACATGGGCGTAATAGTATGCCACGCGAGTAAGGATGTGAACTGATAATTTAAACCAGATACTTTTTATTAAATGTCAAAATAATCGTTGGTGTTGAGTTTTGTATGAAATGGCAGGTTGTGACTTCTTAATTGTACTGCATCAAAAAATCAATTTATTGTGTACCTACTTAAATCATGTTTTTATTCATTCATTTAGATCGTATTTGATGTTTCTGTAAATTGTTTAATTTTCAATACACACATTAACATACACATTTATCTTGAATACAGTAAAATTCACTGTTTTGTTAGTAAAATGATTATGTTGTTGTTACCTAACATAACTTACAGTATGAGAAGAAAATAATACTGTAACATTATTCAAATTAAAATTAGTTTTATAGTACAATATAACAAAACAGTACCGAAATAACTAAGAACATTTCTAAATTATTTACTTAAATTAAAAAAGTACAAAAGCGCATTTTAAATTAAAACTGACCTTGTCTCGCCACTACGAATAATAACCCTCGAGCAACAAATAATATAAATTTCAACATTGACTTCAAACATAATTAAAATAATAACTAATTAATTTTACTCGACATTTTAACAGCTGACACAAAGTAAATTAAGTAGCCAGAATGTTTACGAACATCATTGACCTAAAAATAAGTTCTCATCGTTGCTCAAACACTTAATGAGAACCGATAATTAATTTTATCGAGATACAATCAAACATATATTTATATTGCACTAGCTTCTGATTCTTTATACATCAGTCTGTTGAAAGCGAGCCCGTAATTGCTATACAAAATGACGTCGGTACAAAGGAACTAACAATTTTGTCCTCATCAAGTTGCAATAAGCAGTTATATGCGGCGAAATTATGCGGTGCCCTGTAATAAAAGATAATCTATTGCGCAAATGGAAAGTAAAAGTTTTGATGTCCAGTTGTTACGCAATATGAAATTGTTCTTGTATGATCCAGTTTGCACAAAATTTGATTTCTATGTCTACCAACCTCAGGTAGAAAATCTGTCATTAAATACTTAAAGGTGGGTTCCAAAAGCTAACTTTGCCTTCTAGATTTTGTAAAGGTAAGTTGACAACACATAGGAAAGCTCCCAGGCATGGTTGGGATGGTGACCACTTATACTATAACGTATAAGGAAAAGGTAAAGACAGAAGTAACCACAAAAGTTTAATTTGTAAACTAAGCAACAAGAGACAGCTTTAAAGTAAAATACAATAACAATTGCTATTTACTTAGCTAAAGTAAGATAAACCCGGAGTTCTAAAACATTCGCGGGATCCAGAAAGTGCAATTTCCGCAGATGTCTTGTATGATATTTGATCCGCCCTTGGACCGAGAACACGATTCGGTGTGGGAGTTCTACATTTTCCTTTGTTTTGCTTAAATAATCTTGCAACTATTCTTTTGCAGAATATCTATGGTACATATATTGGTTGTCTACAGAAACCGTATTGTTTAATAATGAGTAAAAAAGCACTAGCAGTTTTAAATATAGTATGAATAAGAATAGTAACCTACTAATGGTTCTAATATAATAAACGCGAATGTTTGTATGTATATATGTTTGTTCCTCTTTCACGCAAAAATTACTCAACGGATTTGCATGAAACTTGGCACATAGATAGAGTATATATTGAATACCATATAGATTACTTTTTATCCCGGGATAATGTTATACTGTGGGGGACAGTTAGAATTATAAATGCAAAGTTTGTATAGATGTTTGTTACTCTTTCACGCAAAAACTATCAAACAGATTTGGATGAAACTTGGCACATATATAGAAAATGCCCTGGAATAACACATACATAGGTTACTTTTTGTGCCAGAAAAAAAAAATTACATCCCTTGGGAGCGCGCGCGGGTGAAACCGTGGGGGTTTGTTATGTAGTACAAATACATTGGCAGGCCAAATCGAATGCTTGGGGAATTAACAAATTGAAGGAATTAACTAGACATTGACCACTATATACTCAAATTTTTCCTGAAGTACTAGTCCTAGTACTTTGAGAAGAAATTGCGAAAGTAACAAATTGGAAGAGTCATCTCTTTAGACAGACACGTAAAACATTGTAATGAAATTAATTACGAGGGCAATGTTTTCATTCCCACAATTTCAAAAAATCCCAGCTCATAGATGACACGTGTTGCCTGCGGCTTAGTCTCACGGATATATTCAGTCTTTATGACATGCGGCAATGTTAAAAAGCCTAAGACATTTGTGAGGACATAAAGGCACTACCAAATGGTTCTGGCCTGAGTAATGTGTGGATGCAAGCTAAGAAATGAGAGCGAATCTCAAAATTTTCAAATAAATTATAATTAAAAAGACGCCCAATTTGAAAATACAAGATTGTAACGATATTTTGATATCTTAAGAAAATTTCAAATAAGCCACATTGAAGTTCTCTCACAAGCTTTATAAATGTGAACATATGAACATAATAATTGATAATAATCATGTGAGACCTGTAAGTCCAGCAATAGATATTTCCAGACTAAACCGATAATTATAATTGAATTACTGCGGCAAACTTGACCGCTAGAATCGTATAACTTGTACTCAGATGTAAGTGGCAATAAAGAGGTGGACAGCCCGCAGCTATTGTTGATCTCGGTCGTGAAACAGGTTCGGTCCGAGCATAAAGACTTCAGATAACACCATGTGAATGTTTTTTGATTGCAACCGTTAGAGAAGTTTTGTTTATAGTGAAACCAGTGACTCAGAATAACTAATGGCTTTGTTTAATTACGTGTGTAAAATTTAACAATACACTGATTTTAATAGTAAAGGACGTTTTATGTTGTCTTGAGTAAGTAGTACATATGTGTCTAGTGTCTAGAGTAAATATGGAAACATGAAGGTTGACTGCACTAGGGTGATATTCTTTTTTGAATTCAAGGGTTGAATCGGAATTCATTTACTGACATCTAAGTCACCCACGTCCTCCAACTGCATCCTGCGTAGCGTCACTCAATACCATATCAGAGTAACGTTCAAACTTAGGTGAAAGAAGATCAATATACTAATAATAAACTTATAAACTTTGATGAAATTATTGATTCAACTTATCTTCATTTTAAAACAGTTTATCTCAACTGTACTCCTTTAAGTGACACTGTAAAACTACAACTATAACAAACTGCCAACTTAGTTGAAAGCAGACTTGCACAATTCGTGACTACCGCTAGACAAATTCATATAACCCCATTTAAAACTTAGCAAGCCCAAGTTAGCTAAAGCAATCAATGAAAAGTTCCACGTAATGCGCATTAAAGTTGTGAACGTTTTGCATAATATTTTCTTTTTATTGGTACATATTCATAATGGAATTAATATTTTGCTCATAGCTTATTCTTTTTAATTAAACTTTGTTAGCCACTACGTTTATAGTTTACTGCTACTCTTTCCACTTAACTTACCCAATAAATAGCACTTGAAGTAACCTTCTGTTTTTAGTTAGCATTTGAATCGTTTTATTTCATAGCACCATTTCTTTTGCCAGCAGTAGGTTTTGATATTTCTTTAATTTCTTTTCTTTTTCGAATGGTTTTTATTCAAAATTTAAGATACACCAAGTATTTATGCAATTATTTACTCATTTGTGTTTCGATCTAATTAAGTAAGATTAAAATTTACCCGAATAATCTCAATAGTTTTTTAAGTAATTGTATGAGGCCTTTAATCCTCTTGCACGTAACATTTTCTATAACCCTCAAAATATTTAAACTGTAACAGATAGCAACGATGTACTGAGACCAAATTGAGGGTCACCTTCAAAACAACATTTCAATACACGCCTCAAACTATTTATGCTAATGTATAAAGTAATGCAATGAAGTGTCAACGAACGTAATCCCATACGAAATATCTTGCATGAATATATAAAGTGAAATGTGAACCATGTTGCAATACCGCTCTAATAAAAAATATGTCTCGGAGCAAAATACACTTGCGTAACTAAACTGATCGACAAAGCGATACCTCCGAAACGGTCACAGAAATTCGATCGCAAAATGATAACTTTGAACTAATTGTTGATAAAATTCTAACTATGATTGACAAGGATATCAATTATCATTAGGCTGTATTTGGTAATAAATGGTACGGCTTTGGTATTGATATTATCGAAGAGAATGATGGTGCAAAATGTATTTTTTTACATTACATAAGTTGATTGTGATAACGGATGTAATGAGAATCATTTTAAAATTAATGTTAAACAAGTACTTAATACACGTTACAGAAAATAAGAAAAATGGAGCAGAAATTCGATTCCGAATGTCTCATGAGTTGAGAGCGGTGATACGATGATTGAAAACGATGTAAATTTTTCACATTAGTCTTCACATTTAGACATCATATATTGATGCCAGTACGAGAAATTAGATAAAGCCGTCGAATTCTCTGAACATAAATTTGTTGCGAAATTCAAAAAGGAATCTGCAAAATCTTGTTCCAAAAGCTTTGATCCACTACTTAGAGATAAATCCATCTTCAATGAATAAGTAATCCCGCCCAAAAGTACGTAACGAAGTTTTCATGCAGAAAGTTAAAATTCGCAATAACAAAGGGCAACATTTGTATTAGGTAACTTGTTGCTTCCTTTCATATTACGTTTAATGTTTGCATTGCCCGAGGCCTTTCTAATCAGCTTCGGAATCTTTTAGGAGTTAGATTGAGTTACAAGTTCATCGAAGTACCGTCCTCAGATTTGGAGAGTATCGGAAAAGGTTGTTTGTTTTGTGTTTAAACGAACGTTTTTGATGTTGATTTACATTACTGTCTTTAATGTATCATCTTCCACCTGTATGTGAAAATAAGTTTATGTCAAATGTAATACAAACCTCTATATTCTAATAGATATCTTATAACATTTAACAGAAAAATTTTTTGATTTTCAAAATTTTTTCATAAATACCCACTAACATATTATAGATTAAAATGTAGATTACAAAATGTTTTTGTTTGGTCACCCAATTACGGATAGGCCTTTCTATTAAGATTTTACCTCGTATTTATGTACCACGCTGCTCTTACTCTACTCTCTGTCTGCTTTCCCATCTCTTCAATAGGTGTCCGGTCTGGCTCTTAGTCTCATTAGGTTATGGGGATACCAGTGCAAGACGCTTTCATAAGAACACCCGACTTAAGATAGTGCTACATGTGGCGCCAATTTCCACTTCAAGAGTTCCACTGTGTATTCTTTCTCTGTCTTATGGCAGTTTGACAATTTGGAAAAAACTTCCAACTTAAGTAATGATTTAGGTATGTTCCAAAATACAAGAATAAACAGGTAATTTCACTTATTTGTATCTGAATCTATTGTTTAAAATTTCACATATTTTTGAAATAGCCTCGTGAAAACTGAAATGGAAGGCGATAAACTAAAAAGATTTTCAATCGTGCAGTTTATTATGGTACAGAAAGGAGTAATTGTTATTTCAATTTTGCAATTAAATTTCTGCGACAGGTTACCTATATGGAATATTTTCACCGTGTTTTACGGCACGATAATTTTCACATGTTATTGTCGCGGCGCACCTTGCATATGATATTGCTCTTTCATTAATTATAGCTTTTAATTAATCACATCAAATAATTCTCCGCTGAGGCCGGCCGGTAATAAACGAGCTTTTTATTTGATCATCGCTTCACATTTCATAATGTACAGTTTGTTTTATTTATTACATTTTCTTTTGACAATTGTTAATCGAATTATTACGTTTGGATGCATTTAAAATTTCCTGATCGACATTAATGTAACGAAATCTGTGCAACAATGTTTCATCTTTAGGTAATTTTCGACATCATGTTATTGAATTGTGTTGACATTTTACGTGATGGGGCAAGGAAAGATGGGATAACATACTTTTAGTTGATTGATTCCTTATTGAAAATATGTGTTGTAAACTCATTTAATTTAATGGGTTGAGTTTGTTTATCAGGCTTCATACCCTAATGGAAAAATATTTAACATAATCATATTGACGGGCCACTTATTTGGTGGATTGAGACCCCTAACTGTAAAATATTTAGGCCCTGTCATAAATAGATAAATAAATTAAAATAATAAACACTCGCTTTATTAACCGATCGAAAGTTAAAATTATACGAAGGTTAAGCCAAAATAACACTGAGCGAATCATTTTCAATTTTGGTCGAATATTTATGTTGAAGCGATTATAACATTTTCAATTTCCGCTCCATGGCGATCTCCTGTATTAAGAGCACCGCTTATTACATAATAAAGAGGTAGTGTAATTGGGATGCATATTGAAAACCAATCGTAAATGCACCATGAGCTCACTGTGAGTAAACTGCTTTGAGAAATATGGATATAATCATGTTTAGAAACGTAAAAGGGTAGATAAACATTATTATGACTCACGACTGTTGAAAATAAGATCTCTTTATCCAACCTTTACGTTTAATAATTTTCAACCATGATTTCTGGTGAGGAAATATAACGTACTTACGTATTTTTTGATCTTATGTCCTTGATGCAATAACTAACAATAAGTAAAAGGTGGAAACACTTGATTAAGGATATCGCTCTATATATCGAAGTTAGCTTGGTGGTCAGAGAACCTGACTGCCACGCTGCTGATCATGGGTCTGATCTCCACCCAGGACAAACGTCAGTTTACATGAACTTGTCTGTTTGTTCTGTTTCTGGATGTAAATATGTATATCTTATACATATATAAATTTCTCGTGTGTTAGTTACCATACTCCTCCGAAACGGCTTGACCGATTTTTATGAAATTTTATATGCATATTCAGTCTGAGAATCGGCTACTATCTATTTGTATACCCCTAAGTGATAAGGGTGACCCATCCCTAAATATTATTTTTGATTTTTTCAACAATTTTATTTTATTATGATTTAACATTGAAAAATTGGTACAAATTCAAATTTTCAACCTTCTATGTTCAACCCTTGTTTTTCAATCGTGGTTTTGGTTGCAAGATGCCAATCGAATATAATAATTGTAGTACGATAAATATTTATGTTATTATATAAATGTTTATAATAAAGAAAATATAGCAAAACAACGTTTGCCGGGTCAGCTAGTAAGTAGATATATATTTAAAAAGCAGTTTATGTAGCATATCAAGCTCTGCTTAGTTTGGGATCAGATGTGTAAAGAATTTTCCAGGATACTTATAAAAAAACAGTTACTTAATGGTCCAAGACCTATGCTAGCCTCGGCTAATGCTGATACTGTTGTTTTCTATTGGCTTTAACCCTTTTGAATAATACAAATCCCAAATTTCACTCGGAAACTTGGCATTGCACTGTTGCTACTTCGTCTCAGTAACTAACACTATCTTCATCGTCTAGACTTGTCTTTTGTCAATAGGATGTGAAGACCTGCAATTTATGGATTAGTTGCTTTGTTGTCCCATATTGACGGGAGATTGAAGATAGCCTGAGGTTAATGGATGACTATTGACTATTTGTGTGTAAAGACGGTTACAATTAATGATATTCTGTAGTCATTTATCAAAATTTGGGTGTGTTTAGAGTTTACATTGAGGGCATATGTACCTATGGTGTGGTTTCGTATGTACTATAGTAAAACCTGTAATATTTGTATTATTAACATGCGTTTTTCTTAAATAATGGAATGGAATATATAGTTGCGTTCCCAAGGGATGTCACGTTTTCCCGGGATAAAAAGTAGCCTATACGTTATTCCAGGATATGTTCCATCTATGTGTCAAGTTGCATTTAAATCCGTTTGGTAGCTTTTGCATGAAAGAGTAACAAACATACATACAAACTTTCGCATTCATAATATTAGTAGGATTACTTGGTTAACTAAGCAAATTTATTTACATACCTATCACATAGAAATTACCAAGCACAACTCAACAAAACAAACTGAACTCAACATTTGTTTCTATAATCATTACAAGAAAATGCGGTACAGCCCATCACACATCTAACTAAGCACCATTTCAATCTTGCACGCAATTATCATCCCTACACGCAGACGACAACGTATATAATTGCATCAATATGTTAGTTAGTATAATTTATACTGCGGTGTCTACATGCGTCCCACACACGGTCGGGGAATTACAAAGCATCAGATATTTTCAAAACTCAAAATGTCTTCCGCCAGCACAATCCAGGATTTATGGCATTGTCTGTTACGACTCGAATAAGGGCTTGTACGACAGTTATCGCATAGCGACCTAGTCGAACTGTGTTTAAGTATTGTTGGCCTAGCTAGTTGTGATTTACGTGGTGTAGGCTTTAAATTAATGTTTTGTAATATGGCATTACTTTTTATGCAATAAAATGGAATGCTAATTTTGGAAATTGTATTCAAATATGGCGTGTGATATTGGTCGCTTTTGCACATTTTGGTAACTCCATGTTGTTTAAATTAATCCTGCTCCTATCCTGCTCTAGTTTTAGCCTTTACTTGAAAGGTGTTTCCCAAATCAAATAATCCAGCAATGTCAGAAGCTCTTTGCTTTCCATTTCTTTTGGTACAAGTAGGGACGAGCTAGGTTCAGCAGTTTTCACTTCTGGAGAATAATGATCTCAATTATGATGGTGATAAATACCGATATATATTGATGTGGTATTTATTTTAGAAATAACAGTAAATTTCGAATCACTGTGAAACCTGTTACAAATAGGTAACAGAATATGACTCATGCTTACATCCTCCTTAACTAGATCGTCAACTTTTTGCCCGTAGTGCTCGCGGTAATAAGCTTGATGTTTTGCGACTTCCCAGAAATAATAACCGCAAATTGTTCTGCTAATATTAATTTCAGATGTATAGAGATACCATCTCGGAAATACCTCATAATGTCTGTATGTTAAGTGTCTATAATGTACGCAAATTACATCCGTTTGCCATTAAGAACATATTGTAGTGATGGAAGTAGGACGATTGGCTTCGCTTATAGTGACAACAAATAACTTCATGTAAAGGGAAGATACTTGGTACTTCGTTACACTATGCTTAACTCTATAGTAAAAATTATAACAAACGCCTAAGCTAACCGGTATTGTAAATGCAAATTTCTTTCTAACTTAATAAAATTTAGCATTTTAAGCATACTGAAATATTTTTTTTAATATCGTTGTGCCAATTTGCGGTTTGTAATTGTAAGCTTCGAAACATGTTTCTAATAATAATACTATATATTTTATTAATCGGTATCTGAATGAAACCTTCGTAGAATACAATATTTTAAAAATATTACTTACATGAAATACAATGGAATTTTTAATAATGACTTAACCCTGTAAATTCGACATCACCATGTTTTGTTCATTATAATTAAGTACTTAATAGGTATTTACAGTCCGACTTTGGTGTGACTTCCTTAACCTCATTTTCCTCTCGGTCTTAAATTTATAACACACCCACACAGTATTTAATTGTTTTCATTACCACTTCACACAGTCGGTGGGCAACATAAAGATTCTTAATTACACAGTGCGCGAGCGCAATCTGTTATTATTTTATCAAGCTTAGAGAGCACGGTAAGTGTGAGTCTGTTATGTCAGATTGTAAGGTCGTCGTGTGATTGCCACAACGAATCTTAAATGAAATTAGAATACTGTGACAGGTTTAATATGCCTAGAGGCTTTTAATAGCGTATGATTAAAATTCTAATTTAAGTTCTGCGACTATGACAAATCGCTGTGGAATCTAGAGCTGGTATGCTATAGTCGATAAACTTAAAAATACGTATAATATATCTAGAGCGTTTTTATTTTATTGCTACAGAATATTGAAATACCTTCCTAAATGGAATTTTATGGAGCATGAATAGCTGAGATCTTTACTGAGGATTTAATTAAGTTAGCTTAGCGTATCTTTACAACTAAAATGTATAGTATAAGACCAATTTATTTTATACTCTTACCAAATGCACTAAGTTTCGGTAGTGGATATAGCAAGGTTGAAGTTATTAATAGTCAGCTTTTAGTGTTAACAAGTTGATAAGTGATCATGATTATTGTGTAACTACACGAGAGCAACTATAACATTTCATTTTCGTAAACGAGGATACATCATTGTTTGTTAAAGTAACAAAAACATGGTTTTGCGCCAATAACACTACTATAAATTGAGCAATTTTAACTGAAACAAACATTAAAATAATGCCGCAGTCGTCAATTTAAAGTTGATGAACTAGCAATAAACAAAATAATAATTCAGCAGTTCGCAGTGGTTAATTGGCTTGAAGTTACGTAACTAACAAAGGAATCCTTTACGCAATGCAATCTTGATAACGAGAAACAAATAGACCGAGAGAGATACGACAAAAGCGAGGCGAAGATTTTATCTGTCACCCTCAAGTAGCCCGACGGTAATTAGGGACAAAACTTCAACAACATTATCTGGGCGATCAAATGAAACCTTGTGTTATTATTGGCTCATTAAAATTATGTGGTCCGTTCCTATCAGTATGCTATTAGAAAGCAAGGTCGCTTGTTTTGCTCCGGTATAAGAGGCGTTTGCTGGTGTTTGATGTAATGTATAAGAGATGGCGGAGAATGTGTATGTAGCCCTCGGTAACCACCCTCAAGATGAAAATCTGCCGCTAATTACATATCACATTAAATACAAAACTATTTAAACTAACAATATATTTGCAGCAACAATTGACCAAATTTTAAGAACAAATAGGCATTTATCACTAAAATAACACAATTATAAAATTCCCTCTGCCATGAAACGTCAGGGAATCAGAGTTACAATAGACAATCTTTTTTTTTTGTACGTTAATCTCTGATGGCTTTCTCACCCTTACACGGACAATACTAGTTAACTATGTTTTCATATATCAATTACCTACTCACTCAAAGAAGATAATAATTTCACATACATTTTACAGTCATAAAGATTTTTGAAGGCCAAAAAAGTGCATCAGGTAAACGCTCAACCTTATAACTTGTTCCATATTTTGCAGTAGCTCTATGTATGTGATCCAGATAGAGTCAAGTCACAAAGAGGCCCCGACGACAAAGCCTGGGAACTGGCACGGTTACCGGTACAAGCCACCTCGCCACTAGCATTTGTCTTGCTGCAATTTCCCCAACTTTGCCTGCTTAGAGGACGTTACCAAGATATTGCTTCACGTGACATGTGTACTTATGAACTTGCGTGCGCTTGTGTACTCGTGTGCACCTGTGTAGTTGTGTGCTTGCAAACAATAATCTATAATTACTTTTAGAAGAAATGAGTGATCAGTGGTGAGCCCTTAGTGTACTGGTCCAAATTATCGGCCAGTATTTTTTAGTTTTTGTATTAACTGCGATGATCATATATATACTCCGCGATTACAGACTATGGAATGAAATGTATATGTAAATGTAAATTTTCATCTACATTACGAGTGCTTTTAAGCATAAGTATGAGCTTTAATAAAATATAATGATTCTCTGGTATGCTTTTTAACAAGAGAAATAACGAATAAAATTATAATTAACAACCTCTTTCGCAAATAGAGCAAATGTGGGCAGACAACTGCACTTATAGCTTAATTAACGGCAAAATTATCATTTGAATACAATAGCATTAATTGAGTTTGGTTAAAATTAATCATTTGACTAGTTCAAGCGTAGTTAGCGGAAACATTTTCAGTTATGAATAAATTATTTTGCAATAATGGTTGTACAAAATGAACCTCTGAAATTATTTTCTATATGAATAATTAAACGTATACAACAGTAAATTTTATACAAAATGAAATGTACAAACAAATAAGCCTATATAACTTTTCAGTTGTCCATTTTGTATAATTTTAATTTGTCACGCCGAGCAAGTTTTTGGTACTAACTAGTGGGACTTAATTCTGAATATACGATCAAAAATTATTTATTCAGACAGATTTTAATATCAAAAAGGTTTGTTAGAAATCAAAACTTTTTGTGTATGTTGGCCTTCTTTTGAAGCATTCACCTTTTTTATTGATATACCTTTCTTCAATAGGTAATGACATGTCATGGGACAAGGATTCACATCGAAAATACTATAGGGGTACGCAATGCATATGCTTAGAGCATAGAGGTTTGAGTCCAAAATTTGGCAAGTTGCGTTCCATTGTCAGAAATAATTACCTATTGTCCGGGATTTGTAATGAGCCTGAGAGACAGCGACATTGGTCGACATTGGTGGACATTGGAAGAATGTGGGCTTCAGTACTGAGACATTTCCTTACGTCATCAGTTATATTATGCGAGAAGATAAAGTGCATTACATAGGTTCTCATCAAATATTAGAGCAGCCAATATAACTCTGAGACACAGAGAAACCATATTTTTATAATTTACTTGCATTAGTTCGTATAACAAAATACAAAGTTACTTATCTCGTCTATGCTCGTACAAATCGTCGAACAAATTTGGAATTGATTTTCTCTGAAGCTTCTTATTCTATTTGTATTTCAATATCCCGTGGGAAAACTGCGAAAATGCTGTCAGTAGCAAATCTTTACGTCACTTTTTCTTTATCTTACTTGATAAATGTTAAAGTGTCTTTGTTGACTTATTGTCGAACCTGCCTAAGATTGTGAGGGTGTAAATTTGATGCTTGAGTCTATTTTTATATCTTTGTAAGATATTTAGTTTAGTTAACCTGTATGTTACGTCTGTCTTACCAAAAATATCTTACTACAATTATAAAAGGATAATGTTGGATAGATGGACATTTGCATCTCAATCACACAAGAACTGGCTGGACGGATCTAGATGGAATTTGGCACTGAGATAGCACATAGGCCTTATTATCCTGGGAATATGTAAAATCCCTCGGGAACGCGGGTGAAACCATGGTACACAGCTAGTCATTAATATTGCGGATAAAACGGAGGATGAAATCCAGTACCTATATTTAATACTTTGCATAGATGTTATGCCAAAGAATCACGTATAAAATTTATGAAATCTTTAACAGCTTTATTGGAATGTGCGGTCGGATTTATGCGAAGCGTGCATGACGCGAATCGTAATGAAGCATGCGCTTTAAATGCATATTATTCAATAAATTAATGATAAGGGCACGGAATCAGCTCAGAGCTCATTGATTTATTGATGGTTGAAAACTGTGTCACTTTATTGCATGAATTGTAATTTAAATACTACTTAAACGGTGACAATAATAACGCATTGCACTATTTAAACTGAACTCAAATTATAAAATAAGCTTTTTGGTTTTAAATATTAAAGCCGATACCTGGCGCTAAAAAAAAGAAATACATTCTGAAAACATAAAGACTTTTCGGCAATCCAGATGATAACTAGTGCAATTTCATTTCTCGATCGAATTTCAGCGAGTATCAAATTGAGCAAGTATGTTGTTTTTTCTTCATTTTTTTTCAAGCCTTCCCTGTATTGCCATTCTAATGAAACCAGTTTGCACATCTTGGGTTGGATTGTTTCAATGTTTATAACGGGCATAGCTAGATTTTTTCTTGTATTTTATATATGTATATAGATTATATATATGTATATGCAAATGATTACCGAAACAAAGATGTTGAAACCTGCAACAAAACGAATTTCTCGAGCTTTTAAAGTCGAAAACTTACATATTTTACTAAACATGCACACTGCACAGTGCACACCGAGATTACTCACGTGAGTTAACAAACGTGTGGTACTCCTGCAATCTAGTGCAATTAAAACTTTACTCGAGTTTGTTTACGAGTGCACCTTTCGGCCAAAATTTGCCAAGTTGGTCGAACTCGGCCAAGTTTGTTTGGCGTTTATCACAATGGAGCGGGGAACTTCGACGCTTGGGGACGGCGGCGGAGTGCTTCAATATTGTTTGAAACTTCAAGAAATATTGTGTCATAGGTACGTTCCGGGCTCCACGTAGAAGCTTTGTCGTACATCATTGATATTAGATATCGATTTATGTAGCTGTAAATTGATTACTTACTGGTTCATCTGAAACAAATATACGAGTATGTTTTTGAAATCATACGTTCAAAAGTAATTAAAACATAGCAATTCACAAACACACACTACACAATGTCAATATCTATTAAATTCAAAAAGTCCATAAACTAAAATAAATTTGTGAGGGTGGATTGTATAGATCAGAAAGTGGATGTTTGTTACTCCTTCACACTACAAAACGGATTTGAATGACAAGTGAAACCGCGGGAGATAGCACAGTATTCAAATAAATCATCAATCTACACGAAATCTGAATTACACAAAAGTGAGTAAAAATAAACACATCTACATGTTTTGCAAAAAAACTGTTTAAAATATTAAAGAAAATTCAAACATTTAAGATTTTGCCTTCATTCCCTTGTAACATTACCAACAATTGAAAAGCATCAACTTTGTAAACGCGACTCTTTAGGTAAATTAGTTAGCCGATTAATAGGTACTCTGTAGTAGTAATTTAAGACCAAAGTACCGCTAACAATGCACTTATAATAAACTAGTAAGAATATCTCTCCATTCGGCAAAGTTCAGGGCTCTTGTGGGACTTGAAGAGTGCTTCAATATTACTTTAAAACTTATGAAATATTATCCCATATATTGTCTACACTTGCGCCAAGTGTTGTTGATACTTTGGGAATTTATATTAGCTTTTGTATATTGAATTTTAAAGATATTCTGATTTGCTTAGACTGTTTACCAAGCTTAGTTTAAAAGCAAGCATTAATAACGAGTTATCCCCGCGGTTTCACCCGCGTGCCAGACGGTTATTGCATTTTCCCGGGATAAAAAGAATTGTATATGCTACTCTAAGGTATGCGCCACGTTTCATCTAAATCCGTTCGGCAGTATTTGCATGAAAGAGTAACAAACATCCTTTCATCCCTACATCCATACTCATAAAACTTTTGCATTTATATTATTAAATGAAATGAAATCCTGCTGGAGCGAGCGCAAGCATTGTCGTCATTAAAATAATCATTTATGTTGTAGAAAGCCTTTTGAACTAAAACAGTCTTAATTCTTTCCTAAAATGTTTCTAAAGGCAAATTTTATTAGTACTTCTAAGCAATCTAATATTGTATACAGCAGTAACTACCTCACACCAGCCAAACTCATTCCATGATGATGGTGATTAGCACTACACTCTGCCAGTACAATGACTAACCCTTACCAACCATTACGTATTACAAGAGACTTGGTATTTTTTTACGGCCAGTCGACTTCTTGAAACCAATCTTTGGGAATGCTTTTGTTATCTACTTAGTGCAAGGTGTAAGTGCACGTGGTCATCGGTGTACTCTTTAGTCGCGATAAGTTGGATCTCCACTTCATTTTCTTTGCGTATTAAACGTAAGAAATATAAATGTTTTATATTGATGGGATGGTAAGTACCTTGAAATTGAGTGTATTTTTAATTAAATTAACTTTTCAATATGGAAATATTTCCACAATAATTACAAAGGGATTTTTCGCTTTGTATCATAATAAATACGCAATTGTTTTTTATTACTACGTAACTCCAATAAGTAGAAAACGATAATAATAATCAAAATATTGATCTAAATGTTGTTAAAGCAAGTAATATATATAGGTAGTAGACAATAAATGTAATGCTATATTATTAAAATTCTAAGGAATGTGCCAAGTTTCCACTATAATTACAAAGGTGTTTTTCAGTTTTTAGCTTTGTATATTTTTTAATATTAAATAACATTTTTCAATAACTATGTAACTCCACTATGTAGAAGATTATAATATAGATCTAAATGTAATGATGTTATAGCAAGTAATATGAAAAGGTAGTACACAATAAATGTAATACAATATCATTCAAATGCTAAGGAATGTGCTTAGGATGTCAAGTGAATCATTCTTATTGCAAATATCATGTACTTTTGTTCACCGATCAATTCATAATCAAAACTGTACGATCGTTGCAACTCACAATACACTTTATTTATTACGTGCTCTAGTAAGGTAACTAGTGTATAAGGGGGAACTGTCAGTAAGCTCTTTAAAAGAGGATAATTTTATATTGATGGAAAATAATTTACAATATTAGATTGCAGAGTGTACTTATATTATTATATGTGAAGAAATTCAAAAGAAATGATTGAAGATAGAGAATATGGACATCTTTTATTACGAAGTCAAATAAAATAAGACATTAAGGGAGCAAATATTAGACGCTATGAAGAACATCAATGGAATTAATAACAATGTATGGTTTATGAAAAAATATTAATAAGTAAATAATGTGTAGAAAAAAAACATCATTTCGTCAAAAAATATTATTTACGTAGTAAAATTACAACTAAAGATGTTATTTGTACATGCGTGTCCAAAATATTGCATATACAAAATAATTGATAATAAAGTAACGTATGTTGAATGAAGAATAATCCATCAGATGGTAATAATTATTATTTCAAAAAGGAAGTCTCGTTTCCTCTAAGACTTGTAATAATGATCAGCTAATTTTATTATTAAAGGAAATAAACTATTTTTTATTGATAAAGAATTTTAATTACAGCAATATTTGCGTAGGTTCCATTAACTTCGTTGGCGTCGTCTAAACTACAGGATATTGATGTCATAATCAAACCTCGTAGAAAAAACATTTATTAGCAATTTCGATTATCGTAAGATAAAAACTTAGCACATTTTGTACCGCATACGAAGTATCTTGTAAATTATGCATATCACTGTTATTTACTTTTCTTTTATGTTACTTACTTTTTAACCGACTTCAAAAAAGGAGGTCAGCCAAGGAAACACTACAACCTAGCAATAATAATACGAGAATACTTTAATAATTAAACATATTTAACAGCTCCCCTCGTAATAACTGTAACCATATCGTAAGAATTTGATTGACTTTTAAGTAGTCTAATAATGCAATTATTATTTTCTTTTTAGTGCGTATTAGTTTGTTTTAGAATAGTTTCTTTTTGTGAAGTCGGTTTTGGATGAGATGATGCGGTATGATGTAAGTGGTTTTATTTTATTTTAATTTTATTGTACTTAATTATGTGTATTTAAAAATAAAAAAATAGTTGAACTATTGAAAAATTTAGTGTGTGTGTGTCCTAAAGACAAACGACAGAAGTGAACTGTTGTATTATAGGGAAACATTTAAATCACACATTATTTACTTTTGAAAAGCATAGATCATCATTCATTTATTTTTCGTCACACAAAAAGTTTGCGGATCAAAGTAGTTTCACATAAAAAAAATGTGTATTACAAACTGAATATCCACATCCGTATGAATTCAACTTAAATACACTCCAGTGTGCGTTGGTCTTACATGTTAAAAGTGAGAGGTGACTTGTTCGATTGAACTACAATCGCTATTTTATTTGTCACGTCTCGTTTGACACCGCTGACATTTGCAACGATTTATAAGGTTAATTGTATGCTTGGAAATAATAACCCAAATATTTTGGGCAATAAATTGTCTATATTCTTATTAGGACTTTAAACATCAATCAGTAGCTTATGCCACAGGCAAGCCAGTTTATGGCAAGTGGTCACCGTCCCTTATGGACATTTGCAATGCCAGGCAGATTGAAAATGTGTTGCCGACCTAAAAGAGCTCTTTTCACGCCTCTCTTTTGAACCCTACTATTACTTAGATCTCATAATTAAAATTGCGGCACGCTATGATGGCCGTTTTGACGTTTAACAATGACAAAGAAAAATAACCTTTATTCCTTCAGACATAAGGTGCATCTATTGATCCAACAGCTAATTGTATGATGATGGAAATCAACCTTATTCTAAAGCAATACAGTTTCTTTTCCTATGACAATCTGAAGCGTCAAAACGGCCATCATAGCATGTCGATAGTATTACTATTTAACAGCATGCTTAGTTTTAATAGGTCATCCCAGTAGTAGCGGACAATCATAGTAATTTAAGCCACGGAACACTCGTAACTTTAGTTCAATTAAATTTGATGCTTTTTATAATACATTTATAATAATATAATAACAAGGTGCCTTGCGACAGAATTGTATTTGACAAGATGATAGATAAGTCAACTATGTCATGTTTGACAACTTTATCAAAATTATCTCAGTATTTTCAAAGAATTGCAATGTCTATGATGTAGATCGTGTGATTAAAAAAGGCATGAAGGTCAAATTTGAATAACTTTGCTTATGATTGAAAGGCAAGTTAGGTACGCACCATGACATTGTGTAATGGTTACCTATTTCCTTTTGACAAGAATAGTCAGCCATAGATAGTTCTGTACAGTGCTTCTAAAGGAATATTTGAATAAAAATATTTTCATTCCATTAATTTATTTTAATTCATTATAAAAAAAAAAACAAAAGAGTAACTTTTTAAAATATCATAATTATATAGGAATCTAGATAACTTTGTACTTTGGAAAATCTTGTATTTGACCATACTCTCACCATTATAAGTGATATTGTGGTTAAAGGTAGGCACTACCTAAATAAGAACTAGCTTACAAGTGCAGTTGTGGAACATATCATAATAATATGCATAATCTAAATGAGTAGTATGAAAATGATATTGCTTTTTTTAAACATATATTTGTTAGAATCAGAATTCACACATAAAAGAAACTCTATAGAAAATTAAACTTGACTTTGAAACCTATTTGAATAAGATGCACTGGACATAAGTGCTTATGTTGAAAGGAAAGAAAATAAAACAGTAACTTAATCAGTTTAACATTTTTGTTAAAAGCACAAGTGTGAGGAATCTTTCTCGGAGAATGCCAACAATTTCACCAGTCACCACATCCAACCAGCATAAAGGCATAATTCACTAAATGCATTTACGGCGTTTGGTCGACCGCTCGGATCGACCGGACGGCCAAACCTGGATATGTACTTACTAAGGTATCATAAATCACTTTTATGTCGAATCGAAGTCACTATAAAATGCGCACGTGAGATGTTTGAAGAAGTCATGAGTAGATCATATTTTTTTATTAACACTAAGTACAGATAAATTAAAGCTTATTCGATTTAAATAGCTTAGGATTCAAAGTAAAGACAGCAACGCTTTCTGGGGGTTTCATGCTGTTAGACTAAATGACACTAGCTAGAGGTTGTTCTGTTGTATCGCGGCCTTTGTGCTCTGTCTCTTTCGCTAGCTAGGTCACACGAGAGGTAAGCTCAAGTAAGGTGGCTAATACTAAAGTAATCCTATTGTAAATATGATGTATTGTTATGAAAGAGCTATACTGTTAGTCAGCTTACATACAATTTTATGAATGTATAAAATTTATAAACAGTAATAAAATATATATGCATATGTCGATATTCAATATATTCATTGCCCGAATTTTAGAATTAAAATAATTTATTGCTAGAATCATTGTATCATTATTCTTCTATAGAATTTATTTTCAGTAAGCCCTATATGAAATAAAAAAGCGTTTAAAAACAAAAAAAAAATGATTATCGCACATATAGTAACACATTCGAGCAAAATTTATCGGAAAAGATTTGTGGCCGACGCCGATGCTGCAATTTGACTATCGGAAAATATATTTTATGACGTCCACGGCACTTTGTTGGGCTTAATGGAGGTTCACGAAGGTATTTTTTTGGGTATTTGGACGTGTTGACTGTGATATTGATTTGTTGTTATGCAGGGTATATCGCAGTATGAAATTACGCATTATTTATGTAACGAAAAAAGGAGTCCTGCTATTAAATTAAATACTTATTCTACATGATGATACCTATAAAACATACAACACAAAACAGTAGGTATTGGCAGGTACTTTCACACTATATTTACACCATGTACATTTTTTACATCTTATCATCTTTACATTAATACTATGACTAGTATAAAGAGATCCTAAATTAACCAGTTTGTACTGGTGTTCTATGGCAACGAGATATCTGATATTGTACATATATAATTATATTAAATGTATGCTTTTATATTTATTTACACGTAGATACAGAACAAACAGTTCATGCCCAAATTGTTTGTCCTGGGTGGAAATCGAATCGACGACCTGTAGCGTATAGTCAGGGTCTTTAATCACCAAGCCAACTGGTCTGCCAACTTTATAGTAATAATAATAAAACTTGCAAACCACCATCATCAACCAACTGTTTTACTTTTGAAATTGATTGTTGGTCTCAATACTTAATTGGTGAAAATAAATAAGATTAATTTGAAACGAGATTATCTCATTATTTTCATGTCTTATAAGCGACGTTCTTTAACATAATAAAGAACGTTCCATCCCTGCCTCAGGCGGTTAAAAACGTTAAAAGCTCAAAATGATGGAAGACAGTTGTTAATCACCAAAAACAGTAAACTAGCATATATTTTCAACGTTGAACTTGATATCAAGCAATATGAAGCTTTAGCGGGACGGAATAAAGGTGACATTGAAAATGTTCACTTGTATTTAAGTCAATATTCGACGGGCAGATGCTGTACAACCTGTTAATTATGAACAACTTTTGAAATAGGTACAAGTTTGCAATAATTGCTCGGTAGGGCGCGCGACAGAAGCCGGTAAAAAGTGTTACAAAAACAATGTCGTTTCTCTCGATATAGAACTAGTTGATTGCATGAGTAACTAAAAGTAGAACGGTAAAGGCTTTGTAGACTTTATAATTAAATTATATCTGCTTCATAAATATAATATAGTTGCTAAATTTATCATGCTTCAATAATAAGATTTAACTACTGCTTAACATAATTAAGCCGATGATATTGATAAGAGTCGTGGGTTAAAATCCTACAATGATCTTAAGTTTTCGGTAATGGAAATCATTCAAAATTATCTTGAGACCAATTCTCATCTAGGTCTTGATTACCTTTACCACAAGATCACTAACTATATGTATGGTTAAACAAAAGTCTATATAAATTGTATCATAAAACTTAAAGGCTTAGGCTGCTACATGCTGACTTTGACAATTGGTCTGCAGAACCTATTAGCTTCTTGTAAAATCTTATTTGCTATTTGCCTTAATACCAATTTGCAGTATATAATCACAGTGACAGCAATTAGTAAATACATTAAATAACTAACTCAATGTAAACGTCACAGATAATTTAACGAACATTCTGTAACTTTGTAGTCTTTGCACCATTACAATGGATACTCGAAGAACCAACGTTCGTCAGCTGCCATCAAGGGCAGCAAAATATATCGAGACAATGTACCTGCGAACAATTATGTCTTGCCATCCGTCCAGACATCCTAGACCCCTAATATAAAGGGGAATGACGTCCAAACCACAGAGGAAGTTGGAGAAAATAGGGGTCACGCTGAATTCGTCAAAAGCTTAGTAATTATAGTTCACAATGTAAACAACGAGCCATGACGTGATGTTGCTAAATTACGTATGACTAAATAAAAAAAGTCGTATGAGAATTTATTATGTATGTATATACACTCTTTTGAAATAAATATTAATTATTCACTAATGGACGCATTTCAAGGAAAATATGAAGCTGTTACTACAAATTATATATTATTTGTTTTAAGTCATTATCTTTGCATTTCTTAGTATTCTTGAGCATTTACTGCAGATTTACTCAGTTTTGTAGCTACAATTTGAACCCATTCCTTCCCTACTTTCCATATCTCTAAAGAATTCGGATCATTGACAGAACATAATTATCTACACTCATCTAATGTCTAGTCTGAGATTGTGTACCAGGAACTTACTGTGTTGATCTTTGTAAGGTGGTCCAATGACCTGGGAAAAGTGGCAGGAAGCGACTGGATGCGGAAAGCCGAAGATGGAACGTGATGGCATGCCATTGGCCGGGCCTATTTGTTCATCTGTGGTTGCGTAGCTAGCGAGATGATTAGTACAATACTGCTAATTGATTAGATATCCTGTCTTATCAATGTTAGATACAAATTCATTTGCATATATGAACTTAAGAAGCAGTACTTACTAATTTTAATTTGTCAATTTTATTGTCAAAGCAATTTGGTCAAAACGTGAAAGTTAGTTTTAATAATATTTTGATATTAGATTTTTTTTTAGTTTACTGTAGTTATTTTGGTAAAATACGTTTACATATTATAATTGACGGACCAGTTGGCTTGGTGGTTTGAAACCCTGACTGCCATGCCACAGGTCTTTGTTTCAATTCCTATCCTAGACAATGATTCTGTTTGTTCTGAGTCTGGGTGTAAATATCTGTATATATTTTTTCAAATGTAGTATATTAGTTTTTTGGTTTCCATAGTACAAGTTCTAGTTAGTTTGGGATCAGATGGCCTTGTTTAAAAAGTGTCCCAGGATATTTATTATTCCGTTTATTCTTTTTTTTTTACATTTTTAAATAAAACCACTGACGATAACTCTACTTGCTGTAATTATCCCAAAGCTTTTCTATCTATAAGTTTTATAATTCGTATATGCCTTAATGATATCACGGTAAAGATACCTAAGAGCAATTCTTATGAATGGACATTTCTAAAAATAGAGTTACATCCGCCGTCTGCTTGCACCGCCCTTGTCAAAGTGATTAAAACTGAAAATAAAAAGTTGATCTCGATTAACTACAACTGCAATTAACTTCAGAAATCTGCCTCCACCTGCCTCTGATCAAAATGGGCAAACGACATTACGATGTCACTTATTAAAATAGTTACTATGATAGTTTTTATAACATTGTCCGAGGAGTTGCTGAGTTGTTTAAAGTTGAGTGGTCATGTTGTTTTACAGTTGACGGGACGATGCCGTGACGGCTTTTCGCAATAGATTTAAGGTCTATAACATATATATATATGTTGAAGATTTTGGGGAAAAGTATAAAATAGGATGAATTTAATATTATGTTAATTCCATCTCGAGTAAGTTTTTAAGAATTCTCAAATTTAATGCGTCGGGAAATAACATACAGCTTGTAATAAGGTAGATCGTAATTAAACAAATTTTCTCTTGCCACTGTACTACCCACAATATTAATTTTGAGGAATTAATTTTTAAGTATTATATAATGGAGTTTCTATAATCTATCCATAAGGTTTCTTATCACAAATCTTCACAAGATCTATACCGTTTATGCATAACCAACTGTCACCAAGCCAAGTGTTGAAGTTATAACATCACTAAATACTAGATAAACGTGTTATCAGTGATGGTCTGTCAGACCAGGTGCCGCTTTAAAAATAGATCGTAAAATATTGTACATAATTACCTACTGTACGAAGGCTTTTTAATTTCCTTCGGGTACATTATTATATAGTGAAGAGTGTCATTAGCTTGTGTATGATAAAATAGCTTGTTTTATCGTGCGGTTTCACTTGCTTTCTAGAGTTTTCTGTTTTTTACGAATATGATGAAAAGTTATTTTCACTTGCCAGTCCTATTCCAAATTTTCAAATATTCCAGGTCGATTGCTGATTGCCCGTTTGATGCGTTTAGGACTTCGTCAGGCAGGCATGATGTCAACCGTTCTTGGGAATATTTTTGTTGATCTCTCGGTGTAAGATGAAATCAAAAATAAAAGTGAAAAATATTCGAAAACATATTAATATAAACAGAAAGACTGTCAGATAAAGAATATTAGTCACTATTAAAAAAAGCTCTTGACATAGCTTTAGACCTAGGGGAGTAATCTCAATCAATCATTTTTTAATTTACGCTACAACAGCAGCTCAAAATGATGACACAATGTATTTACAATATCTAGAGTATTAATATGAACTTTGGACTCTTCTCATCAATCAATTGACATTACGGTATTACAAAATACCTTTTTTTCAATTATGCTGACACTAAATATTATATACTAGCTGTCCCCTATGGTTTCACCAGCGTTCCCGAAGAATTTTATTGAGAAAAAAAGTATGAGTTATTTCAAACTCTGTGCTAATTTTCATCAAGATCCAATTAGCAGTTCTGGTGTGATTGAACAAACATCCAACCCTCTCTCCTCCCCTCTCCCAACTTTCTCATTTACAATAGTTTAAATACACAGTTGGACCCAAAACATGAGGTATTAGTAAAAATATAAAATCTGTTTATAGAATTTGAAAACGTAGACTGAAAATAAACAGCCTCAATCTGATTAACAGCAATACAAAACCATACATCAATCAGCTCATTATTGAGTCCTGAATAAGTGATGCGATTCGGAACGTTATTAGGAGCTCGCAACTGAACACCGCAAGCTAAATATATTTTATTCAATAAAATAAACAGCGACATTTCCGTAGAATGCTTGTGCCACTACAATCCGATATTTAGGTTACAGCCAAACCGAGTCTATTGTGCAAAGTGAAACGTTGCCGTTTAATGCGTGGATTAAGTGATAAACGGACGTTAATTGCAGTTATCCAAATTATACCATCAATTTATTTAATATAAATATCCCAGGACATGCTTCACACATCGTTACCTGATGCCAAATTTTGCTGAGTGTACTGCTTGTACTATGGCTACCAGGTAACTGATATGCCACTTTTTGAATACAGACTCATATAAATATTTACAACCAGACCTTTTACTTTACCTTCAAAGGTTTAGAAAGTGACTTAATTTGATGAGAGAGAAAACATTTTTAGTTGAATAATATTCGGATCATGAAGTGTCCTTTCCATATGTAATCTATATTGTCTTTTAAGTTCTTATTAAAATAATGTGCACCTATCTTCAAAAAAACTACGGCTAGACTAAACGAGGATCTTTTAAGTATAAATAATAAACTGGAACTAAAATGGTCTTAAAATATGGAAGAAAAGTAATACCGTTACTGTCGTGTTTGTCCCTAGTAGCCATCCCCTTATGTCTACATAAAATCGCTTCAGCTCATAAATCCCACCGTTGCTCAAGCAATGTTTTATTCAGACGCGCGACTCGTTAGCGTAGCGCATTGTGGCCGCTAAACAAACCGTCAGGGCGGCCACAGTCCCTCGATGCATGCCTGATTTTTCTACAACACTGTAATTTTACTATTTTCACTCATTACTTTTAAGTTGAACTTTTAAATAGGTCAGCTTTTTGGAGTTATCCATACTAAAAGCCATCCCGTGTCTCTGACATGGCCCAGTATGGTTCGAGGTCGATAAAAATATTGTAATGAAAGCGATAATAGGAGCAAGTATCTTAATAATTAATTCTCACTTCCAATAGACAACGCTTTTTGCCAATCTTCGCACGAGCTATTTATGTTTTGTAAGTCTACGACTTTTTGTTAATGAACGCAGATTTTATTAGTAGAGCTCATAGTGCAGAGTTCGTTCGAGTACTACCTTACCCATTTCCGCCGTGAAGCAGTAGCGAACTTGTATTACTGAGTTTCGGTTGGATAGGTAATAAAATTAAAGGCACATGAGACTGAACAACTTCACTTCTCAATATCGACCACGCATTAGCAATTGCCCTAGTGTTGCAAATGTCTATAAGCGGTGGACCACTTACCATCAGCTGGACCGTGTGCTTGTTTGTGGCCCATGAGGTATAAAAATAAGGAAAGATTTGTGATAGAAGTGGGGTGTATTTGAATGTTTCGTCTTTTAAATATCACATAATGTTAATTAATAATAATATAAGAAGTATTTGATTAGTTATTGAGATAGGTACTAGCTTTCATTCTGAGGTCCCAATATTATATCATAATATTAACTAACTTATTTTCTCCCCAGTCCTTAGTTATCCATGCGAATTCAAACCATTGTGTTATTTCAAAAGTCTCAAAGAAAGCTTGCAAACCAACTCATTGCTATATTTATAATAATTGTAAGACTAATAACCATGTTTTTGAATCGTACAGTGGATTCACAAACCGTTTTGTAAGTAAAGCATTTTAAAACTTAACGACGGGCTCCGACGACTGTCACCCTTCAATTTATTACTTCGCCACATAAATTAAATAATATTATTTAGGCGTACACCTACACAGTTGGGTGATTCGAGAAAACGTCCATCTAATTACATACTAGCTACTATTACGCTTGTAATTTGCTTATTCCGGTCCGGAATGACGGTCAGTCGTTCGACATCTGTCCAATAACCGCTGTTTACTACCATGTGTACCTACGACGTGATTGCTTTACTGTAATAAAATCTGCCGTAACCTATTTTAGGGAACGGTGATTTCCGTAAATTTTCGATTACAGGTTGATCTTACTAATTGACCGGTTTTAAGAATCTGTTTTTTATTTTCTTATTTTAGTGGGACTAATTATCATATTTGCATTATACTTCACTTGGAAAAGTTTTTACTAAACGGAACTTTAAAAAAAATATTCAGGTAATCCTACTAATATTATAAATGCGAAAGTTTGTATGTATAGATGTTTCTTACTCTTTCTCGCAAAAAACTACCGAATGGATTTGGATGAAACAAGGCACATAGATAGAATAACATATAGGGTACTTTTAATCCCGGGAAAATGTGAAACCCCGCGGGAGTCACTGAAATAACGGGGACAGCTAGTAATTAAAAAAAAGAGTGTTGCACAACAATTTCTTTATAAAATATGACTTTTAATGTTGGGAAAAATTTACTGTCCCATTTAATAACCCACTTTACTAATACAAATGTACCAAGGAAATGTACTGACCTCGATTTCTAGACAACTACATTATTAGGAGTTACTCAAGACAGAGAAAAGGAGAATTCTTCCACTTGTACTGTGCCTGTTAAGGAATGGTGTCCCACTGCTGTTGTTGGCGAGTTGTTTTTATGTGTACAGACAAATTCCTTAATATGTCGAATGTTTCTAACATGATTACGCCTGTGACTTGAATGGCTCGCTGATTTTGAGAAACCTTGATACTGGACGATAATTTGGTTAGCATTCAAAATTGGAAAAAGGATGAATTTTCTTCACAAAATTCGAAGGAATATAGCCTAGTTGGCGCTAGATACTTTTGATTTCATCCAGCTGCTTCATAAATAAGGGTATTTACATGAATTGGTTGGTACGTAATAAATACAATATTAACATGGTTTACGTTTCAGGCAACTGGAACATGGGAAATCCAATTTTATTATTTGTTGATTGGTTTAATGCAAATGCGCATTTCCATGGATTGAGGCTACTGTGAGATCGTAGTTTAATGTAAACAGTTACTGTACAAGGTAATTATTATGTGCATCTGTTGTAGTCTGTTGATATGCCTTAATGGAAATGTAATATATTTTTTTACTTACATCCTTCCACCTGTTATTTATCGAGTGTAATTTATGGAATATTTTCTCCGTATTTATTTGTAGGTTAATGACAATAATTACCAAAAGCACTGTCAGCTGATGTATTTTTTTATTAAGGCGTGGGTTTGACCATAACCTCAACATGGAAAGCGATGAGATTACGTGTTTTAATTTGTATTTCTTTAAAAAAAAATGTTTAGAGCTCAATATTTTATACTTTTGTAGATGCCATCGTTTTTGCAATTGTACCATATACCACAATGTTCTTAAATAAATATTTCTTTATCTTTTTATTTGAAATATTGAGGTTGTGGCCACGCTAAAGCAAGAAGAGAACTGCTTATTCAGTACCAATAGTAGCTAGACGATAGACTTTGAATTTAAAAGCTTCGCTTAGCTGTTTCTTTAAACGATAGCTAAAGCTCACTGTAGGGTTCGAACTACTGTGTCTTTTCATAATTTTTCACTAAGTTCCTATAAAGTAATATCTGTTTTTTGCATCTTTTCCTCTTACAGTAGATTCTGGGCACCATAGAATGAAATTTAAAATCCCATGTTTTGGAAAAAAGGTTTTTTTTTAAGTTACACTGTAATTATTACGAACCGAACATATTTACATCACTTTTTTGGTTCGCCTTTTTGGATTTTATTTTGTCTTCTAAATTCTAAAAGTACTGATAGTTACACTAGAAAAGTTCGCTGGTTTTCAAATGTTGTCTTGAAAATTGATTTAAAATAAACTGTGGCTTCAATCCAGTGCCCTCTTTCATTTCGTATAGTTACGATCAGTAACATTTTGGTAACAGTAATTATATTATGTATTGATATATTCTTAATGTATAAATACGGTCGAAGTTGCCTTGAACTAAACTACCAAACTGAACAACCGATTATAAACTTGATTCAATCCTTGTTAGCACATAATGGCTCAATCCAAAGTCATCAAACGTTTCGAAATCCATTACCAAAAACCTGTAAAGAGCAATGCAAAATTAAATTCTATTATGAATATAATAAAATATTGAATACTTCGCGTCTAGTATCTGCGCTACAATACGCCTGTCAATCGCTTACATAATTTAATTTTCAATTCTGTATCACAAAGCAAACGACATACGAAAGCCACTTGTAATTATATCTCTATAGTAATTACATAGTAAAGAGAGTTCAGTAAGCTAACTCGCATATGTTCCCGAACCCGCATCACTGTTTTTGTATCTTTCACATACAGGCAGGTTATAAATGTGATTGGGAAGTTTAAAAGAAAGTTTATTACTTTCACACTCGCCATGCATGATGCAGATGGACTCAAGGGGTTAAGTAATGTATATTTTAAGTTTAGGATTGAGCCGCTGCAGTGAGGATATAATAATAAAAGAATAGCATTATATAATACAATGTTGCAACCTACGACTCAAACGAAACAAGAGCAAATATAAAGTTATTCCTGTAAATAGAAGCTGTTGAAATTTGTTATTTCATATATGAGAACTTTCATTTACTATCCACAATAATCTGTGGGACAACCAACATTTGGTGTGCGTACAAAAGCAGTGCTTCTTGACATGACCTACTGTATTTTTTTTACTATGGTAACAATTACGACCTTGTCAAAGTATCAAACGGTAGCAACTACAATAGATTAATCATATGGTTGCAATAAATTCTTGTAAATATAAGTGATACACGGCCACATTCTTCGGTAAGTATTACACCGAGCAATGCTTCTGCAAAAATGTCGAATGAGAAGAACCTGATTGTTGGCTGGTTCGCCAATGTCAACGAGACTAGAGTAAAATATATTAAAACATGTATTCAACTAGGCATCACCTGTTGAACAAAAATGTCGGCGGTACGAGCTTAAGATCCTGATTTTTGGTATGTCGACGGTTGATTAATTTCAAATTGACAGCCAATAGTGCTAAGATAGTTAAATTGATATATTTCATAAAATTTGGAATCTAATTGGTTAATTAATAACATAATGAGAGACATGGTCTATAATTATGGTAATCAGGCGGAGATTTATTGACTGACTAGTTTCCGGGCGTGACCGAGAGACATTTCGGGATAATATTGGTTAATCCAAGTTATTAACTATCTATTTGCCAAATTTCATCCAAATTCATTCGGGCGTTTTTCATTGATTGAGTCATAAACATTTAAACATACAAATTTTTACATTTAAATATTACTAACAGGGTTGTAGGCTTACCGTCTCTTTGTATAAATGCAGATGTTCGTAAGTCAACATTGGCAATTTCTAGATAAAAAGTGGCAACCGCGGAGTAAGATCTAGTCCCTACCAAATAAAATAGCTAATGAAATATTGGCTGAACAACACCGTCGTGTGTATCAAAAGTTGCGGGCGATAGATAGATGAATAGACCTTCTATTCACGAACGGTATTTCAATATTATCGCGAACCTTGTCAGGTGAACAAAAGCACGAAAGTCGAGAGATGAAGTGGAGTCGTTAGTAAGAAAAACCGCCATCATATACCACACAACTTCATCTTTATTTCCTTGACTATAAAGACGATATTTGATTGTGTATTTATTTATAATTAAATTAAAAGGTTATACTGACCAATAGAAAGGATAATTGTGTCAAGGACTCTGTAGTTTATTTAGTCTGAGTAGGTACTTGACAAATGTCTTACCTTGGTCGGTACATGTTTCAAGTATTTTCGCATTTGTTTTGACTAATTATATTGAACATGGCTATGGTGTACATAGTACAGTGATTCCTTTCTTTAATAAATAGTAGGAAATAAAGTCACTATTTTTGTCTCTGTTTCTGCGCTTTGCCTTGGGTGTAATCGATTTTGATTCGGTATTCACCATAAAAACATTTTTTTTCGGAAGATTTACGTGTATAATACTTTTCTTTTTATACATTTAGCTGAGTAGTAAAGCTTTTAGTGCAGAGTTCGTCCGGGGAAGCATTACCACCTTACCAATTTCCGTCGCGTAGTTGTAGTGCACTTGTATTACTGTGTTTCGGTTAGAAAGGTATGGGGGCCGGTGAATTAACAGAGACTTAACTACATAACATCTCAGAGTCGACAATACATTGGCGGTGCCCCTAGTGTTGCAAATATCTAAAGGTGGCGGTGACCACTTACGATCAGCTAGACTATCTGCTTGTTTGTCGGCCCATGTGGTATAGGTACATGAAAAAGAAAATTATAATTTGTTGCATTTTAGTATAACATGGTTGTACAGTAGTGTAGGTACTTGGTAGCTTCTCGCCTGCCTGACTACCATTCTGAAGTTAAAAATCACCAAACACCAAGTCTGTTCCGACAGTTGCATTCAAAGGAAACTGGCTCTAGTTTCCCACAAAGCTTTGTATTGCTTGGTAAAATATTGGAAAACCTAGTGTAGCAAATATCAATAGGTGCCGGTGACCACTTAAAATTAGACGGGTCATTAGCCTGCTTTTAGGTCATAATAAAAAACATATTGGTAACTACTTGAATCATATTTTATTAATTGAACTTATAATATCACTTGACAATCATTTAAATAAATTTAAAGTATTCAAGGGCTAAATAGTCGTAAGATATTCAAATAAAATATATTAGTCACTCACTACTGAATATACCATTGCTTAGAATATCCATATATTGCTTAATTAATTTCCTAACCAACGTTTAATATAATTAGGTACAGGAATTTGATTAAGCTGAACTTTAAATACTGATGGTAAACATAAAAAAAATGATACTTTGTTTTACAGTAAAACGTAAACTATGTTAAATTTTCGCGTTTTATTTAGACCTCAAAATCGACACTAAAATTACGGGAAGAAGTACGGTCAACGACACAAGTAGCTAAAAGCAAAAACACCAGTACAAAAAACTAGACATATCATGATTAGTATTATTGTAGTGTACAAGTACTTTCTTAATTTGAATATGTTCAGATACTTATGTTGATGACAGTACGTGCCAAGCAAACCGCGTCCCGCGCTCCTATATTGTCTCTCGAGTAGTAGAGCAGGGTTTACCCGGGGAAGTACTACCACCTTACCCATTTCTGCCGTGAAGCAGTAGTGCACTTGTGTTACTGTGTTTTGCTTAGAAAGGTAAGGGGGCCGGTGAAATTACAGGCACGTCTATGTGTTTACAACTTCACGTCTGAGGGTCGACAACGCATTGACGATGCCCCCAATTTTGCCGATTGATTTTGCAAATGTCCATAGGCGGCGGTGACCACTTACCATCAGGTGGACCGTCCGCTTGTTTTTCGGCCCACGTGGTATAAAAAAAAATATCGTCCCGACAAGTCATGAAAGGGCCTTAATATTCTTTGGCGATCATTATAAAACCCGATTTTACAACCTAGTCATATTATAAGGCGTTTCATAAATTTTTAATTAGAGCTTTCGGGTTTCTATTTTTTAATTAAGTATTGTGGCGTAGTAAAGTTTTATTATCTAATACAGTCTGCCCACACTTTCTGACAAAATAATGATCATAAGGTTGGTAGTTAAAAGGTAGCTTGAATAATTTTTGTGTGTGCTTTAACCGATCGTCAGTGAACATTTTTTTTATGGAAGTTAAGTCTCATGTGCCTGTAATTTCGTCAGCCCCCTTACCTTTCTAACCGAAACGCAGTAATACAAGTTCACGACTGCTTCGCGGCGAAAATGGGTAGGGTAGTAGGTATTCCATGTGAGAGCTCCGCACTAAGAATTCTACTACTTCTGAAACCCCTAAGCTCTTACTGTTAAGTTCTAAACAATGAATAAATTCCCGACCTAAGCAATAAACCGACACCACATTAATAAACATGACGCGCAATATTTTGCGCTTGCAGATTAAACGGATACGGTCTATGAGGCCTTCGGGAGGCGTTTAACTAACTTAGTTTTGTCAAAGAATAACGAGATGCTAATCTATCAGTCACGACACTTCATTGCAATTCAAATTTATTAATTCTGGTTGTAGATACCTTTTAGCTTCATTATTTTGTTAAGTAATTCATTAATGTAATTTTAACGTTTTTATTTTATAATTAAGTTGATTATACAAAAAAGAAATATCAAGAAATTAATACCGCTAGATCTCCTTCTCTGTCAAGTTCCAAACGAGGAAACTCAACAAGAAATCAACACGAGTTTTGCTTCTACACGAAGCATCATCAGAACAAATTTTCCTTGCTTGGAAATAGACAGAGAAGGAAGACAATGGATTTCCGCAAGGCTCCTGAGTCAGTTAGTTAATTAAGTTGATATCTGTTATGATAATAGTATCTGAAGCATATTCGCCGGAGAAATTAAAATAATTTTAAGTCAATACATCATTATAATATCTCACTAGCTGACCCGACAGACGTTGTCCTGCTCAACAATGAATATTGAATTCGAATCATCCGATTGAATCGACTGTGAAATGTGCACTAAGAAACGATAAATTCATTCCTTTATCAATATAGTTCCGACTCGAAAAAAAGAATTAGCGAAATCGGTCCAGCCATCCATACGTGATCCAAGGGAAATAAGGATTCATTCTTATATACATAGTTTATAATTAAGAGCATAAACATATCATAACTGGAGTACCTCAAAAGCTAATTATGTATTATAATAGCATGAACACGAATTAAAGTCAACAGCTTATTGTTTGCCTAATTTATAATAGACATAAATAATGTAACCCAAATAACGAATTGTGCTAATAATACCTATTAATCAGAATGCAACATGATGTATACGCGGTACCTATTTGAAGTTCTAAAAGAATTAATGCATCTGTGTTTTAATCTATGAGACATATCGTAAAAACTGGATTAAGCCATGTTGTTTAGCGTAGAAAGGATATAAAACTGTCTAAAAAAACAAGTTGTATCAGGGGCGACATTATATTAACACATGCCTCCTTACACGATGTTACGGGAGTTGCAATGTAGACTGACTAGGTAGCCAAAAACATGTGAAGTAAAACTTGAGGATAAATTAGAGGAATTCTGCCTTTAATATCAAGATTAGGAAGAATATAATTGAATAAGATAAAACATTGTCAATATTTTGTATTACATAATTTTTTATGGAATGTAATTTTAATTTGTTTCAATAAAAAAAGCGAATATAGGTTTTATGATGGTAGCGTATCAGAAGAAAGAATTGATAATCTTCATAGTCTATTGATTCAGTGATCATAATAACTAACTTAATTAAATAATTTATCCAAAGTAAAAATAAAAAATTTCGAACTAAATTCCTGCTTGTTAACCCTCGCTTTTTTCCATAAAACCCACGCCAAAATTATTTTTAAATTCATTTTTAAGGAACCCTAATGTTGCTATTGACTGGATTCGAGTTGTATACAGGCACTAAACGTTATCTATATGACACCGTTATCCACATTTTCCTTTTACGGGTTGACTTTTAATGCGGAACAAAATTTCCAACATGTTTTGTTACATACATGGCATTTTGTTGTTATAGGTCCGCTACTACCACCTTTATTAGAGCTACCCTATGTCCCGCTTTTTAAAGATCTAGAAGAGTGATAAGAGGTACATTAGGAATGCTGGGAGGTCTGAGAAAATTGGTTATGTTGCACGTGAGAGCATGCTTCATTTGCTCGTGGCTTCAGGCGCTAGCACCCGGGCCATTGTTTATGAGAACAGCCAATTATGTCTTTACAACAGACTTCTTTATACTTTACGGCACTTTTTTTAATAATACATTGCTGTTCTGTAATAGTGTTGCTTTTACTTCTGCTAATTTCCTGTTGGGTATATTACAGTTCTTAATTTAGGCTATTAGTTTAATGCCCTGGCCATTAAATTAGTACAAACATTTTTCACGATGGAATTAAGAAATACAAACATTTTTAGATCTTAAAAACCAAAGATACTTGAAAAATATTTCGGATTTTTGGTTGTCATATCTAAATATCCCTTTTGGTGGGCTATTAATACTTAGAAATCAATAAGAATCTACCTACACGAACAAATATTTGTAGTATAAAAAGGAGACATACTATACTACGGGCACGCTATGATGGACGTTTTGACGTTTCAGATTGTCATAGGAAAAGAAATTGTATTGCTTTGGAATAAGGTTGATTTCCATCATTACAATACAATTAGCTGTTGGATCAATAGATGCACCTTATGTTTGAAGGAATAAAGGTTATTTTTCTTTGTCATTGTTAAACGTCAAAACATTCAGTCATCAGTGCCGCAAGTATATTGATAGTAATTGGGTCTTTCATTAATTGTTCAAAACATTATCACATTACTCTACAAGATATTCCACAAGATATGACATCGTATAATCAGACGATTAATATTTAGTGCAACTGCACTTAATAGCGATCGGTTACACATATAATGCCCGGCAGTTTCCTTAACGCGAGGCTATTATGCACTAAACATTTATGTCGCATAAAAATTCATAACCAGAATGCACCTGTCATGTTCTGATGTAAGGATTCATTACGACAAAGTGCCAATGAGAAGCCTCTTCAAGGAATTAGTGATGGGTCGGTTGCAACATGATGAATGTTATAAAGGTGTGTGTTCATATTGTGGGGTTTGAAAATTTATGGAACTTTTTCGTTGAATTTTTTCGTTAATTATAGTTTTAGTAGTTTAACATGAATTGAAAAAGGTTTATCTATTTGACCTTACTGGATCGTGTGATATAGAAAAAGAGATTCTTTCGCATTGCTTGATGATTATTTTTTAGGACCATCTCGTGGTTACATCTGGGTTCCCTGGAGATCTTAAGTCTACCGGGATTATAAAATAGCCTTTGTCACTCGGGGACAATGTTGATTTTAATCAGTAAAAGTTTTAATTTAAGACATTTAAACTTACAAACTTTAGCTCTATGTAATATTAGGTTTTTATTCTTCATAACACAATTTCACATAATCGTTTTTGCAATAAGATTTATTCTTATGGTTTTCCGGCTGGTTTGAGTGGGTGAGTTCAATTTCCACCCAGGAATGTTTGTATGAACATGTCTGTTTCTGTGTCTAGTGATGTATTAAATATGCAGTATATCAGTTATCTGATTGATATCAGATAACCATGTGTATATATGTGAGAATAACCCAGTAAATAGTCATGAAATATTAAAATTGATAGCATATTAATATCAGATAACCATGTGTGAGAATAACCCAGTAAATAGTCATGAAATATTAAAATTGATAGCATATTAATTTGAACACTCGAACGCACAATCGACGCGGACGCGCCATCGAGCGGCAAGATATGCCGCGAGCACAAGATATTTTTCTAAATGGACGCCGCGGCCGGCGAACCTTCCGGGGACAATTTACGCCGCGCACTCTCCGATGTGATTGTTAACTATCTCAAAAAGATTACAAGTTATCTGTATTATAGGTTTACTATACCTGACTGTATTACTGGCTGGGCAGCGTACGGCGTGAGGTATGTTATTTGAGGTTTTAGAGTTCCCTGAACTGGATATGATTTCATTAATGATTAAACGGTTGCCGGTATTGTTTGATGATCTTTAATGTCAGCTGTTTGAAGGGCTGCTGAAAATATAAATTGTTCTGTAAAAACTTTTCATAGTACCTACGTTACGTACTTACCTAACTTTAAATATTGATTTAAAGATTAATTTGCTTGTAAGCACAATTTTCGCGTATGCTATTTTAGAGAAAGATTTCTGTTTTCTTTAACGTGTAGATCAGGCTTTTGTTTTCTTTGTAATCTCAACACTACGTTGGATTTCAATACGGAATCACAATGATACGTTAGAGACGCAAGCTTGTGTACATTTATATGAAATTAACGATAGATCATTTCATTTCAATCAAAATACCACATGTAACTCGATAAAATATACATTTGTAGACATCCATATATTTTTTATAGAAAAATATTAAGCCCGCGGCTCCTGCTCAGAATTTGATTATGGGAATAATACATTCCAAAATCTTCCTATTATTTTATTATGAAATCGAAACTATGATTCGATAAACCATTATTAACAAGCACCAAATAGTTATTTCACATATCTTCATGGCCATTATCCACTAAGAGGCAAAGGTACCTGTAATTAGATCCACATTCCTTCAATATTATTTAAGATCCAACAAGACATGTGGTGAAAATGGTCACCGTCTCAGGATATTACTTAGTGATTGTGAGTAGTTCTTTCGGGTAGACTAATTGTTAAATAGATATAAAAGCTAGTTCCAAACAATCAAGAGTCCTTAGTGATGAAACAGAATTAGCCTAATGGAGAATAAAAAGATAAACAGATCTAATCCCAAACTAAACAAAGCGATAACAACATAAATATTCCTATTAAATATATAACTAGGTATAGTGATAAGTATACAACTAACAAAATTTAGGATAAATAAAATAAATATCCCGGGACATTCTTTACACACCGCAACCATACAGCTGATATACTACATATACTACTTTTTTTTCTAAATGCATACTTATATAGATATTTACACCCAGACACAGAACAAAGAGACATGTTCATCTACACAAATGTTTGTCCTGGGTGGGAATCGAACCCGCGACCTTCGGTTTGGCAGTCAGAGCGTTAACCACCAAGCCAACTGCCTGTCGAAATGACATTTGAGATATAAAATTGAGTGACAAATCAGTATCTCACTGCTGCTTTTGTGACCTAACTAGATTATTGATAGGTAACTCTTTCATTGAGAATGAGAATTATGGAGCAATCGTTGAAACATAACCAACAATCGAATAAAGAAGACCACATTTTATTTCCTCTAAGTATTGACACAAACGAGGTTCTATGTTTCAAACAAAAAATACATTAAAATCTGCATCCTACAACAAAAAAATGTTGTAGTAACTAAACACTTTATTGAAGATCAACAAAAAATACTTCGAAATCATTAATCCGAGCTAATTTTAAACATGATAAGTCAAATGAAAAACTTCAGAAGCTTAACTGAGAATCTAAATAAGAATCGTTTGTTTTTGGTGACGGTCGCCTCTTTTTATGATGCTAAAGTATAAGGTAAATGGAAGTTGCAGGTCAAATGGTAGTAGGAGAACTACAATAAACTGCTTTCAATCAAATTTTAAGAAAGTACTAATTCTACTAATTTTCTACTTATCAAATTTAATAATTAATCAAAGAATTGACTGTAAATGAACCTATGGAGCCACTTACTCTTGAGACGATTTTCATAAATATGGTCACTAAAAAGCAACATCAAATGTATCGTAAATTACTTCACGTCATGTGGTTGAATTGTTGACAAATGACATGTGTTTGGTCCCAACATCCAACTCTCAGTTTTATTTTTAGAACGTCTCACACTGGAACGAAATCTGAATTCATACAGGGAGCTAAAAGGATTCATAAAATCACCACCGATTTTCGCACCAAAGTTTTAATTTTGACTCCCAGGCCATCAGTTCAAACAAAACTGGTGCTTAACGAACATAAAGATAATAACAGGTAAAAACCCAAAAAATTACAAAATAATTGAAGTATTCATCTCATATTATTTACACATAATGTTAAAGCGTATAATAACAGTAATAGTTCTAATAAAGACATAATTTTAGTAACGCAAGTTTTTTTACGACCAAACTAATGAACAGCCATTTAACATGGAGCTGCCAGTCGAATAAAGCTTCTTAATGTTACTTTAAATCTCAAATGTCAAGTTAAATTGGATGGAATGCAACGGTTTTTAGACGCTTCAGGCTAGATCCCATGATTGTGGAACATAAGGAAATGTACATAAATATTTCTTGTCTATACTAATAGACCTAATAAGAACGTAGTATCCGTCTCTTTACTTCACTTTTTAACGTTCCCCATTAAAATAGAGAAATAAATCTTAACTCGAATCAATAAGGAAATAACTACTCTATTATCTTTTACTGAACACTACTTCTTAAATAATACATTTTAAATAACACGCTCCATTTGTCAACGACAAATAATATGGGAGCAAAAAGGAAACCATTAACAACATTAATTTCAACACAATATTGCGGTACTCAATAACAATTCATTTAAATAACGAAAATGTTTTTCGACAAGAAATATTCCAACAATAATAATACATCAATTAGCGATGCTTCAAGACGACACCTCTACATGACATTAAACGAATTGCACATTTGCATTTAAAAACGATACGAAAAGGCAAACTTCCATTTAACATCATACCAAAACACCATTTTAAACTTTATCCCCTTGATTTAAAGTTGCATAAAATTTTCCGGATCGCATCATAATATGGTCGGTATATGAACACAAAATTATTAAGGGTCTGATTATCATAACTAAAATATGATCGTTGCGCCGTCAACTATGTTTTTATTTAAAATATAGGCACATAATATCCAATGTACGGTTTAATCGGTTTATAACAACGTCATTTAAGCATACGTTGTACTGCTTTGCTTATATCCTTCGGCGGTAATATTTGCTAAGATAAATTTGCTCTCCCAGAGAATGGATAACGATCTTATCTCATATAATATAAGTTTAAGATTGCGGTAAATTTTGGTGAGTTAAAAGCTGAATGAAGCATGGTTTCTGTAGAAAATATTTTCACAAAATGTTGTGTTCCCGGAACGATTACTCCGAATTACACAAGCTCTTTAGTCTCTACTCCTGTATTCACGGTAGCGCATGAATCGTGATATTTAAAAAAATACTCATTTACTCTGTACTCGGTTTCTTTAAAGCCTAATAAATTATTAATTAGACGACGTTTTCCAGAACTCTTTGACTCACAAAAAGAGGGCTAAGTAGGGGAATTAATGTAATTCCAGATACTTGGCAAATAAATATTCAAAACACAATTTGGATGGCTTTTTCAGAGAGGCGGAAGTTCTTGTAATATTTGATTTAGGAATACTTGAAATTTTATAACAATTATAAATCAAATGAAATTAATTTCAAGGGGAGTTTTGTGAAATATAAATAAACGAGTTAAGTCTGAAATTAAAATGTTATTGGAATTACCAATCTGTGGTAGAAAAGTCTTAATTTTAAAAAGTTACAAGCAAAGTAGAATTTTCGCGCTTGTTGGAGGAGGCTTACGGCGATGATAAATAAAAAGATATGCTTTACATCTACGCACTGAGACTGAGCTCTGTCTAGTTCTACAGGGTTAATAGGTGTAAGACAATTTTTGTAACACATCAATTTAATCTTAGGTTGTCTCCTACTTAATAAACATACATGGATGGAAAAGAAATGATTGCCGATATCAATAATTTTAAGTGAAAGTTAAATCAAATAAAAGTACTATTTCAGAACTTCGACAACATATATTTAAATATAGGCTTATTGTGCGCTAAGCATGATCTTTTCTTTGAAAAGGATATTTCTTTTACTATTTCGGAGCTGGTTCCATCGTAAAAGTTATTTATTTTATATAATACATCTAATAATTGAATTATAGCCTTGTATTTAATGTTGTGTCACGATAAACCACGCTGGCTCTCTTTTCTCACTCATTTAAATAAATTGTCTTCTTAGAGCTGGTGACTCTCGTCAGTTTAGCGTCCTCATCTCCGAACTTTTATTTGCAGCTACGTGCCATATACCAAACGACGTCTTCTTTTGGCTTTTATTGATCCATGTCTCATTCCCTTCCCTCATTTTCCTTCCCTCATTTTCCTTCGATCATAACCTTAAAATATTTTCAAGTTGAACAACCTTAACTTGACATTCAGTACGGACATCGGTCACTTGTTTGGCGGTTGTCAGTGATCTCTCACACCACGCCTACATTTCACGCCGACATAAAGGCAAGGTCACACTCACACCGACTATGAGTGATGTAGACGCGAGTCGCCTTTGACTCCGAGTCGCTCAAACGCTCGTCTAGCTGGACTCGTTAGGATCTATAGTGCTGGTGTTAGATTGCGTTCTGCGTTATTAATGTATGCACTTAACATTAGCCTTTAGGGTTAATAATAATTTTCAGGGGAGATGGTAATAAAATATTTATGAATTATGTGTGAAAACATACGTTGCCTTCGTCATATAATAAAGATTTTAAAACGTCTACATAAAATGTTATTTCAAATAACAGAAATCAGGTGAAAAGCTACGGATAATTCTTACAAAATAAACACCGCTCTATATAAAAACAAAATGCTTGCTATCAAGAATTACCCATCAGTAATTACCCGAATGTCAACGAGAATTCGATACCTATTGTTTACCGAAAGATAATAGCCATCACAACCCCGCAATTGGTCGAAAATGGTGAAAAAAATAAAAGAAAATATGAACAGTAAAACGAAATCTGGACTATAAATCGTGCACACATCACCCGTCGAGCGGCCGTGCCGTCGGCCATAATGATTCATTAAGTGCCTCCCCGGGATTACCTTTTTGTAATTGACCGATGATGCGAGCGCCGTATCACTGCTTCTCTTTTACTTATGGTATAAAGCACAAGTAGAGCGAGTATGGTCGCAGAAACGCGCTAGAAACTCTCGACTATTTTACAGACTACCAAATACCGAAAATTTTCTATGATAAAAAAGTGTCGTTCAAAAGAATCTTGTGTAAAAAAGTGTGTGAAAAAATGATGCTGTGATGCGATATGAAACTTGGTGATTTTTCAAAGGCTCTCATGATTCAATTATAAAGTCTGCCTGCTCAATTACCAATATCAGGACCGGTATAATATGTGTTTTTCTTTAATTCAGCACTTTTTCCGTCATCTTAATATTCACTTCTACCTTACATTTTTTTTATTATTTTATTACTCTTTCAGTTACCTACATGACTTTCAAAGCCATATCAATACATCAATTAACAATTATGAGGAAAGCACACCACGACAAACCTTCAATGTATATTTATGACATTCAAATTCACTCAATTAAAATAATAAATAAATAAACGATCATAACATTATGCAAAACATCCGTAAATTTCAATATATTGCCGCGTTCGCTTGTAACTTGTAATAAAATATTACACGCTTATCGTTTCGTACATTGACCATGACTGTCCATGACTTTAAACCGTTTGCTATAAAAATAGCAAAAATGTTGTTAACATACTGGCATTATATTGACAGCACTTGTCAGGTTTTTATTAACTATTAGCTATTAAATTAAATATATGTTTTCAACGAGTTAGAATTATATCAATAGTCGCAAAAAGTTTACAAACTGTATAAAAAGAGAATCGTTTTTATTTGTATGTATTGTAACAGGATGTTTACAGCTGAAATGGATTTTTTTTTGCACCGAATTGTCATTAAGTAATTTTGATCGTTGAATGATACCATTCAATCAAGCACCTGCTGGTTCGTTTTTATTTCGGACTCTACATGTCGTATGCAGTTCCTTTTTATTCTGTGACGTGCTTATTATTGTCCTCTAATCTATTATTATAAATTATGTGATTAAGTTACGTTCTTGCTTAAATTGTAATACAAAAAGATTTTATCATATTTTCCATAAAACTTATTCATCTCACGAATATAGGTATACTTGGAATACGAATCTAAAAACTTAAGTTATTTTGTCTGTGTCAAAATTCTTCGAAAAGTTAAAGTGTCAAGTTGATAACTTGGTGAGTGTAGGCTATGCAAATTAGTTCCAGTTAAGTAGCAAGTTGCCATCTACAACAATAACTTCAAGTTGTTTTAGGCAGTCTAACCACTTCATAAAGTCTGAACGAGGCATTGAAAACTGTGCAGAAAGACAATTACAATCTCTTTTATGCTTCTATGTAGCAGTACCAATCGATAATTTCTTTGTATGGGGTATTCATTATTATATTAGGTAATCAACTTTAGCAAATATTCTTATGGGTGATAATGAAGTCAGGCATAGCACCAACTTCTTTTTTCTTTGTCTAAGACAAGTTGTAATCAACGAAATCTTTTTTACCAACACCATTCCCAAAAATCACCATAATCTGCCAACACCTTTTTCATAACGCCATTAGGTTCATTTTTCTATTATAATATCTCTCATAGTTGTCAAAACGGCCCCATTAAACAGCTTTAAGCTAAACAGGAAAATATTCCCCAGTTGTTTATTTATGTGAATGTGACTTATTTCCTTTTCAGCTTATATGTGCACTATTTTTTGCGCCATTAAGATATTTATTGAGTAGCGTGACTTGAGTAAGTCAAGGAGGTTTATTTGTACTATGAAGCACATAAGTCCCATCAACCTTCTAACGGGACTATGGTATACTGCTATGATAGAGCATGTAAGTATGTACCTACATCCATTGGAAGTTCATGGAAATCTATATACTCGTATATATAAATGAATCCCTATTTCCCTTGGTCACGGCATCACGCATAGACAGCTGGACCAATTTCGCTAATTCTTTTTTTGTTGTGTTTATTATTGTCAGAAAAAGGTTCTTATGATTAATCAGAGAATTAAAAACTAAGAAAGTTGCGTGGAAAATAAAAAAGCTTGACTTTACTAGCGCTTTTGACAATATAAACTTTTATTATTGTCAGTCGTTTGACAGCTGGAGCGATTGACAGAATGCGCGCTGCAAATATGAAAATAGAGGCATATATATTGATAAAATAATTAATTTATAATTTCTTATTGCACATTTCAATCGGAAGATACGAATTCAATATTCATAGTTAAGACAGGACAACGTTTGTCGGGTCAGCTAGTACTCAATAAAGATAAATTTAAAAATGATTAAGAACTATGGTTACTCTATTTTTGTCGCTTGAACTAAAAAGTCTTATACCAGGTTTGACCAGAAATAATTCCCAGTAATGATGTAGCCATAGGAGGTAAGCACATAAGCTTTCAGACGATTTTTTTGCGACAGATCTTTCCTAGCATCATCGATTTGAACGAACATAAAATTCTCGGTACAACGAATCGATCTCAGGTTTATAACACAATCTCGTCACACAACATCGTTGCTCTACGGACTAAGATCAAAACATTGTAGGCACAACACAGAACATAAATAATGCATAGACAAACGAAAAACAAAGACATCATCTCACAATTTTATTACGGCCATCAAAGTAATAATTTTCATTTAACACAATCGGAATACCAAATAAATCCATTAAAGCTGCCTCGAAGGTATAAATTGATACATCAAATACGTTTAGTATTGTACAACGTAATGCTTTTTATTTCACAATGCTTGTATAAGTATAGTATACCTACACGACATGATACGTTCGTTGGACGTCCAAAATTGTTTTGGATGAACGATGATGCGGGCGGATTTGGAATAAAATTATACCTACCAAATCCCCCTTCAAAAAAGGCTCGGTTTCATAATGAAAGTTGATAATGTTCTACATTTTGCTATGCAATTTGGCTTGACAGGTCAGTTGACTTGGTGGTTAGCGACCCTGCCTGGCAAGTCGTAGGTCGCGAGTTTGATTCCCGCCCAGGACAAACATTTGTGTACATTTTGTCTGCCTATGTGTGTTTGTTCTGTGTCTGGCTATAAGAAATTATAATTTGCATATGTAGTATATCAGTTATCTGGGTTCCGTAGTACAGCCTCTGCTTAGTTTGAAGTAGATGGCCGTGTGTAAAGAATGTTCCAAAATATTTATTATTGTTATTTATTTTATTATTGGTCAAAAATCTGTTAACTCAGGAATAAAAAACACAAACAAATCGAACCATGACTTTATGGTTACTATACGAAAAATGCAATCTGCTATTGATTAACTAAATTCCTTTCTCAAGTTTTATTTGCTCTTAACGTAAAATATATCAAACGTAAACGTTATCAATAATTTCATTGTTTTATACATATATAACGTAATTAAAATTCCAAAGAATTTAATAGAGGCCTATAAAACCTTTAAATGAATAATCAAATAAACCGATATTGAAATTAAAACATTCGATTATTCCATGTTCCGGCGTACACTGATCGTAATAAAAAAGCAATAAACACCCACAGGCTTGCGATTATGCTCGGCCAATACAAAAACGAGACACAGAATTCATTAAGCATAAACAATCTTAACAATAAAAGAAACCAAATGGACCTTTACGAATAAAGAATAGATATAGTCCCATATAATTTAAACATGTTTATGAACCGTTGAAAGGCCTATGCAATTATAATGTTTATTTTAACTGATTCTTATCCCGTGTATATATTATATCTCTCGGGAGTGAAACCGTGGGGGACAGCTAGTAATATTAGAATTAAGTGCGAAAAATTGGATGGGCGGTGTTACTCTTTCACCCAAAAGCCACCAAACCGATATGTACTAAACTTAGCAGATTATTAGTCTACAAACGCAGATCTGTATGCTAGCTTAGTGCTATTTTTGTTGTTGATAAGTGTGTATCACATCATACATCAAACTAAAATAAATTTTATATGATGAAGTGATTAAAAGCACCGTTAATAGATCGCTTTTCTAATAAATACATAGTAAATACGGAGATGCATCGTCTCGTGTCGATTATGAATTTGTCATGCAATAACACGTGCATTGTTTTATGTTATAGGTTTGTCAATTGTAATTATAATAACTTCTGGGTTCTCTTTACACATTAATGGTTGACCAAAGGCAAATAAAATTAATTCTTTGTAATATAAGCAAGCGGTTACCGCCGCCTATGCACATTTGCAACACCACAGCGTCGCCAATGCATTATCGACCCTGAGACATGAAATTGTTAAGTCTCATGTGCCTGTAATTTCACCGACCCCTTACCTGTCTAACCGAAACACAGTAATACAAGTGCACTATTGCTTCACGGCAGAAATGGGTAAGAGTACAACAGAAATGTGTGGATTTGTTTATTTAAGGCGCCTTTTACCTTAATAGCCTTGTGAATTTTAGCTATATATTAAGCATTTTGTATGGACTTGTATCAATAAAGCATTATTATAATTATTATTATTACTTTTTTATTTAAACCGTACTCCTGACTGATACCAAAATTCTTCTTTTAATTTGAAATATTTCATGTTACTATGTAAAAATATTAGAATCCAGCCTCGTCAAAGAACTTAAAAACCCGTATTGACAACAAAGCATGTCAAAGAAAAATCATCTGTATAGACCATGTGATAAGGTTCATCTATTGAACTACCGGTTAATTGTATGATAAAAATAAAAAAAATAAAATAAAATGTTTTTTATTGCTGAATCAAAATACATAATCATATGCAGCCCTGTCTTCAAAACTAGCGCAAGCTGTGTGTCAGAAGACAGTTCCCACCCAACGCTTGCCTTATTCTAATTGATTTAACAAAAAAAAAAAAAAAACTATATAATTAAAATACAATATCAATTACCATTTCAATAAAGCCGATAAACCTTATTATAACCCCATAGGGTTGATATTTATGTAACACTCCTAGCTGTCAAATAGTCCAATTAGATATCGACAACTTTACTGTACACTGAAACTAATTCATAATGAAGACATTTATATATTATTTACTTTAAGGAGCCAGTTGGGTCGGTGGCTAAAAACTGATTTCCAGGCCCCAGGTCTTAATACCAGCTTAATACCAACCTAGAAGAAACGTTTGTGTGCAGGAACATTTTTTTGGTCTGGGTTTGTATATGTAGTAGTAATCTGGTTTCCATAGTATCTCCGCTTAGTTTGTGATAATGGCCGTATGTATAGGATGTGCCAGGATATTAATTTACTATATTTACAGAATATGCTACTATAGCCACATGCTGACTGTACATATATTTATACTCGCAGTAAAAATATATATTCATGCCTTGTATAAACTAGCCAGGATTTAAATTTGCTTTATTAACAGAATATGCTACTAAGACCATTTGCTGACTGTCTATATATTTCTACACGAAGTAAAACAAAATATTCAAGCATTGTATAAGCTGGCTAGGATATTAATTTACTTTGTTCACAGAACATGATACTATAGCTACTTACTGACCGTACATATTTCTATACGCAGTAAATAAAAACATGCCTCGTATCACCTATAAATCCCTTACAGAAATGAAATATTAATAACTGTCATAAATAACACAATATCATAATTTTTCCATCCATTACGTTAGAATATAGCAAAATGTACAATTTTACAGACTTATAAACATGTAACGTCAAATAACCACCGTTTTATTGACGGTTAAATTTAATCACATCTATTCATTATAGGATACTCTTAAATCCAACCTTTCTTTGATTTTATCGATACCAATATTAAAATAAATGTGTCATAAAATTTTATTATCTGACCAATTTTAAAAGCAACAAACGCAATACTGGACTTTTATTGGTATAAACGTGTTTGGTATGAGTTTCGTGAGGATTAGCTGATTGGCTATTGACAAAGATGGTCAAGCCACTGTTGGCCGCATGTGACCGTTAACATCTTCATATTTGCCATTAAATTCACTTTCATTTTACACATTAAAGTCTTATATCTGTTGCATAAGATTCGAAATAAGTTGTTACATTTTTTTTTCCAGTGTCATATTAAGTTTGCCTGCAGGTATTATAAAATTATACGATCCGGGTGTTTGGAAACATACATACATTGTGTATGTCTTTGTATGGACGTCCTGTTGTGTTATACTCGTATAATTTTAATGCCCTTATTAGTTTAGCTTTCAAAACACGTAAACAGGGAGTTAAATGGTTTATTGCTCGTAAAATAAACATTTTTTTGCAATAGCACCTACTTAATTTGATCGTAAAGTCGCATAGAATTTGCACTTATAAAGCAAAGAGGTTTTGAAATTATTTACAATTTACAAAAAAAAGGTTTATAGCTCTAGGGACGAAAATTAACATAGGCTTTAATAAAAATATGTATTTATATTTTATAGTGCATAAATAAAAATAATCCCCGAAAACAAAAATATCAAATTAATTGTATAAGACATAAATATAATTTGAATTTTCTGGTATTAGAATTTCGAATAAGTAATCTGAATTGAATGAAGGCCTCTTCAATTTCATGACAGACATTTTGCTGAAAAACAATTCCATCTAAAATGTCTATGAAAACTAAAACAGCGTAGATCGAAAACACTCTGAAGTCTCATCACCGTACCTGCCGCTGAAATAATATTTCATTGTTTAACATAAATTTTATAATCGAAGAACTCCAGATATTTTAATGACACAAATAAGAAATTCTATTTTATCGGTTCTTTTCAGTGAAAGGATGACTTGAATTGGAGGCACTTTAAATAAATAAACTGCGTTAAAACTGCAATTTTATGGATAATTGCGTTACCCAATTCCAATAAAAAAATCGATTTTAGTAAAACATTTTGCTTTGTATAACCTAATGGAACCTCCGAATATTGTCACTCTGTACTATCGAATAGAATGTTTAATCCCTTTATTTCTCGGACAATTAAACTTTCGATTTATCGTTAATCGAAAAAGTGCAGCTACTCTCGCAAATACCATTTGCCATGGAATAGTAATATGCAGTAACTATTGATTTGCTGTGGGTAATGGGCCGAAAAAATAATTTGTTGTTCAAGAATTCACGGGTAAAACATCACCTGAGGTACCTACTGTATACAGGACTATATTTTATCAATAAAGTAGTTGAGCTCTTAGTGCAGAGTTCGTCTGGGGAAGTACTACCACCTTACCCATTTCTGCCGTGAAGCAGTAGTGCACATGTATTACTGTGTATCGGTTAGAACGGTAAGGGGGCCGGTGAAATTACAGGCACATGAGACTTAACAACTTCACGTCTCAGGGTCGACAACGCATTGGCGATGCCCATAGTGTTGCAAATGTCCATAGGCGCGGTGACCACATATCATCAGGTGGACCGTCTGCTTATTTGTCGGCCCAAGAGGTATATAAAAAAAAGCTACGGTACACAATACAGATTATTCCTCTATAGATATCACGACATAGGTTGTGAAAACAAAGGTGTAGAAGAATTTAAAAACTATTGTTAAGCGTACACATCATGCATAAAATTGATTATTTATGATCATGCACACTGGTGATAGTAATCAATAACTCATAAGGTATTTGTTTGTTGCGCCCACTTTTTTTAGATCGATAGGTAATTCAATTATTATTCTTTTTTTTAAGTTAACACGTATATTCTTTACAATTACGTTATGTGTAAAGGGTTTTAAAACATTTGATTCCCTGCAATTACACCGGTGTGACGAGGATAAAAAGCTATGGGTGTGCCAAATGTACTATGTAGTGATAAATGATTAAAAAAAAATAAACGAACTTACTATGGCTTTTATAATATTGGTTAGGATTGACCAATTAATATTATTTCACCCGCGTTCCCGTATTTTAGCCTTTATGTTATTCCTATATATGCTCTATCTATGTGCCAAGTTTCATCCAAATCTGACAAACATCCTTACATACAAAATTTCGCGTTTATAATATTAGTAGGGTATATTTTTCTCTCTGTGAATTTGAATCGGTCATTAGACCATAAGCGAATTTGTTGGAGTTCCATTACGAGTGGATTTTGGTGTAGGGAATTATTAGTAAATAAATTAATCAATTTCTATACTCTAAGTACCCTGTCAGTGGTGCGAAAGGATCCTAATTCTGAGGCTCTATTTGTGCTGACTGTATTGTATTGTGGCGAGTATTGTCACCGTCTCGGATCATAACCAATCCCGGACAAGTAAGACTAACAAAGAAATTTTAATTGTACTTTGCCTGACCAGCCTCTCTATTCAATTCTATTCGGCAAGCCGGCGCAATGAGACCTCAAAAAGCTCACCTCTCACATGTTTGCTTAGTTAGCAAAAGAGACAGATTATAATGACCAGGACGTAACATGGTTGAGCTATTGTTAGTTTCCTTACAAAATCGAAGCCCTGGTAATCAATTAAAACGATCTTTAGCGGAGTAATCCCGAAGTCAAACTAAACTACTATAAGTCTTAAATGATGTTACACAATTTCGTCTTAAACTTCGTATTATCAACTCGATAGTGAACAAGCTAACTAACGAAATAAAAACAGTTTAATCGAATAGCCCGGAACGTTCTCAGGGGACGATAGAATGGATACTAACTCCGGTATTGTTAAGGCCCGCTTTATATTAACTGACAGCATCAATTAGAAGTTGACGAAGCGGTCTCGTGTTACAAAGAAATGGCTAGAAGCTTAGCTGTAATGGACTATCAATATTAAAAGAGGTATTTTAAGCTAATGTTAGCCGTTGAGGGCGTTGTAGTGGGATAATAATCGAGAGATGCTCGATCATTTTATATTTCTTCCAGCTTTATTAGAGTGACGTTAAATGTTCAATGTCAATTAACAACACATATGTTTGCAAATGTTTGTGTAGTCTGCAACATAAGAAGCTTAGCAAATCCTGGAACGTTGACAAAAACTTATCCTTAATGAAAAAGAGTATTTTTTTTTTGATTCGCTCTTCCAATACACCTCTTTTAAATCTTTTCTCAAAAACCTGCGGTGTAAAAAAAGTTTGTTATATTACCTACAAATATTTATGCGTAAAAATTATCTACGTACAAATGCACATTGTTATTCTCATACAGAATAAATCACATGAGATCATTTATTACCTTACGAAATACAGAAGCAAATGGCACGAATACAAAACGAAATTAATATCTCACGCTACCCAAGATTTAGCTTCGTAAAATAGAATAGCGATAAACCGTCCCATAATACATAGCGTAAACAGTAAACATGACCATTATGTGGTTTCTATATTCCAGTTTAACTGACGGCTAACGGATTGTAAGCAATAAAAACAACTGATTTAACGCTAACAGCTGATTTACTATAAACATGTTATAAAGATGTGAACAATGCGGATTAATTTATGATGTGCAAATCTTTAATGATGTATTTAGGACGTTTGTTGGTGATGAGATACACGCGGAACCATCTTAAAATAAGCCTAATGGGGATAGAACAAAATCAATAATGTATAGTAGTAGAGCTCTTAGGGCAGAGTTCGTCCGGGGAAGTACTACCACCATACCCATTTCTACCGTGAATCAGTAGTGCACTTGTATTACTGTGTAAAACTGAACTGACAAATTACAAAAATTACTTGATCGCTTACTACTTACTACGTGTTTGAAAGGTCCGTTAAAGAAACGAACCCACGCCCTGTACCGTGGCAGTCAGAGTCTCTAACCACCAAGCCCCTCAAATAAAACTTTTAATACAATTCTTATCCTTAATTAGCAAACCACCGTCTGTCGTATACAAAACAAAAGTCAGCGGCAACCCCGTGAAAATAAATCAAAAAGTGCGTTGCGTGAGTAGTGTCGTCACGCAATGAAGGTAAAAATAATATTTTATTTACTACAAAGGAATTCAGGTAAAATATGTGGGGTACTTACAGTTGCAGAGGTGAGCCGCTATACACACCGAACGTCCAAACATTCACGTTAAAATTGTGTACCACAAAGTAGCGGTTTTAATCCCGAATTAGAAATACATGGAAAGGCTCGACTAGTGACGGTTGAAAGTAAAGTTTTTAAATTGATTGAGCATGATTTCATGGTAAGAGATGATTTAAACAAAGGCACGCAAAGCATGAAAAATAAATTGGCTATCAAGGCTAAGCTTGCTCGAGTCTCATACAGAAAGTTCAAACATAGCCTTGTTACAAATATCATCAACGCATTGGAAGCACTACAGAGTTGTGAAATCTACGATATACGGACCACTAGATTTGGAGAAATGAAAATGATAGTAAAAAATAATGATTTAAAACGTGATTTGAAAAAAATGCTTCAATTTCAGATCTTAAAAGGTTTTTGGAATGAAAATAAGAGTAATATAATAATCTGATATGCTGTATCAAAAAATTGAAACATTCAATAAATTCGCCTTTTATGTAAAAAATATTGCTTTTAAGTTACTATAAAGATAACAAATACTTGAATGTTATACAACCACAAACAGATAAATATTTCAGACCATTTCAAGATATTTTGTTAGTGCAAAAAGTAAAAAAAAAAGATTGATGATACGATATTTTACAAGTGCAATCTTTCGATTGCTTTTCAAGTCAAACCTGGTTGATATTTCACATGTAAAATAACTTGCTTACGTATTTCAATTCGATTCACGTCACAGTTTAGTTAGAAAAAAATATTTGTGAAAAACGTTTGAAAAAGCCGCATACTTATTCAAAGTACCTATTATATTTGTATTTGTTTTGCTTATCCCTATGTATGATTAAATCTTTAAATCTACGGAACGGATTTTGATGCGGTTTTTTAATAAATAGAGTGATTGAAGAGAAAGGTTTTTATGTATAATACATTCGACATCCCACGGGAACGCAGGTAAAACCGCGGGGGACAGCTAGATAAGAAATAAAAGGGCAATGAACGGTTCAGCGATTGAAACGTCGTTCTGTCGTACCCTAAACCGCAAGTGGGCCAAACTCTAGAACAGATTAAAACTTGTGATGAATCGCTATTTTCGTTTCCCCGCACTCCAACTTCTGGATACGAGGAATTTACTTTATGTGTGAAAATGTAAATACGCTGAGAACTTCACCGCTTGCCAAGGAAATCGCGTTCGTCGAGTGTTGACAGAGACTTGTCGGCTTTTCATACTGGATTATTTGAAGGATTTACTTAATGCTATGCGTTTGCTTGTGTAAAAGATTAACAGGAGGCAATATTTACGTTTGTGCTTACGGCACACGAGGTTTTATCCATCTTTGTTTTTGCAGCCTAATGGGAGCTTAATTCGCGGGTTAGCCTTTGAAATGATTAATGATTTGAATCATACTGGATGGCTAAATTGAATGGATAAATGTCAGGTTAGTGGTGAAAGGTCAAAGGTTGTAATCTTTGCGATCATAGTACTTGATGATACTTCGTTAATGATGGAACTTGATAGCAAAAACAATTTGGTAATCTTTATACACATCAATGGCCATGCTATCTACGATGGGCTACTCAAATAAAGTTAGTGGCATTTTAAATCAATCTTGCTCATAAGTTACTGCAACCTTAATTATTTCAAAATAACTGCACGATAATTGAAACAATGACTAGGAATATATTTTCAAAGCAAGTAACTAAATAATCAAGCTATCACGTAATCACTGAATAGTCTAGAACAAAGTCTTTTTATTTATATATCTGTCTATTTGGTCTATTTTTACGATTAGTTCTATTATACAACCCGATAGGTTTTGATGTTTCTTATAATTATTAAGAATTTATTCCGGAAGGTACGATTCGCTTCGGTACATCATCCCACTCATTCGATGCCGAGATGACTTGACTAGTTTACATTAAATTTAACCTTTCAATTCAATATGATGTAGATTTAAATGATCTCTACCTATTTAATCTCAGAAGCCATATTCCAATACACTACCAAATTGCAACAAAACAACAAGATGATAATATCTCCATAACATTCTTGATTATTCCAAATTGCTTCTCACTGTAGCATTGTAATGCAACGATAAATTATCCAATAGCATTATCCTCGTTAGTACACATTGGATGATGCAAAAATTGACAGAAATAAACGGCCAACTATTTTGCTTACAATGCTCACATTCTTACCAACGAGGGCGTATTGTCGGACATTAAAATGGTACAAAGGCACAATAACATGTAATTGCAAATGATGCACTGTCTCATACGCCGTGTTCGCTTCACTACCATTTGCGTCGTCCCACGCGGGAGTAGTCTTTATAACTAACGTTCGTGTATTGCTTACAGTAATCTCGATTCATATTTTCATTTGTTTATTGCGTTCAGTCTTTTATCGAGTATCTATATAATGTGTGGTAGGCGTTTTATTGTTTTCTTTATTTTAAGTTCTTTTATTGTCCAGAATTTTGTGAGGTTCGATATCAGGACACGGTTTTGGTTTTATCTTCTCAATTGAGTTGTTGATATTGCGAATTATAAGACAATGTTGATAGCTTAGTTTGAAACCAGTAAGGTGACCACATCTAATAAAATTAATAAACCAATCTTGGGGATGCATTTTTAATAACTCAGTGTATTTGTTGTTATGTATTTAAATGGTGAAATTTTACATTTCATGTGTTCTGAGTCTACATAATTTTCATGCATTTTTATGACCAACGATTACCACAATGTTGGGCCAATGTACTGAACAAACATTTGCAAACAAGCATCAGTGCAGTAAGTATTCCGAGTCCTGCCAAGGCCACGACTTTCAACACTGTTACAATGGAATTCAAAGTAGCAACCTGTATCAGGCCATACCTCAGAGCACCAAATGTATACGATCTATTGTAATAACCCGAAGGTTTCCCATGAATATCGTGCCACCAGTTAAGGCTGGGCCCACACACATTGGGCTAAATACCATATTTATAGCTTACTTATGCTGACCTTTAATGGGCCAGTAAATAAAGTGTCTAACTCAAGAAAAACCAATATTTTTTGAAAATGATTCGATTTATTGAATATTTATAAATAACATATGCAACCTTAACGGGACTTTTATCATATTTATATTGGTATCTGGCAACTTTCATGTAAGTACCTATGTATCAAGTCAGTAAAAATACAAACTTGATATTAAGTAAAGATAAAGAAGAACCAACATATTTGGTATCGTCATATCTGCTTATAACATTTTTGGGTGTCGGTACAAAATGAAGTTATTTTAAATGAAGTTACATAGGTAGGTACCACACATATATTTTACGTGAATGTATAGAGTAAAGTGATTTAATGTAGCTTACTATCCAACATGTAAGGTCACAAAAATCTAAAATCATCACAGGCTATGGCAAACCATCGCAGTCACTAAAGTGTTTACTCCTCATTGCCGATCCAATTCCTCATTAGTCAATCTATATCATTGCTATCAAAGCAAATTTTTCCATAATAACAGTTTTGTGACTTAGACGCCTTTAAATGTGTGTAGACTAGATTCTAAATACGGCCAGTCCCGAACAATGTATCGAATACGAGCTTCGATATTCTGTTTGCTCTGACCATTCGTGTAACGGAAATAGGCGCCATATTGCGCTATACACGGAACTACTTCGATATGATACCTGTGCTTTCTAATCTTGATAACCTACCTAATAACGTATTTATTTAGATAGCCAGCTACTAAATTATTTTACAAAACGATGCGATACGAAAATTCAGGATCGCCTTATGATTGAGTTAGCAACATGCCTTTGACATTGCGTTCTTGCGATTTATCGCAATATCTTTATATGATAAATAGCTTGAAGTTAGTTATCCAAACATTCCATAGTAACTGTAAATAATAATATATGACGTGATTCATTTCTATAGCACCTAATGTAAAATTATTTGACAAAACATAAAAAGGCCTTTTATATCGGCCCACTCACAAACGTCACAGGCCAACCCGTGAGACAGTTGTGTTTGGAGATAGCTAAGGTTTTACGACTCATCCACAACGAACTGTTACCTGCCATTTAAAAGCTATAAAACTGCTTTTTAAGATACTCAGCCTCTAAATATTGGGTGCGTGAAAATATGTTCTTTTAATAGCTTAAATTTCTCCCAAAGTACCAGTAGATGGCCCTGAGGCACATTGGTTTGTACTTCCATACGGGTGTTTGCATTTAGATTTACTTGTAAATTGCTTTATAAGAGTTGAGATGTTTAATCTGTATATAATGTACAAATTAATACCTATGGGAACGTTCGTGTAAATATACCGTCATACGATCAATTAATTGGTGACCATCAAATTTCTGATAGATGGTTCAGAAAAAATTTTGATCAATGATGAAGCAAGGTTTTTATTTTTGTTTATGGGTGATACACAATCTAAAAAATTTACTGACTGCTACACCAGTAGTTAGTTAAATTAAATGTCAAATTAAACAATGATACTTCCCAATACACGTACTGATACCTCAAATTTTCAAGCAAACGTTGAACACACGGTACTTAGTAAACAACCAAACCCGAAACCAATCAAACTAGGTTTCGTCAGTCATCCGACCGCAGGCTGCAAACATTACATCGAAACAAAGGAATTCCTTAATCAAATCGAAGACTGATCGAAGAGTTCAGATAGCGCCAACGTCAGCAAAGTTCCCTAATATAAAATAACCATACACTTACTCACCGTGATATAGCAACATCGATGCATTTAATTGTTGTGTGATACCACACTAATGCACCTGTCAAGGAAACAAAGGAAAGGCTAGATAAGGCCAAAATTGAAGCACGATCCGTTTTTGTTGGCGGCTGGACGTCTCAAATGTAAATGTTTATACTTTCTCGTTTGTTGTCCGAGTATGATTTCCATCTCGGATGATATGAGACGTGCCAGTCATTTGTCATGCTGGATGATATGGTATTTCAAGTATTTTGTTCTAGGCCACTTGTTATGAAATTGGTTTGATGACGCAAGTGGTTGTAAGCACTTAGTCTTACTCAATACTTTCTTCAATACATTGTAGAGCTATCTACATAAGTGTTTTATTGAAACTTAAAAATCATAGTAACATTGGTTGATATTCAATAGAAAATGATATGTATTTTTATGATATACAGTGGAACTTTATTGCACTAACCCAAGTAATCGGTAACAGAGCAGGCAAGTGATGATGATTGTGATACTAGAAAATTTTAATTAAGAATATTATTTTATTATTCACTCTATTTTTATTAAAACCGAACGTGTACTATAAATTGCCGCACGTAAAAACAATTTGTATCGAAAAATAGTAGCAAAATATTTTAAACTCACTGGCACATATAAAATATGCGTCGAACCTGTATCAGATATTGCAGTGTATAATATTATTAATAGCACCAATACAGATAGTATTTTCGCTTAACGATTGAGCACCGTACATTTTACCAGGAGCTCGTAACGAAGTGGTACTAGTTCCTTACAATGCTATCTACCAAGTCTGAAAACCAGTTATGATCCATTATCAGATCCTATGCCCGGGGTGGCATTAAAATGTCGGCTCGGCCCTGCTTTGTTTATTAAATTATGTCCACCGTCGCTATAAATATCGCTTGAGACGCGTTCATTTAGTGAAATACCGATCCGAGCAACGATACTGTATGAATTATGTCGTGTCCTTATGAATATCGTCTTAAAGCCGCATAAACAAGGCTAAGAGGAGAAAAATGTTACGGCTATCTAGATCAAGTTGAAGGTTGTAGAGTTATTTTAAATGTGTTGTGAAATAGTTACTAAAGGTCATATTTTGAAAAATATAACCATTTATAAATATGTGACGTCATATTTATATACTCGTAGATAAAGATGAATGAAATAAGATACGAAATAGAATTCAAAAATAAAGATCTATTACAGGGGTTGATACAGAAATAACTGAGCCCCAATAATTTCCAAACGTAGCGATTCGTTCAGATTATGATCTGCGGGCATTAAAAGTAATTGAATCAAAAACAAACGAAAGTCGCGGTGGAAAAGAGAGAAATAAAGCCAGCAAAAAAGAGAAGAGTCGAGATGTAATGACGTAGATAACTTCAACCAATTACCGGGAACGCAGAAGTGCTGCATCGGCGGGATAAAAATGGACTCCCGGTTCGCAAATATGCAAGGATGGTATTACGTAAAATAAAGTAAGAAATCTACAGGTTGAGAAAGAAATCGTACTTTGTTTTCAAAGTACCAGTAACTACTAATGTATTATAAAATTATGCTTTACTTATTTTTCTTTGTGACCTTTTACTTAGAATATCAATAAAAAATAATAATTGAATAATCGATTAAATATTTAAACATCCTCTAGAGTCCGATATAGAATCACCACAAAGACGGTGGCGGTGCGAAGAGACTCGACGATTTTATCTTGTAAGAAGCTAAACCATTATTCCCACTGACTTTCCACAGACTATCGCAACAATTACTCTTGGAACCTATACATTTTGATCTAAGAGCTTTGTACTTGCGTTTAGAGTGCATAAGACATTTTATAGTCTTATCAATTTTCTATTATTGATTGTTGTTTACGCTAAGACTTCTCCGTCCAAGATCTTTTTTTTAATTTTTGTCAACAAAGTGTGACAGTGTGACATTGTGAGACAAGGGGAGCGATCATTAGTTTTGTGACGTCATATGTCAAAATCATCTTTGACTTTATTATACAGAAGTTCAAAAGTCCGTGGACTTGTGTCCATGTCTATTAAATTTTGCATCTTTTATTAAAATAATAAAATAAAATTAGATGAAATGAGATAAAGATAGCTTTATAACTGCTGTTTTAATTTGACTATTCCGTATATAAACTAATAAAATATCTGACGTCATACTAGAACGGAGGTATCTAATAAATGTGACCATCTGTGACAAGGACGGGGAGAGATCAAAAAATCACAAGATTCGTGTGACGTAATTTATGGATGGTCTCGTAAGCTACATCAATCACTATGTAGCTATTAGTAAAACCTCGTTACAAAAGCCAGTTGCAATAAATATCTCACAATAATTTGGCATAAATCTAGTGCTAAAACACATCAAGTAAGCATTGCCAAATCTAGTTTTGCATAAAAAAAAGAGTCACGATTTTCTGCTCACCCGTCGTCTATTCATACAGTCGAAAAATCCTTATGATCTTGACATTTGTTACGAATTGTTTCATAGCTCTTGATTGAATTGGAACGATGCCCTTTACCTACTTTGAAACCGTGTCATTAGGTAACTGAGGCTGTTTGGGACATCCGTCAGTACTTGACCTTTTAGAATATGAATGACAATATTGTGATTTGCCGGAATTGTATTACATCTGAAGATGATACTGAAATGGTTTTTAGATTACTATGAGGAATATCATTTCTTCCCAAAAATATTGTTTTCATAAGACTTGCGGTATTGATGACGTATATTGACAAAGCTTTTCAAACCCTGCCTCGGGTCCCAAGGTCTTCTGACTCTTATGCCAGCATTTGATGAAGGTAGGCTACTTAAGAACAACAACTGTAACACTGGTTCGTCAACCGAACTTTGACTGAAAAGAACGGGCAAGAAACTCAGCAAGGTAATATTTTATAAGCTATGTCAGTTTGGTGATTTATTTTTACAAATGTTAACAATATTAAAGTACCTAATATAAAAACAAACAAAAAGAATAATTTTAATGAAGTTGTTTCTTTGTAGCTTTATGATCTGCCTAAGTTGTACCATAAGAGTAATATTTCTGACTAGCGCAAATACTATTCTGAGGGTTACTAGTCTGAGACCAAAACCAGATACACACGTCTAGACTAGAACTGTAAAGGCCGTTCGGCATCTCAGCAAAATCGAGCAGAGACTCCGTCAAAACAACATAAAGTAACCAGTTTCAAATTCCTTAAATCAATTATAACTTTTTGGAAAACAAAGAACAATGTTTTATAAAAACAAAGTGGTACTGAACGCTCAATTAATTGACACACGTGTAGGCACACAATCGCACAATTAAGAGCGGCGTGGGCAGACGTGATTTGCTCTTCAATACTTACGTTCCAGGCATTGTACAAATCGATATCATTAACTCTTAACGCAGCCACAGAATACATTACATCCATAGCAATCACTTCTTCAACCTGCAGAGAGTCAAAACTTTAAATAGAGCACCAGATTTAATATGGAACATGGCATTCGAAATTCGCGCCATGTATGCGGGATGAGTTATAAAGGGTACGGATAACCTATGGCTATACTGCATTAATTAAGTAATTATGACTTATTGCGGCACGATTCAATGGAGAACAGACCCGATAAGAAATGATTAGTTTACCCTCATTATTAATTCCAAATGCCTATTTCCAATCAGATTGTTCTCATATTGAGTCCAACATCCGTATAAATTCTGGTTATATTTGTCACGTTCTCAATTCAAAGGCAAAATATTAATTTGTTATCTGTTCCATCGTCTCATATTACATTCATATTAATTATTTTTTTCTTAAGGCAGTTGCAAAATGTCAAAAGCTTTTTGTTATCTAAACGACGATTGAGTTTACGGTGGCGAATTTAAAAGGCCTATCGATAAGGACAGGTGTATATAAAATGACGACTTTAACGGCTTCTGATAGAAGCAGTGCCATAATGAAGTCTGTTTTGTCGTCTGTATTACAAATAACTGAAGCAGTAGATCAGTGCACGACAGAGCTAATAAGGCTGAAATGTAGGAAGTTACCTGTAGGTATTAAATACCCAAACATCTGCTTTTGTGCTCATATTATTGTTCTAAGCTAGTAAACTTCCATTCCATGGTTTGACCCGTGTTTTCAAAGAATTTTGTACTGTCCGCAATGACTTGTATCCTATATATTTTTCTAATTGATTTATATTCAGCCATTTGGAGCTTATTTGAGACAAAGTTTGAGTCAAGCAGATACAAATTCTAAAAACAGACATAATAAATAATAGATTTTACAAAAATTTTGGCATATTTTTAAAGTACAGTTAGTAAATTCAATTTTATAGAAGTTGATAAATATTAAATATTTTGAAAAAAAAATCCCAGTGACGATTTTAAATTTGGAACCATAATATGACCCTACCTTAAGAGTCGTAACTTTTTTTTTTCACATTAACTGGTCTCAGGCGGTCGCACAATCGCCTAATTTACATTTTAATTGTTCGACGGGCGTATCAGAATCAATTCGCCATTTCCAAGCATACCATTACGGCGCGTTTCGTTAAAACACTTTGATAATGTCTATATTATAAGACCGGATTTCATTTGATAAAGTGTGGCACGCTTAACCTTTCGCGATACAATTTTATGGTACTTATGTAGTTTTACGAGACATTTTGTTGTATCTTCCTAATTAAATTACTGTTTTAGGTATATCTTCAGATTTTACTCATCCGCTAAGCGATTAAGATAAGCCAAATCAGTGTTTCTGATAACAATCAAATCAATATTCCTTACGTTATGGTGCGGAAAGAAAAATTATGAGGAATGTCTCAAAAATAGGTCTTAAATAAACATAAGTTATAAACTCTCATTATAATGTAAGAAGCGTCGATTATGTCATCCTTTGGTAACGGATCGCTTCCTTTGACGAACCTTAAATTGAATTCTGTTATAACAATATGAACCTTATTTTTCTAGCCTTAAGGAATAAATTCCAGATTTAAAAATATGTTCAAAATTATAGTGTAAATGTGGCATAAATCGCTGACTCCACTTGAATGTGACCCCGTCCAAGTTGCATCGTTTACCTTTTTGCTAGTGCACGGGTTATGTCTTATTCATAAACTGAGGCGTGTAAATGAAGAAACTAATATATCAATTGATAAAAATATTGAAAAACTTTCATGTGTGAGTTAGACTCGCGCACGAATGGTTCCCTAGATTTAAAGTTTTCTGTTTCTTTTTTTATACCACTTGGGCCGATAAACAAGCATATGGTCCACCTAATGGTAAGTCGTCACCGCCGCCTATGGACATTCGCAACACCAGGAGCATCGCCAATGCGTTGTCGACCCTGAGACGTGAAGTAGTGTTCGTGTGCCTGTAATTTCACCGGCCCCTTACCATTGTAACACAAACAGGAAATGGGTGGCAGTACTTCCCCTGACGAATTCTGCACAAAGAGCTCTACTAATCTAATTAAGAGTCGAACTTAATGTTGTATGCAATAAGGTCTATTCTGATAAGCTGATTTCTAGATATCACTGATATTATAGCCCACAATCAATAATTAATTGTTCGGTTTTGAATCAAATTTCTATACTGAATATTTAAACTTCAGATGACTCAGACACAGGTCGGACAGACGGACAGACAGTACAGCACACATAGGGCTCCATACTCCATTTGCGTGCGGAACTCTAAAAACGTTTGGTTTCAACCTTTTTTGTGTAGGTATTACTTTCCTATCCAAATATTTTTATATATATTATGAATATTTTATAAAAAAAATGTACTTAATTTTAATAATATCTACTGTTTTTCATTTCAACGTAAATCAATGAAATTTTTCAATTTCTTTAAAGTATATTTAAACACGTATACATGAATAAAATGATTGCTTTTTATTACTCAAATATTTTTGTATTATTATTTACATTTCACTTTATGATTCAGTATTAATAAAGTGCGAGTATAAAGTTTCAGCAACAAAAGAAAAAGTATCTGCTCAAGTAAAAATGGAGCAGAATTTTTGATGAAACCCTTTGAAGCTAAGGTAAATGCATAAATAAAAACTAATAAAATATTTTAAAATGCTGCGACGTATCTGTTACTGATGAAAATAGTTTTTATATAAAATGATTCTATATCATTTAATTTAATTAAAACTTTTTACAAAATGGGCAACCAATTTTCGTTCATCTAATCCGCTTCTATAAAATCATTGAATCTATCCACTTTAAAGTTGCGAGCTTACAAAAGCGACTTTAGGCTTTATTATAAAGTCTGACGAAGGCTTTGATTTAAAATTCAATTAAGCGTCCGTTAATACGTGACTGACTTTTTACTTGAAAATTAGGCAAGTATTGGGGAATATATTTAGAATTCACAGAATAATGTATGTTACTCATAGTAATATCTCATTTATTTACACAATACCTTGATGCTATCGTAAATAATGACAACATTGTTAAAAAAATATAATTATATCTCGTGAAATGTTACTTTAATATATTTCGTTTCCAAAAATCTTATAATTCCCCCCAATTAAAAGTATCCTATGAGTTGATATTACGACTAGCCACTATGTATATGCTTACTAGATATACACATACCTAATTAGCATGTTTATATAAAAATATAATTTGATTCAAAAAGGTCTTTACGGAATTAAGAATAGCAGGATTTCATTCTAGGATTAGAATAAAATTATGTCTACAGAATCGAAAAAAGAGACTCATGTGTAATTTTTTTTTAAAGTTTTGGAACTATTTCAACGTAATTTGAAATTATAACTACCTCTTAACCGTAAGCGTTGATAAACCATATTATTTGTTTTTTTTTTAATTTATAAGGCAAGCCACGTTTTTACCTACACGCTTTTTTGACGATAATAAATATAATAATAATAAATATCCCGGGACATTCTTTTACACACGGCCATCTGGTCTCAAACTAAGCTGAGCTTGAACTATGGAAACCAGATAATAGCTGATATACTACATATACTACTTTTTTTTTCTAAATGCATACTTATATACATATTTTACACCCAGACACAGAACAAACAGACATGTTCATGCACACAAATGTTTGTCGCCCGCGACCTTTGGCTTGGCAGTCAGTTGCTAACCACCAAGCCAACAAAACTAACTAATATAGTATTTTTTTTTTCAATGGCTACCTATTTTATTTTAACACTTCTCACAGAAGATTATCCTCCTTTTCATTATATTTACACAAAATAAAATGCAAAGCACTAAAGAGGGCATATATCAAAAGCTAAATGATTTACTGAACACAGATAGGTGGAGTTATGCCACAGCCTTTGCGGATAGCGTATCGGACCGAATAAAAAAATAAATTAAAAAAGTTACGATTTCCTTTGTTCTTTGTCGCCCTACTCGTATGCAAATGCGGTCTGTCCCTCGCCTGATTTAAGGCCTGCATTACCGATTCACGAAAACGATGAAAAGTGCATACTTTTTTACTTGAATTCAATCTAAATGGGTCATGTGGAGGTGGCAAATTGGTTTTTAAGTACATGTATATTTAAATACATTTGAGAAAACACGTGAAATTTTTCACCCTTCTATAAAGCTTTTAATGCAGAAACAACAATATTTTTCTTAAGTGAATACCGGAATGGATTATGAAATTGCTCTCGCTTTATTCCGGCTTACTTTGGACCCGCTTTTACTCAAGTACATAATTTTACGAGATGCTTCTATTCCTTACACGTGCCATAATTTTCAGTTTACAGTTTCCGGGAAAAACTCTAATTAATTAGAGCTCTTGAGAGCACTTCTAGAGATTTGTACCATAATATTATTAGTTATGAAATCTATGTAGATATTATTTACAGTACCTATAGAACATTTGATTTTGGCCTTAGAAACAACACTAAAATTGTGTTGGTCAAAGGCCAAACCCTTGCCCTGAAAATATTTATATTCTTATGACTATTACTTTAAAAGACTAATTTTAATAGGAAACCCTATAAATAAGATACTTCAGTACTGAAGTTTAAAAAATATAATACATAGTTTAAACATGATTTATTTCTCGTACACCATAATTCATATTCATAAACTCCGAACAATAATATTATCTCTCGGCACATTGCATCCCATTTTTCACTTCGTAACTGAACGTCGTTGTATATCAAAAGAACGGACGTAGCGGCAATATTTAACGCTAACAGCGATTTATAGCGTTTGATATCTTACGACAAATCGCACGATGGCCACTTGCCTCGGACGTATCAAAAGGTGACACTCTCGCATTGTTTCGCTTTATCAGTTACTTAGCGACAATCGAAAAGTGATTTAGCACCCGAAGGTTCAGAAGTGTAAGAAAACACTGCGAGACAATTGAATAAAGTAATATATCAAGAAATGTTGAGTTGTGTCAGGACAATAGTTGTTTATTAAGTTCCAGAGGACGTAGCTGAGATATCCCGGACAGCCAAGCCGAAAGATACGTCGGAAGAGACGCGATAATAGTATCAGCATTATTGTTTAGTTTTAGATCTAATTCTTTTAGAAAAACTGATAAAGAGCAAATCGTTCGTTTTACTTTCCTTTAATCGCGTTGGGCTAATAAATAAGGCTGCATAGATACGCTATACAATATACAAAGCTACATAACCTGATGGTGACACCTATAATGAAGATGATTAATTACAAAACGGCATTGTATTATGTCAGAGCACAAAAGAGCCTTCACAATATTTGATTGAATCCAAAGAATATAATGTTGTTATATTAGTTACTACGTGACTGACCTATTTAGACAGTAAAGGACACAGTGATATACGATCGAGCGAGACTTTCAGCCAGACTACACATTTACGAAACAAAACAAACGATTTTCAATACTGACATCATTAATTTCATCCTAGAACAAACATGTTCACATAACATTGACGTAAATGTTAATCTATTGTGGACTCTGTTGCGTTGGAATAGAGCCCTGAGGTACAATGTGAAGTAAAATAGAGTGTACAACAAATGGTCCCTCGCTGTTCACTTTTCATGCGTTTATTACAACTTGGCACGGTATGAGAGCACTATTGATTCCTTTTTATCATGTTACTAAGTAGTATTGAGGTCTGTGCACGAGGAAAACTTGGTGCTCCGTAATTGAATTAGATGCAAATTTTATATTGAAGGTAATACGTAATATTGCTAGGGAAAAAAAAATTGATTCATGAAAGATAATGATAAAGAGAACGAGGTAGATAGTGAGTATCTAAAATCCTACATCTAACTATTATTATAAATGCATATGTAAATTCTATTGTTCTTTCTTAACACTGCATTTGTTTTTTTTTAACATGAACAGGCTGACAGAGTGAAGAAGAACATTGATAAGGCTACCTTCTATTCTGTAAATCGGCCAATTGCTTGCAACTCTATGTCCCCTAGAATATTAACTCTTATTATTTAGGGGTTACTAGTCTGAGAATCGCTTAAATTTTAACTCCTTGTGGGTACGAAACGGTTAGGACTAGATTTATTAAGAAGACTAAAAAATGTTGTTCCACTATGAACAGAACCGAAGTGTAACTGGTGTTTGATTTATCGTTCTTCGACTGGTATATACAAGCAAGTTTGAGCGATAAAAGATGAATCACAACGAGATTAATAACATTCTCGGGCGCATATCTGGGAACATTATGTTGGCAAATGGTTTGCATGGTATTGCAAGACGAATGTACTTGATTGTTGTTTATCATATATATTGTATGATGTTACTGTTCCGACCGCAGATTGCCCCATTGCCTATAACGTGGAAGCATTTTGAATTTCTACATAGTGAAAAGTGTCTATGATTCAACCTTATTTATTGGAATAAAATGAACTCTACCAACATTTGGATGTAAATGTCTATACAAGTATGTATTTAGAAAAATAATTGTATTTGTAGTATATCAGTTACCTGTTTTCCATAGTACAAGCTCTGCTTAGTTTGGGATCAGATGGCCCTGTGTAAGAGAATGTCCCAGGATATTTATTTATATTATTTTTATTTAAATGTGCTATAAAACTTGTCAAATTGGTCATTTGAAAGTGTGTCAAATACTATAATTGATTGGCAAGAAATTGCACAGGTACTTGACAGGTGGCGAGCTCTCATATCGTAGGTCCAGACACACTTTGGGTCACTGTGCCAGAAAAATAAGTAAGTAAATACTATAATAATATGTAAAAAGTTGAAGTGTTGTTTTGATGAGGTGAAGTTACTTTAAATCTCCTTGCAGACTTTATGAACCCATCTTAATTTGCTACATAGGCTTATAAGTATCTAAGATAACAAAATTATAGGCAATGGATATTAATTAAAGTAAAAGGCAAGCTTTATTTTAAATCTGAACAATAAACGGTATTTTTCAATATATTTCTCGCCTATAAATTTGCTATCGGATTTATAACACTGAAACATACAGAGAGAAATTCGTATAAATAATATATTCGCAATATTTTAAATTGATTAAAATCGAGCGCATTCAGTTGTCAGTAATTTATGTGACCAATAAAATTGCACAATAAGTTTATTTTATTAAAATACTTTTTACATCGAATAAAAAGAAATACCTTGTTGAGTTATTAAATTTTATAAGTTATTCTGCCTAACGATTCAATCAAGCCCTATAGTATGTTAACCATAGTTAGTCTGTCTATCTTACGTTGCAAATATCTCAAATCTAAGTTTCAAGAAAATTATTATTTCCAGATACGGGTAGGTTATCCTCCCGTCGAGAATTCTCTGATGACTCTCATCATGTAAGCAAAATTATAACATGGTTAACAAACTATCCCCCGCGGTTTCACTTGCGTTCCCGAGCGATGTTACATTTTCCTGGGATAAAAAGTAACCGATGTTTTAATCCAGGATCTAAATTAACTATGTGGCAAGTTTCATCCCAAACCGGCTTAGTAATTTTTGCATGAAAGTGTAACGAACATCCAGTCTTTCATCTATTCATCCATTATCACAAACTTTCACGTATATAACACAAGCAGACCCCCGCGGTTTCACCTGTATTCCTGAAGATGTTATATATTGCCGGAACGAAAAGTAAGTTTAAATATTATTCTAGAATATGCTCTATACAATGTATCACAAAATACCCCAAAATATAATTAATTATCAAAGCGAACAACCCCAGCAAGCTGTCATGTCAGGGAACCAGATTATTTAATAGAAAGGCCTACGTACCTATTTTACCTAATTGTCTACTTTAATAGTTTTTCTATTTTTCATTCACAAAATCAGGTTTTTTATATTTTTGGGGTACGTTATACAGCGTTACTACGGTTCTGAAATATTGTGAATGGACTCGTTATAAGGCCCCATTTAACCTCCTTTCGGCTTTACGTGTAGTTTTTTAACACCTTGTATATGTGCCAAGTTTGATCTAAATCTATACATATATACATCCATCCTCACAAAATATCACATTAATAATATAAGTAGAATTATTATTTAGAATAAGTAGAACCAAACCCGAATGAGTATGTCAATTGTCAAGGCGAGCGCACATTTATTAGCATAAGGTGGCCGCAAGTTTACCAAACGGCTGACAGTAATAACAAATTAGGGTAGCTACACCAAACATGGACAGTGGCACGACCGCTATTGTGCTCACCCCTGTTTGTACCTCGTCATTGCTAATTGTGTTTTTGTTTGCTATTTTACGGCCGAATGTCGCTTCTGTGTAGCACGATTGGGATTTTCAATATTTCTGAGACTGCTTTTATTTTTGATTAGCTGCCCGATATTCGTTGCAGTGTCTCTCTTTATTACATACTAAATATCGTACCGGAGACTACCATATTCCCGAGGGATCTAATGTATCTCGGGATTATAACATAGCCTATGTCGCTAGAGAATGGTATAGATTTCTATGAGTGACAGAATTATTGAAATCGGATGAGTAGTTTCGGAGATCTTCATCCAAACGTTACGTCTTTATAATATTTATATGGATGTCGATAGCGCCACCTTCATTTTTTTATCTCGAACTTTCGAGGGCCTTAAAGCACTAAAACTAAATCGTAATCAGATGGATGGTATACAAACGTATAGAAGATAAACAACCAAACCAATAACAATATTATTTTTGATAGGTGGGTTCGATACATTGCAATGAACAAACGCATTCTACAAAAGTCACACTATTATACTCATTATACAGCGGGTCTTGATAAAGGCCGACAATCTAGCGCAATAAGAGTATAACATATGCTAACTCCCTTAATCATGACCTAAGCAATTGCTTTTGAAAAACCTGTTCCAATCAACCTTAAAATGCTAATATTCCCAATAAATTTTCCATAGGAACGAATATCTTGAAATAAATCCAGGCTTAAGTTACGATTGAACTCTCAATATTGGCAATCCCAACTAAACCACTCCTGTCATGTCTCCCATATGCCAGAGCGTTAACAATGGAATTAGTCGTCATTCAAAGTACCGAGGCAAATTCACAACATATCTGGATAACGCGTAGCAAGTGCACTCGTCGGCCAGGGGTGACAGTTTGAGCCCTTCCGATACTGACATTATGTGACAACATGGAGCCGGGGGCGTATGCGAGCACAATGGTCGATTATTGGTGCCTCTACCCTATTCACGTTTACGTACACTTTTGTTATAGCTTTTATGGTAAATTTGAAACTGCGCCCACATGTGATATATATATTCACAAAATGTTTTATTTTGAAACCGGGAACAAATTCGTAAATTTATCAGTACTTTAACAAATCCATTGGCGAAAATGTACATTACGAACAAAAGTATCGCAAAACACTCATTACGTTCAGAATATTGGAAAGTATTGGAACTCATTGATTTCCACATTTAAGAATTCAAAGCCAAAAAAGAAATAAATTCCTCCACAAGGCGCGGCTTGAAATATTCAATGAAGAGATTTTTATAAAGAAAAAAATCTCATTTGCATCTCAAAAGCGATGCGAGTTAATGGGACCGTTTCGAATGCGAAGCACGTCATTTCCCATTCGTCGGTTTCAACCCTTACACGACACTTCAATGTTAGGACAGTGGCACACGAGCGAATGATTGCGATTATTAATGATGGCTAGCTTGAGAAGGTGTTACCCTACGATGTAGACAAAGAAGAGCCCATAAGGAGCCGCTATTGCAAAAGGAAAGTGATGCTTATAAAAATATATTCTACGTAAACAGAAGAAAATATGTACAACAAAGTGATAGAAAACGTTACTACATAAAAAAATTACGTTTATGAATATTATTTTGGGTACATAAGGAGGTAAATAGTTAATAAATAAATTCCTTTCAAATACTACAATAGCTTAAAGCCTATATGATATTTTTTCATATATAGCGACATAAATCTAAAGCTCTCCAAATAAAATATGGCAGAAAAACGTAGATGCTCTCATTTTATGAATATTTCCAATTCCCAAGGAGCGATTGGGAATATTTGAAAGTTATCGCTTGGCGTACCAAAATCGGTTTCGCACTCAAACCGTATTCCCGTGATGCATTTTAATTTGAGCAATTCCAGCCGACGTGTATTGTTTTCGTACTTCTGAATATCGATGGAAGTTCTTACACACGGACTTTGTGACGGTCGAACTTTTCGAATTGAACTTAAAACAAATACTGTCGCCTTACAGCTTTGGAAAATGTTGAATGATTAGGCGATATCCAAGGCTTTGCAATCGAACAATCAGAACTTCCGGTGCTTTTAAGAGGTTTTTGCATTTATATTGTTTGTTTAAAAGTGGATCTAACTAACATGATTGAAAATCTTAAAGGTATGTTTTTCGCGAGTATGCGGTCTAGATTCTAATTTTGTTTGTATTTGCTCCTCTATCTACGCCTATACTCGTATATTGTATTGAAAAATAAAATCCTAACATTTTGCTACCAGGATGTTTTACAACTAAGTCTTCTTATCGATCTAAAAGAAACCCAGTTCAAATTAATCTTTTTCATAATTCAAAGATAGCGACTGTCTAATCTGTCCAACTCTATGCACGAATAAGCTCCGTGCGAGCAAACGTGTGCTAACGTAAAATTAGCAGACACCGTGACGCACACCCATCAGACCCATAAGTGAGTATATTAAGAGACATTCAACAACCCTTCATGTTTAACAATGATGTCTTTTTAATTACCTGTATTTAAACCGCCGACATTGAGGTTATTGGGTTCACATTGAAGTGTCAATGGGAATTTCTAAACGGTTATTTAGAATTAACTTTTAATATTATGTGCGTAGCAGTATATACCTCTAAATACGAAGGTTATTTTTCTGTAATTACTCAATCAATTTGGAGCTATTTAAAAATGCATGAAAAGGTCATTAATCCATTTTTTTCATTCATTTCATTCCTAAGACTTATTGTACCGGAAAACTCAAAGGCAAAACCCAGTGTCAACAACTTCCCAGAAAAATCAGTAACACCGAAAAAACTGCATTGCACACGAAAAATGCGATTGAATAATTCATGTGCGAAGTTTCGCCGAATGAATAAAGCAACCGTAAAACTACTCTATAATTACGTAACATCGTCCACCGATAGGATCGGAACCAATATCGGCCGTCGATCGATACATCGGCAACGATCCGAGATCCGATTCGAGTGAGCGCGACCGATTTTATTCACGAAACATTTAACTCGAGATAAAATCTCACGGTTCGCTCCATTATGGCCTTAGCTGATTTTAAAACAATAAATGCAAAGTCGTTCAAACGAGTGCAATTGTTAGTGTGAATCAGATAAGTGGAATAGATATTGAATACCATGGGATATTGTTTGGGTAGTACACTGTTTATATTAAAATTATACAGTAGGAAAATGTTTATATAGTGAGATACGGTTTTGAGAGGCGTTAACTCTATATTTATTTTATGGCAATGTACATTTTATTGCAATAAATAAATATTTTAAAAATCATAGGACATATACAACGAAATTGAAATACGTGAACAAAAATTTGCTGATAGGATTATGATCAAACTAACGTAACTTTATCCGAAGAAATCATAAAATTAAACTTTTCTGCGATCACCACCGCACACCATAAGATAACGACCTTCTCGGAAGGACGAAGATTTATCTAAGAAAATTTTAAGAAAAAAAGAGCCTTAATCGCCCCGTCAAAAATCTGAGGAGAGTTCCAATTATTAAAAATCGACTGCGATAAAAATCGAGTTAATGAAGAACGGTACTCGAGATCACGATCGACGGCGCGTACTAAGTCTGAAAATTGATTTCATTCCATCGCGAGTCGATCGAATGCAGTGATATCATTTGCGGAAGTATTTCGCTTTTCAAACGAGATATCGTTTAATGGGTGTATCACCGATTATGTTTTAACTGTGTGTATTAAAAATATAACAGAACATATGTGATTTCTGGTAAAGTTCAGAGCAGGAATAATTTAAACGCTGAAATTTAAATCGGCTTTCATTTTTTTGTGTGACGCTAGTGGCGTTTTATTTGGTATTTGGTTGTGCAGAAATCAATAGCTGTGCGATTACTAAAAACGTTAAATATGCAGCATTTAACACGAACAATGTATCCCTAATTCCTATAGACCTGGCATACATTAGAGTTACTTAAACATGCGGCACGCTATGATGGCCCTTTTGACGTTTAACAATGACAAAGTAAAATAACCTTTATTCTTTGAGACATAAGGTACATCTGTTGATCCCACAGCTAATTGTATGATGATGGAAATCAACCTTATTCCAAAGCAATACAGTTTATTTTCCTATGACAATCTGAAACGGCAAAACGGCCATCATAGCTACCGTTCCGCGGTTTCACCCGGGTTCCCGAAGAATCCAATGTATCCTGGAATTATCATATAGCATATGACCAAGCAAATAGTTTAGCTTTCTAAAAGATTTTTTAAAAGAGTATATCGGCGATTATATCTTATGTACACATACGCAATTTATTTAATAGGTCTATACAAATCTGTCCTGAATTAAAATTAACAGCCAGTCTGGCCTTAGAGGCTTAATGGTTTTAGTTAAATGAAAAACAATAAATGAAATCACTCATTTTGAAGATGGATGTATTATGTAAGTAAATAAAACCAATTTGATATTCCCAGTAACCGACAAAACGGCGTTGATTTTTTAATTCATATAATATAGATATAAATATCTTTTTTATGTCATGACCGGCAAACAATTAGATATTGGGTAGTCACCGCCGCCTATGTATATTTGCAACATCAGGGGCTTCGCCAATGCGTTATCGACCCTTATACGTAATTTTTTTGAGTCTGATGTGCCTGTAATTGCACCAGCTTAAAAGTAAGGAGGTTTCTAACCAACATTTAATAAAACATGTGCACTACTGCTTCACGATGGAAATGGGTAAGATAGTACCTTCTTCCCCGGACGAACTCTGCGCAATGAGCTTTACTTCTGAAAGTAGTATATCTCTCATGTACCAGTTTTGTCCACAATGCTTGACTTCGTCTGTCAAGAAGACGAATATGCTCTGCAGATACTTTTTACCAACATTATGATAGCACACCATGGAATGTTACACAACGACAAAGCATTATCGTTCATATTGATTTTCCAATCACACATTCAATTTGGCCACCTCCCCCGACATTTGGTGTGTCAATAATAATTCGGGGGTAACTGTATACTGTTGAATAAAATGATTAACCTACGTACGGGGAACTGTTGACCGGTGTTTTGTTACCAATGGATTTGGTTATACAGGCCGTGTATCTGTGTAATTTGTTTGAACAAATGCTTTTATGAAATAAAATTTTAAGAATGATGCCGTTTATTAATACCGTCTTGCGGTTTTATCTGTTGTACCTAAGGATCAAAAATTCAAAACCATTTATTCAGTTTAGGCCCTCGGAAGGCACTTATGAAGGTCAAATTTAAAGCTACTGAAGCTACAATGTATTTCGATATCATAGCATAGTCTATTTCTCTTAGGAATACGTAGTATAGCTACAAATAGGTGCAGTTGAGTTCCAGAGATTACCCTCCAAATACACAAAAAGCTACAAATTACCTCTCTATTTTTATTAGTTAATAGTTAGTGAGTAGTAGGTTATTCGTTTTTGATCAATTGAGCTTATCATATTTTGTTCAGGTATTTCACAAAAGTACTTAAATTCACAGACGTCAAATATTATAAAGCCAAAATTTAATATGCCTCATCAATTTAAAAGTGACATAAAAAGAAGGCGTTACAATATACGAAAATCACAAGAAATCTCCACTCAACCTAATGATTCGCTGACATTATCCAAGGAAACAATAAACAAATTAACAATTCACTAACCTTTCAAAGACATTTGATTTAGAAGCAAAATATCATGGAAACAATGAACACGCTGTATTGTTTGATATAAATGTCAACATTGAACTTGAATGTATCGTGGCAGCATTTCGAGAATATGACATAAATTTAATGCCAACCCTTGTTGGGTGAATAGAATGAAATAAAGGACATATGTATACCAGCTCAAGTTACAGAGGCCGACTGTACTAATTCTCTAACCTTAGGTGTGGTGCAAACCATACGCGACATCGTGTGGTATCACAATTTTGAGTATAGGTACTAAAATATAAAGCAAATATTACTCAACTTACATCTTGCTGAGAAGGAAATCTAGAGACTACAATTTCTGTAAGCTTTTGACAACTATAAATCTGGTAGACTCTAAAGAGGCGCTTAAATGTGTATAGCCATTAGACGCTAACTGTAATAAAACATAATATGTCACTAACGGTAGATCATAACAAATTAATCGCTTTCGCTAATCCCTTAAGGCAAAAGATAGCTCTGTCAGATATTAGAACCGTTACCCCAGCAATTGTCATTGGTTGAATCAGTATGACAGTTCATTGTGGCAATAATTATAGCACATTGTTCATTTATGTTGCTCGCATATTGCTCACTTTGCGGTTCGAAATAATAGAAATTCACTTGTTTTATTCAAACCTGCGTTTCATTTATTACATGGCAACTATATCAAATTTCATAAACAAGCGAAGATTTTAGATGTAGTGGGTGTTTTTGTTAAAAGTTACAAAATAGGTGTGACAGCTGTTTCTATATTATGCGCTTTGTTTATCTGAAGTATTAGTTTCATAATTGGTAACCTAAACTTTGAAATAAGCTTGCTCTCTGAAAATTTAAACATAAACACATTAATTTCAAACAGTACGAAAACAACAACAACATTGACAGCGTAAAACGGCCTCGAAAATGGCAACACAATTATATTAATCATCGTGCATTTGTCATTTAGAATCGAGTAATGTGGGTATCGTTGCAAATTGTACCACTGATCTCGCATTGACTGTATTAAAATGAAGCTTGTCCAATGATCAGGCATTATTACGAATTATGATTACATGACGTTTGCAAAATTTGGAAGGCATTAAGCGTATAATGAGAAACCAAACAATAAGAAGAATAAAATCGCAGCACACCGCCAATCAGTGAATGTAACCGCGTCTTTCTTATAGTCAAATTATATTTAAGAAAAAACTTACAATGTAATAATAGATCTTTATATTTTATATATTATATCTTGGGTCACTATTGTAATTTGTGATACCCAAGTATTTTTCATCATATCCTATTATATATGTTATACATGATCTTTCTTAGAATATTTAACTAGTGTTGTCACATTTTTTATTATTATTATTTTATTATTGAACAAAGATAAATACATAAAGAAAATAAAACGTATAAAAGAGGAATGACTTATTCAACATTCAGTCCAAATTACTAATTTCTTTGAGGTAATCATAATCACATATCGTATTTGTTATATTATAATTATAATATACTTGGTGTGGGTAGTGTGAATAAAATTGGATAGATGTATGATGCGGAGATGACACTCACTCAATAAAATCAATATACATTTTGTATAGTGCTAAAGATTCGATACGGTGATGTTTTAATTTACTTTTTATATTAGAAGGAGTAATATTTTCCTAGTTTCGCTATCATATAATATCATATACATAATATCCTCCTGTAATACTTTTCAGGAATATTTGTAAAAATAACATAGATACAGCGATTTATTATTGTGACGTCATTGTTCACGTTAAACCGGAGGCGACGCCTCACACATGGCTATGGCAGCGTATACTCTGACGTTATGAATGGATAGCCATAAACAAAATGAATACACCTATATTTCATTGATGTATTGGCAGATTTGATGAATTCTTCCAAAATCATGGTTCATTAAACTATTTTGTCATAAGGATGAAGATCGTAGTAAATTAAACATTGAATCCGTCTGTGAGAACACCTTTCTCAATGCGGCAGCTTTATTCAGCTCAAATCAAAACAGGTAAATAGCTATAAAATACAATAAATGAAATCGAGTTAACTACAACGCTGTGCATAAATCGGCGTGGGATTGACGTCAGTTGCATTGGCTCGATGTGTCCGGAACCATTCAACAAAGTGTATTCAGGTTTTAATTTGCAAAATAAATAGGGATTGTTCATAATCTTTATATTAAACGAAGCCACAAAGGCAGAAGATGAGATATTTATAAAGATTGTTATGCCAAAGAGTCCATAGAATAGTAGTTATCTAATTTCGGTGCAATTGCAAAAAATACTACAGAACACATTTTTCTTGTTTATAGTCCAAGACTTCTAATCCAAATTCTCTGCAAGAAGTTCCACTGTCAAAACTAAAAAGGGGTCTTTTATGAACTTTCTAATGATCCTTCAATAAGAAATCATCAATTCCAACATAGACCTGATACCTATACACGTTAACCGAACTGTTAGAGCAACCCATTAGTCAATTACCTATCATAGATTAGCACATCAACGAAGACGGAGAGATTAATGACCTCGCTGCAGGATGGGATTTGCGATCCATTAAACAATCTGGAATTAATATTATGTGTAAGCTAGCTGCATAAGTGTTTTCTTAGCTTGGATTCTAGCTCACAATTATCACCATCCTGTACGTGTCCTTCATCGACGGGCTTTGAGTATTCTCGATTAATGTATACTCGATATTGTAGATATTATAATTATGTATTCTCAATTTAGCAATACCTGGCCATTGTTTACCACATCGTTCTTATTTTACAATATACTAGTGGTTGCCTAGCGATTGAAATTCGACCGTAATTCTGTGCATATTTTTAAATTGAACTTTATTGATTATCCTTAAATGCGAAAGTAACTCTGTCTGTCTGTCCGTCTGTCTCGCTTTCACGCCAAAACTATTGAACCGATTTAAATGAAATTTGGTATACAGATAGTCTAGAGCCTGAGGAAGGACATAGGCTACTTTTCAATGCGAAAAAAAGGTTCAAAGGGGGATGAAAAGTTGTATGGAACTATCGTCATTTTTTGAGCTAGAAGCTTTAAACTTATTTTTTAAGCTGTTGATTCGATATAAATAAATATGACATTCGTAGTTTCTAAAAGTTTCACTCGCAAGGGTGTAAAACAATAATAGTAACTATATTATATAATAATACTTTTTTTTCATTGCTTTATGCACTTCTTCTCCATATAAACTTTAACTGTGTCAAATTTTCCGTTCATCCCTTTTCCTAATTTTCTTAAAAAGGTCATAAGTTTTCGCTTCACCTATTAATCCCTACTAGTATTATAAATGTGATGTAAGTTTGTTTGTCACGCTTTCACGCAAAAACTACTAAATCGATCATCATGAAACTTTGTACACCTATTACTGGAGGTATTAGAAGTAATATAGGTTACTTTTTGTGCCGGAAAAATTTTACATCCCTCGGGTACGCGGGTGAAACCGCGGGGGACGGCTAGATTTTTATGTATCTATTTGAAAAATTAAAGCCTATTGCAAATGGAAATCTGCTCAAGTGAAATTATTCAAAGTATCTTAATGCAGTAATACATTATTCAAAATTGTATCAGTATCCCTATAAAAAACAACCGTTTTGTTTACTATTAAAAGTACATTCAAGAAGTCACCTATTATTTCAGCCAAGCAAAATTGTTCCGTAGAATACCCAAGCATGTTTGCATTTCATTACCCCACCTCACTTAGTTGCCTTGTTTATAGTGTTACAGATATGCAGTTACGTTCCACTTACAGGCTACATAATTTATTTTAGACGCTCTGGACTTACGTCAAAGAAACTGCTTTAAGTTTTCTTCGAATTGTGTTTGAATAGAGAATCCTTTGGGTATTGCAGTTATGCAATGATATATGCAAACAGCTTTGTTTTGTTCACGGCATTGATATATTAAAAATCCATAGACCTTAGAGAGTGGCATTTGTAATCTTCTTTCTCATCATCTAAATGTAAACTTTATACCCGTTTTAAACCATAAAGCGGAGGAGTGTGTGAGTTGGCGTAGTTAAATTTTATATGGAGACAGAGTGCAAAAAACTAATTTTGTTATTTATAAATTGCATATCTGTGCCACAAATAAAAAAAATCACGTTTATTCTGCCAATGTCAAACACATAATGACGTATCTGTACACGCTCGTAGCTGACGTAAAAGAACAAAATTTGAATATACATACTATATTGTATACTCGTATACTAGCTGACTCGGCAAACGTTGCTCTGCTCAGTGGGTGGCGCTATGCCTAAAAATAACTAAACTAAAACGCCAACTTCCAGCTTCGGTTGTGAATCAAATAAAAAAAAAACAAAATCAGTCTAGCCGTTTAGGAGGAGTTCAGTCACATACACAAGTAGAGAAGAAAATGTATATATCACAATATGCAAAGATTAAATATGAATATACTCATAGATAAGAAGAACCTCACACTTCAAAGTTTTATGAACTGTCAAACTTCGAGCACTAGGCGATCACAAGTATAATAATCACTGACCTTCTGCTAAATTTACGACAAGATGCTAGTTTACTTTGAAAGCGATCTTCAGTCCGCATCATGAATTGAGAATTTCTCCCATACAAATTGTACGTATTTCTTAAATGGAATGTTAACATGTTTGAGGCCATCCAATAATCCGTACTCCGCAATACCACACCCCTTACCAACCTAAAAACGTCCTTATATATTAGCGTAAGAGCATTCCAATCGGAATGATCTCTCCTGAGAAAGAATTTTCTAGACTCGACTTATAAAGGCGATATTGGATTTAGATACGAATTTATCGAAAACGCTTCAGCGGTGTCAAAAGAGCCCCTCAAGCGATATCAAAAAATTATATCAGAACTTTATCGACAATGTAAAGCTGAGTGCGCGTTTTCATGTACTCCCTTGAGGATTCTATTCATATAAAGATATTTATAGCTATAAAATAATTATTGATACACTAAGTATACTAACTAATGTGTATAGACTTCAAAAAAATATGTGAAGATATAATCCCACTAGTATTATAATTTTTAGAGTGGTCTTAGCTCTTAGTGCACAGTTCATCCGGGGAAGTACTACCACCTTATCAATTTCCGCGGTGAAGTAGTAGTGCACTTGTACTTCTCTGCCTCGGTTAGAAAGGTAGACGGCCAGGGAAATGACTTGCACATGAGACTTAATACCTTGACGTCTCCGGGTCGACAACGCATTGCGCCAGCTCTAGTGTTGCAAATATCCTTAGGCGGCTGACCACTTATCATTAGGAGGACCGTCTGCCCATGTTGTACATCAAAAAATAGATATTGTTAAAAAAAATATGTATTTGAATGAAAAAAGCATGATTTTATTTTATGATAGCTTTAGGATTAATAAATCTACACCTTCTCATAAGTATATTTTTTGATCCTATAAAACACCTTCCGCTCACGTACCGTAAGGGCTAATGGAAACTCGTTCTCAACTCCGAGGGGCGGCTGCAGAATCCGCGGCATAGCACGGGCTAACGTTATTTCACGGCTTGTATGTCACGCATGCATATTTCATTGTTGACTACAACAGAGGGATTTCGTCGTGGGAAATCAACCGGGTTGTATGGGGATGGACCTACGAGTAGAATGTTTGATGTAATTACGTACTACGTGTTGTTTATTGCGGAAGGTCGTGTGTAAAGTTCGGCAGTTTCGTACTTTGGGCCGCTCGAAGAAACACGTGGGTAGTCAGGTTATATTAACTAGGTACGAGAGCATTTTATATAAGGATCATACTCTCATTTTGACTGGTCAGTTGGCTTGGTCGTAAGAGACATCGACTGCCACGTCGCATCTCCTGGGTTCGTTCCAACCCAGGACCAATATTTGGGTGCATGAACTTGTATGTTTGTTCTGTTTCTGGGTAAAAAAAAATTCAGAAGAAATATTAGTATAACTATGTTCCATATCCGTTAACTGGTCTCCATTGAACGACATCTGCTTATTTTGAGATCAGATCGTCGTGTGTAAAGAATGTCCCTGGATATTTATTTATTTACAAGGGGTTGTGTTTTGTGTAGGAAAATTTCATGGAGGCAATTTTTGACTTTTCACGCTAAATGATGCTTTCCAACACATTTCATGGTCAGAAATATTTTATTCATCTATTATTGAGTTTTATTAGATTGTTAGGAGCACTACAATCTCTACTACGTTCAATCAAGCCAGTTAACCATAAGATTTCAATCTTACTCCAGTTCAAGACCCCATTATCACCTCGCTCGGAAACGCATTATAACTACTACGTAACATTTTCTCACTATTAACGAAAATATAGTTTACTTCAACTTACAGTTACTTCCCTGAACCAAACGACGCCAGCCTATGGCGTTTGTGTGGTCTGCTTCTAACATTATTTAACTAGAAGACAGATACTTTTCTGTCTGCATAAATTACCTTTCATTATGTAAGAGAATGTTTTATGGTGCAGGATGTCGTGATGAAGGTACGACTCTTTAAATATGCGGGGTTATTTTTTACAATGGTATAGTTCTAATGTTGTAGTACGCGCGAATATGTCGTTTGCCGTTTGTGTTTGCCTAATTGCATTAATTATTTATACTGATGGCTTTATTTATTATAATAATGATGTGGATTGTGAAAGAATTCTTGAAATGTATATTTAGGGAGTTTGAAGGGAATAAAGCTGTGTTTTGAAATTGTCACGTTGAGTAGTGTTTTATTTTAAAATTTATTTGTTAATATCGAGAATCAATATTGTATCCATTGTTTTCAAAATTTATCTTCTAGAAAACTACGGAATATGCATAAAAATGCTTTTTTTTTTTCAATCTTAATTTCATATTCCGTCGTTCATGATAAATTATTTCTAGGTATACTTGTAAATGATTATAATCTGGTTTATTATGCGTTACCTTTTTGGGTACCTATTATTGGAAAAAAATAATAACATAATTGTTTAAAACACTATCAGATTACGGAATAAATCTAAATAAAATAAAAACATACAATCTGGAAGCTTTTTTATTATATCTCAGTCTAGATTTCAACCAAGCCACACTGATTGTAATCTAACACTTCATAATTTACAAGAAATTCAAGAAGACAAGACAGCTATAGAAACTCGAAGTGTAGATTGTTAACTGTACTAAGAAATACCCCGGTATGGTTTAAGCTCGTTATTTTACAGGCTAGGAGTCGTTTTGAACACGAGGCGAGCCGCGAGCGCATTTAAGCGTCAAACATGCTGCGCCCGCGTCTACTGCCACTTTACGCGGGCATTTGTTTTTACTGCGCCATTTTGTGCGGTGTGACTTTTGTAACTGTTTATCTCATTTTCACAAGGATTCGATTACTTCCATGTTTGAATTTTCTAATAGACAACATAAAATTGTCTGGTTAAAATGTTAGGGAAGTAAGTTTAATTAAATAAATCTAGTTCCATTAGAACTTGTTACAGACAGGAAACATTTGTAGAGAATTGATATTAACTTTGTTCAGCTCTACAAAGATTAAAACTTGCAGAAGTTTTAACTTGATAATGGTTAAAAAAGGTACAGAATATTTTCATGAATAAAAATAACAGATTTTTATTTTTTTTATATCACATTGGCCGGCGAACAAGCAGACTAATTTTCTTGTTTTAGTTGTAAGTAATTATTGTCACTGTCTATTTTGTAGTCTTGTTATTTCTTTTTTGTTTTGTTTTGAATATAAAGGTAAATAAAGGTATTATTAAGTATTTTGTAATTGTTAGATATAAAAATATGTAAAATTGATATTATAAAATAGCCAAAAAGTCAGAATAGATAAAAATTATTTAATAAAAATAAAAATAAAAAATAATGTTGCCTTGCTGAGTTTCTTGCCGGTTCTTCTCAGTTGAAGGCTGACTTCCGAACCGGTAGTAGCTTCAGTAACTTTAAATTTGACCCTCATAAGTGCCTTCCGAGGGCCTAAACTGAATAAATGGTTTTGAATTTTGACGGTAAGTGGTCACCGGCGCCTATGGACCACCGCCCACTAAGAGCTCTACTACTCAAAATATCAGATATTTATTAATTGTGAAAATAAATGTCTATGTTTAAGTAATAGGTACCTATGGGTATTTAAAAGATATTTTGGAATCATGATTAAATTGGAACCTTTTCAAACCTTATAATTAACAGCAACTGAAAAAGAAACAACACGAACCATACATTTCCATCTAGTCTTGGTCTGTTTTTGCTTCGTCGACAGCAATGAGGCGATAGTATCATCCATGTTCCAACTTGTTACATTGTTCGTGAAGTAGGTACTGACTTACTGACGCGTCGCACTGATCTGTAAAGATAACGTAAAATATTTTGACGTGTGAAGTTATAAAAAATATGGAGTAGGTGAGATTGACTCCGATAACATCGGTAGACTGTAATGAACGAAGTAATGAGAAGGAAAACACGTGGATGGTTAATGGCATACATAAGTAAAGGTGTTTTAGATAGCTAATTTACTTTTCCTATTATATAGTATAAATATAATTATAGAGGCTTTGTACGTTGGAATAACCAAACAAGACTTAAATTAATTACGGTACAAATCTGGCCGAAATCGATGATAATAATACAAATATGATTAATATAAAAAAAGCATTGCCACATTTGAAATTACTCCAATGCATTCATATCAATCATTATAATCAATTTAGCTCTGTTACTGCATTCAGTAACAGAGCTAAATTGATTATAATGATTTTAATAAAAAATTAAACTAGAAAAATAAGAGACTAAACTAGAGTAATAATAAATATTACAAATGTAGGTCTTAAGAAAAAAGCAAAAAACAAAATAAGCAAAACTGAAGCTTGAGATAGGTAAATATTATGAAGAAAAAGACAAGGAGTCTAAGAAACTGCTGGCCAAAGTTTGCAATCTCAAAAGTTTTTACCTTTGAGACCCACAAAGGTATTAATAACAAAGAAGTTTAAATAGGTATTGTAGTGAAGTAGAATTTTCTTCCGAGTAGTTTTCTGTTCTTACTTTCTAGATACTACACGAATGGAAACCTGAAGTCGCCTCGGTAGTCAACGGTGTATGTTATAATAATATATATTCTCTTCCACCAAAGTTTTAAACTAGGTAGGCACTTGTTATTGTACATACAGTTTGCTGTAATTTGTTTCACTCTTGTAATAGACTCGCACTATGAAGCCCTGTATTACAGGTTACGAGGACCTTGGATAGATTACATTTTTGCTGAATAAATCTGGTGTGACAAAGGCCTCGATTCATTCATTTTATTTTCGACACTCAACTTGATTTCTCAAGACTCGCGACTATTCGTCTCATGAGTCGTAAGCCCGTTGAGTTCCACTAAAATATCTTTGACTCAAGTCTTTTTCTGAGAAGGGTGAGTTTCGTATAACTCATCATAAAGCTCAGTTAGGCATCGGGGGTCCTCAGGTTGTATCGCAGGCTGGGCATTGTGTGTTTTTTTATGATTTTATTTGTATCATGGGATTAGTAGATGTGATGGAGAGGGACAATATCACTAGCCTTTTCTAGAACGAAAAGTTAAAAAATCAACAAAAACTAAAACGATTAACTTAATTGTAAAAAAATAGTAAATATTATATGTGCACTAAAATATTGATTCTTAAAACCCTGTAAACTGGTAATTTTACACAAATAAATAAATATCCTGGGACATTCTTTACTCACGGTCATCTGGTCCCAAACAAGCAGAGCTTATACTATGGGAACCAGATAACTGATATACTACATATACGACGTTTTTTTTCTAAATACATACTTATATAGATATTTACAGCCAGACACAGAACAAACAGACATGTTCATGCACACAAATGTTTGTTCTGGGTGGAAATCGAACCCGCGACCTTAAGTTTGGTAGTCAGAGTCGCTAACCACCAAGCCAACTGGCCTGTCTACAACTATTTAATAACAGAAAACAACAAATTATAAAGAAAAGTCTATTAACTTCGCTATACCCAGGCATATATCACACACGACTCCCTAAAGTCTCAAGGTGTCATATATAAACAGTATGTGATCGTTAGTGCTCGCAATATTAATTTGCAACTTGTTGATGATCAGACGCGCCACGTTTATCGTCCGCGTCACGGCATACCCCCACCTCATTAATCACGTGACCTCATCTCTCCCTTATTGTGAAGATTATATAGAAACAGAGTGGACATATGATTCAGTGGCTATGTTACTTTACAATTCAGCCTACAGTTTTTTATAAGCCAGTGAGTATTGTATAGTATTTTCAGGATCCTCCCATAATAACTAACGTATACTAAATTTCAACTCCAAATTTAAAAGAGTTGTTTAAAACATCACTCGATGACGAGCCAGCGCAATATGGCTGGAGGCACCAGATTTCTCATCAGGGGTTAAATTTTATAAGGTAAATGTCGCTAGCTCGACGATATTCTGTTGCAGCATTAATGAGTTGTCTCTTGCTAATTACATAATCACGTGAGAGGTCCGCTCTCTATAGCCTCATTGCGCCGCGGCGCCGCGCCGGCTCGCCGACGAAGTTTGTATTAGCTGAATAAGAGGGCGGATTGCGTAGTTAACGAGAAAGGTCGCGCTTATTGAATGACCTTTTATATTTGCTTTACGGAATCACCCTGCAGATAATTATTTAAGTTTAAATTTTTTACTTTACAAAACTGTTGTCGAAAATTTTAAATATACATATATATCTATGAAAAAAGCGTTCACGATAGTTTCCGAAATTCGAATAGCAGAAATATTGAGCAATATCGAATTAAGTTAAGAATGTTTTATCAACCTTAAATAAGCATGATTTCAGAATAGTTAAACTGATTAAAACCACCCCTCTGCAAAACTATTACTAATCTTTGACCATGGCGGGTGACGGCAGTACCCTAAGGTGAGACGAGAAGGCTTATTAGGGGAACCTAGAACTTTGGGGTCGGGTTTACCTCATGGGGAGACACGGGAATATGTTTACTTTGTCCAGCTCGTTCGTACCTTGATATATTAGAGCGTATAGCATTAGTTCTACATTTGTCCCTCTCACAACTCGTAAGCCAGAACAGCAAAGCAATAGTGAACTTTGGACATATGTTGTACTATTTAAAGGGGGTTGTGAATCGGCATTGGGCTCGAGGGAAATATAACTTGGCTCAAGTATAAGGGTGAGTCATCATTTTTTTTTAAATTCAAAAGGTATATCTTTTGAATTAGATATTTCAATTTGTTTAATCTCAGCTTGGTACTTTATTTGGTTCTTGATATTCTTTAGCTGACTTTAAAAAAAGAGGTAGTATCTCAATGCTTCAGCACAGTCCATTGTGTCTGCTCTATAAAACTATAAAACCCTTTGTCCTTGAATACTAACATCCATGCCCTTCCATGAATTTAATTGAATACAAGATTATCTTATGCAATGTAGATTTCCATGAAATGTGTGAAGATTGTAGCATCAGAACGGAAGGTTGCTATGCAACAACCATGTCAAAAGCCTAATTAATTTCCAATGAAAGCTTTTTCTTTGAATTCTAACTGTGCTTTGTATATTGCCGGAAATTTTATGTTGTTACTACTGACATTTTTAGAATATTACCGTTTATACTGATATTTATACTGAAATAGGGCCAGAGCAATCTTAGATCACGTTCCGGAAAGCACTAAACTGTTTAACAGTTTATTCATAAGTGAGACTTCATATTTTATTTCTGTGAGTTATGAATGTAGCTACCATACTTACAAATGATACCTTTAACGATTTTTGTAATATAAAGCAGAGATTAAAAAATGGCCTACTATTGTAAACTAGTAGTCAATTCTATAGGAATTGCAATACGCGTGTTAGAAGACACAAAATCTAATGTAATCATTCAGTATTGATTAATTTTATCTATACTAATATTATAAAGAGGAAAGTATCTTTGTTACGTTTTCACGCAATAACTACTAAACGGATATGGATGAAAGTTGGCACATAGATAAAGCATATCCTAGAATAACATTTAGGATTTTATCCCGGGAAAATGTGATATCCCTCGGGAACGCGGGTAAAACCGCGGGGGACAGCTATTACTAATAAGCGATGAGAAATTATTTTACAAAAGTCAGATAAAAGGTAGATAGTCTGGAATAGCACACAGGCTTTTTTATCCCGGGAAAATGTTACATCCCTCGGGAACGTGGGTAAAACCGCAGAGGACAGCTAGTAGAATAATATGTCAGGTCAGTTATTGAAACTATATATTACATCACATTAGGCCACATGGTGAGTATATGGGCGGCGGTAATCGCTTACCATCAGGCGATACGACTGCTCGTTTGCCTACCAAATCATAAAAAAAAATTCTTTGTCAGGAGAATACAGTGAATATATAGAATGTCGTCCTTTCTTGGAGTTCTTATTATTATAAAAGTATTTTATCGTATGTACAGAAAAGAGATAAACATAGCAGGACGAAAAGACACCTACACTCACGTCAAATCTGGCTGTTTAAATCTCGAAGTGGTATCTTCAGTAAGTTAATAATAAAACGATTCAGTCTTATTATATATCGCACCCTCGGTACGATAAGGGCTTAACTCAAAATTTTGCGAAATGGAGTTACGATCATAGAGAGACTAAACAAAGTACGCTCTATCCGATGAATAGTAAAACATAGTCAATTTAATGATAGAATAAGCATACCGATACTTCAGCCTCTTTAACACCGGGACCCACCCTCCCCGCTCAGTGCGTAAGTGACCCAATCAGAGATGTGCCAAAAGTGATTTTTTGAGTTAAGCCCCTATCGTTCTGAGGGTGCGATATATCTCTGAAAGAATACAACTTCATGAGGAAGTAGAAACAAATAAGAGGCCGTCTAATTAACACACGAATGCAAATATTTGCATTCAAATTAGTGTCGAAACGAAGTAAACTCAAAGAAAATCACCTAAGCGTCCAATTACAAATAATTGTATAAATCATTAGGGGGTGGTTGCTTTATATTTCGTAACTCGTTTATGGAAAAAACTGTATGAATGGCTTGTTAGCGTTTTCCAGTTGGTCTCAAGAGTACCGGGCGCGGGCGTGAGGCGAAATCGTTAAAGGTTGGGTGACATTGGTTGAGCATAGCGGAAAGCGATTAAAGTAATTGCTTTACAGGCAAAAAATGCTACATAGTAGTTCAAATCCCATTTAAAATAAAGTGACAGCTTAGGGGTTTTGACGGATTTAATAAATTGGCACACAGATAGAATATTTTCTGCTTTGATATAAATAATTGATACCTTTAAATCTCGGGAAAACATTCGATCTCTTGAGATAATTGGTAAATCCGAGGGACAGAGGCTAATAAAGCAATATTTATCAAATATAGATTATGACATTGCATGCCTCTTTAATAAAACTAAGATATAATTCTCCAGTTATAAAATTGAATGGAAAATATCATTGGATATTCATTAGCACGTTACAATAGCTCAATATGATGACATTCTGAGAAAAATATATCACATATTTTATTCAAAAAAAATTGGTTAGTTTTAAATTTTGATATATCTTTAAAAAAAATCTGAATGTTATAACCTCTGTTTATCTGTCCATGTCTCTACCCTTAAAGAAGGTCATAATTTTCGATCGTTGATGTTATAGGGGAGCGAACACAGTAGTAGGGAGTGTTGCCACTGGTCCCAACTCCTGTGCAAAACGACATATTTTTCGTAATGTCAAATAGGTGCGGGGATTTTAATGGCGTACCAATTCTTTTTATTTATTTGTACAGCTAGTTATGGTACTTGTTATTTAAATTTTGATCACTATTACAAACACTTGTCAAAATATTATGCTTATCGAATTAGATATTCATATTCCGCTTTTGGGTTCGAGTTTTAAACAATTGAGGGGAAATTCATGTTTTGTAGATATCAGTCGTAAAAATTATAACGTTCCATCACATTTAATTTTAAGCCTTAAACCCATGGCAATAAAGTAACGTATGCGTTGTTCTAAATTTAAATCTTAATTAAGTCTTCCAACATCACTCGTTAAAATGCCTCATTAATTAGAAGCGTAAAAATTATAAAAATATGAAAACTGGCACATAATATTTGATGTGCATTATAAATTCCATTTAAACAAGCAACTGTGACTGGCTTCATATTAATACAGCTCGTTTGTTTATAATGATCTTGAGTGATTGAATGTTATGGGTGTCATACGACCCCATTATAAAATGAGCCGCCATGCGACGTGGCACCGTCATTTTATCATAGGAAAAATAGAAAATGGTTAAGTTAATGCAGCTCTCTGTTTTTTGGTTACCCTATGTTTTTGATTATCAGCTTTCGATATTTTTGTATGAAGTAATCATAACGGAAGTCTGTCAACTGTTAAAAGTAACATGCAGCTATTTTTATGACGTTTGATATCGAAGTATAATAAAATGCCTTTAATAAATAAACAGCTGCGATTTATTATATAGTAAGTATGTTGTTTATATGTATGTATTTATGGTTTTTATTTTAATTTATCTTCATCTAAAATAGCATTCTAAATACATAAATGTTGATAGATTTAAACGATTCTATTATTATAACTAGCAGTGCCTAGCGGTTTTACCAGCGTAGTTCCCGTTCTCGTGACAATAGGGGGATACAATATAGCGTATGATACTTGAAAAAAATTTTGCTTCCAAATGGTGAAATAATTTTCTTAATCGATCGAGTAGTTTTGATTTAAAAAGTAATAAACAAACAAAAAACTAAATCTTTCCTCTTTAAGATTTAGTTTTGATAAATTTAATATTTTAAAAGGTATTTGATATTTATAATGTTGTGGAAATCAATTCCAAGAACTCATTAAAAATTCACTTGCTCGTCCATAAACGAAATAAATTAAGATATACTTGTACATCAAACACATATAATGACACAATAGTCTTTTCGTGGAAGTACCACCATATCATAGTGCATTTGTATATCTGTGTGTCGATTAGAAACGTGCAATTCCAGATACATGAGACATAACAACTTTACGTCTCAGGGTCGCTATGGCTATGTCCACAGGTGGCGTTGACCACTTACCATCAGGTAGAACTTCTAGATATTTGTCAGGCTACTTGGCATAAAATAAAAACATCAACGTTGAACGTTACTTTACTAATATTATAAAGAGGAAAGATTTGTATGTACGTATGATGGTTACTATTTCACGCAAAAACGACTAAAGGAATACTGATGAAACTTAGTACATAGACAGAGCATATCCTGGAATAACACATAGGCTACTTTTTATCCCCGGAAAATGTGATATACCTCGGGAACGCGGGTAAAATCGCGGGTGACAGCTATTCAAAATAAAATTACATCCTTATTATTATTTAAAACTTTTAAACGTTTTCATGATTATAATAAGTAGGCATGTGTACACACAGATTTATTATCCAACACCCAATAAGTAAGTACACTTTCTATAAACTCCACCTTGCTTCAATTATTTTTTTAAGTTTATGTTAAAAATGACATTAACAGTCGTTATCCACCAGAAAAAAATAATAAACATAAAATATTAAATTACAAAAATATAGTTTTAAAAACTTACCAAGAAACTGCAGCTTTAGCCCAGGGAATTCATTATTACTCTAAAACATGACTACTTTCATCAAAATTAGAGCCTAAATAATACCGACTAATAAACCAGAACATAATTCTAGTTTCCTACAACCAAAGTAGTTAAAACAAGAAAAATGGTCTTTATAGAAAGTTATAACTGTTTTTAAGAAACAGAAAAATCTTATACAGTTTTAATAAAATGATATATAACATTATGCAGAGCGTATAGTCTAAAACAAACCAACACCACAGGTGTCATTGACGACATGATGTCAAATCGGTCACACTCGGCGGCGACCGCGTGAATAGACTTCATTTTCGGGGTTCTGTATATATTTTTTATTACGCATTTTAATTACGTATACTAAAACCTGTTTAAGTCACTTGTTCCTACTGTTAATCTCCAGAACTGGACTAGCTTCTAGAGAAAACTAGTAAATTATAACCCGACAGAATTGGTGGTAAAATACCCTGACTATCGCGTGACGTGAGTTTCATTATTAATACATATACTTGTATAGATGTTTAAATCCAGACAGATGTAATATACATGTTTATGTACACATATAGATATGCATTAAAATTTGTATATCAGCTATTCTGCAATCAAACTCGACGATAAATTCACGCAGTGACTATTCCTTGTCTCTCTCGCGGGTCAGCAATTAGACGAAAGGTCCGCTGTCCGAGTGTTCACTCGGCGGGCTTTGGTTTGTGAATAGCACGGAAGGTCATCTGGTTGCCATAGTACAAGATCTGCTTATTTTGTGATCTGATACCCATGTATAAAGCATGTATATTCCGTAATGAGTTAAAATATCCCTTTTACCATTTATAAAGTAATGTTTCAAAGTGCTTTCGACTCGAATCCAAAAAGAATTTTGTCATGGCAATTTTCAATCGACAAATTAATAATTTCCTACAGAACCCTATATATAATTACGGCTAAAACACAATATTTTTTTCTACACTTGCACGCCACCTGCCGGGTCCATTACGACCGGAACCGAAACCACGACTATCACTTCAAATAAAAATATTTTTATTTTGATTACTCTTTCTAATGTTTACTTAACGGTTGCTTAGGAATTCATAGGCGTTTAGTTCTTGATAGTTTTGACGCTACAGGGGTGTCATTCTGTAAGGTAAAATTACACTAGCTCAAGGATATTTTATCGCGGCCTCAATGCTCTGTCTCTTTCACTAACTACCAATCACGTGAGAAGTTTTCGGAGGCCTCGTTGCTATGTAATAGCTGAATAATGGGGAAAATAGTTGTTAGTTTAGACTTTATTGAAGGTTTTGTTTGACTATTTAAATATGTAGAGTGATCGAGCCTGGTTTGTATTATACATACTCTATAAGCCGTATTATTTATAACCCTCATTCCGGTTATCCGGGGTCGCTATAGCTTGACTTCTTCTTTCAATGATTTTTGAATGCCGTCATTTTGGTCTTCACTGCTTTCATGTACTACACCTGTTCACCTTTCTTCACGTTTCAAACAATCCTTCTATACTTTCTATGGTTTAATTAGATAACGTTTCATTATTATTCGTAATTGTATTGGTATATATATAAATATATTTTCCTATTGCATTTCCATTTCATGCTATGCTACATCAACTTTAGCTCCCGATATTTCCATAACCCCAAAAAATATACTATAGTTACATATATGTAGGTACTAGCTGTCCCCCGCGGTTTCACCCGCGTTTATCGATATCATATATAGCCTCATCTACGAAAAATTCCGCGTCGAATGGTAGCAGTCCCATCCCAATTTCTTCAGTAGTTTTGAGGTGATGGTGCGTCATGGGAACCCCATTTTCCTTAGATTTCATTCAATAAAGACTTAAAGAAATATACTATTTGTAAATAAATTAAGTTTTTTTAACCAACTACCATTGTTCCTTTATTTGCCTATCTCAGCTGTTAATGTCGATACTTAGAGATTTTGAGTAAAAATATTTTTCTGCGAAGTTACTGACATGAAGCAGATTATTTCTCTTTACGACGACATTTTTTATTTACAGCTCATTTAATTTTTGTGGCAACGGATTTTTTGTTTAACTTTACTTAAGTATACCTAGTCCATTACTTATACATCAATCGTTTTTAATGCTATAATATTAAATATTACTCTTCTAAGTACTATTTTAGAAATAAAAGGATATTTTCTTTAAATCAAATATTTTTTTATATGTAGATATTAAAAGATTTCGCTTTTTCGTTTTTAACGCAAAGTAGCTCAAAATACGCTATGACGATAACTAGACTACTTTTGTTACGTAGCGTTTTATTCGCAAGCTTTCTATGGCACATCATCTAAACGTTTTACAAATGGTATAAGTGACCAATATGGATATATATAATATCCCCTTTGCCTTCGCCTTCATGAGACCATTTTCAAATATGCTAAAACGCGCCAAACGCGTTTTAAACCAGCGCTAATGCATTCACGTGCATATGTATTTTAGCGTTTTAGGTCAATTGCGGTATCGTATTTTCAGCAATGGCGAGTATCCCACTCGTCAAACTGACGTATGGCAACTAAAATAACTTACAAAGACTTATATCAATACCTCCTCCATCAATAGTCCCTTGCGGTTACACCCGCGTTTCCAAGATATGTTACATTTTCCCGAAATAAAAACTAACTAAATTACTCCTTAAAACATGACCTATCTGCCAGTGAAAGCCCAGTCAAAATCTGTCCGAGTTTTGGATATCATATTTCTATATTATTTTTATAAATAATTTTAAATATTAAAAAGCTGTCGTAATGATCTACGTATCATTAGAATTATTGATGAAATGATACTAAAGCTACTAGATACCTACATAAAAATACGATATAACCCATCAACGTATATCAGTAAAGACTACCACAGATATACAACTACAAATAATTGATGTTCTAAAATTGAACTGGCGTTGTATTTCCGACACTAGAAATGCCAAACCCTATAAATGATGTCCAGTTTAATCTCTGTACAGTGGATTCGCGCGGTCTTTTACACCTAGACGTGGCCGACCTATAATTACGCCAGGCTGTAGTTCTTTCACCGCCGCTTTATCTTGACAATTTATCTTGTATATCTTCGGTAGTGCTGTTTGTATGCTAATGGGTCTAGTACAGTCAACTGCGGTGTGTTCCTTTTTTAAATAATTGGAAAAATAAATGGACGGTAAATGATGTGATGGTGTGTAATTACGATGTTTTTTACATTGTAATAAAAGCTTTTGATTTTAAGTGTAATCTTCATGATCAATATGTATTTTTATTGTTTGAATGCTTATAAAGATCAGTAAAGATAGTAAATAGAGTTATTAGGTAGGTATTCTGGTAGATATACGTTGGTGGTAACACGAATCGGTAAGATACATTTTTAACAGTTGCTCGGTTGATTGTATGTATTTGCACCTTAAATAAAAAAGCAAGTTTTTAAATAATAATAATTTATTTTGTACCTTAGATTGGTACGTTCTTAAACAAGACAGTGTTTTTAAAAAGTTTTTTTTATATAGGTATATTTTTTCTTAACCGTAAAACAGTTCAAATTTTTCAAGTGAACGATAACTTTTTGTGTTATATGTATAGGTAGATATAGAGAGTTGAATACATTTAATGACTTGCAAGTACCTCATCATGAGCAATTCACACCATCGCCCTACAGTATAATCGTATTAAGTTCCATTGTAATCTTATACGAAGACTTTCACCTCAAATCACCTTTAACGTGCGAATGTCAGATGTCCACAATACTTAACGAGTTGAATGCAACTCACGATACACTCTCACTTGCCAGCATTATCTTATTTTGTGATATTACTACTAAAGAGCGGACTATAATTTGACAAATAGAGAATGAGATGCATTAGTGCGCATTTCCTACGTAATGGGGTACCACGGACCGCGGGTGTATAATTTTGCGGTATGCTCGCGAAGATGGGTTGGGTTACGGGACTTTAAGATTTATAAAAAAAAATATGATTCTTTATTTGAATGTATTAGTTACTCGCATGAGGTTTACTTTAATCACACATAGACTGGTGCTAAAAGGGCCAATATCAATTATCATTATTTTCAGTAATGAGCGTTATAACAATCAGCTTACATAGTTATTATTTATGTGTTATATTGTAGTATGGCAAAAATATTAGACTTTTTTTTGATTTATGTTTTTAAGTATAATATATATAATAAAGGTATCATACTTTTACAATAAACTGGCATTACAATCTCGTTTCATTAAAACGTACTTTGGCCCTTTTAGTACTAGGCCACAGAGTTGTACTTTATGGAAACATAATAACTTTGAAAGAATATAGAATTTCTTTGATAGCGAAATGGAAAGACGGAGCACATATGCAACAAAGAAAATGTGTAATTTTTCTTTAACACTACATTCGAGATCCATTTCCTTCAACATTGTATACTTATTCCGCTCATATATCACGCGTCGTAAAGTCCTCATGTCCTAATAAAACGCAATTTGTGAGTCGAGATACTGAAGTTGAAACTACAAGATCAGTTTATAGCGAGTCGTAAACATCACTAAGTCGATGGTTTATGATTAACTTTGATGTGACTTTATCTGTTTTCTTATTAGTTATAGATTATTGTAGTGCATCAACTGTTACATCCTAGTCGTAAAATATGAGCTGAAAATTAACGACGTCGTTTGGTGAGTTTTAGCTTTACATTTATTGTTTCCTTTAAAACATTAATATTCCAATTATTATAGGTACTTTAGATATCAATAAATTTTTTATCTCTTTAATTATCTTTCTTTCATTGTCTCTATTGCTAAACCACCTTATTTTGATTTTAAATTAAGAATTATAAAAGGTAGTACTCGTTTACGACCGTTCCAAATAACTCACAAATAAAAAGTCTGACGTTGTCAACTGAAAAATCAAATTAATCTCGGGGTAGCACATTGTCGGCTTTTCGTAAACTTTTGTGGAATCAATTACTATAAAAAGGACGCTAAAAGGCTCCCTGAATTTAAGCGTTGAGATCTTAACGAGTCTGAACTAAACACGTAACAGCGATTTATCTCTCGGAATCGTCGGCAGTAACTCGAATTATTGCGCGAATTAAAAAGTATTTCGCATGTCGAAAACTTGCGAAAAATAAATCGAACTGAACGCACGCTGTCAATTAGCGGCAAGTTGGAAATAATAGCCTGATACCAGTCAGTCTCGATTCAACAGGGACGATGTATCAGATGCAGATTCCACGATTTCGATACCGTCAAAGGATTATCTTGAGTGATGCCGTTTGTAACACCCAATTAAACGGGCGATAAGGAAGGCAGTAGCATAGGTGACGGCTCGGCGCGAAGAGGCATGCTGCGATTTAAGTAAACAGAATTTAAGCGGTTGCACTGATACCAGAAAATAAAATAAACATATAAATACGTGAGTTGAATTCTTAAGTGATCAACCTCCTCCTCGTCTTGATGTCAAAAAGATAATGGTGACCAAACCATATAAATATTTTTTAAAGCTTTCAAACAAAGAGTTTTCGTTACTGAAAATCCAATTTTGACAGCCGTTATACGTCCAAATAGTATCCAATAGCTGCAGGAGAAATTATTCAAATAGCTCCAACCACGTCACGTCACGTTACTGTCACGTCAAGTCTGCATAGACTCTGACGCGAATGGGCGCGTGGATCACGCCAAATCGCATGTTAGTCGACTCGTTGCAAGTGACGTATGGGGGCAAGTGTCGGAAACTTTGATGTTTCACGCTGTTTGTATATGAATTTGGCTTTATTGTGTTGTTAATGAGAGGTCATTGATCTATGATAGGACCATGATTATAACTTAAATAAGGGCACGTGCGAATTATTTTGAGTCACGCGAATATAAAGTGTCGCTTTTTTCGTATTTAGAACATAGACTATTCTTAGGCTTCAGTCCCTTCGTTGTGGCATATTTATGTATTAATGAATTAATGAACTTCTATTTCTGTTCCCAATACATTAATTTTTGAAGATAGGTATAAAGGAATTGGAGCAATGATATAAAACCCTCAATGTAGAAAGAAGAAGTCCTCTAAACTGATTTATAAAATTTATTTAGATTTCATTGAAAGGAATGTCAGGAGAAATAAATCAAAAATACCCCGATCATTTTCCGGTATAACAAATTACATCAAACGATGCGACACTTTCTTGAAGCTTATATAATATGGTATAATAGCGTGGTTGTTCAATAAGTTTTGTCGTTCGATAAGAGAGGGCGTTGCCACAAGCCCAATTTTTTTTTTGTTTTGTTTGTACACTCTTCATATGAACGTATGTGAAGTTTCATTCCAATCTGTCAATTCATTCTTTGTTTACAAGTCATTTAGTGTCGCCGTGTCACAGTATTTTTTTACGATGGAAAAAATTTAATATCGTGTAGTGATATAATTGTTATTTTTGGAAGGTGTAGCACCAAAAAAAAATCACGAACGAATGTTAAAAGTGTATAATGATTGTTCACCTACAATTAGAACAGTATAAAGATGGGTTGCTGAATTTAAACGTGGTCGTACAAGCCTTGAAGATAATCCACGTGAAAGACGTCCAAAAAGCGCATCAACACCAGAAATCATAGCCAAAATACAGGATATGGTTTTGGAAAATCGTCGATTGACTGAGCGAGATTTAGTAGAGGCTCTACACATCTCATGAGGCAGTGTGAGCCATACATTAAATGAAATTTTGGGTTTTAGAAAGCTGTGTGTACAATGGGTGCCGCATTCGCTAACAATGGAACAAAAACACATTCGAATGCGACTTTCTCAGCAACATTTGGAGCGTTTTAAAAAGGATAAAGTGGATTTTGTGCGTCGATTCATCACTATGGATGAGACTTGGGTCTATCATCATGATCTTGAATCAAAACAAGAGGCTAAAGAGTGGTGTGAACCTGGTTGTTCGGCTTCGAAACGAGTTCATGTCCGGAAATCGGCTAAGAAGGTTATGGCATCAGTTTTGTTTGTGGATTACTTGCAAACTGGTAAAACAATTAATTCTGAATATATTATATTATAACCGTTTGGACCAGTTGAAGGAAAAAATTCGTGAAAAAAGACCCGGTTTGCACAAAAAGAAAATCCTTTTTTGTCAGGACAATGCACCGTGTCACAAGAGCATTTTGACAATGGCTAAAATCCATGAATTAAAGTTCGAATTGTTGGAGCATCCACCGTATTCACCAGATTTGGCCCCCAGCGACTTCCATTTGTTTTCAGAACTCAAAAAATATATATGATTCCGTGACGATACCTTTCAATGTAAGTAATGACAAAAAAGAAGGTGTATCTGAAAATTTGAAATATTGAAGAAGCTTGAGAAAAATATTAACTTCGGCCAGGAACGATAGAAGTAAAGAGTAACGATAAGAGAAGCGCCGGATCATTACAATAATATACCTGAAATAAGGTATATTTAAAGCTATCGCGTATATTACGTAGTTATAGCGATTCAAGCAAAAGATCACAATTGCATTCCAATTCAACGCAACTCAATTTACCTACAGTCATATCTCAATACAATTTGCCAATAAAACTATTCCGTTTCGGCATTAACAAGGAAATGGGTACACGTATTGTCGTTGAAATCGGCTAGTTATTGCTATTTATACTAACGATATCTCACATTATACTAGTGCCAGTGTGCGCTTATTGGTCGTTCGGTTTCTGAAGCATAGAATGCGTGAAATCGAGTGCCAAGAGAAATTGCAATTGGAAAATGTTGGGCTGGATGAGGCTTCATGCAATGTATCCTACATCAAAAAATTCAATACAGTGTCATTTGTTTTTTGAGTTATTTAAAATCCTTATATAAACTGATGGTAAGTCTAGCGCCCACACCGTTGTCTTTCGAATATGTTAAATATCTTCTTCTTTTTTTTTTATACTACTAAGGCAGCAAACAAGCTGACGGCCCGTCTGATGGTAAACGGTCACCGCAGCCTATGGACGCTTGCAACACCGTGGGTATCACTCGCGCGTTGCCGACCCTGCAAAAATCTCTTCACACCCTTCTTGAAGAACCACATTTATAAGCGGCAATAACATTTTGTTAATACATTTAGGTATAATATATATATAAATTCAAATTGTATTTTATATATGTTAAATCCATATTTTAATACGCTTTTATTAGTTTCACCTGTATGTTTGTATATAACCGACCCTATTGGGCTCGATTTTGCCCTACTATGAACGATCAGATTTAATTCCTTTGTAGGTTTATCGAGGACCGACGACAATTCAATATTTTAAACAGTCACACCCGTTATCCTTACTAGGATAATCAGGATTAACGAAAAAACTAGTTATTATTTATGACCAAATTTTAATTTTGCGACTACTCCAATTTTTTTTAACTAATATTATATAGCTTCAGTAACTTTAAATTTGACCTTCATAGGTGCCCTCCGAGGGCCTAAACTGAATAAATGGTTTTGAATTTTGAATTTTTTGAAAAATACTTTTCATGTCACATCTAGAATGAACACATCGCATTGCGTCGTCAAAGCTGATTCACACTCATACCCGGCCTACTTTATGTTTATATCGCCAGTCAAATGTGTGCGGATAATATCATATTATTGCTATCTCACATAAACTTATTTAGACGTTACTTCATGAGATTACGCCTGATGGAGAACAGTAATGGAGCGGTAAATTTACTTTTGCGAGGGTAATTTGGCGATAAGGTAAAAATAACGGTTTAATCTGATATATGATTATTGGATACTGTATTTAGCATAGATTGTCATCTCTGATTCAGATATTGTAGAGACGGAAATTATATTTACGAGACTACGTACTCGGAGACGGTAATTATAAAATATTGATTATCCCTTACATCTGTTGTTTAACCCTGTCATTTTCAATAGCTTGACAACAAACAAATATGGAGATACTAGCTGTCCCTCGCAGTTTCGCCTGCATTCCCGACATAACATTTTCCCGGGATGAAAAGTAACTTATATATCATTCCAGTATATGCTATATCTATGTGACAAGTTTCATCCAAATCCGTTGGGTAGTTCTTGCGTGAAAGAGAAACAAACATTATATACATCCATACATATAAACTTTCGCGAATTTGAAACCGTCATTAAATTCTCATTATCGACTCCGGGGGCGGTCTTAAACTACTTATAGACAACAAAATATTAATAACGTTTATGAATCTAAACCAGGAAAAGTAAATAATATATTTTTATCCACTAAAAATACCTAATATGATATCAGATTACATTTCGGAGCACTATGATTAAATCGGATGTAACCAATAAATATCTGTTTAGGCATCCTTTATCAGAATTTATATGACGTAAAGCTGGGATTAAGAAAATAATGTTTATTTAGTCCTAAATATAAAAATATCCTTTTTGATGGCTACAAATCCACTTTTTCAATTTATCATGCGTCGATCAAAAATAACTTGTTATGAAATATAAATAAGGTATTTTTTTCAATATCATAAATTAATTAGACAGAATGACATCTTGCATCGAAATCTAATGGACCGCAAATTTGACAGTTTGCTGAATGTGACACTTCGCTTCGACCTTATCTTTCATCGGTATCTGTTAAGTCTGGTGTGAAATGTTTTCTCAAGTGTACTCATTGCCTAAATGTTCAATCATAATATTTTGTTTGGTCTGCAGGTGTATTATTTAGGGATGAGATAAAAAAAAATTACTCGCAGGAAATAATGGTGTAGTTTGAATGGACGCAAATTACTGGCTTACAATAAAAACATAATTTTGTCAATTAGTTTCTTACATATAAAAATTACGCTTACACATTTAAATGTTATAAAATATGACAAAAAAAATCGTCCTTAAATAAATATATTAATCAAATACTTACTTTAAATCTTAAACCAATAAAAAACAAGTTCGGTTGCGGTCACCGATTCAAAAATGTCACCGAGTATCTAACGTCAATCGAATTGTCAATTCGATTTGATAGCTTTTTATATTGAATGGCCAAAACTAACCACAAAAGCGATGCTTTGGTGTCACTAGAGTAACAGAGTAACGCCTTTTATAACAGAATCGGTAACAGAATATATGACTTGAAATTTGATAGTGACAGTTAAGAAAATATAACTCGATGAAAGTAGAATGCGCAAGTTAAAATTTTTTGAATGTCGATGACACGTGATTTCGTGGACATTATACATACCTACATGGAGAAATGTGACTATTTTTCAAAAGAATTGTACTCCAAAACGCATATACCACTTGCGCCGACAAACAAGCAGACGGTCCACCTGATGGTAAGTGGTCACCGCCGCCTATTGACATTTGCAACACTAGGGGCATCGGCAATGCGAGACGTGAAGTTGTTAAGTCTCATGTGCCTGTAATTTCACCGGCCCCCTTACCTTTCTAACCGAAACACAGTAATACAAGTGCACTACTGCTTCACGGCAGAAATGGGTAAGGTGGTAGTACTTCCCCGGACGAACTCCGCACTAAGAGGTCTACTACTCTAAAAAAACAAAGATGGAAAGATTTCAATAAGTCATTTAAGTTTCAATTTAATCTCTGAGTGCGACCAGAAGACACATTACAATCAAAAGCGCTATAAAATTCAAACTAGTTTTTTGTGCACTAATAATTGTTTCGGACCATCAATTTGCTTCATAACTTAACTATTTAATACATTTTATTTTCCGCCGTGGACGAAGTTATGGAACTTAGAAGGTAATCTAATTCAAACGAAATAAACCGAGCTTCCCAGATAGTACAGAACACCAGACGTAAATAAGGCCAATATTCATATTATCAATTATGGTCGGACGTAAAGTACCGTTACATATCACTCTATTTAGCTTAATCGGATTACTTTAAGTACAAGATGACAGACTAGTGATTTCATTTACGATTGCACAAGCGATCGTTCGGACATAAGTAGGTATACCGCTTTGGGTTTATAGTTGAATAACATCAGTTAAGCCGATTTTCAGTTACCTCGTTGTTTGTAACAGTTAGTATAATATAAAGCTGAGATTAATTTCAATGTTGATCGAATTTTAATTAAAAGAAAATTAAGTAACATTGTAAAAAATAAGTTCTCACAATTAGAGATGTTCTAAAAAAGTTCGTTATTATTTAATAATATTAAATTCTTATTTTCATAATGAAAAAAGAATAGATTGTAGCAATGTAAAAAAATTTTTCTCGCATTTTAGAGTTTTTTTGTACAAAAGTTCGTAATTTTTTATTATTAAATTCTTATTTTAACATAAACGTGTATAATTTACTTCTAAAGTACACAAAAAAGATCTTCAAATAAAAAAATGTTCCACAAATTAGACAAAAACCTTTTTCACGAATTTCCATTGGGATTCTAACTTTAATCTCGTTTACTCAATCGTCTTAATTAAGAAGCCAAAAGAGACAGTTAATAAATTTCTAAGACAAATAACTTGAACAATTTAGTAGGCAATTTCAATAAGTAGAAATAAAATAACTAAGACAAAAGTAATTTACTTTTAAACAACTTACACCTGCGTCCTATAAACAATTTTGAAAATGTGACAAGAGATTTTTTATTACTTAATTGTAAATAAAGTGGAAAATTCTTTGAACTGGTGAATGTATCTAATAATATTATAAATGCGAAAGTTTGTAAGTATGGATGTTTGTTACTCCTTCACGCAAAAACAGATTTGGATGAAATGAGGCATAGAGATAGAGCTTAGCTTGAAATAAAATATAGGCTACTTTACACCCCGAATATTTATTATCCCCCAGGAATGTAGGTGAAACCGCGGGGGACAGCTAATATTATATCGACGGTTAAAATGAGACTTAATTCAACCGCCATTTTGAAAACTTTACAGGAGAGCTATTTGAAAATGTTAAAACCCAAAAACAGATACTGCATCTAAACTTTTTAACATTCCACATCAAAGCTGTTGAATATTAAAACTAAATGCAAGCTTCAACGAATTTGTGCATGGGCCTGATGGCCCATCATCATAGTAGTATAATTCATTGAGAAAAATTTTACTTTCGTCTAAAATGGCGGTTGAGTCAAGTCGCCTTTTACCCGTCGATATAAAATCGACATGAAAATTTTCAGTACTATATAGTTTTCATTTTGGTGCCCCAATATTGGTTACAAATCACACTTTCCAAATAATGAATACTGACTTATGATAGCTGATCATCGAAGTGCCCAACGCGTTCGTTAATTTATATAACGCGCCCCAAATAGTACAAAAAAATGTAATGAAACTTAATACATACAACAGCTACCCATTTAAATCCATAGATTAAGGAACGGTTTCACTACGCGAACAATATAGTGTCTAGAACCATAGACGATTAATATGAATGTTATGAATGAGAGAATATGCATATACCATTTATAAAAATAAAAAATAAGTGTCATTATTTTGTTATTAAGCACAACTGAGTCTATTTCCGTCTACAACGTAAGCATAAACTGGTCACGGAATAATAATGTGAAGGATATATGAGATAGGATCTCGTTTATTAATAAATCTACATACACACTATAATATAACCTTCCTAACTAAAGATAAGTCCCACAACACTAAAATTATACATGAAATATGCCGCATAGCAGTTTGTCGGCATTTTAATGAATGATTAAACAATAATTCCTGTAATTGAAGTTCGATCTATTATGTATGTACTTCATTCGAAGATATAGGGATCTTTTACCCGTTATAGTAAAATAGATCATAAAGGTCATACAATCTCAGACAGATAACAGTTGACAGATAATACACCATGATAGTGGACGAATTTGTTTTGTTTTCCAGCTTAAAGCTCTTAAGTTTGCTTACGTTACTGGTGAACTACAGAGACACGCAGTTTCACACGCGTTCCCAGGATGAAGCCTATATGACCTTTTACCCTGTCAACAGTTTTTTGCACGCATCAATAACTATTTAATTATCACAAAACGTGTATTATAGATCTTTGCATGAACAGAACTGTTCAGAGTTCCTAGATTTAGAGATTTCTAACAACTCTTAGGTACCAGTATACTATCATATCCATTAGGTAGTCAATTCATGTTTTCATTCGTTGTTCCATTGTTGACTGTTGTATATTCTATACAGCTTATATTAATAAGTCCGCCTTAAAACGAACACGTAAACGGCTCACCCGAATCACACGCCTGTCTTCTTCTATTAGACATACCAATACATTCATCTGTCGAATGGACACTTGACAAGATTTCACAGTCTACTGATCAACTTTTAATTAAACCAACCCTCAAAAACCATGCGACAGCATTAATGACATGCACAGAGAGCTTTTATTTGTAATAATTGAATTGAACAAATGAATATCTGGATTAGCTTTAATTTATTTTGTAATTTACTTTGACTTTCAAAGTGTGAAGGATTTGAAGAAGGTTAAAAGATTTCGTTGAATTTAGTTTTATGTTATTATATGTAGGTATTTTAAATTGTTTTATGTATGTCTTGGTTTCTACATGTGTTAAACCTCGGACGCTATTCCTTTGATCCACACCAAAAGTTTTCATAATGAAAAGTAGTAGCGACATGTCATTCAACGTCATTGAAGATTCAGGCTTTTATATAATATAATTACAGTAATAATTAAGTTTTTTTTTCGTATAAAGCTATCAAAAAATGGCATAAAAATATATACAATAAAAAGAGAAAGGTAGGGAAACGTTAGATCAGCTGCTTACAGTAAAAACAGCTGAGATAAAGACAGAATAATATACTAAATCGATATGTTTAAATCGAGCATATTCTTTGACATATATATTGTTATACAGACTTTTAAAGGTTAAAAAAATGAACAAATGTAAAAAAATTAAATGTTGTATTTTTTCTTTTTTACCATTTCATAACACCTAAACTGATATAAATTAAATTTACCTCTTTTACCCTGTGGAAATATAGATCCTCGAGAACGGATGTAAAATCACAATATAAATTAGACATTTCATTGCTTACAAAAATTTACGAGTATATATGCCCAGACCTAAGCTTAAAGAATTTTTCTACTCCATAAAAGTGCGTACAGTTTGTCAAGGGTCCAAAGGCCTAAGTCCTAAGGGCTATTCAGTTGCCCGTAAAGCTATTGTCAGTAACCACCCTCTTAGAGTAAGCTTACTAAGTGAACATACAACTTTATGCTTCGTTTATTTAATTTACGTACCTTCTCTAATTTTTATTTTACGTAGTATGTTTATTTTTAATACATCTAGAAGTCGAGTCTTGGATGAGGAGATCACAGTACTTTGAAAGACACGATACAATACTCACCCGCCTAGAAACTTTGTCACCCGATACTGCTTGAGGCTGCACTTGGAACTTACCTTGGGCATTCGTCACATGCCACAATGGTGTGAGTATAATCAAACCTTTTTGGGGATCCATTAGAAAATTTGGATCGTAGGGTATTTCCTAATACAATAAAGATACATCTAATAAGAATTACCTATAAATTTTAGGTGGCATGTCACTGAGAGATATTAAAATAGACTAAGTCTTAAAAATAATGGTTTTAATGACATCTATTTAAGCCAATAGTTTCCGCTACTATGCACTTCTGAAGTTCTCTTAAATAGGAGCATATTAAATAAATTAGGAACCACTTTCAACTTTAATTGAACAAGATACGTTGATAAGTTTGAATTTATAACCATTTTGTAATTATATAACTTACCTGACATCAAAAGCCATGAAATTCCTTCACTTACTAAGTTATTTGAAAGGTCCCTATCCATTGATTACTAGGCCAAGCTATATATTCAGGTTAAGAGCCTGTGATAGCTAAATTAAAGGCCGAGAAACGTCGGTGTAATTGCACGAAAGACGTGACTCAAGACCTTAATTACTAATCGGGTGATGTAAATGGAACTATTTTAATTTAGATAGTCTTCAACTTATAGTATGAAGTATTTGTTTATTGAATAAATATTGAGACTGAGAGAAAATGAGAATATAATACCACTGACCTTTGTAATTCAACACAAAAGCTTCTTGACTGGACGATGTTCACTGTATTCTACTAAAGCTAGTTCGTATTGTTTTTATTAATTACTAGCTGTCCCTCGCGGTTTCACGCATGTTCCCGAGGGATATCACATTTTAAAATAATAAAAAATATAAAAAGGGATAAAAAGTATTCTATGTGGTATAATCTATATATGTGCCAAGTTTCATTCAAATCCGTTCAGTAGTTGTTGCGTGAAAGAGCAACAAACTTTCGCATTTCTTATATTTTTAACATTAAACCTATGTTTGTTTACTGCCATGGTGGAAAAAAAAACAAGCTATGCCGATGCCAATAATAAATATAATATGTGAAGTGCCGTTACATACACTGATACGTTATTCAAAGTTAGTAAAAGCCGTTCCATGAAACTCGTTCAAGAGGTTTCCTACAAAATATTTTTATAGATTTCTTAGAAAATCCATCAGAATTTCCTCGAAGCTTTGGATAATACTGACTTTGTTGCTGTTATGAATTCTACGTCTATTTTTATACTGCTGGCAAAAGTTGCTCTTGTATACTAGGAATTACTTATCACATCTTTGTAACTATATTATATATATTTTCGTCAACATATATGGTTAAGTATTGATATTCGATAAGTGATTTTAATAAGCTACTTTAAACATCTTGATGGTTTGTTGATCACTTTGGAAAGTAGACAACGGACTGCCTTTTTAAATTCAACCGGAAAATCATGTTCATCAAACGTAGTAATAACCGTATAAAGTAAACCAAAAACCAGTGGCATGCATTAACCCAGTAACGATAACTCGATTTAATTCCAATCAAGTTTAATTAAGGTACGGTCTCGTTTGCACGAAAAACATGCCGATTCAAATCGTCCGCGGGGAGATCCGCCGCTCACGATCCGTTTTATCGTCTCAAACGCATCAATGCACTCATTCAGCCAGTGTTTTAATGTTCTACCGGTAATACTACACCGGTATACAGCAGCTAATACGGCGCTACAACGTTGTGATTTAAGCTTCGGTTTCATGGGTACGACGATAAGGAGATTTGTTTTTGATTCGTGGATTGTTTAAGGTTGTGATCAGTGAAGAGTATTTTTTCAAATATTGTTAACATCAGTCATTCAAAGAGTATGTAAGTGTATGTAAAACAATATTTTGTTATACCACTTTGGCTGATAAACAAGCGGACCGTCCACCTGATGGTAAGTGGTCGCCGCCGCCTAAGGACATTTGAAACACCATGGGCATCGCCAATGTATTGTCGACTCTGAGACGTGAAGTTGTTAAATCTCATGTGCCTGTAATTTCACCGGCCACTTTTCTAACCGAAACATAGTAACACAAGTGCACTACTGCTTCACGGCGGAAATGGGTAAGGTGGTAGTACTTCCCTGGACAAACTCTGCACTAAGCGCTCTGCTACTCCAAAAGTACATCTCAATGTAGATCAAGTAATAGGTATCTACTTTTCAATCTCGACGCTGCGCCACTCACAAATTGTGTATCTACTAAACTCGCGGCATGCTAGACGCAGTTAGAACTTTATTGCTTATGAAATAAGGTGCATCTATTGAATTAAAGTTTAATAAAGTTAAATACATTTTTCGATGACATTGTTAAACGGCGTTGAATAAAACTATATATTTACTTACTATATCCACTAACAACGAAAAAGACAAACGCTCTATAGAAACCGCACCTACTCTAGACGTTCACGTATGAGCTCCAAAGCGCTGATAGAAAGATTCGTGACTGTGGAATCACAAACGGTAGTCGGAGCTTGGAGTCGGAAATCAAATCCAATTTACTTCATTTGCTCGCCAGTAAAGTTCACATCTAACTCTTGAATTGAATGGATTACGTTGTGAAATGAAGTTCCCAGTAGCTGGTCTACTGTTTCCGTATCGCACAATGATGGTTTTATACGCGTTTGCTACTTTAAAATCCTGTTTGAATGGGTTTGAAAGCTTTTAAATTATTTAATACTACTTTTAGCTAGATTTTGATTAATTGAAAATATCCACTGAGAAATGTTTTAACTTAAGATTATGCCTTAGCAGTGTGTTACACTCTTTTACTATCTACATAAGATTGGATTTTCCTTCTTTTCCCATCAACAGTAAAGTCATTATTCAGGTAAGGCCACAGTGAAGGTTAGCCTTCATTATGAAGACTTTACCAGCAGTATCATGTCTAGTCCGGCCAATTTTTTTGTGTAATTTACATAGACCTAGCAGAGGCAGCTACAAAATAAGTTCATGCTCACGTGGTCCCTATGGAAATCTATGGGGGAGGCCCTATGTTCAGCAGTGGGCAACCCCAGACTAAGATGATGATAAAAATTATGGTATGTAGATCAGAAATAAAACACAATTTATTCCCAGCCATCTGAACATATTCAAAGGACCAACCGCAATATATCTGCTGTTATTACGGGACCTGACAGCGAAAATAAATGCTACTTGTTCTCAATTTTCCTCAGTTTTCTAACATCATATACAATTTTGTTTGAGGCAAAGGGCTCGAGCGCTTAGTCAGGCAGATGAAATGTAAACAAGTTTGATTTACGTAGATTGAAACAGTAGTCTCGTTGAATAGAAAAGTTTTATTGGAATTGAAAGCGTCATGCCACTTATCGGGACGCGGCTCTTCCCAGTGGATTTCTTTGGAACTGTATTCAGTTTCAGTATCGGGATTGAGTGCTGTGTTTTTTCTTGTTTTACTTTTACGTTTACGTTTACGTTTCAGAGCTTGTTAACTGAAGTTAGTCAGGAAATTGTTTTGATATGTTTGGTTTGGTTTGTGAAATGAATAATCTAGTCAAAGTAAGATGTCATTTTTTGATAACTATCTGACCTTACAGACGTTTTGTATCTGAATTTAAAAAAAACTATCTGCGACTCAAATTCATAGAAAAATCCTTTAGAAAAACTTAATTATTATAGAACTGGAAAGAAAAATAGTGTTTTATTAAAATGTGTCTGTATAAACCTGCCTACTATTCAATTCTTATAATAAAAAAATCTTGCATTACTGGCCGTACAATAGGGTACCGGACTGACTTGTCAAATATGCTACTTTTTATCATCTGTCAAAACACAAATTTTGTATGCACAATGTACTGAGTACTAACTTATGACGTCATAATTTTTCATACTTAATTGCTGTACTTTTTTTGATTGTTTTATTAACATAAAATTTTCTATTATCGCAAAATTAAAATTGATGGACATTTATAGGGGTGTTATGGGACAATCTTTTTGATGAATGATAATTCGCAATTTAATTTTAATGCAGTCCGCTACCCTATTGATATTTCGGTTTTCATTAAAATACTTTTTTTAATGTTCTGGCTATGGTGTATGAAGTACCTAATAAACACAGAAGCAACTAAAGACTAAAGTTTTTGAATTTGGATTGGCTTGGTGGTTAGAGACCCTGGCTGCCATTTCACATGTTGTGTGTTCGATTTCCGCCCAGGATATACATGTCTGTTTGTTTAATATCTGGGTCAATTATGTATACAATTTTGTAAATAGATAAATAAATATTCATTACGTAAACATTCTTTACGCACAGTCTTGTAATCCCAAATTAAGCAGAGGTTATATAATTGTTTTTTTTCTAACAACAAAAAAATTATGTATATTATCAAGGATCAGATACCCGTGTGTGAATAATGTCAAAGGTTTTATTTTTGTTAATAGTTGATTAACGCTTCTCAACGTACAAAATTATCATTATTTTCATTGATAATATTCCTACAACATCTATCTACCGTACATCGAAGAGCTGGATCAAGTATTAGAACTATATATACAAAGAGCTGATTAAGTTAAGTTTAATAAATGACAAAACTACTCAGTTACTCGTAATATACCAAGTTTTCATTGTTGTTCTTTTTGTTTAAAAATTTAATTTTACATCTCAACACGTTTGCTCGGGGCACTATCTAGCCTCCGGGGATATAACTTTAAGATGTTAAATAATTAAAATGAAAAGTTTTTATGCACTATCCATTAAGTACATAGTGCTGTTAGATAATCATAACTGCTTTGAGAATGCAAAAAGGTTTTATTACATATTTACACTGATTTCCAGAAAAGAAGGAGGTAGTCAATACGTCTGTATGTTTTTTTTTGTCTGTTATGTCATAAATTCACTGATTGTAAACCGTTTTAAAAAAATCTTCTTTTGTATTATAAAGCACCTACAGTCTAGTTGATTCCATTTAACACGGTTTTTTTATTTTTTTTTATACCACTTGGGCCGACAAACAACCAGGCGGTCCACCTGATGGGAAGTGGTCACCGCAGCCTGTAGACATTACCAACACCAAGGGCATTGCCAATGCGTTGTCGACCCTGAGACGTGAAGTTGGTAAGTCGCATGTGCCTGTAATTTCACCGGCCCCTTACCTTTCTTACCGAAACACAGTGGTAAGGTGGTAGTACTTCCCCGGACGAACTCTGCACTAAGAGCTCTACTACTCAGAAAAAGGAAATTGGAAATATCACTGTATACACAATTGAAATAAGCACAAATATCGTAGTTATAACATATTATACAATATTTTCGGCAATATTTGTGATATCTTTATGGTCAGTGACGCGGCCTTGAGATATATTAATATTAGATCTCAAGGGGTTTTTTAATATTTGGTTTTCAGTTTGTGAATAATAATACCTATGAGTAATGTTATGAAGTTGGTTATTTTATAAAAAAAACTAAATCCAATCAAATATCAATTGTATGGATTAAAATTACAAAGTGGGGAGGCATAAAGCCGAGGAATTGATTGGAAAAAAACTTTATAAAATACCTTCTCGATCGAAGCGCTAAACGCTCATCACACATTTTCTCATCAAAAATTACTGTTGCTTTAATTTCATAGATATATAGATAAAACTACGGAGAGATAATTATATTGTGTGAATATTATTACAATTTCATTTTAGCATTAGAAACATTTGGATAAAAGCTGGGCTCACAGAAAGATTTGTATAAGAATAAGAGATAAAAAACAAGTTGCTTATTAAAAAAATCAAGTTAGAAGCAGTGTGAGTTCTTTTTTCAGTCTCGAGTGGAACATAAGCTCAATGGTTAGGAAAGTTACTTTTTATTTTTCCTTGGCGACTTATTTTGAAACAAAACACTAACAGCATTTAAAGTTTTCAACTTAGACGATGTTATACTTAAAGCAAGTTAATTCTGATTTATATTTGTGGTACCTTAGTTGAAGTTAGGTATGATCACAAGATTAAAAATTGAAACAAATTTAACTAATTAGATATTACCTGAAATAACTGACAAGCTTGGCTTGATGGTGAGAGATCCTGATTGCTCCAGTCGTGGGTTTGATTCCCACCAATCATGCGAGTGCAAGAAAACATCTGTTCGTTCTGGGTTCGGAATTTCGGATCAGATAGCGGTGTGTAGCGAATGTCCTAGGATGTATTTCTTTATTTATATAACCACCTAAAACCTTCATTCAACTATTTTCAACAAAACGAAAGAATTTTGTACTTAAACTTAAAATAATTATCATCTGTATAATCATTATCTGCCTGATCCCGATAATTTCGAGTCGGCGCAATATGTATGCTTCCCGCCTACTTTTTTTACTTGCCAACAACTCTCGGTTGGAGTACTATTCCTGACCACTCGGTGCAAGTTCTAAAGTGCACGTGGTCATCGGTGTTCTCTTTAAGATACCCTCTTACGACACCTTAGTGCGGTGCGGAAGTGGAAGTTTACGTTACCGCTACCAGAGTGAAAAGAGTTTTATATAATAACTTAAAAAGAACAGAATTACAAACAAAATCCAACATTCCTCTGTAAATAGGCCGGCCAGTGATATAATATTTTTATTTTCATTTTCACCGTAACATTCTTTGTGGAATACCATGTGGCATTATGGAAATTGTTTTAGAATAGCGTTATATTCAGACGCATTCTGACGGAGGAATGAACAACATTGTGCTGTGACCTGAAAACGTACGTTTTTATTATAAAAACGGATTTCTGTGTTCCTATATTCTTATTACAAATTATACATAATTAGGTGTAGTTTGTGGGTAGAATGTCACGGTCTGTTGAACATAAAGTCGTTTATAAATGAAATTATAATATTATGAATATCCTGTATTTTAAAATTATATATTTTTGCACAAATTAGTATTTAAATTAACTTCTCAAAATAGATATAATAAATATGATGGTTTCATCATAGTTTTATTAAGTTGCAAAAATTTATTGTTTTTGTCTTTCATATATTAACATGTTTATCGTTTTGATTAAATTTAATATGTTTCAAATTTAACACTCCTGCGGCGCTCAGAAACTCATAAGTATACATTTATTGGTGAAATTTTCTTCTCGCCAGTTGACAGGTCTTTCTACAGTACAGTCTATAAGTAGTTTAACTATAATATTCAGAAATCATATTAAATTGAATAATAAAAGAAGCCTTTTATGTTTATAATAAACTCGTATAAAATAACAATGAGTATAGTCCCAAGTAGCAATTCAATCAAATTAAGGTGTTAAAGAAAATTATGACAAACACACCGACAAATTGATAGCACGTTCCAAGGTATCATGTATAGAAGTTCAAAGGAGCGCTTCAAGGGTATTATTAAGTAAGCCGACAGATTCATTTTAAAATTTGTTGACGCTCCAGTCACGTTTCAAGGATTTCGGGAACAGCTTTAAAAACGCTATTAGGTTGATCGTTAAACTTTGAATGAGTGACATCCTTAACAGAACCATGATTCAGAAACCACAGAAGGTACAAACTACAAGAATAATATGCCGTATTGCGCCGGCATATAGCTTGAAATTAAAATGCTTGAAATTTCACAGCCTATTTAAGTTTGCAGCACTATGTTGTCGACTGCACTGTCACAGTATACTTTTTGGGTCATCACTCGCATTTGATGCGTTTTAAGAAACGACTCGGATTAATTTTAGTTTTAATAGGAATTCAGATGCTTTTGAAGGCAAGTCTTTTAAAGTTCCGAAATGGTTGATTCCAATTTATAGGACTTTTATATGGCAAAGTGATATGTGATGGCCGTCAATTAATTGTGAGCGTTAAGTTTAACTATTAAATTAAAATAACTTTACTTAACTGTCGTAATAATACGAGATAGTGAAACAATTATTTACTACTTCATATCATTTAAATATGAGTCGTAACCACAATGTAACCCAATAAAAAAGTATTTGCATTTATTTTTTGCTTAAATTCACAGTCATAGTTTTATAATAAGGTTCGCGCTTTATTAACACTTTACATATAGTAATTTTAAAAAATTACAAAATGCTTGACCAAAAAGAGCAAGTGTCACTTGGCCTCGCGAACGGAGAGTTACCTACGTTAACAATTAAAACAACACAATGATATATGTTAATAAATGTAATTGATATGAATCGAATTCCATAATTGATCGATTTTAGTAACTAATACTAATACAGTGTAAACTCTTTATAACGAAACTCAAGGGACTGAGCATTTTTTGTCGTTATAGAGAGTTATCGTTATATGGAGTGAACAAAAAAAAACAAAACAAAGTGAACAAACCAACCAACTTGGGCTCACTTCAACGTTATAGGGAGTTTATCGTTATAAAGAGTTTACACTGTATTTGATTGTGATTTTGATTGATGATTTTATCATAAGTAATTTTATATTTTCTTTTGTAGAAGACTATAATATTAATAAAAAAAATCTAATTACAAACTTTGCCGATAAGGTAGTCATATACCGTGATACATATATTATAGAGATATACGTGATTTTATTACTTAAATAGTTTTACAGGATGCAGACAGTATCAGTTTGTATGACATCGTATTTAATCAATTAACCCCGAAGAAAACCATATTTTAATTACCTATTGAAATTGTTTTTGTACATACAGATTACGGCAATAAGTTATAGTACTTATACCAATTTGCAAAAAATTGCCTAGTCATTTTATACAAAGTAAGAAAAAAAAAATAATATTCGATTGAAAAAAGGTTTTATCCACTTTGTTTCCCAACAGTTTTATTTATTGATATAGCGTGCAACAGATTAAGATATAAAGTCAGAATCGTATGCTTCGGCGCGACGCTGAGCGCCGCGGGATGCGCCTGCGAGCATTACACATTTTACAACTATTAGAGTGGGCATGTGGGTTTATTGCTACGGTACAGCGTGGCACACACCATGATGCCAATGAAATATGTTTTAATTTAAAATAGGTTTCCATGTTCCTTTTTTTTATGTTTCTACAACATGCTTGTTTAAGGGTTGCAATAAATGGATCTCCGGGAACTAAAATTCAAATAAAATGTAGTTCGCCCAACTGTGGTGCTGGTAGTTTAATCGCGTCAGTGTCAGCAGTGGCGATATATATTGAATAATTGATAAGTTAATCAAACGATTAATAAATAAATAACCCATGGCGTTCACACGGTTATCTGATCCCAAAATCAGGCAGAGTGTACTGCTTGCACTTTGCAACCAAATAACTAATATACTATAATAATATATATTACTTCTTAAATAGATTTTTACACCCAGACACAGAACAAACAAACATGTTTATGCGCACAAATGTAATTTACTGGATGGAAATCGAACCCACGACTTGTGGCGTGGCAATCAGGGTCTCTACCAACCTAACCAACTGCCCCATCAGTTGATAATAGACTTGAAAAAAAAATTTTTGCCTGAAAGATCATAAAATAAATATTATCATTATTACTCTCTAAGAAGATCTACAATCAATATTAAAATACAGAAAACTAGATCATAATATATTTCGACCTTATGAAAACCATATTCCCATACTGGCTTCGGTATTGGCAGATTATTCGAGTTACAGTAGATATTATTATCCGTTATTGGAATTGGATCTATATCTTGACCAGTCTGACCAAAGTATTTGTTATCTTGATTAAAATAGCTTACGTTACGATAAGTTATTATCTTTTTTTTCTATAGCTCTGTCTGTAGGAATGCTGTGATAATATTGTCGTTAATAAAGTTCGTTAGGGTACTTCACCGTTCTTTTAAAAACCTTTGTTTTTTATAAATAATTTTTGAAACTTAAGTATGCAATCATTACACAATTAAAGCGTTAGTTCTCTGACTCCAAGACGTGTTCAGATTATTAGTTCTGTTATTTTAAATGGAAAAGTTAAAATAGGAAGCTCAAAGGTTTATATTCGTTTATAATTTTTTTTAAACTGCTTGATATATACATAAATAAAAAAAATAAAAAAATACCTTGAAAATTTCACATTTACCTTATATATTTATCCTGCTGCGAGTAATAATAAAATCTAATTCTGTACCTTTGCCTTCGTACTTAAGGGATTAAGTTGGGTATAAGCAGTAAAGTTATACGACATAACTATACACTACATACTCACTAAACGAAACCTCTAGAGGCAAGTTAACGACTTTATCTTTTGGAATAATACCTACTTAAGCACACGTTTGGAGTTGCTGCATATTTAACTATATTCAATTTATGACGTTAAGGAATCGGCGGGCGACTAAAAATTATAAAGAATCCACTATTTATTGCCATCAGCCAACCGTTCGAGACGTAATCCGCTTAGCGTCGAACAACTTATTAAGTGTGGGACTAAATACTGATATATTTTTCTCGTTTAGTTCGCTTATTCCAACAGAACTAAGGATATCTGTATTTATATTTGAATCTTCCTACGCGTTCCAATGTATCAGCATTTACTGTGCCATAAGAGGTTCTTAAAACCATAAAAAAATGCAAACATCAAATTGAGAACTTTAATTAAGCAAACTTTATAAAACTTTAACGATTTTCACGAGAACTTTTAAGTCGACTATAACTTAACTACTATTAGCTTGAACACTACCAGTGGGTTATAAACTTGGATCATATAGAATTGCATTCACATTTATTTTATGTCTTGCCATCTGTTTCTTTATTCAAGTTCATTACTTTTTTGAGTATCCATGTAATTACTTAATTGGAAAAGATTTTATAGAACCAGTCGTGATTACTGCTGAGAATTTAATGCCTTAATCCGAGGTATTAAAATAAGTTTCAAGAACAATACTCCGAGAAGATGATGCCATTGAATCTAAACGCATAGCTACGATAGTCATCAACGCTAAATGGTCAACGTCAATAGCCAAAGATGACAAATCGTGAATATAATTTAGGAAGTAACCTTTGGATATCAGCTGAAGGAATCTGAATGTTCATCGTTAGGAGATTAATATCGAGGTTCGATGATCGTATAAACAAATGATACAAACGCTCGGTCAACGACCCGAGCTGTCAGATAAGCGGTCTTGTACTATCTAAAGTCCAACAATAGGAACCTATCTGTTGAATAATAACTCATTGTCTTACTTTTTGTTAAACTAATCACTTTATTGTTCCACTCTTATAATCAATTATTCGATTAAGTTTCATATAAATGACGGCACCGGTCCTATCGAATATCCGACGTCATTCATTAGTATCATGTAGGTATGCATTTAAATTCGGTATCATCGGCTCCGCTTTGTTTTTTTGTTTTGAATCATTGAGTAATGTTGGAGCTTAAACATTAACATCATTAAGAATTTAATATTCATCTGATAGACATTCCTCTTGAATGTTTTACGAATTTATTTGACCATTACTTTTTGTTCTTGTACCAGCTTGAACGTTTTTTTTTTGTTTTCGATGTAACAATGATCGAAGGCTTTGCTTAATTCTTTTAATTGATCCATATGTTTGCGGGTGGGTTCAAGGAAACCCTCAAAACCGAGTTCGGTGGAGACTGCCCACGTCGTTAATACGTTTACAATCTTTCCGCTCATTAACCGCCAATCCTGAGACGATTAAGTCGTAACATGTTTTATAAAACTTACTTGTGTGCACCAATTAAAATTTATTCTCTATAAAGACTCTCACGCCTCGCATGTAGATACACATCTTTACGATAGAAAGAAAATTATGTGTGTGTGTTTTATAATTACTTTTAATGCTATTTGTAATAGTACGCAAGATCTTCGGTGTGATATCGTCCGTTGCGTAAATTTCCTATTATTTTGTTGGTGTTCAAGAATGATGGATGGTGCCCGAATCTTCTGTTTTGTAAGCAAATAATTCGAGTCCAAAGTTTAAAGAGTGCCTGATGATTTCGAAATTAATTGCCGCTGACGTTTTTGTGTTATAGCGCTAGACAAAATTCAAACAACTAAGAGTAAATTTGTCGACAATACGTCCACGGGGCAATTTTCTTGCCTTCCCGGCTTTTCAATGCTACAATTTGGCAACTTTATATTTTCTTTCACACAAATGCAATGGGCCTGTCAGTATACTTTATCATGTAGACATAAGATTGAAAGTATCCTATTATATTTTTAGTTGTTGGTACAAGTAGGGTTGGAAAGGAACAGGGTTCAAAAAAGTGTCAAATTGATCGTGTAGTACGGTCACGTTCCGTTCCACCGCGTAGGGATCGGAAGTCTGTTCTGTGTAACTAAACCAATCAGGCGTCCATTGTCTCAGGTAATATGCTATATATCGGCTTGTCGACGTGAATGTCGTGCTGTACCTTTAGACGACATGTTTTAAGTATTTGTATAATGCTTGTATATCATTCGTTTATTTCTTTAACATCGTAGTTTTTTTTAGGACGTTTGTAACACAGGAAATTGCAGGCACATGAGATTTAACAACATCACGTCTCAGAATTGACAATGCATTGGCGACGCTGATTTAGCAAATGTCTATAGGCGGCAGTGACCACTTACCATCAGGTGGTGGTTCACATACAAACTAAACATCCATTTTAGATGTCTTTTTAGTTATATTAGAGAAAATATAGCTTAGATATACTAGACATAAAACGGAGTTAGATACTCTGTTTCGATATTAAGTACTCGTATATTTTTGATATTGACAAAAAATATACAGTCTCATACTAAACTTTCCAAAATATTTTTTCTAGAGTAATAACTTAACTTTGGGTCGATTTATTCTTTTATTCCTATTTTTAAAACTGTGCTTAATTCAAATTACCTGCCAGACACCGCGCAGGTATCTTGCCAGCCTGGTCATCGAAGAATCGGGCTATAAACTAATAAATAGTTATCATTAAACCACATAGAAAAACAAAACAGTGAATCAATTTGGCCAGTACCAATAAAATATTCATAAGTGAAATTTGCATAAAAGCAGTTTTTTTTTATTGACATACTTTTATGCTACAAATGTCAAAACATGAAGCAATAATACTGAACGTTACTGGTACAAACATTACTCCAGCAAATGCTTTGACGTAATTTTATGCCACATTTCGCGAGTTACTTCCAACATTTTGAAGTTGTATCGATATAACGTTTGTCGCTAAATATAGTGGTCGCTTAACATCAAAGCATCTTGCGTCTGAACGGTGCTTGAAGTAGAAGAAGTTTTTGGATATATGTAGGTAGGGTATAGGGATTTCTTAAAATATTTTGTCTGCATGACTGGACAAAAGATTAGCGCGTAAGGAAATTTCCCAGGAAATTTACTTGTTTATTTATTTATTAGCTGTCCCCTGCGGTTTACCGGCGTTCCCAAGGGTTGTTACATTGTTCGGGGATGAAAAGTGTATAGGAGATAAACTATCTATGTGCCAAGTTTCATCGAAAAGAACATCCTTGCATCCATCCTCTACAAATCACAAATATTTTAATTCTACCTACTATTAAACTGTTTTTTTTTATTCGGTAAGGTAATGCATACATATCTCGAGTCAGACAGACATTTTTATCACAATAATATGTTATCAATCCAGAGATTTTGGATCAAGATCGAATATTATTTTTAACTGTGAATGAAATTTTCTATTATCATTTCAAAGAATATGTATATACGAACCTAATAGTCTTACCAATATTATCTCCTACTATTATAATAACGTAGAGTATTTCTTTTGTTTGAATGCGTAAATCTCTAGAACTGCCAGTCAGATTTGAAAAAAATATTTTTTTTCATTACATCCCAATATGACCCTTAGGTCCTGAGAAATACGGAAAGAACACTTAGCGAAAAGAAGTCAGCGCGAGCGATGCAACACGGTGGGTCTATAATATAATAAATAGTGAATAATCTAAACACTGAATTTTGTAAAACAAAATACGAAAAGCACCTAGCATACTTACTTTCCAAAGCTACCACTTTTAAAAAGCTACATTAAACTTTTTAAGTACCGAGTTAGCGGTACCGATCGCCGTGCAAGCTCCCATAGTGAAAATATCAATAAACAAAAGCAGACAAATAGTACGATTTTCCTCGCAGAGTTTACCTAAGTGGCAACTCGTTCGGCCTAAGTACGGGCATGGATAGGCAACAGAACTGTTTACAGTGTACGATGCAATGTCTAAATTAAAGCTAAATATTTTTTTTATGTTTAATCTGATATAAGTTATATATTATTAGGTAAATTATGACAATTGTAAATACGGTGGGACATGTCAACATGTTGACTGACACCCATGAATTTATTTTCCAACAAAACATAACTTGTGGGCTATAGTATACCTACAAATATAGTAAACCAGAGAACTATACAACGTGTTACAAAACCCCGTAAAAATATAATTAATTAACAAAGCCAACAACCCTAGTAAGCTGTCATGTCAGGGAACCAGATTATTTAACAGAAAGGACTACGTACCTATTTTACCTAATAATTGTCTACTTTAATAGTATTACTATTTTTCATTCATAAAAATCAGTTTTATTATTTTTTGGGGTATGTTATACAGCGTTACTACGGTTCTTAAATATTGCGAATGGACTCGTTGTAATGCCCCATTGAACCTCCTATCGGCTTTACGGGTAGTTTTGTAACAACCTGTATATCCTTCTACATTATTCGTCATTCAAATATTTACTCGGATAAATATTTTATACCAGACACAGAATAAACAGATATGCACACAAATTAAAATTGTTCAAGCCAATCTTTACCTTACATATTATAAACAACCCATCAATCTCTTCTTCGGTTTTCTTCTCGCATGTCCTGAGGAAAAGTGTTTCTTTATGGTTTTTAAGTGTTGTCTTTAAAGTCCTCTTTTTGTCTTAATTCAAAAGGTTATATTTACAAATAGCGTTTATTGTTTGTTTACTATTACAGTGGCTGAACATTCGATTGTTGTTTCTATATTTCAACACTGGTAAGTGTCACAAGAGTATTTTCACACATCATCACATATTTGTTGAATTGTTAACCGAAGTGTGAAGTGGCATTCTATCAGGGAGTCCAAATCGTAACCGAACGATATTGCTGCCTGCAATTGTATTCCGAATTAACAGAATTCTATGTCATGTTTTTAAAATACATTTATTAGATTTTATATAGGTCAATACATAGGAAATGGTATTATTGACATTAAAATTAGGTTTGATTTTTAAATAAAAAAAATGTATTTTGGAAATTCTTATTGAGCTTCCTATGCCTTTACTTTTGTTGGAATATACGTTCTTATTTGTTGAAATTATAACTATATAATTAATTTATATTATAAAGATTAGAATGGAAAGGTAATTTTTTAGTTTGTTTTAGTTCGTGAATAAAAATCTTCATCGGTACGATTTGTTTTAGTATTCAGTTAATATTTCTCAGATCCCGCTACAAATACTCCAATAGCTTTTTCTAAGTAAGGTCAAAAGAACTATGATGTTGAACCGTAGTGGAACAAGCTTACACAAAAAGCATAACACCATTCAACCATCTTGGTGACCCCTTTTTACGCTTAAGCCGATTTTTAACAAAATATGCATCGAATTCAGTCAAGCAAGAAAACTGATAATTTATTAAAAATGGAATCAATTCAAACATATTTTTGATGGAATAGGCAATTTCATCAAACGGTTTAATTCATATGTAGATTCGGATTTGATCGGACATGCAATGATTTCAGGGAATTAATTCCATTCGGCAATTTTACTCCAATGGCCTTTTCAGATCGCCAGAAAATAAATCTGTGCCAAAAAAAAACAGCCGACATACTGTTAAATCACAAAAATATTATTTCATGAGTGGTTGCTTTTGTACCTTTGACATTTGTACTTATGTATTATAGTTACATTGGTTGGTACTTTGGCTATTGTCCGCGTAAGGGTGTAAGAGCCATCTGAGGCTAATACCTTCGTCCCTTCCAACAAAATATGGTACTTTGGTACTATAGTAACTAGGTACGTACCTACACATAATTAGAAAAATTATTGAACTACTAGTGAAATTCTATGTGCTCATAGATATGTACAGTTTTACTCATTAACACACATTAAAATAATAAATTATTTATTAATTTGTTTCCGAACTAGAAAGTTCCCAATTCGTATTGTGTAAGTGATCCTTTAGCACTCGAATTGGGAACGGTTACATATCGGCTAATATCGAGAAGCGGCCCGCTCGCCCCGAGTACAGTCTAAATTTGTACAATTCCGAAATACGCTCACTCCGACACATTATCCTGTTTTATGACCTATAAAAGTCAGGCGAAACGTTCTACATTTGTGGTGCAGCCCTTATTTTCAGAATCTAATACACATTGCTTTATTGGCTCCCTATTTGTTACTAATGGGCGTGACGATGTTTGTTTGTTCCAACTTTAAGAAATCTACTTAAATTGTACTAATTTGTAAATATTTTTTCACGACAGTTTTACCAGTAAAATGAGAAACATATTTGACTATGTACGGAAAAGTCACAATCTATACATACCTTTAAGTCGTCCAAGTTTATTGAGTTACTATTCAAAATTCAAAACCATTTATTCAGTTTAGCCCCCCAGAAGGCACTTATGAAGGTCAAATTTAAAGTTACTGAAGCTACTACCGGTTCGGATGTCAGCCTTCAACTGAGAAGAACCGGCAAGAAACTCAGCAAGGTTACATTCTTTTTTATTTTATTAAATTCTTTTTTATCTATTCTGACTTTTTGGCTATTTTATAATATCAATTTTACATATTTTTATATTTAACAATTACAAAATACTTAATAAAGCTAACATTAAAAAAAAAAAAATTGTATGTATAGTAATAAGAATTGTAACAATGTGTTGGCAACCCCGTCGCATATTTCATGTGAGCTAATAATTCAAATAAACGAAACGCAACGTAATTCTTAATTAATAAACTCTTCAATTATGTTGAGGGTCCATTATCATTCTCAATATATTTTAATGATCTTATTTTGATCGTGTGTTGATTTAAAATATAATAAGAAAATATTTGATAATGACGCAAGATTTATATTCTCCAGTTGAATAAAACATACACAATAATAGTTTACTAGAACTTGGGGCTCGATTCTGTAAGGAAAATGACACTAGTTCGAGGATGTTTCGTCGTGGCCTCTATGCTCTCTCTGTCGCTAACTACGCTAATACTCACACGTGAGTGAATAATCACGTGAGAGGTAAGCTCTCCGAGGCCTCCGTGAAGCGGCTCGACGAAGTTTATATTAGCTGAATAAGGGGGCTGAACTAAAGCTCCTTTACCACGAACAATTATGGAAGGAGAAACATTTCATTTGAAGGAACACAAATTTTCAACAGTTTACTAGAGTGTGTCAAAGGAGTGAAATTTAGGAATACTAGCTGTCCCGACAGACGTTGTCCTGTGGAAATAAGTTCATGCAAAAATGCAGGAATTCGATCGCAGCGCTACCTACCGGGTCCAATTATGAATCTAAACCATAGTAGTAGCTTCAGTAACTTTAAATTTGACCTTCATAAGTGCCTTCTGAGGGCCTAAACTGAATAAATGGTTTTGAATTTGAATTCTCAAATCCACTGAAACACACACAAAAAATTGCATAACAATCTATCCAGCCGTTTAGAAGGAGTTTATAGTTGTTTTTAGAAATACAAACACACTCACAAAAGACTTATATTTATAAAGGCTTGTTTTAAAATGCCTTTAAAATCACATGTTTTAGGTAATTATACATTTTTATTTTACTTAATAGATTCAAATCGATTCTTAAACATAAGCTTCAATTCAACCTTTAAGCTTGCAAGTTTCTCAACTTAATTGAACTGTATATTGTTCTTTCTTAGAATCAAAAATGATTTAAACTTATACGAGTATATTATTGTTGTCAAAACGATGGTTCAAAGCTGTGCTAGAATCCGATAGGTGGCGCTGTAGTAAAGATATTTACTCATTGCGCCATCTACCAGAAAGGGTGGAACAACGTCTGCTGTAGCTGTGGCTGTTAGCTCATTATAATAAAGAACTTACGTTGAATTTAAATTATATGCAGGAATGATAAACATAACATACAAAACTAAAATAAAACAATCCTTGAGCTCTACCGTATCCTCATAACTTAACTCTACGGTTAACAACAAAAGTAGTTGATTATATGCTAGTTCGATAGGTCAGTTGGCTTAGTGGATTTATTTTTAAGATTACAACTATACACTCAAACTCCCTTAGGAAGAAATATAATAGTTTAAACTTTGTGGACACATATTAAGAAAACACTTGTTTACTTACCTTTCCATATTATTAATAAATGGTAAAGGTAAAATGGGTGTAAAATATCTGCATATAAGTATGTATTTAAAGAGTAATATATGTAGTATATCAAATACACTCTGCATAATTTGGGATCAAGTAACGATGAGGGAAGAATGTCCTGGGATATTTATAATAATAAATATTCTGGGACATTCTTTACACACGGCCATCTGGAACAATGGAAACCAAGTAACTGATATACTATACATACAACATTTTTTTTAAATACATACTTAAATAGATTTTTACGTCCAGACACAGAACTAACAGAAATGTTCATGCACACAAATGCTTGTCCTGGGTGGGAATCGAACCCGCAACCTGCGACTTAGCAGTCAGGGTCTTTTACCTGGTGGTACCAACTGGCCTGACATAATGTACAAGAGTTTCGTTTATATCCGTTAAACTACTTCTGCACCTCAGTGTACATAGCAAGTGCAAATTAAGTACGATATTTTCTCTTGAGATGCGACCGGATTTCAGTGTAATATGAAACAAGATTATTCACCTGTGATAAATCACTCCGGTTTAGCCTTCCCATCTGTTTACCTCCTTGCGCACATTATTTTTTATTTTCAAATTCCTAGGGAGCACCGTAACGTTCTAACTGTAGCAATAATGTAATTTTAGTTATTTTTTAATCATTTTAAAGCTTAATATTATTTAATACATTTATTTGTACCCAAATAATGGCACAATGCAAGTTTTATGTTAATGTACATACATTAGAATCGAATAGTAAATAAATAAAACCGTTTAACAAAAAATAGATTCATATAAAGGATTTTTTTATTTTTTGGTTTTTCCTCGAATCTTTTTCAATCATCTTACGTATAATATGGGTAAGATATGCGCGTTGAAGAAGATGAAAACGTGAAAGTTTCACACGATGGATGTGTGGATGTTATTGTAAAAACAGATTTGCATGAAACTTTGCATTTAGATAGAGCATACCATGGAATAATAAATAATATAGTTTCAATCTCTCGAAAATTTAAGATTCCTCGGGAAAGTGGAAAAACCCGCGGGTTAGATAAAAAATTATAATTAATACCTACGGAAGCCCTTTTGTCACCCACGTATGTTAACATAAAATATTAAATATGTCAACAACTCATACTTTATTTCTTTAAAACTTATTATCATATAAACAGAACAATGGATAAATAAATACTGATAAATATTTAATATGTGTGAAATATTTGCACACAACACAAACTGCAAACGACAACTTAATAAATCTTACAAAATAGTTAAACTTTTTTTTTTTTTTTTATGCTACTTGGGCCGACAATCAAGCAGACGGTCCACCTGATGGTAAGTGGTCACCGCCGCCTATGGACATTTGCAACACTAGGAGCATCGCCAATGCGTTGTCGACCCTGAGACGTGAAGTTGTTAAGTCTCATGTGCCTGTAATTTCACCGGCCCCCTTACCTTTCCAACCGAAACACAGTAATACAATAGCACTACTACTTCACGGCGGAAATGGGTAAGATGGTAGTACTTCCCCGGACGAACTCTGCACTAAGAGCTCTACTACTCTGATAATATAATTTTCCAATTCAAACACCGAAAATCTTCCGAATGCTTCACGCCTTCATGTCCATGTGACAAAACGAAGAGATTGCGCAAAAAATCTTCATCACGTCAATATTAACCCTTCAATGGTCCCGATGGACCGTGGGAATGCAAAAACTTCGATACCTAAACGATCCTGCGAGCTCACCGTATTCATTCACGAATTTCCTGCACGCAAAGAAACCGCAAAAGCGCACTACCTGCTAACACACATGTGCACGTGAACACTTTCTTTGAGACATTTTGCAATGGGATATAAAGGACGTAGTATGGAACTTGAGGGTTTTCCAAACCTATTATGCTAGGAGAAACGTTTTATGTTTCATAATAGAAATCGTCGGAAAGTATCCAGTGAACTTTCAGAAGATTTCTTCATGGTGAAAATGTACACGTGTCAAACGGCCTTCTGATCCCAAACTATAAATATCTTCTTATTTTCTTGTTTGACGGCCTTTTTTCTGAAACTACTTAATGGAATTAAGAATATAAGGCTTTCATTGGAGCAACATTTAGGCTTTTTATCACTGAAAATATACCCATTTGAACAGCAAATGCCCGTAACGAAAATAGACTTTGTCTCCCTAAAATAGGGTATTAAGTTTTCACGGCCCCTAACGCCATCCCTATTTAAGAGTGTTTGTGTTGACCACTTGGTGGAAAGTGTCAATTTAACGTGGTTTTTTGGTATAGCCCTCTAGACACTTTAGAGAGGAATGGATCTATCACACAGCATATTGGTGCCAAATTATTCATACTCTATAACCTGTCTACCTTATTCTTATTATTTAATTCTTTAGCCAATCGGCGTCCACTTGACTTTAGTTTCATTTATTGACGTGCGAAATAATTAAATACAACCGGTTCCCTTGATGACGATTAAATATCAACAGGCTTAAAGAACCGCCCACAACACCAGCTGTCGTCTGAAGGCCAAAGTTTCGACTATTATCTTTTGTATTCCTGCCAAAGACAAAATATTATGATGTCTACAACTAATATAAGTTGTTTGTTTGAGCTTATTTAGTAATGGAACACAAATTGTGTGGGGATGACCAATTTACACGTAAGCATTCAATAAAAACATTCTAATAACATTCACATCAAACATTTCGATTAATTAACATAAAAATTAATAAACATAATTTTAGTTCTGAACGCAATGTCTATGTTGTGCATTTTGGTTCTTAAAATCGATAGGTACTATCTCGATGTCTTCTGGTTCCTAGCCTTCATTCAATATTGCATTTCAAAGTGACAATTCTACACAACGCCTTGTACCTATTTAAATATTTTGAAGTGAAACTTTAAAATCCTAATCCGCTAATTCAATGCTAACGTGAGTCTTTACGACACTCCCTGTTTTTTTTATATTAATTAAATTTTATAAGAATACAACATTAAAATTCATGTTTATCATCGTCGGATAAATCTTAATTCAGAACATAATTTTATGGACCAATCTGAATAGTAAGATTTGGTACGAACGTGTCCCAATCTAAGAAATAAACAAATGTCCATTTACAGACTGTTGTGTTTCCATTTAAGTGCAAAACACTTTTTCATTAACACGTAAAAGCTTAAAACTCCCCTAAACGAATTAAGAAAAGTCACCCTCAGGGGACTTATGAAATTAACGACACAGATTTACAATCTTAGCTTAAAACTGTATTATGTTTCAAAAAATCTTTATTCACTTTCTATTTTGTTTCCTTGTTGGATAATGCAAATCTACGTATTATTTTAATTTTAATTATGTTTGTGAAAACGTATGCATGTCACGTGTTGTGAAAACTGGTTCTTAATATGTTTTTATTTTATGAATTTAGGAGTTAATTAAGTACTCATATCAAAATGATGATACTTAGCAACTTCCTAACTTCCTACGTATCATGCCACTTGACCAAAAATTGCAAATAAAATACTAATTGACACGTACCCAATGCAAAAAGTAATTGATCTCATTTTAACTCGAGACAGAAACGGTTGGATTCTTATGAATTTGAATTGAACGTTAAAAGCTTTGAAGTTTCAACCACATCGGGCCGCGGGCTGCAATTACTTTCGCGCCACCTGTCAAATACACGAGGCGACACCCGCGCGTCGCTCCCAAGTAATTATGAAACTGAACTGAAACTCGAAACAAAGCAAAAAACGCGCGTTCGAATCGAATTTAAATTTTAAACTAATTTTTTCATCGAATATCATAATAACTGGCTAGAATTTAACAACGCAGTTTAAAAACTTATTACCAACTGTAATACTTTTTTCAATGTCACGACCTTTTTAAATAAAAAGAAGAAATTGTATTATAATGACAGTAAATAATTTTAGCACAATGGTATCACTATAGGGATACAAAACCCTTTGCTTTTGTACATTTAGGTCTAATGAAATGCTATAAATAAAATTTTAATTTTAACGCAGAATACTTCGGTGTGTCACCTACCTAAGTAGCATTCTGTGTTAGTAATTTGCGGGGTGAGAGAGAAAAATCGGCAGCCCACAGCTCAAACAAGGCTTAATTTGTTGCCATAAATAATAATGATGAGAACATATAGCTCCCTCAGGTCGGCAGTCCCTTTATAATAATAACAACAGATTTTCCGGGTGCTATTAATGATCAGTCTTTTTGTTTGTAATCAGTTAATTATAAAGCTGTAAGAATGTCATACGGATGAGTTATTTTTGACATGTCAATAAGGTAGATACGCATTAAACATGGGACATTTATGTTTTAATCTTTATTTCAACCTGGTAATTTTTATTAGTAGAGGCAATGGAATTTTTTCTAGGCAAGCGTAATGCATGTTTGCGTTAACTCTCTTTTTATTGTAGGACAATTTAAGCAATTTATTTTTTCTATATTATCTTTCGATATAATTTTTTTTAAATACCCACTTGATTTTTTTTAACTTACATTGTCATATTCAGTTTTCGACTTTATTTCATTATAATAATTTACACTTATGAAGGTAGACGAGTGGATAATTTTGAACATTGTTAATTCTTACAAAATTTCAAAAAGAACGCGCTAACCCAAAGAAAAATCGACAGAAGTTTCATGTTCAAACATTACAACAGAATATTAATGACATATTCCATTATGAGTTAGGTCACACGTGATTTGCGTAGAAATTTGCAAGTTGTAATAGTGTCGTTATTTTTTTGTGTGTATCGATATCCTATTCAATTTAATTAGTTTTAACGAAATTTGAAAAAATAAAATTGAGAAAAGTTTCACATCGAAATGACAACATGGAAATTTCAAGTTTATTTCTATAGCAATAAAGGATAAGTTTGTGGGCAGGAAAAGTCGCTTAAGTGTGATTGATTTATTTAGACGAGAGTAAACCTAGTCCCAACTAAACTAGTTTCAATTTAATAATTTATCGATAGCTATCAGCTTAAGAGTTCTGGTAACACTATTGTCAAGACCAAGAAACCTAAATCTAGGTTTGTACGTTTGCAGACATTTCCATTAGATTTGCTTAATTCAATTCTAACAGTGATTAATTGTATAGAGTAGCAAATAACATAATTTACAACTTCATAAATACACTTACCTATAAGTTAAGTATGTTTGGAGCGGTATTTCAGCATTACAAATCATACCGCTGATATTAAAATGATAGACTTTGAGAGATTACGTCGTATACAATATTCAGGCACTAACTAATACATTACTATTAAAAACTTCTTTAAGGTTATTTACTCCACGCAAGCTGGTGGATAGAGTAAGCGGACGTCTCAATATATTTCATTTTACTCGTCCTTTTTTTGTCGAGTGGTCAAATCAACTTACGAGACCTGACCTGCACCATCACCCCCTCATGAGCTTTTGGTGCTTTTACCAAAAGGAATATCGTAGGTTCATCTCATTCAACAACACTCAGGTAAACTTCATGTAAAAACAAGGTATAATTTCATAATAACAAGATGGTAATTTTCACCCCTAAAACCAATTAAAATTCAGCTCAGCTCTATTTTAAGCTTATCATTCCGTTTCAGCGTCTAAAACTCGACCCAAAAACGCCAAACTAATTTAAGGACAAAAAAATAAACAGCTATTAGTTATTCTATGCCGTTGTGACTTACTAATTCTATTGGGTCGCCTTATCTATGAAGGCCATAATAAAGTTTAAGCACACCGTAGTGTTCCATTCCTCTGGAAATTGATAGACGTGAAGTTATCATTTGACAGTGTGCGTGCCGTACCGTTCTGTCACGCAACATTACCCGATGCCTAGCCCAACCTGGCAATGATTATAAAAATTTATCAGATGGTCAAAGTAGGTATTTTAATATGATAATCCGATGCAAATAAAAAAAAATAATAAATATAAGTTATTAATAGTTTGAATAAGAAAAAATGTTTTATTGTAAAAAAAGCGTCGGGTGCATGGTGTCAATAGTTATAAATATTTAATTGACAGATATGAGAAGGATTTATCATTTCGATAATATCTTGAAAAGCACCCCCACTTTTTTTTAAATAAAACATTTTTTCTTATTCAAACTATTAATAACTTATTATTAATTTTTTTTACATTATTCTTAATTAATATTTATTAAAAATTATTTTCTGTTTTTTAGTTTAGTTTTCTATATAAAGCGTGTTTTCTAGTTTTTTTTAACTATTATTTATTTAATTTTTTTTAATAAAAACATTTTGAGTGCCCGAAAGAGTAAGTCTGGAACTGCACGCATGCGTAGTTCGCGCACTAGCTCTATCTCTCTTACTCGCATGTAAAGGATGCGGAAAGAAATTAATTAATCCTGGCGAATCTCATTAGGATAATCGGATGCTTTGATCGGATTATTGCATTGTCATCGATCTTTGACAGGTGTGCAAAGTTTGAATTAAATCTGATCGTTCAAAGTAGGACAAAATCGAGCTCAAAGGGGTCGGTTACATACATACATACATACAGGTGAAGCTAATATAAAGCGTGTAAAAAGTATTTTTCTCTTTCGTAAAACGTCTGTGGATTTTCTAATCTAGCCCCAAGAGTAAAATGTTTTACTTCATTTTTTTATTGAATTGATTGAACTCTACCAAGATTTCATAGGATGGGTCCTCTGTAAAGATAAACCGAGTATTAAACATCTGGCAAATATCGTAGGTCTCATCTCTGGGAAATATCGATTTGTAACCAGATCAACATTAAGTAAAGTAAGGCCCCTGGGTAAGTACCTTCACTTGTTTGTATAATTTCTTAGACTTTAATAAAATATGAAATATTATTTCAAAAGCCTCATTATACATTAATATTTTATGAGGTTACCCAATATGGATAAACCCAGTGACAGCTCTATTTTTTTAATTCTCCTCTTTGTAACTACACTGTAGTGTTTTAAGCCCTATTCGTCAACGTGTCGTTTGTAATAAAACTCGTTGTGCCCGTCAGCGGGGCAAGGACCCTACTTTTATGTTTTTTACTCGCACCCCTTTTTGGAATAAAAGCTTATAAGATGTTATCGTATTCTAGTAAGAGCATTTTTTAAACTGGTATTTATGATATTTTTTATCATGTGTGCAAGCATACTTTTTTTATTTGTCCTTGAAGTCCGGTCGTTGCTGTGCGTGATTTCATCCAGAATATGTATGTTAGACCTTGTGGATAAAAATAAAAAAATATTGTGTAAGGGAAATTAAAACAAAATAACCGGCCATGTGCGAGTTGGCTTAGCGGACCAAGGGTACTCCATACTACCCATAAACAAGTAATACTACACTATTTTAAAGTAAAACAAAAGAACGTTAAAAAAACACGTTCCTCGTATGGGGACCCCACTCATAACACGACTTTGATAAAGTTTTATTTTTACTTTGAAATACAGCTCTTAAAGGTATTACAGTCTGGGAGACTGACAGATGAACAGATAGATATGGTACTGTTGTACACCCTAAAAATGTTGATCTGAAAACAATGGAATCTAGAAGTAGAAAGAACATCATTATGTACCTACCTATGTGAAAAAGGCAGTACATCAAAAATACTCTTCAAATTTCAAAAATAACTGATGTTTTGGACAATATTTTAATAAGTTATTTCCAATAAGCCATCTAGTAAGATACTTATATTAGTTCTCTTAAACTCCGCTAGGAGTAATGAAAAAATATTAAAGTACCACTTAATATTAAATACAATTTTAATTGACTACAATTAAAAACACAAAACTTGCATTTATCTGTGGTAAGATTTAAATAATAATAGTATTTCTAGTAGTCGTATAATTTCCCTTAGTACATAAGCCTCTCATTAAAATATTTTAAAGGGCATGAATCATTTTTCCCAGCTAAAGCAAAGTTAAGTGCCGATAATAGTACAGAGGGTGCAGCCAATTACTATATTTTATGTAATTAAGAATTCAGACTGTCACCACAACTGGTCACGCTCCATAGCGTGCTTGTGACTCTCCAATTAGGCCGGGTTTCTTACAAAAATATGGACTCAAGACTCATATTTAACTTGGTCATAATACTAATGATTGTATAAATAAGGAGCGATTTAAACAACACTTTGAATTGAATTTGTATGCCAATTTGATACACTTTGATCCTTTTTATTTATGGATAAATTTTTTTCAGTCTCATCTTTTTCCAAGTCTTAAAAATATGGTAAGCATTTCTAGATATAACATTTCAATCGTCTGCCGCGTGGCTTCCATTTTTTCGATTAAATTAAAACGTATTTATGTAAATTATTCAACTGTGTGTTACGTAACATCACACCGTTCGATATACAACAGTAAGAGGATACAAACACCCAGACGAGCGCTAGGCGACAGAGTGTCCGCATTATTTTTTCACCCACGCACTCTCCGGGACATTTCGAGTCGTTTCCTTTTAACGTATTCTAAAAAGACCTCTATAGGCGCAAATAAAAACACGAATAACCCTTTAGAACGGTGCTCCCGTTGTTTCTATTATCATTGCTTGCTTTTTTCGAGGGGCTTGAAGTTTTTTCGTCGGGAAAAAAATAAGCAAAAGCCGGATATGGCAGCCCGTTCCCCATCTGTTTTATTAAAACTGCGATATTGATCTCAATCGCCGTGCCGATGTTCGGACTGTGGTGTTTTAATTGAATGATTCGATTCGAATCAATGCAACTGCGATTGTTGAATATGTTTGACTTTGTTCGATTTATTGACATCATAACTTACTTGTGAAGTAACGCCTCCCCATCTCTTCTGATACTCGCTCCTGCTTATCGATACATCGATTCGTTATCCTCTTGTTGGTCTCAATACGACCTTTTTATTGCAAAGATTGATGCAAAATATCGTGAGCGCGCTGTTGTAACTATAATTTTGATCCTTGTTATTTCTGGACTAAAATAGGAGACTTTGAGCGTTTGTACGTTTTCATGCTACAGATTAAAATACACTTTCTACGTTTTTATTATAGAAAATCATCGAAAGTTACTTAACATCATAAAATATATAAACCACAAGATAATATATTAAAAAATAGGCTTCTGACAAGGAACGAAAAGTTGAAACATAAAAACATACAATTGATTACTTGAAACTCCCTACCTCAATGGACAGTATGAATAAAAATGATGGAGAAGATGTTTTTTAGCGAGTACATTTTTTACTTACAAAAGTATACCGGTCAAAATATGTGCATGAGTATTTTTTCCTACCGATCAAAGAAAAAGAGAATCGAACAAAAATAAAGCTTATTTACAGCGAATTCAATCAATTACGGCTGCCATCAGAGCACCTTCCGAAATATATGGGTACTTGACGTGTTCCGATGAGTTTGGGTAGAGCAAAAAATTCCGCAGCGTCCAGTAAAAAGTACTTCGACAACTCGATGGTCGGACGCAGCAAAAACCGTCGATGCTCAACCAAGGGGAATGCGATTGAAAAAATTGACATCTTTGAATGGATACGGCATCTCGCAAAGCGGTGACGTCGGTAATTAGGGGGCAATTTATTGTATTCAGTTAAGAAATTCAAGAAGTTTTCGGATATTGGTTTTAGCTTTGCTTCGTTGAAAGCAAAGCTAATAAGTTTTTATAATGAATTCGTATAAATGGTGTAATTATCTCTATTATTTGCGGACAATTTGTTGTAACATGAGCCACTATGGTTTTTGCCTTATAAAGTATATTCTGTAAGTGAGTTAGAGCCTTTTTTGACACAACACATGAATGTGTGTAGGTTAAACAATTACTTAAAATTTGCGAGTACATAACAACACAAAATGATATTACTTTATTACCCCTAAAATCACACGAACACAAAACAAACAAACAAATAAATAGACAAACCAATAGTTTATTTCGTACATCCGATAACTTCACTAATGAAATCGTGTCCATGTACCAAACAAGCCGGCGATCGCATCAAAAAGCGCTTACTGCTCTGACGTTTTTTACCTCTAATTGTAAGTTATTCGACTCAAGGGACCGCGTGTGTACTTTAGCCTCTAAAGCTAGTATTTACTATATGGCCAAGTAGAAATAAAGTTACGCTTATTGGTACGACATGTTTGAATTATTAGTCAGGTGGAGAAATGGGGTTCTTCATCAAAGTAATAATATTAGTTAGGTGGGTATATATTAATTTAGTTTAATAATATTCCAAGTGTCGTAACTTTTAATGAACACGTATCTATTAATACATATGTGAACAAAGGTACGATGCTCTCGTAAAGCTTCATATTCAAAATTTCGCAAATGATAGCCACTATTATGAGTTTATGCTTTTTAAAAAATTACTTTGACTACAAATCAAGGGTCGTGTTTGATGAAAATAATTACATGTACTTAAAAGTTCATGTAAATTATGGATTGAAGGGAAATTAATATTCCAAATGTACAGAATATTACAAACCTACCCGTAAAGCCGAAAGGAGATTAATAACGAGTCCATTCACAATATTTAAGAACCGTAGTAACGCTGCAGTATTATGATTGAAAAATAGAAAAACTATTAAAGAAGACAATTATTAGGTAAAATAGGTACGTAGGCCTTTCTGTTAAATAATCTGGTTCCCTGACATGACAGCTTACTAGGGTTGTTGGCTTTGATAATTAATTATATTTTTACGGGGTATTTTGTAACACGTTGTAGATAGCTAGATGCATTGACATGAGCTTTTTGTCTTTCACCAAGTAACGTAACCAGTTTGCGAACATAACAGAACTGGAAATCTAATGTATATGTAATGCATGTATTCACAAAAATCGTACACATTGCGCTGACTCCATGTAATTCGGAGCAAGTCAGGCAGACGAAACACTAAGTCCCTTGTTAATAAATTGTTATAACAGTACAATCTATTCAACATCAGTATAAAGCAAAAATCAATCTATCAAAGCCCCACACAACTGTACCTTGCGAAACAATACATAGACATCAAAAAATTACTCAACTTTGTAACAGGACAAGACATTCAATTTAGCTTTCTTTTATTTCCCGTCTCATTGTTTAGATTTCCGTCACGAAGCTAAGAAAAATAGCCGAACAAAAAGTTCCATCTACAAAGGGCTATTCGAGCGTGAACCTTCAAAAACAGATAGCGGAGTTTCAAAATTTCCGGTAAAATTTCGATGACATGTTAGCATAGTAGTTTTTACAACAAGGAGTACTGGTTGATACAAAACTAATATTTAAGTATTTTGTTTCACTTATTTTTGTTTCAAACAAAGGAAAAATCTTTCGCTGTTAATGCGTTATATATTTCTATCGGTTCATCTGATGGTATGAGGTCAACGTCGTCTATAGACATTTGTAATACAAGATTGTCATTGTATTTTGACCTTTAGGTATAAAGTACAGACAGTTTTTTGTAGTTTGCAGGTCTAGTTCTGAAGAGTTTCATTATCTTAATCTTTTCATCTTTTAACTGCAAACATTAATATATCTCCATTCTCATTATATGAATTGGTAATCAGAAACATAGCTAAAAGTGTTCAAAGATAATATAAAACAGTGCAATCTTTATACAAAATCATATAATTATCGTTACTAGACATTTTCACTAAAATGAAATAATAACTACATATGTCGATGACTTATGACTTTTGTTGACTTGTACTCACTCTATGAACTGACGGACTGACCTAGTTAGTAGCAGCGCTTTGTAAAGAGGTATATACCCATTTTTGCGGTGCACTTATGCAAAAATAAACATGCTCCAGTTCGCTTAAGCTATTGCAGCTTCATGTTTACTGTCTGGTGTCATTTACGTGACTTATGTGTAGTAGTTCAGCATGAGTAGAGTTAATATGCAATCTTTCTAACGCTGCCAATCAAGTTTTGGTAAAAGAAATATATTTGCGAGCAAATTAGATCACTATTTCATTATCTTGCTTTGTCATAAATAGAGATTTGTTCAATGTGTAAAGAAAAGTAATTCTTGGCATAAGGTAACGATTATAAGAATAGATCCAAGAAAATCCAACTCCCCAACTTTTTTTACCCAAATAATTTGGGGCCGAATAAAATATAACCTAATACCCACACGGGCGTAAAGCAACCAATATTTAATGTTCTATTACCCGTACGCCCGCAACGCGCCCTACCATAAAACTCATATCGAGCTGAACACTCAACGCTTTAGTGAAACAAAAGTCACTCGGTATCCGCACATACATCACTTGGCTATCCCGGTGGGCGGCAAATAGCCCGTAATGGTAAATCGTGCGTCGAAACGCGCAATATCAATGAAGTTGCAGCGTCATTGTGACGCTCGATTGATCGCGTGCGCTGCTTTGTGCCCTTGTTCTGGTATTGACATTATAAACATGCTAATAAATTTGCATGAGTCGCCGTCAATTTTCGTCCCAGCCGGTAGTCTAGGAAGCTCCTCAATGGACCAGTCCCTAACATGGACTAATAATAAATTATTTCTTTATAATGGTTTTCGTGATATTAGATCGAGTTTAACTAAGTGTTCAACAACTGACAGCCGACGAACAAAAATTTTCCCGGTGCACTAAAAAAGAAATTCACAGCAGTGCTCATGCAATTAAAGCTGACATGAATTCGGAAAATGAATCACATTTAGCTCGAGTGCCGTTTCTGACATCCTGGTATGAGTTTCAGAATATATTATGTTTTATCTTGCAAAGTAAAAAAAAGTCATACCAGCATTACCTTAAATTTTGAGCCGTGACTTCATAATTTCAAAAATTAAGTACCATAACGAATATAAACACTTAATAAAGAGGCGGCGATGCGTTAAATTCCTAAATTTATTGCTCTGAAATTGTTCAGTTTATTGTTAAAACATATTTGTTTTGTTTCACGACCAACAGCAGGGGGTGCGCGCATTGCGATAACTTAAAATTAATATTCTGTCAGCGAATACGATTTTCGGCTCTGTATTTTATGATATCGGAACAATTTGATCTGAACACTCGGCGAATGATTTGAAGTGTTCAGCAAACAATTTATCTGCAAGTTTTGTTTTGAAGGCCCGTTTGTTTTGCAGCGAGATATCGTTACGCGAATAAAGTTTTATAGCCGCTTCAATATTTTTTTGTTTGTACTGAAACTTAATATCGGCCGGCGTTTTCATGAGTGGTTTACATATGAGGGTAAACGTAATTTGAAAGCGAGCTGTTTTTTATTATAAGATACTTATTTGATGTGTTTCCATTTTATTTTTATCGTTTTTATGTAAAACTGAGCGTGAAATACTTTTTCTAATGAATCTCTAGGTTTCGTACATAAGCTTGCAATGTACCTAATGTTTTTTGTAAATTATAAATAACAAAGGCTTTAAAGGGATAGTAACTAAAAACTTATCAAACTAAAAAAATCCATGAAAATGTTCACATCAGTGTATTTCATCACACCTTATTAAATGTTAATGAATTAATAAAAAATATTAAAAGCCATTAAGAATAAAATAATACCATTTAATAACAAATAACAATTGTAAATCAAACAGAAATGTCGTTTATATTCAGATTAGACACATATTCGAACCACCCTACCAGTCCTGAATACTAGACTTTCATTATTTATTTATTCATTAATATTAAAGCTGTATGCTGTCTACTATTCATTAAAGTTTCAACTTAGCTATTTCATAGAACTCATGTCGCGTTCTCATAAATTAAAGGGAAGGTTGAAATTATTTGTAAATTAAAACACTTATTATTTATTTGGTGACTGAGAGTAATTATCTAGACGCTAATATATCAGACCAAGCCTATACTTAAATTAAAACTAATATAATATTTGTAGATTATCATTATCCATTTTATAAGTGCTAAGTCGGGCTCCAATACATTAGTAGTTCCTCATTATTTATACCAATGAGTTGCTCCTATCTTGGAAATTGTAAATGGACCTGCAGGGCAACTTTGTAATGTTCCCGGAATCTAAATTGAGTGCGAATGTTATTACATTGACAGTGCCACGACAGTAGTCTCTCTCTATGCACGTGTCAGGCCATCAATCTATAATGAAATCTGCTTCAACTAAGGATTCAAATTTACACAATTCGAGTACTAGCAACAATGACGGCTTGCATAATCTGCACATTTTTGTATGGATTGTTTCCCGAAATAGATCTACCAACTTTGGGATAGTGCAATTCTAGCTTAACGAAAGTAAAGCGAATAAGTTTATTGTTTTAAACTTGTGATTTACTCGTAAGATCAACTCTAATCACTACATAGTATAAAACAAAGTCGCTTTCTCTGTCCCTATATCCCTAAGTATGCTTAAATCTTTCAAACTACGCAACGGACTTTGATGCGGTTTTTTTAATAGATAGAGTGATTGAAAAGGAAGGTTTTTATGTATAATACATGTGATATCCTACGGGAACGCGGGTAAAACCGCGGGGACAGCTAGTTTAATATAAAGTAAACTCAATAACTCCAAAAATTTACCATGACTTCTTCATTCAAAACATGTATAATCTTATCTCCCAGTTCATAATAACATCCCTTAAATTAATATTCATATCATGAACAATCCCTTTCGCGTCCACAAACCTTACCACAAAACAATCTCACATAAGATCATGAGATAGCCCGACACCGCAACTTAAAATATGCGATCTGTTGCTTTGAGAATACATTTGGGAACTGCTGTCAGCTGTACAACCTTTAAACTAATGTGTCGAGATAGTCCAAGTGATAAGCCCACTTTTTTTCATCACAGACTTTCTTGGTATTATCTCGAACGGTGTGAAACCTTTCAGACGTGAGAAAATCCTTTATTGGAACAAATTAAGACTTTGTAATTCAATACGGGAAGGCTACTTACAAGAGATTGAATCGCGAAGTTAATTTTCTAATTTTACGATTCGTTCTTAATTATCAAGTACTTACTTTACAGTGGCAAATGAACTCTAATTAAGTCAGCAGTCAATTACCGTCCTGCAAACTTGGTCCTTGATACAGTTAACTACTAAGCAATCACGATCTGTACGTTCAATGTTAGTCAGGTGGGTGATAATTTAAGATTTAATTGGCTTTGTTTAACATAACTTGCGGTATTTATGTCACACGTTTTGTAAGACTGTCAGACGCTTGTGGGTGTGTTTTGAATGAATTATTATAGTACAATGCTTGAAGTTTCAGTTGAGGAAATAGTACAGTGATACTAAGTTAAGCTATTGCTCTTATTAGGATTACTCTTCTTAGAGTATTAAAATCTTGTTTAATGTAGGTTAAAGATTTTCTCGAACTGATTTTGATGATTTATTGGACTAATTATATTTATTATTACTTTAGTTGTAGAAAACCATAATGTTAGGTTATGTCTTTGACATAATGGAATCAATATAGCCTGGGTTATATTTCTGAATAGCTAACTATGTATGAAACAATAAATAAAAGACAAATAGTCTACTTAGACTGTGTAGTGAAGTTTATCCTTTACAAAATAATGATGTCAGTATCCCCTGACAAAGACAATGTACAGACATACCAAAGCAAGCTAACTCATGCCGCATGTTACTAAGTTTCCACAAAACGTAGAGTAAGAGTGATTTAAATCAAGAAACCCGGCATTACGTAACAAAGATGCAAGTTGTATTAAAAGCCACGCAGCACTAACCGTACGTAGAGAAATGGGAGACCCACTTTCAGCGAGAAGGTGAAATTCTTCATGTTCTAAAATAGGAGCCCTAACGTTGGCGGTTTGTGGTTTTAGATGTAACTTTGTTGTTCAGACACACTTCCGTCTCTGCAGAGGCAGAATGCGAAACTCGAGCGTGTAAATTAGTATATACGTTTTGGGTAACTCGTAACAACATTTTATCGTTCCGTAGCGGAATTGTTGGATAAAATAGAAACTGAATGAAAGCTTTAAAAAAATCGAACATAAGTTGCACTTAGGATATTAAAAAAATGTAAAAAGAATACAACTCGTAATTTTTATATATAGCTGTCCCCCGCGGTTTTACCCGCGTTCCCGAGGGATATCATATACTCCGGGGTAAATAGTAGCCTATATGTTATTCCAGGATATGCTCTATCTATGTGCCAAGATTCATCCATATCCATTTAGTAGTTTTTGCGTGAAAGAGTAACAAACATACTTATATACAAATCTTTCCTCTTTATAATATTAGTATAGAATGTTCGAAAAGACAAACACATATTTTATTCCTTGATGGTAAAAGCTACTTAAGCTACCTGGCATGAATGTCAGCCTTCAATTGGGAAGAAAAGGCTAGAAACCCAGCAAGGTTACATTATTTATATATTTATTACCTAACCTTTTATATGTATACCCTTAGTCAGGTATTGATATAATCAAACGGCTCAATTGGCTTGATAAACTATAAAGATAACAATACTTAGTGCCCAGTATTTCTAGCAGCAAGAAAACAAATAAGCAATAATTTCCTCCGCAACAATAAAAACGTTATCGAGTTCAATTTAAATAGAATTAAAGGGACGGCAATATTTAACAAAATATCGGCACGGAACCTCTGAAAGTTATTACAGAGACCTTTCGTTATCTGCATGGCGGGTTAGGCGATATTCCATTGTTTTCCATGTTATATATTCCCTCAGTTCATTACGTATAAAACATGGTGGCCCTCGAACAAAGGTATTTTAAAAGAAGCCGCGATGGCACAACCTTTTCGATTCATTAATTCGGTGAGATCTAATTTGTTATTAAATGGGGCATTATGTGCCCTTATTGGGCTCAAACAAGGGTGGTATTCGAAATCCTATGAATTTTAACTGCTATCATTGGGAACATTTAAATATTTAAAGAGGGGTAAGAACGCTTCCGTTGCTTTGTGACAATTTGGTATTTTTATGTTTTTCAACTATTTGGATGGCGATGTTTTTTACGATCGTATTTTATGGGTCTCTAAAGGTGAACGTTCCGTTAGATTTTGGCGTTCCGACCGACATAGCTAAGACAGATACAAATATTCAATAAAAGCATTTCGACAAAATGTAAGCATCTATAAGGAAAAAATTCTTGAAACATTCGTTGATCATTTTATTTATGTACAGTATTGACAAATAAAGCGCTTGCAAAAATGTATTGAGATATTTGCTATGTATGAGTAGATAATAATAAAATGCTGTATTGCTGTATAAATAAGTGTTGTTTAAATTTTATTTCATGCTGTTTTTTTATGTGTTGTTATAGCGGCAACAGAAATATATCATCTGTGAAAATTTCATCAATCTAACTATCACAGTTTATGAGATACAGCCTGGTGACAGACGGACAGACCGACAGACAGACAGAAGGACAATGGAATCTTAGTAATAGGGTCCCGTTTTATCCTTTGGGTACAGAACCCTAAAAATAACCTATAATACGCAGTAGCCTATGCTATTTTAAATAGCTTATAAGAAAGTGGTCAACACATTCACACCCTCGTAAGTGATGGTTAAAAGTGCACACAAAACCTAGAACAGTAAAGAACTGGCTTTGAAGTTGCCACTGAGATATTAAAAGAGTACAATAATGATTCATAAACTGTGATAAATCTTTAAACGCATAGTCTATAAACGACATGTTCTTCAGGCTACACCCCGGAGTCGCCACACAAACGTTATCGCAACCACATCGTAGGGAGATTAAGTCTGTGGTAGAAGGCGAATGCATCGTCATGCCCCTGTGTGTATGGTGTATGTTATAAGCGTTTGAAAGCAAATAATTTATTGGGCAAATGTTTGGACAAACCTTTTAACAATATTAACTTGAACACCAGAATTTTTTCTTACTTTAGAAAGTACACTCCTATGTTGATTTAATATCAACTAGCATCGTGTGCAGCCCGTGATTTTATCCACCATTTTGGAGGATTTAATATTTTCCCTCGGACAAGAACTATCCTGTGGTGTGTCATTATGCGAATTTTCATACAAATCTTGTATGAATTTTTTTTGAGCTTATTACAACGAGACTACCACAAAAGCCTTTATAATTTAAGCAACATTCGTTTCCAAATAAAGTATTTCGGTTAGATAGGTAAGGGGGCCGGTGACATTAGACAGACACGTGAGACTTAACAACTTCAGGTCGCAGGGTCGACAACGCATCGGCGATGCTCCTGGTGTTGCAAATATCTATAGGCGGCGGTGACCACTTAACATCAGTTGGACCGTCTGCTTGTTTGTCGGCCCATGTAGTATAAAAAAAAATAGAAAAGTAAAGTACCCTTTCATTCGTCAAAATCCAGAATGAGTCATTCACACAAAAATAAATGATGGTATTTTAATTAGATTAATTTTATGTAAACAAAATAAAGCTTTCCCGTCCATTCAAATATTCAAAGAATTATAAATACAGGAGTAGAAATAAATACAAATTTATTTTACATTATGGAGACATAAACCACATTCAGCGTATCATTTAAACCCCACAAGATGCTCTAAGCCTCAGGGAATGTACAAAATAAAAATGAACAGTCTCCTTGTTGGCTTATCGGAATAGATTACTTTTTCCAAATGTCCTCTGGGGCTGGAGGTCCGACCATGAGAGATTTTATTTTTTAATATAAATCTTTAAACTTACAACTGATTTGTCAATACTTTTTACTCGAGTGAATGCTATCGGTCACATGGGAAATGTCTTATGAATATTATAAAAGAATTTATATTTTAGATATTAGGTATAGGTATTTCAGCTGTTTTTTCTTTAACTCTATAAAATAAAGAACTCAACATCTTGGACCATTTTTTCACATGGCCATTTTACTCATGTGATTTAATATCAAATTAAAGCGAAGATAACCGTAAACTGATACAATAAATTAACAACTAGGTATTCAAATTATATTTCCTAAATTATTTTTACTTGTAGGTATGTACTAAAATGTACTGTATCTCTTTTCAAAATAATTTATTTTCGAATCCTTTCTAATTCAAATTTTCTATCACACCATTGTTTTTTTACATGTATTTTTTGTTGGAGCACGTACCATCGATTTCGTGTGCGTGTGGGCGCGTTAAAACATAATAACCTTCCATTTTACAAATGCCTTTAACATTGCCTACCGCACGCAGTGAGAAGTCACATTTGAAGTATCAACTTAAAATGCTATGGTTATTTTTAATACCAATCGTGTTTAAGTCATTGTTTTCTTTGAGACACGTTTATGTAGACACATAATATTCTCTGTGGACCTTATTGTTTTAACTTTGTAACACATTGTAAAGCCATTATGTTTTTTTAAAACAATATTAATCCTTCTACAATATTATTATTGGTATAATCATTTAATAATGCTATAAATAGCTGCATCATTATGCTGTAAATTGAATAGTGTTGAAGACAATTATGCAATTACTGGAGTCTGCAAATAAGCAAATAAGTGGTCACTGCTATGGACTAACACCATGGGCATAATGCGTTGACCCTAAGTTAAGTTGTTAAGTCTGCCTGTAATTTTACCTTTCTAACCGAATCGCAAGTACTTCATGAAATGAGTATGATGGTAGAACCGACTTCTGCGGATGAACTCTGCTTGACAAGTTCTGAAAATAATTTATTAGATTCGACATAACTCAGTATCTACTACTTCTACCTACAGTCTACACCTTCAAGCTGTAAACATCCATACGCATTTAATTACAACAATCATGATAAGGATCTAATACACAACCAGGTGTTATGAGCCCAGGGTTGATAGGTTTCAATGGCAACAATGCGTAATGACTCTCAAATTTTGTGGGTCTATTAAAACAATTTAGTTGGTCCATTGTTGGGACGCAATACACAAACCCGATTCGGCATCCCGTAGCGAAATATAATGAGATGAAACCTTACCTATAGATAATAAATGAAGCTATCATATTTCTATCAACATATGCCGCGACACAAAGAATTTTGCTATGCAATTAAGAGCATCTATTCAATATATTTTTTTGCTAATCTCCGGATCTAATCAACACCTTTTATTTCCCTACCTTATAGAGATTTGGAAAATATAATTTAAACAATAATAAATCACACAAAATGGTGTCAGATTGGCTGTTTCCGTTATCTGTATATAAGTTACCGCATTATCTTAGCGCATACAAAAGCTGATTACTCAAAAATTTTATTTCTACAAATCCCACTAGACTGTAGTTTTTACTCTTCGCAGATAACTAAAGATGATGAAAATATATGAAATAGCTTCATTGTTTACTTAACAACGTAAGGGAAAGCTTAGCTTCAAAATTGCGGAAGTATTTACTAACAACATAAAATTTACAAGCCTTTGTTGTCTTTATGAAATAATTTTGGACTACGCCAACTTTCACAGTGGAATTCATCAAATTAAGTATTATTTAGCGGCTTTGAGTCTATAAGTTCTCTAACCACTGTCCTTAATAACGTTGGTGGTTTCATTTCTAACGTAATTTGTTGTTAAAAGTGTTTATAGTTAAGTGTGCTGTGAGGTTGTTGACCTAATGATGAAATGAGAACGAGAAAAATGCATTTTTTTTCTATTTACCTTTCTCATAATCCAACTATCTTTGGCGCCCATCTAAACAAAGAAACTTTAATATTAAGTTGTCCAACCCCGGAAACAATCCCGGATCACTAGCCGAGATTTATACCACTCGAACACCGAGGTAATACATCTAAATATATTGATAATTTCCTTTAAAAAGTATCTTTGGAAACATACGGTTATTTGATCCCAGATTGAGCAAAAAGTAATGCTTATATCATGGAAACCAGATACTTAACAGATATTCTACATATACTTACCTACCATTTTTCTTCTTAATTCTTTTTTTAGGTATTTGCAACCAGACATGAACAAACAGACATTACAAAAATATCTCATGGGGTAATCGATTCCACAACCTGTGGCGTGGTAGTATGGTATGTAGCCTCTAATTGGTCTATCTAATAATAATAGATAATATTAATAAAGTTTACTTTTAACAATTCGAGTTTGGTAAATCTATAGAAACAAATTGCCATTATTCAAAAGCCACTCAGCCATTATAGCTTAACCGTTTTCAACATTTAATAAGTCAACTCCCCAGAATTATTTACCTTCAGTGAATCAAAGGATCTAATATCAACACGAGGATATCCCATTTGACTCCCAGATGACATCTAGCTTCCGAGTTGAACATCAAAATCACTTAGTGGAGAAACCAAGCAGATTCATCTGTGATTTAAATGATGTTTGTGAAGGTGCACCGCACTGCATCATGGGGGTATGTTTCCACAGATTATAGGTCGAGCAAGAAACTAAGTTTACGGCAGATTAATAATTCATTACTTATTACTCTATACAATTCAAAAGCTTCAGTAACTTTAAATTTGACCTTCATAAGTGCCTTCCGAGGGCTATAAACTGAATAAATGGTTTTGAATTCTGAATTTTTTTATTTTGTATAGTTTACAGATATTAACTTAAAATTGTATTATTAAAGAAATAGAAAAAAAAATACTTAAAACTCTACATACAAAATAATGAATTTCGAACATGAACTTGTCCATGTGTTATGTATCTAAAAAATAGTAACTACCCATATTATTTAGATAGTTTCCAGCGTAAGCTTCAATTGCGATGAAAATAAATTTTGTGTGTGGAAAATAAGCCCGGATCTTAATAACAGGATGGGCCAAAAAATAAACAAAGACTTTTCAAAACAAACAGATTTAGCACAAAGTGTTTCTAGTGTCTGATAGTGCATTTTGCATTTGTAAATGCAGCTAAAATGTCTCGCTAACTTAATAATCGTATACGGTTTCTGGCTTGTTCTTAGTCCAGTGTACGTACTCATACCTATGTTCCATGTATCCTAACAGAATGGATGTGCAAACAAGTTAGAGGATAACATGTTTATGATAGAACGGAAAATCTTTTGTGATTGTTTTGCGGAAATGTTGCTTTTTCATGATCTTTAAAAGTATTTTAATCCGTTATCTTTGTAGAAAAGTATTGAGGGATATCACCATTTATTTTCTATCATAACCTATTTTATCGCTAAGAACATTATTCTGCATTATCAAACTTATTTCAATGTAACTTGAGTCAAAATTGGCGTGCTAGATCATTTTCAAGATCTTAGATAAAGTATTGATGGAAAACTACAAAAAAAAATAAGTTTCGGAATTACTGAAGCGAGTCCAATAAAGACGATTAATATTTTTATATTAAACTAGCTGACCCGGCAAACGTTGTTTTGCCACATTTACTTTATTATAAACTATACATCAAAATTGATCGTACTACAATTATTATATTCGATTGCCATCTAGCAACCCTATTGCGAATCTGTGGATGGAACAGAATAATATAAAAATCGCGATTAAAAAACAGAGGTTGATCGTAGAAGGGTGAAAATTTGAAGTTGAAGTATGTATTTGTCAATGATAAATCATCATAATAAAATAAAAATAAAAAATGTTGTCAAGAAAATAAAAATAAATATTTAGGGGTGGGTCACCATTATCATTTAAGGGTATGAAAAGTAGATGTTGCCCGATTCTCAGACCTACCCGATATGCACACAAAATTTCATACCAATCGGCTCAGCCGTTTCGGAGGAATTTGTTGTCAAACACCGCGACATGAGAATTTCAAATAAATTAAGTTATTAATAGATAATAAATCCTTCTATCAGTGTATTGGTAAAAAAGAGTAACTTAATATTGTATTCGTTTGCTTATTATTTGACTTACCTTTCACAATAATAAAACAGGTATATTTATTAAACACGTAACACGTTTTCGTTTTGATTTAAAACTATTTCCAAAAAAAAATCAGTACTCTCACTACGTCATACGCTCACAACATGTGTTTATTTACATGAGAAACAAAAATAATAATACGTATAATAGTCACTGCTACGATCCATACACAAAAAAAATGGTGTCTTGGGACCGTCAGTCCGTCAGTCCGTCAGTCCGTCAGTCCGTCAGTCCGTTAGTCCGTCAGTCCGTCAGTCCGTCAGTCCGTCAGTCCGTCAGTCCGTCAGTCCGTGAGAGGTGGCAACGGTCAACTATCAATCGATCAGTTATCGACCGGCGAAGGCGGAAAATCAAATTGAATTGAGAAAAAAATCATAATTATAGGTAATTATTAAAAATAAAAAAAATAGATAATAGATGATGAAGAATCATTAATCCAATTACGTGCCAAAATATTCGTACTATAGACAAACGTTAAGTGAATCTTTTTCAGCCAACAAATTATCTTTCAATGTCCAAAGCAAACAGTCATCCCACATGTAGCAACGCATTACAAGCTCCAAAGACTGTACAAAGACTTAGAGCGGGCTTACTGTTCCCTTTTCTGAAACCAGTGGACGGAGAAATTGCCTCAAGTCAGGTAAGCCGCTTTCTTTGATAGATACGCGAGACTTTGTACAACTGACGAAAAGATTGGTTAGGTTGCTGGGATACTAAAAATGATGTGTCCATTGCGGTACAACAAAAGAATTAGATTACCTTTTTGTTCTCAAGCGAATGTGAAATAAATAAATAAATATCCCAGGACATTCTTTACACGCGGCCATCTGATCCCAAACTAAGCAGAGCTTGTACTATGGAAACCAGATAACTGATATACTACATATATTACTTTCTTTTTCTAAATACATACTTATATAGATATTGACGCCCAGACACAGAACAAACAGACATGTTCATGCACACGAATCTTTGTCCTGGGTGGGAATCGAACCCGCGACCTTTGGCTTGGCAGTCAGAGTCGCTAACCACCAAGCCAACTGGCCTGTCATGTTCTATTATAGGTACCAAAACCTATATAGTAGGTACTATGAGTATATCAAATACCTACTCTGCTAACTACTAATAGTAGGTACCTAGTTGATATTGTAATGCATACGTATATAATATTATGTATATATATCGTGCTATATTACGCTAAATGTGTCAACAAGACAAATAAAGGTTTTAACAGAAGTCATAATAAATTTCCTCAAATCTACCCGATCGGCCGCGAATTGTGTTTATGAGAATCGATCGCTATGCTTTCACTCATTTACAAATTAACACACACTATCTTATTTACCTTGAATACATTCAATATAGATCATATTATGCGGATGGTTAACTCTTAATTATGCCGATACATAAAACATTATTTTATCAAAAATTCTTTTTAAACCGCATATAGAAGAAAAATGTCCCCGTAAGATTTAACAGACTAAAATATAATTTTCTCCACAGTTTCTCAGGTGTGTTACATTTTCCCATAAAAATAAGCTAATAATATTTCAAGATATAACTTAAAAATGGCCATAAAACATCGAGATGCAGTTGTCATGGAGTCTTTTGGGAGCGAAACCATCCGAGGTCGAAATAGCTTAAACTTTAATATTTAGAATTATAAATTTTGATGAATAAGTGTAACTTAATTTAAGTAAATCGTAAGTAATTTATTTATAAACCATGTATTCGGCAACAAAAAAAATCTATGTAACACTATATTAAGGAACCATAAGCCTCAGTTCAAAACAACGAACTGAGCAAGCGCGGAAAGACGTTAATTTTTAAAAACACAATACAATTAATATATAAATAATTTATCGTAGAATCTTCAACGAGTACAGACTAAGAGTCCGTAGAAATTTAAAGAGAAATAAATAAAAAAATAAAAATTATATTATTTCAAGGCATACTCTATCTATAAGTCAAGTTTCATTCCAATCATTCCGGTACTTCTCCGTGAAAGAATAACATACATCAAAATTTCAAATGACACTTAGCTAATGTTGCGACATCTCAATATTTGGCTCACATAAGACAAAAACATATTCAGATTAAATCTACCGTATATTCTACGTGTTAAACATTACCATAACTAGTTGAAGGATTAACTAATGAGATCAATATTGTTAGTTCAATGGTCCGTAGCAGACGCCTACGCGAATCACAAGGAGATTAAAACCAACCAAATTAGTGAGGGCACAAACAATGTTATTCAGACGTGAGAAACACAAACAAACGTAGTTTGGGATATTAACATTTAGATTGGTGTTAACGGAAATAGAGAACGAACTATTATTTACTATTTTATAAACGAATTATATTCTTAAGGCTTGAATTTGACTATAACCTCACAAAGGTCAAAAGTGATACCAACTGAACTATGCCTTCCCAATTACCAGTAAAATCGAGATCGAACTAGAAAACCGACTGTAGAATCAAACTAATTAACGATATAATTGGAATGTAATTGAAGGGAAATATTTATAATCGATTCCGGAATGAAGTCATCCGTCAGAGAACCAAAGTTATCGACATAGCTCAAAGGATTAGCAAGCTGAAGTGGCAGTGGGCTGATCACATCTGCCGTAGAACCGATAACCGTTGGGGTAGACGTGTTCTAGAGTGGAGACCACGGCTCGGTAAACGTAGTGTAGGGCGCCCTCCAGCTAGATGGAGCGATGATATACGCAAACTGGCTGGCAGCGGTTGGAAACAAAGAGCTGAAGATCGAGCTCAGTGGCGTGCCATAGGTGAGGCCTATGTCCAGCAGTGGATGGAGATAGGCTGATGATGATGATGATGATTTATAATTACGTAGTGCGAGATTGCACACTACAGACTTCTATGACAGGCCACTTGGCTTGGTGGTTAACGCTCTGACTGCCAAACCGAAGGTCGCGGGTTCGATTCCCACCCAGAACAAACATTTGTGTGCATGAACATGTCTGTTTATTCTGTGTCTGGGTGAAAATATCTATATAAGTATGTATTTAGAAAAAAAGTAGTATATGTAGTATATCAGTTATCTGGTTTCCATAGTACAAGCTCTGCTTAGTTTGGGACCAGATGGCCGCGTGTAAAGAATGTCCCAGGATATTTATTTATTTATTTATTATTTACCTATCCATGTATCTACCATTTCAGTACAGTCATAAAACCTTACCTAGCAAACATAATATGAAGAGTACAGTATATATATGTAGAATAATTAACTAAAGATCAAACAAAACGTTGGCATACTAATGACATTAAACTTACAAATGATTGCTGGTAATATATTTTCGAACTGAACATGTCAACGCCTCGCTCGTGAAGTTACTAATTAAACTCTGCTCAGATGTTTAATAACTATAATAAGCTATTTCCAGTTTACTCATTAATGTTTAGTATTAAATCGTAATTTTATCAGAATCTAATCTATATTAAACACTAATAAAAACTTTGCGTTTTTCTAAGGAAATCTCGGATTATAGAAAAAATCATGTCACCCGAGAATAGGATAGCTTTCTAACAGTGAAATAATTATTGAAATCGGAAAGATAGTTTAGAAAAGAAATCCTACATACCAACTTTACTTCTTTACAATATTCGTTTACTATAATTTTATACGAAAGATTCCAAAACTCAGCAAACCCAGAAAGAGCGTCTAAAGTTCAAAACTCAAAACAACGTTGGAACCAGTCAAAACCCACTCCCTATTCATGAAACCACAATAATACCAGCTTCAAAACCCCCTTCGTAATTTAAGATCGATACCAAAAGTGACAGTCTTTATTTCACTTGTCAACCACAAATCTTCGGGGACCCACCCATGCCTGCCATGTGTCGAATACTCGCATGTTACGCAGTCTCTGTCGCACGTACAATTATGTTTCTTGTTTTAAGTTAACAAGTTATCAGCTGAAAACGACTGCCACTGCATGTTACCTAACAATAATGATTACATAAGCAGCTGCATTTAGATGAAGTTTGGTACACAGACCATGAAGTTATATTTCTTTTTTTAAATGACGAAGGCTTCTAATTTCTCTTATACCCTTACGTGGATATTCATAAGGTTATTTTATAGTATAGGCACTTTTATACAAACATTAGATCCATTGGGAATGCAGCAAAATCGTGAGTCAAAGGCTAATTCTCTATTCTATCTCTCTTTACGTACGTCGTGTCTTGTCTTCTATCACATGTATTTTTAAAAGACCTACTTTGTTTTGTTCCTTTCAGCTCTTTGACAATTTATTTAGAGTGTATGTACTCGTACTAAAACTATACTATTTGGAAATGCTTCAAAATACTTTAAATGCCATCTGACCCCAAGTTAAGCAGTGTACCTACTGCGTGTACTATGGTAACCAGATAACTATAAAAATATAAAGATATATATAAAATGTAGATACCACATTTTTTTTTTTACACCAAATGTAAAATGTAAAAAATAAGTATATGTACTCGTACTAAAACTATACTTATTTGGTATTACTCCAAAATACTTTAAAGGCCATCTAATCCCAAATTAATCAGTGTACTGTTCGTACTATGGCAACCAGATAACTAATAAAATGTAGGTACCACAAATATTTTTTTTTTACACCATACTTATATAGAAATTTACACCCGGACACAGAACAAAAAATGTGTGCCCTGGGTGGGTAGCGAACCAACGACCTGGAGCGTGGCAATCAAGGTCTTTAACCAACCAGCCAAATACTGCAGTAAAAAGTCTTTTTATCCGAAAAATCAACACTGTTTTGTCCTTGATAAACACTACCCAAAATTCTTTACTAACTCTCATAACTTGTCCCACATAGTGTTGTGTCCGTGTGACGTTGTCCACCTATAAATAGGTCCAATCGATGAGACAATACGATCCAATCCACTGAGAACAATACCGCATGTATTCAAATGGTAGGGCTGGTCTAGATGTCCTGTTTGATACATATACCTTTTGAGCTGAATGAACTGTATCACAGATAATAATAGAAATTGTATGTATTAATTGAATATGAGCATGAGCGGTTCCTTAGTAGGCAAAGCAGAATCGGTGAACTATTTAAGATTAATCATTTTTTCAAACTGCATTTATCTTCAAGTCATCAAAATGTGAAAAAGTTTTAAAAAATAAGCTGCTTTGCCTCCCAAGTATAAGATGTTCAAAAATGAAAACTCGGATATAACTTAATATTCTGTAAGTATTTTTACAAAAATATGCGGCACAAAAATAGGGATGTCAAACCCCAATCAGCTGTCAAAAGTTTTGGTACAAAGTTTTTCTAAGTTTTGTCACCCCTCCGATGTCCCTTTGATCTTTTTAATGCTTATTTAATATTTCACATGGGAACATCTTGAATAATTTATAAGTGGTGACAAATTTTTAATTACATATAATTATTTATTTTGTTTCTTTTTTTTGTATTTATTTAATGTTTGACGTCCACCAGATATCATAACATCATATTGTAGTGAAATAAAGTTCTTTTCTGTAATCTATTTAGAATTTATGTTTTTAAGGTTCCGTACCCAAAGTTGAATTACAAAGGCTCCTTCGACCGTCCGTTCGAATGTCACTGGGCTATATATTTTAAATAGTAACGTTAGATAATTGATTTACAGAGTGGACACTACTATGTAGTAGTGAGTACTATATGCAGTGCCGGATTAACCACGTAGCAAAAGTAGCCAATGCTACGGGCCCCGCGCAAAAGGGGGCCCCGCGTGTCTATCATACCTACGATTGTTTTTTTTTACCACTTTATACTTAAGAACCCATAGCAGACCAAAGGCCCCTCGACAGAATTTGCTACGGGCCCCGCGCTTGCTTAATCCGGCACTGACTACATGGCCGCTATAATTAAAGTAAAATTAAAATTAAGTTCATATAAGAATCATATTTTTTTCAGCGTATTATTAAATATTTAATCGTACCAACCTACAAAACCGAATTCTGTGTGGAATTCCAACTCGTTTTGGCCACTTTTTTTATATGTACTATAGGTAATAAACCATCTTATTTCTATTAAGAAAGTAGACCAAAACAAAGAATATGACATGAAGCAAATTAGCAAAAAAGCCGCGTACATAATCGTAACAAAACTCGCCATTCAACGACCGCATTAAGAGTCATTATAGTGTAACTAGATCACATAAATGTACACCTACGAGGCCTTAAGTGCGGTTGGTAATTTTACCGATCGCAATCAAGTATAACGACTCAGAATAAGCGGCTTCATGTGACATGTACCTAAAGGTTGATCTCTGAATTATTGATGAGAAAACTAGCGGTTAGTTTGAATTTAGAATTCAGTATGTGGGAGTGAAAACTTTGTTAGTTGGTCTTGTGTTTTTTGAACTCATTTACAATGTGATTCAGGCTGAATTGTCTTGACTATACTTTATAAGAGTTTTCTTCATAAGAAATCTATTTAAGATTTACCTTTCATAATTATATTTTCTCTATTCATTATATATCTTTCTTGTCCTACATAGGATATATCATAGACAAAAAATTCTATAATTTTTGTTCATGAGATAACTAATTGACTCAGACTCATTGTTTGCGAAAATCCATTGTAATATTATACAAAAATCAAATATCTGGTAAATAATCCCGCTGGATCTTCTTCTCTTTCAAGTCTCAAACAAGGAAACTCAACATGAAGGATCATCAGGACGTATTAGACACGCTGTCACTGACTCGACGCACTAGCACCACAGACGTGTTACCTCGCCGACGCCGCTGGACAGAAAGTGCAATCCAGAGGAATTAGTTACTAGATATTTGATTTTTGTATAATCTTTGTTTATGAGATAATGATGAATACACTTTTTACAATAATAAGTTTACGGTGCAAAATTTTTATTTATGTTATATGAATGGATTATGTGTCATTAATAAATGTTTTCATGAAATTTCAGAGCTTAATGGAATGCCGAGAGCCAGACCTAAATCTTTCAAAGTCACACTTAATATGGGTAAACTTCACAATTCACGACTCTGAACTAAGTTTGGGGTTTGGTACGCGAAATAAATTTTCAAGTGACTCAAGTTGGCAACTGTCAAAGTGCAAAGAAATAAATTCACAAACATACGTAACATTTTTGCAGCCAAGATGTCAACAGTATTTACAAGGATCTATGTATACTCGTATATCAATATGCAAACACGAAATAGTGAGTACAGTTCTCTCCTGTTTTGTGAACCTATTATCTATTATTTATGTGTTACCTAAAAAAAAATTCAAAACTTCATGTTAATTCATTTTTGTTTTATGATTAAGGTTTAATTCCCCCATTGGGTGAACGGTTGTTAAAAAAAAATATGGTTTATTTATATTGTAATATTAAGGTTTACTAGCGAGAGTACACTGATAAAAAAAATATCACTAACGCTAAATTAAAACTAAATCTTCATAAAGGTACATTTTATTAAATCAAACATAACATGTTTATTATTTACCTTAATATCCAATCTCGACCAAAAACAGACCTTGATCATTCCACATTCTTTCGCCTATTCATTGTTACATAAATTATATAAAATAGTTTAGCAGTTAATATCTAAACATAAGAACATGTTCTTTATAATCTTATAGTTTATCTTATCTCTACTAACTTAGGTATGTTTTTTCTTTAACAACAAAAAAGCACTATCATTCATTGCTATCACGATTTCATTTTTTCTCAGCCTCAAAATGTAATGATCTTACTAATGAAAATTTTCACAGTTAATAAAGCAAAGCCAAATCAAATAATATAATATGCGTAACATACGCATAAAAGGCGGAACGAATGTATGTTTTGATTGATTCAGGTGCACTTACATAAGTATGTGGGAGGAATAATTTGTAACCTGTGCGCTCCCGGTACCCTGAGTGTATTCGTTGTACGATGATATTGTATGGACTTGCTTGTCTATTTCAGATATCGTTATTTTTTAAGTGAATCTTGTTAAATAAATAAAAAAATATCCTGGGACATTCTTTACACACGGCCATCTGGTCCCAAACTAAGCAGAGCTTGTACTATGGAAACTAGATAACTGATATACTACATATACTCCTTTTTTTTATAAATATGGGTGGGAATCGAACCCGCAACCTTCGGCTTGGAAGTCAGAGTCGCTAACCACTAAGCCAACTTGCCAAAGAGGCCTTTGAAATTTAGATCAGCAACCTTTTTTGTGACGAAAAGTAAATGTATGATAAACACAATCTATGCTATTGAAAGCGATTGATGAATAATTAAAATGTTTCCCTGTAATACAAAAGTTTGTATCGCGTGTCTTTACGACACACCCTTTCTTTCTTATCATAACAATTCGTGGCTATAAAAAACCTGATAAGATTATATTATAATTAAATAATTAACAGCTCTGATGGAGCCTGACTCTATTGAGCCTCCCTTACAAATACAAGTGACATCAAAAATACATCCAATACAAGTGAGATTTCTCATAAACCATATTGATTAAATAGTATGTTAAACATGTATAAAAAGATATATATTTTTATATTTATGATAGGTACCTACCTAAAAATGATATATGAAAATTTAAACATTGATAACCCTCTAAAAATTCGGTAACTGTGATAGGAAAGCGTCTGCATTCATTGAGATTTAAAAAAATTTAATGTAAGAAAAGGATATAATTTAAAATTAAACAACATATTGTTATAACTGGATGAGCCACTATAACCTAGCTCACCAATATCAATATCAACCATACTGTACATCCCTGGTGCAGTATTATGTCAAGTCATCTCCCAAGCCTCCAAGACAGGCTTACATTATTCAAATGCATACATTCCATTTGCAACACTTTCGAATACACCAAATTAAACTTCCTCACTTTTATTTCTCCGGTAATAAGATCCACAATCGTATGGCGTGTAGTTTTGATACACGCAGATAGATGTTGTTTGTCTACAAGGGCATGACCGCTGTTCGTAACAAAGGTAAGCTATGGTGAAACATAGGCAATACCGAGACAGTAATACCTCGATTATGGTAATATTCACTAGTTTTGACTTCCAGTCTGGAATGATGTGGGGGGGGGGAGCTAAGTGTAGTACTAAATATGTGTTTGATAAATTATGTAGTTGCAAAGTAGAGGCGAAAGTGCCTTCTAAAATATTAATAAGAGAATTAAAAGGTACTTACGTCTTTGTCTATTTAAACAAGTATGATACAATGGTGTCGATTCTACTAAAGTTTTAGAAGCTATGCTGTGGTGACGTAAACTTTATAAAAATATATCTAAACTAGCTGTCCCTCGCGGTTTTACCCGCATTTCCGAGGAATATAAGTATACATATAAACCTTACTCATGAATAATAATGTTTATTTATTCAAAATCCGTTGCGTAATTTAAAAGATCTAAGCGCACAAACGATTTTGTTTTATACTATACAAGGATGACGTTTTTAAATTTATTTTGACAAAAATTTAAAGAAGTTTATTTACAAATAAATGTAGCCTTGATATTGTTTTGTTAATTCCGCGCCAACAGAACCGCCATAGTATGTACAAGTACCTACAGCAAAAACAGGTAAAAAAATACTTTAAACACTAGTTACAAAATAAATAAATCTTCTATAAATCCATTCAATCCAATATCATAAAGACAGAAATCAGAACTGATCATTTGTTAAATTAAATTAAATTGAGTTTATGCTGCTGAGATACCATGAGATAATTTAAATAAATTGTCATTATTACTACTAAAAGGAAATCCACCGGCAACTCTTAATCCACTATCAAACACCTTCATTTAAACACATTGAATTTATACAGCTTATTTAGAAACCAAATTAAAAAGCTCTAAATCCCATCGTCGGATAAAATTCTTACTCAGACATAAACTAGATAAGCACAGCTTAAACAGAACATTTAGCTTCCATTTTAACCGTCCACAGGTAAGATAGGTAAGTAACAAAATCCTAACCGGTTCTGTTATAATTTCTATCTGTGGTTAAAAGCTTCAGACTTAATCACCCGATTGGTTTTGGTCTATATTCTTAGCGGAATCCGTTTCCACGGCCACATTAGCTTTGATTACGTGTAATTATTTAAAGATAACATGAAATTAATCTAAAAAGTTTGATCTGAACGATTGGCGCACGGTAATCCTCAAAGGGGTCTATTGTACCGAGCCGGTCCGTCAAGCCGCGGCTTTCTAATTCTTGATAAGTTAAATTAATACAAATTGAAATTTTCATTTGGTCCAATAGATACGACATTGAAATTACTATTGCGACTAATTGCTTTGATATTTAAATATAGGTAATCGTCAATATATAATTGAGTTTCTAAATTCCTCTCATTACTCTTCTAATAGATCGTTATGATTTTAACTATTTTCGATGGCTTTTGATTCAGAACAGATGATAATATGTTTCTAGTAAAACTATATGTATGAGTATTCAAATGTATAGAGCTCGAAATCAAAACAATTTTAATAGGATTTCAGTAAGTTTAAAAATAGCATCATATATTAAAATAATCACCTGCATTTGTCCTGCCTACTAAGTGGCGGTATGAGCTAAAAGTACCTATTTAACTACACCGCCACCTGTAGGATCCTAGTAGATACCAAAACAATCGGTCAGAAGATTCAATTTCTCAAGCGCAATATCTACAGGATGGAATTGTGAATCTAAACCATCCAATGACCAATGACAATGATCTCGAGTACACATAAAAATAATCGTCGAAATCGGTCCAGCCGTTTAGGAGCAGTACAGTGATATTCACACGTACAGAAGAATTCAATATAAAAAAGGATAAGTTATCTACCTACTAAAAGTATGTATGCGAAACAACGTTTGTCTGGATGTTTGTCTGTTTCCTGTCACGCCTTAACTGCTGAAACGACATTGCTCTAATTTGACATGTGTATCTATAACTCGGGAAAAACTGCAGCTTCGCATATGCATAAATAAAAAAATAAATATCCTGGGACCTTTTTTTTACTCACGAGCATCTGATCCCAAACTAAGCAGAGCTTGTACTATGGAAACCAGATAACTGATATACTACTTTTTATTTTTCTAAATACACACATACTCGTATATAGATATTTACACCCAGACACAGAACAAACCGACCATGTTCATGCACACAAATGTTTGTCCAGGGCGGGAATCGAACCCGCGAACTTCGACTTGGCATTCAGGGTCGCTAACCACCAAGCCAATTGGCCTGTCGAATAAATGCTACATAGCTTCACTATAACGGAAATATAAATATCTGTACCTAAATAAAAATTAAATTAGTTTATTCGTATCGTTGTGTAGAATGGAAACAATATTAGTCTTAATAGTAGAATTTCCTTAATCTAAGCTAAGTTGCATCCGGTCGGAGTAATAAAATGCTAGGATTACCAGCTGTTTTCCAAATAACCGATGCAGACAGCGTCGGCTTTTAATAAGAACAGTGCAAAGTAGAAGTACGGAAAACTCCGCAATATCGAGGCTGTACGTACTTTAATAGAGATATATTTTCATCTAAGAATCTTGCAAGGTTTATAGGTTCCTTACAGACTAAATGATCAGTTGGCGTAGATGTTAGATTCTGACTTTGACACAACAAACACGTCCAAATTCACAAATGTATGTTAATATTTTAATTATATTTCACATAGATAGACATATACATTTTTACATATTTGTTTTCACCATCGAAACCCTAAATAGTTTGTATATTTTCAAAAGCTATACAAGTAGTAGAATATATCCTGGCTACTTCAGTATGGTCAGCAATATAAGCTAACGCACTATTCCATAATGTATAAATTTCCTATATAGACACATATCTACAAAACACTTTCTTCCTATCTTTTTATAGTTTTAGCATTGTAGGTGTTTATCACATTTGGGTCTATTCAGCTGCAAATTGCAAATTGTATAAACTCTATTTATGACCGTAAGTAAAAGAATCTCCCAAAATATAATTTTGAAGGACTTTTAACGTTGAAAAGCAATACTGTTTTATCCGGGGAATTCCTACCAACACCATGTGAGCACTTTTATTACTATTTTGATCAGTAATGTACGGAGGCTGTCGAAATTACAGCACCATAATACCAAACAACTGTATGTCTCAGGGTCAACAACATTGGTGATGTAATGCACCTGGTATTGCAAATATCCATAGACGGCGAGCCATCTGCCTTTTTCCGGCCTAATTGATTCAAATAAGAAAACAACGACCGACTCTTAAATTAACATTAATTAATTTCCGTGTAAAATAAGATAAATCATCTTTATCATAATTAAATAAAATTTCATCATAAATCATAGGATCTATAAAAAGAAATCAAGTAAAAAAGCCTCGTCTTTAACAGATGTAAGTAACAAACCTTTTTGTCCGTTACAGAAACCGCAAAAAAGATAAACAATGGGCCATCAGCTCTTTTAAAGATAAATATTAAATTCATATTGGAAACACGAGATTCGATAAACCGATGACAGAGTCCGCAACCGCAGAATACTAAACGAGAGATTTGCCGGCGACCGCAGGCGAAAAGCGATCGGTATTACCGCTCTTACGCTGGAATAAAATCCCTATATATAATATATTTACTAAGATACAACTAAGAAGCTACCAATATATTTTTCGGCATTGAACCCAGGATCTCCAGTCTAGCCAAGCTTCATGCGGCTCGACCACCATTAAAGGTAACTTCTGATTTAAATATGTAAGAATTTCAATGCCTAATACGTTAAGGCGCACCATGTGCAAATATTCCAATGGAATTCTGAAACCCATCAGAATTCTTTTATCACCATAAACCACCGCAAAAAACCATGTCATTGTTCGGCGTTCACTAAAAATATTGTTACAAAGAGTTTTCAATTTGGACAGTCATTTTTCGACGGCAAAAAGCGAAATCTGCGGTCCATTCAGGTTTTTAGGATTTAACAAACACTCGCGGTTAAATGAAAGAATTTTTAGTTTACACTTTTCTTTGCCTGGCGCATTTGGTTATGGAATTATTACAGTGGCTGTACTGGTTGCGTGATTTATTCCTCGTTTTCAGTGAGTATGTAAGTGCTGATGTGTGAAATGGTTTTTATTGTAGCCGCTTGTGTATTAATTTATATCGCTTGAGTAAATCAGGATTTTTGAGTTCTGGTCTGAGTTAGAAATTTTTGTCAAGTTTTTATTTTAGGTATTGCGGTAAGCTTAAAATTACTTCAAAGATTAGGAAATAATCTTACAAATATTTATGTTTACAATATTTAAACAAAGCTAAATATGCAATCGTAATAAAAACATAAATAAAAAAATAATTTTCTCATAATCCATAAGAATAAGGGTATGGACATAAACAATGACCACATTCTAATATAAAAATGGACTACAATCGAGACCATTATACAAAATACGGAATACGATCAGATAAGTGTCACACAATAGAACCACGGCATAAAGACATCATATCATTCTACGACAATAAATTTAGGAAAGGGCGGTTTAATATAATACACAAAAGATTGAGGTTTTGGGACGAAGCAAAGTTTTTCTTTTGAGTTTATTCTGCGTCCTTTGTACAATGTTCTGGGAACAAGGGAGTGATCAAAACACATAAGTTTATGCTATATAATTTATAGTTTCTATCTATGGAACGATTGATTGAGGAAAGAAAAAACTTCTGACATTCGTACTTTATTTTCTCTGATAAGTAAAAATATTATTTCTAGGAAACATGAGTAAAAGTATCAGACTTTAACATTATGCAAAAAAACATTCAATTCATCAATCACTTTTGAATAGCATAGATTGTGTTTATCACTAATTTATTTTTCATCACACAACAAGTTTGCGGATAATAATTTCAAAGTCCCATAAGAAGTTTCATTTCAAAAATAATTACATACCTAATAAAATCTGGAAACAATCATAAATAACAAACTTTTAATGTTAGCGCGTGTGCTCTATACCCTCTAAAATCAAACAATATCATTAAATCCAAAATAACTATTCTTACTGTTGTTAAGTTATCTCAATGGCACAAACACCGGTTCGACCATAGATTTCGATGTCACCAAAAAACCGCAACCATAGATACAGTCGTAGATACTAAAATATTGTGACGGCATCCCGCTGTGATATATTTGCCAAAATGTGGGTATCTTATCAAGATGTGGCTGACAATAAACGCAGCTGAATGCCGTTGTTGGCTCAATAAAATGCACATTGCCTTCTGTCCATTTTGTGATCTATGGGGTTTTATTTCTATATTAAACTAGGTTGAGTATAGACACTTAGAGATAGATAAATTGTATTTTACAACATTTGAAAAATATTTTAATGATAATTTAGATTTGCGTTGTTTTTAATGTAAATGCAAAATTTACCCTCTATAAATGTATTAAAGTGCCGTAAAAACATTTAAATAAAAAATATATTATCAACAAAATTGAAACAATGAAAGCAAATAAATTAACCGAGCCTATTCCAGGGAGAGTAAAATTAAGTAAAAAACAATTTTATCTTTATAAATTGCGTGCGATTTCATAATTTAATCTTACACCACATATAATATGAGTATAAAACAAAAATGATACGATTCAGCGAATGAACGTGTAAGAATTTCTGCCTAGAGCCACCAAGGAGTTAAGATAAAAAACATTATTTATTAAACCTGTCCTATAGCACGCGATCTAGACAAATTAAACGCGTAACTTGATCTTAAGACACGTTAGGCTTAAGTTTTGGTTAGTCACAATGCATTATTTTCTTGGAAATTAATAGTTGACATCAGTTTTGATGTAACATGATATATAGATGATGGAGATAGAGATGTAAATTAATTAAATGTAAAACTTTACCAAAAATTTACGTACCCACTTGGTGAAATATAGACATTTGTTTTTGTATCATACAAAGATAATAAAGTTAGGCTCTCACTTGCAGCATATTAGGTATATCAGAAACAATAGAACTTATGTTGCGTTTCATATATTTTTTATTAATGGTGTCGGTAATTTTCACTTTGGACATATTAGCTAATATTTAGAATAAGACAATTGCCCGTTCAGAGAAAAAATAAATCATCAAGAAAGAATAAAAATAAATTTTGCCTTCAATAAGTCCTTATACTTTAGGGTTGTGTACCCCATAAAGTCAACTGATATTGCTAGGGATTCGTTGTCAATCCATCCGTCTGTAAAATGTATGTATGCTTAAAATTATCACAGACTGTGCCACTATAACAAAAAATAATAAAAATATGAAAAATTTGAGGGGCCTCATACAACAAAAGTGTTTATTTCGGCGTTTTATCAAATATTGTACGGTACTACGGAACCTTCGAGTCCGATTCCGACACGCTCTTGGCTGCTTTGTGATGTAATAAAACTTTCTCTACAGCCTCATTATTTACTACAGAATAAACACAGGGTCATATCTATGCAGCTATTATTTAGGTGAGTATCGGAGCCAGCACTCAAAGTAGCCACAATCACTCTCCACACTCCACTTACCTCACTTGAGCTGGGCAAAAACTGAATACCCAACATGAGTGTACTTGAGCTGAGAAAAAACCACCAGGTGCCTACCAAAAGAGCTCATTGTTCCAGTGAACGAGAAAGATTAATAAATCTTTAGAGAGTGGTGTATCTCCGACCGATCTCGCGGGATGCGAGCTTCAGGCCAGGACGCGTTATTGCAAGCCTATTCAGATGCCACAGTTGAGGCCAAACAGGGCCTTTGTCATGACAAAGGTGTCGCGCAAAGAAAAAGGGTCCCTATCGACGATCTGCCTTATCAGATTCGGTTCCCTTCCTCGAGGTCTCAATAGGATAGTCTGAGTTTTGAATGCGGCGGATCTAATTCCCCCGACCACAATAACGTACACGAATTCCAATTTAGTGGGGACAGAATGCAGGAGGAATAAAAAGAGTCATGTCTGAGGACATGTTATCAAAAATCGGCTCGATAGTGGTACTATTGTGTTGAAATTGTATTTCGTGCTAGCCAGTTGTTACATTAAAGTAACTCCCATTAACGTTATACATTTTTATCATGATAAAACCGTTTGTAATTACTTAGATTTGTGTATAACGAGAGTATATTTCATATGATTGTAGTGTTTTGTAACCCTGAAATACTTTTTTTGTAAGTTAAAATTTCAAAGTCGTAATAATGACTTTGTGATACATGGAGTATTAAATTATTTCTAGCATAACTACAAACTGCTATAAAATGTTAAACCTCAACAAAATAATGTGTTTAGTTCAATTAGCTGACTTCGACAAAAATGATAGCCAATAATAGCATACAAAATATTATGGCGTGTATCAAAACAGCTGTCACAAGCGCAGAAGTAACGGTACCAACTGACATGAGCCTCATTACAGACAATTTCCCATTGATCATCCACGCATTTAGAATTGGTGGATAAGCCTAAAACGAAGTGACGGCCGATATGATTGATGTTGTCCTCCAACTCCACATTCTTACTATTCTTAATAAGACCAAACCTTTTTTCGCTTTCTAAAAATCGATGGTAAACACAATACTAACAATTGGTCCGATCAAACGGAATATTAAGTTCGCCTGTCATTTTAACTAGGTATCTCTAGCTTCGTCACGGAGTACATTAAATTGTCGATCAATTTTGGGTCTTATACTTTCAGTGGTAGATGTTAGTTTTCGTCATCATTATTAGGGACTAGGAAGCAATGGTTCAGAAAGAGGGTATTGTCAGTCTCGTTTTATGGACTATGATTTATGAGCGATGACTCCCAACGGGTTTTAGTCCCGTGATAATCTTATTCAAACGTACCTCTTGTGAGGTGCACAATGCTACCTAAATTAGCTAAAGGCGTATCATAACCTATTCCAATAGTATAAGAGACCTCTCGGTATAGTCAAGCGTGTGTGGTATGTACACAAACGAGGTATGTTGTCATTTTGTTTATAACATCCAACTTTTTTTAATCATGATTATACGTTTCCGTACAATAAAACGTGACATCTAATGTGCGCTTCTATACGATTAATGATTATTTAATGAAGTCAGGCGCTTTAAAATAAATATGTATTTTTGTATATGTATCCAGGTACAAATATTTATATTGAATTGACAACACAACTGTACTCATGAATTATTCTGTTTAAGCTTTTATGTGTTTCCTTGTAAAATATCCACGCGTCCAATTCATAGCTCATTGACAAAATTAAAATACCTGCTGTTTTGAACATGAAAAGCATTAATATGATCGCCATAGTTATTTTTCTGTTTTGCGGTGTTCTTTAGGTACTTCACTTAGCAAGCATTAAATTTTAATTTCTCAGAACTCCTTTTTCTTGAGTTTACATTTAAGTCTTCACATGTCCAAGTTTATTGTATCTATATCCATTCTTACTAATTTGAGATATTATTTATATTATAGATGACTAGCTGTACCCCGCGGTTTTACCCGCGTTCACGGGGTATATAACATTTTCTCGTTACAAAAAGTATCATATGTCTTATTCCAGGGCATCTTCTATATAATTGGTTGGGGAAAAAGTTTCTTAGCATTTTTTAAGAAAATTCGAAACATTTTTTAATATAGTTTATTTACATTTAACTAAAGTATATAGGTACAATTTTCTTCGATAACTTGTTGCCAACTTGTAGGTAGGGACATCATCCCATTGCTATAGAAATTTTGTGACTTTTGATCAAGATACTGTGACAAGTGGTTTTGGCAGTCCTCTCGTTATGTTAACCTGACACTGCCTAAAGAATTCTGAAGAAACCGAAACAGGTGGAAATCTGAAGGTCAGGACTATATGGCGGATGCATTAATACCTCCCAGCCAAGCTCTCTTATTTTTTGCTGAGTGGCTAAAGATGTGTGAGGTCTAGCGTTATCATGATGAAACACCACACCGCTTCTGTTAATTAATTCCGGCCACTTTCTCTCAACTTCTTGCTTTAATCTCATCAGTTGTTCGCAGTAAAGTTCAGAATCGATGGTCTTGCCTGGTGGTAACAGCTCATAATGAATAAGTCCCTTCCAATCCCACCACACACACAGCATCACCTTGTTGCGAGTTAACCCGGGTTTCGCCACAGTCTGTGAAGCCTGACCGGCCTTTGACCACGACCTTTTTCGCACGTTCTTGTCGGATGTGATCCACTTTTCATCACCAGTTATCAGCTTCTTCACAAATGGTTCGGTTTCGTAACGTCGTAATAAAGAATCACAAATGAGTACACGGCGCATTAGATTTGTTTCAGTGAGCTCGTGAGGTACCCAAATATCGAGCTTTTTTGTGTCCCAGTTTTTTTCTAATGCGCCAAAACTGTTTTGTGGTCAATTCCCAGTTCTTCAGCTACGTCGTAACTACTGATATGCCGATCTTGTTCCACTTTTTCAAAAATAGCATCCATTTTATCCATAATAAGGCGACCAGAGGGACGCGCTTCTTTGTCATCAAAATTTCCGGATTGAAAATGCCAAACCAAATTTGTGCTACTCTCACAGACACTGCACTAGGTCCATAAACATCGCAATTTTTTTTCGCGTCTTGCGTTGCATTTTTACGTTGCTTTTTTGTAGTAAAATTTTAAAATGTATCGAATTTCGTCATTAGATTCACTCATCTTGACGGCATGAAAAACAATTGAAAATCACACCGTTTCCTATTTTGAATTTGGAATTATGTTCTTTAGAATTTAAACTTTCAATGATACCAAAACCAGCCAGATACAAATAGTATAGCCAAAGAGATTTAATTACAAGTTCATACATACTATAATGCGAAAAGACTTTTTCCCCAACCTAATATGTGCCAAGTTTCATCCAAATCCATTTGGTAATTTTTTGCGCGAAAGAGAAACAAACATCCATACATACAAGCTTTCGCATTTATACAATAAGTAGGATTCAATACTAAAAAAAAAGAGTAAAGAATTAATGTTCTTTAAATTAACAATCTTTTAAATAGATTCTACGTATAATAGTCGTCATAAAACGCCTGAGTAGCGATTTAGCCTCCATGTTACTGCGAGAAGTTTTTTCTCCGCTGTAACAACATCGATTCGTCATGTGGGACGCGACCATTGCTTCCCTCGGGATTATCTACAAATAAAAATATTAAAAATGTCCTATTATTCAACCCTTCCATTGTAGTTATATCAAAGGTACGTCCCAAGTACAGATTAGTTCTCGACGAGGTGAGGGATAAAATCTTAACGATGTGGCACGCAACGGTGGTAAGGCCATTCTTCATACGGAGATTTTTATTGATAACGATATAGGAGTCATCTGTAAAGCTTGCATGCTCCTAGCTTATTGTAAAGCGCTATCTTCTATTTATTTAATTATCTATAATGAAGATTTATTGCTCGCTAAGTTGTTTATGGAGAATACGTTTTATTAATTTTATTTTAGTTGAATGATTATCGGTTTTAATTAAGTTGATAGGTATAAAATCAAGTTTCGATTGTTTCAGTTAACCAGAAAAATCTTCTGTTATCTAGAATGGTAAAAAAAAACTAGTAAATCTAATTTTATGTCACGGTAGACCATTTTATTTTAACATTAGCAGAGTAAACGGATGTATTTAATTCCCCGTAAAATTCTCTTTTATGGAACATTTTTGTTTTATGTTTATTTTAGGTGCCACGCTTAATTAGTTGGAGCGATTAAAATTAAAACACGTTGACCATTCGATGCAACGGTGCGGATCGTCGCGTTTGTTGTCACTTTATTTAATATCTTGCTTCCTGTATAAATCAATAATTATTAGATAAATACTCTATTAACGCTCATATGATTTATAAGAATAAGGAAATAATAATGATTAGTTATCTTCGGTGAGTTTATTAATCTAGTTGGAAAATGAATTGAGTTCCATTTAAGTGTGTTGAAAAAGTTATAGTCGTCAAGGTTATAGTGACAAATTATAAACCTTAACTGTACACGTAATTATATCATTAATAAAGATAGTAAAAATATTACAGTAAGAACCATTTAAAACTTTGTCCACCCTACTTGAAACTCTGGTTTAATTCAGTAATTGTTAGCAGCACAAAATTTAATTTAGTTTACTTCAAACGCAGTATCCGCCGGCCGCCTAAACACGTCCGGCCTGCGCGCAGGCGAACTTTCAAAAATAAATGAATTTGAATAGGTTTCTCCAACAAAATTAACAGTTTCGGCAGTTTTGAGGGTTGACTCGTAAAGATTACGACATAATACCGTATTTGAATATTAAGCTAATACTCTGGCTATTATTTTCAGAATATAATCTGATATTCGGAATAAAATTACTATTTATATAATGAGTTTTAAAACACTAGTTTTAAACTAGTCATCTATAAGGAATATTTGAGTGAAAATAATATTATTTAATTTTGCTTCATATAAGATACTTTTTTTAAATCCATTTTTATTTTGAGCAGCATCGATTTGGGAAAATACCGAATCCCTCATTGTGAATCTATATTTTATGAAAACAATATTTAAACTTGATTATAATGATCCTTGTAATATAAGTTCTATACGAGCTAGAGAATCCTGAGTAAATCTACAAAGTCAGCATAAACAATAATTCTAATCTTTCTCAAACAAAAATAGCTGAATTCACATTGAGTGTGAAGCAAACATTTTAAATGCAGATTCTACAATGGCAGTGAAACCGACCAGTTTGTTGAGGCAAATTGAGCGTAGGAGCGGACGCGATGGTGTATATTGAACTTGAGTTAAGCATAACTCCACTTATCTCGCCGTGGTCGGTGCTACCGGTTCCTCTACTTATTAAAGGCTATCTATTTGTTTGAGGTGCATTTCGAATTTTCTACATCAGATATTACTTGTTTTTTATGCCATTGTTTTACCAACAAGTAATATCTGATGTAGAAATATTCAAATTGTAATTAGGACATATTTAACATGTTATACAATACCTAAACGATAAGTAGGTATTTATATGTGGAATATCATAACTATAACATACGGTTTATAGTGATTAAACCTTTTTAAGCTGACTTTCAAGTGCAGCTGTTTTAACACAACAGATACTTATTGGGAACAGATTTACTAATATACATATGATTTGCTATTTTCTTAGGATGAACCCCTAAGCAAGGGCCAGATTTCTTTACAATTGGAAATTTCTATCAGAGTCAAATTCAAGATGGTAGTGGATTTGAAAGCTATTTATTAATCTTATTGGTAAATATTCTATATTCCTTATAAGAATAAATTCATTTGAATAATATTTTTTTTTTATTATGCATCTCCTGTGATAACCATTTTAAAGTCCATATTAAGTTAGGGAATAGACTGTACTCGCATGCTAACATCATCTGATCTCAAGTTACCACTACGAACGTTCCGAGAGATGGGCACACAGATATTGACTTTTTATTTATTGACATTTTCTAATGTACATTCACGACCATTCATCATGTTGGATGCCGATGCGAACGCTTCTGATAACACACCTCATTGTTTGCCGTACACATAATGGATTATTGATAAAACACGTGGGTGTCCTTAATCTCTACACCGAGGGAAATCTACTTAGTCGTCGATTTGACCAAAATATATTAAGGTATATATTAATGCCTCAGTAATGAATGATCACGGCCCGATATTAAGTGGACACGATTTATCGTCACACTGACTTTATGTAGAAATCTTTGATAGTGCGCCTGCTCAGTTAAATGATGTAACAGTAATCTACGAATACAGAACTCGTATGAACACATTAGTCACTGTAGCGATAAGTTTTCTCTCACATAAGCCTACCGACGTTTAGAGCCAATTTGTAATTTTTATTTCCTCAAGAGATTTATTAAAGTTCAAAGTTTAAAATTTGTCAACATCAAATATTCATCTTACTTGGATAAAATATAAAATTATCTTTAGAATGGTTATCGTTTCATTGGAAAGGTCAGAACGTAGTTGGTATTTATAAGAGACTAACCAATACAGGTGTATATTTACCTTCATTCGTATGTATGGAAACAGGACGTGACTTGAACTACGATATAGAAGCTACCGAGCAAAATGAAACAGTAGGAGAGAAAATTATAGTAGAGTAAATATAAAAATGAACGAAAATAAACAAAGAATAGTACCTAACTAAATTAATAATAGTCAATATAAGAATAACAATGGAATATCCAATTATAAAGATGCTGTTGAATATTTATTAAAATTAATAAACTCAATCGAGGTCGATTTAACTAAAATTAAAGATAACAAAACGAAACTGGGTAAAAGCCAATATTGCGGAGTCGTATCTAGGGGAAAAGTTTCAAGTGAAGTCGACTGAACTCATCGTGGATTTCCCTGGAGCAATTATCGAAACAATAAACCTAAAATTGGTGCAGCGTCCTGAAACAGACGGCGGTCACCGATCCCGACTTTCCACCAATTATGCGACTTCCCGACTACGACCTACTTCGCAGAATGGGAATTCATTAAGGGCCATTCAAGATATCACAATATGACTATTAGACTTCTATTCAATTTTTAATTAATCGCGAGGAGTGTGGCTGGAAAGGAAAGGAAGCCGGAACGCTGCCGAAAGAGAAAAGAAAAATCAGACGCCCGGGGCAGTGCAACTATGTTCAATAGCGGTTTCCCTGAACGAGCTCTTTGATGTTTCCTTTTTATTGCTAGAATTGCAGAGTATTTATGTCTCATTTTATAGGAATATAGCCGAATGTCAAAGCGGGAGTTGCAAATAATAAATGCCTGACCAAAGGCTCTCCATATAATGAAAGGAAAGAGTCAAAATTTATAGGTACGTTGTTTTCAAATATTATTTTTTGACACCAATCAGTTATCAATGAAATAATGATATTTCGTAAAATATTAATTGATTCATTTTACTTTTATTTTATGGATAATGCCTTAACTACTAAAAACTAGAGCTCGTTTAAAATGTAGTATTTTTCATTCAGTAATTTTGATAGGCAACAATCTACCGTGTCAAGTTATTTTATTTATATATATAGATACCATAAATATTATCTTCAGAAGTCTTGACATAATCAGCTTAAAGGCCGAGACAGAGGTAAAGTTTCCAATTTCGTACGACGTAACAATTTCAATCTAAAATTGGTCGCTCCAGATGTTCATGAGCAAATAACTTACGCCGAGTAAAATGAACCCTAAATCTTCGCCGGCTGGATGGTTCCGCGCCAAGAATTGAATTTGCCTCGCATTCTCACATGGTCCGTAGTGGTGTGACTCGACACGTTTAGGTTTCAATTGTTTTTGGGTGAATTAGAGATTAGGTAGTAAATGTATTCCACAGCTTATAGGATGAAGCAATTTTGTGAATATTTAATTAAGTTCAAAGATAGACAAACGTACCATTTATGCACTTTTAATTATAAAAAGTGCTTTATAATAGCGACCTGTGATCATTAAATAAAGACAAGTTACAAATTACTCAATACATTTATTCCCCTTCACTTACTCGCTAACAAATTTTACATTTTACAAATAATTTGTTAACTATGAGTATCTTATAAATCAATTGGTTATTCGAAAGTGATTTAGTAACACATGATCTGGGTTTATTTTTGCGTATGCTCAATTAAAAGACTAAACTGAAAAATACACTTAAATATTTCGATACCGGCTCCTGACTACCATAGACACACGCTCGCTCTAGTATCTCGCTTGCATTAAGTACCCTCGCCTATTCACGAGAGAGGATGTTAATTAAGCTTCTGAAAGCATTAGTAAAAAGCTCCAGTCTTTTGATGAGCTTCGTTGCAATATGAAGTAGAGTCGTGTTTAAAATTGATGAAGCGCGCTTTAATGCTAGAATTGCTGCCATAATACATACATAATTATGTATAGTGCAATTAATTAAGATTTCATATCACCTGATTTATTTATGATTATCGTGTGTATCCTGAATATAGCATTAAGTAAAACGTAATAGGGTCATGAACTAGCGACCCAACCCGGCTTCGCCTGAATGACTTCATAAAAAAAATGTTCACCTTTCGGAAGAGGTGGTAAAAAATGCACCAATATTTTTCCGCAAAATTAAAAGATATAAGCGAATTTAATATTTAGAGATCATGATGATGACTGCGATGGATCAGAATATTTATGATTTGACGTTGAAGGTAGCGGCTATTATTCTATTTGGACCAGAATATTGTTTGTAACCTTCAAAATTAGACCAAAACTTCTCGATTCGGAATTCATCAGAAAAAATATTGTACCGAATATAAATACCTATTTGTATTGGACATCATAGTGCTCACAAGCAAAACGAGTAAACTCAATAATAAGCCCAAAATAACATTTCATTTTGGATCCAGATAAATTGGTTTCACTTGTCCCGAACGTAACTTGTTCATTAGCGTTTAAATAAATTCATTAATAAGCTGTGCAGGAGACAAGCAGTCAACGCACAAATCTATAAATCAAATAGTGAGGGAGTGTCAAAGACAAAAGGACTATAACATGACGCTATTTTAATACACACTGATTAGAAGTTTGACTAACAAGATTTGATTTAAATTTATTAAATTTAATAATATTCAGTTGCTAAATAAAAAAGTTATGTTTAAATGAGAAAGGCATAAGATTAAGTTCTAGATGTGTGGTGGCGTGAAGGGTGTAGTTTTAGAAATAGTAGTGCTGTTAGTGCCGAGTTCGACGAAAGGAGTACAAACACCTTTCCCATTTAATAAATTTTACCAACTTTACCTAAATAAAATAATACATTTCTGTCATAGCAGTATTACACGTAAATTACAGAATTTCACCGGTCCCTTTACCTTTCTAACCTGTGCCTGTGCACATGAGACTTAACAACTTAACGCCTCAGGGTCGATAACGCATTGGTGATTGCTAATGTCCATGGGTAGGGGTCACCACTTACCATCAGGTGGACTGTCTGCCTGTTTGACGCTTTTTGGCGAAGTAGTTAGATTCCTTGATTGGCAAGCCACAGGTCATGGATTAGAGTACATAAACATGTCTTTTAATATAAAATCTTTATTCTAGAATTTTCGTAATGGTCATATACGTAAGTATATTATTTGGTTTCCATAGCTCTGCTTGTTTTGGGGGTGCTTACCTAACATAGGTTTACGAAACTGACTCATAAGTTCGATGAACTGAGTATGGCGAGTAAGTGACTCTGGGCGTTTCCAATACGATTAAAATGATCTACATGCAGCAGCTTGTCCCCAATCGCCTATTCAAAACACAATATACTCGTAGACTTCAGTAGCCATAACAAATAGGCGTCCCTTTAACATTTTATAGGTAGAATCAAACGGTTAAATGCAATCCGTACACCGACCAACAAAACCGTATATCTCAAATTTCACTCCATATCCAAACGCGGTTCCCACAAAGATCTTTCTTCACGTAGTATGTGGCACGCACATTAATCTAGGTAACGGTCGGTTATACAACGTACCGACGCCCTCGTCTTATACGCCTATTGTTAAATCTCATACATAATGTCATGACAACTTTATTTGACTATGATCGCTTATTTATTATGCTGCGAAGAAAAATGTTCGCTAGATTTGACTTTATGTAGCACTTAGAAATCTTGTTACACACATCATTATTCAAGCATCTGCATGTCATTATGAATGGTTCTTACCAGATTGCTGATAATATATCCATCATTGTAATTTTAAATACTAAATGATTTTAAAAAAAACTGATCATATTTTTAAAGACGTCTATTTTTGTAGGATTGAATCGTGGTTAAAGAAACAATGTGACTGAATCCTAACACAAGAAACTTTTGATGAATAACCGAGATAATAGATACTAAAAGAAGAACTAAGTAAAAAATAAACCTTAACATTTGATATAACAAACGCTCTCTAAATTACCACGACATTTTCTTTCACACATTTTTCCTGAAAGACGAAATCATATCATCTCTTTTGACGGCTGAAACTTCCTTTGACGTCACGTTACGTACGAGCACTCACACATAGGGGGCGAAGAAAATCACCTTTAACCCTAAACTGATTCCATAGCAAAGGTCGTTAAGGCAGGCAATGTACCGCAGCGCCTTCCGACCGATTTATCTGTGTTAGCGCGCCGCCCCGCACCATCTATCGTACCTTAAAAATGACAGCTCCATGTTTTTCCATGCGACACATTGAATATCAAGCTCGTTTACATATTTTTCAATTTACGATCGTGATTGAAAGGAGCTGCGGTGCTTCTAAATAAAGCTTTGCAGAGAAGATTTGTGGTGATGAAAACGCATCAGTGTTAAAGCGAAGGGTCTACGAGTATGTATTGCTTTCTCGTGAAAGACGATCCGAGTTAGTGTGATATTTTAACTTGGAATCACAAAAGCTTAGTTTTTTACTTATTATGTATAGCTGTGGCTGCCACTTCATATACTTGATAACATTAAATTAAATTATATTTTTTTTCGTGAGCCGATTTTGAGGTATTAAGTCTCTGTAATGCAAGCTACGTTCCAGTTTTTTGTTAAACCCCATTAAAATTATTCAAACACGCAATGTTTTCAAAAGCGGTCATATTTAATTCTGTGTGAATGCTGCGGAAGTGGAAGTCCCTGACGAAGTCATCAGACTCCGACCCCAAGTCAAGCCGTTGCAGGGACAATCTGTGCCGATGGGGTTACAGCACAAGCAACCAGTGCACTTGCGGCGCCTCCCCTCAGACAATGGTACATCTATTGTCGTGCCCTGCGTGCCCCTCATCTTGCACGCGAGAAGACCTGTATAATGCTACAGACGACACAGTACGTCTGGCAGAATTCTGGTCTAATCAAATTTGGCCAAAACGATCGACACGCAAATAATAATTTTTAATATTTGCGTGAAATTTTTAACAGTTTTTAATAAATATTTTCAAAGTACAGACACGACAGCCTACAGTTTTATTATAAAATAATAATAAATAAAATACATATATATGTATATATCTATTTGCAATAATCGATATGGTGTGGTCATTTTTATTTTTAGTTAAAATCCCTTCGGCATAAGGATTAAGCTGTGAATGTTTTCATTCTGAGAAGAGAGTTAAACCGGTCGGTCAGGGATTAACAAAAACGGATATAAGTCCCACACTTTAGAAATGATACGAACATATTCAATTGTCATTCAAAAGTATTCGAGAGAAGTATATTATTTAAAAAATGTTCAATTAGTATCTCTTTTCTAGTATCTATAAAATAATTACTTTTCAATATCACAAAAAAAATCTTACCAAACATACATCGAAAAACAATGAAAGTTTTGTGTAATACTTTAGAAATACAACAGGAATTATCGCCATCAAGAAACTGGTGTAATAGTCGAAGAGCTTTATCAAACTGCATCTCGTCACGATTCTAACAAGGAAACCTTTATAGCACTTATAAAATAGAAAAACATTGTCTTGTGTGACTTGACGTTCACGATATAATAGTTATGATATGAAATTTATGTAACTCGTTTCACCCAAGGATAAGTCAGACCCAAACAGTCAATACCGACGCCTTTTGTTGGCGGAACGTGATGTAGAAAGTGAGTTTAACGATTGAAAATATCTTTATGTGGATCTATAAATTCGCTTCACAAAGAAAGCAATTTCGAATGAAACTTTGATAAACGAAACGGAAAGTCAAAGAAACCGCAGTTATCGGCACGGACCGTTTAAAATTGTAATAGACAATGTGATCACGCTCAAAATCGGCGCGTGCGCAGTGAAAGTAGCACATTTTCAAGATGTACATGATATCGGAAACATAAGTGGTGTTATTGTAAATCATTCGATATTTCAATTCATTTTGTAATAGACTGGGGCATAGACGTTTGTCTCTTCGTTTGTTTTGTGGTTCCGCAACAAATGGTATAAATAAAAATGTATACAGTGACGTTCTTCACGCGGCCATCTGATTCCAAAGTAAGCTTAGCTTGTACTATGAAAACCAGATAACTGATATATTACAAGTAGGTATCACTTTTTTCTAAATACATAATTACACCCAGACATAGAAAAAAGTGATATGTTCATGCACGAAAATGTTTGTCCTGTCTGGGAATCGAGCTCAAGACCTCTGGCGTGGCGGTCAGGCTCTTAAACCATCAACTGGCCCAACTATTGTTCAAAAGTAATAGAGTAGCCCATATGTATGCTGTTTTTCTCAGTTACTGCGTCATATCGACATGAGAAGAATACTGAGCCCTTCAGCGCGAATCCAACTCCCACTTGGCGATTTTCTTTTTACTTGGTAAATATCTGCAAGGTGGTTCAAAACACGAATTCATGGTGACAAAAAGTTATATGAACTGGGTACTTTATTTTGTGTTTTATTGATTTATGTGGACGGTGTGTTCGCAAAGGCCCTATTGGTGGCAGCAAGAGGTCTTCTTGCGCCTCTATGATTTATACTGTGAACTCGAAAGAGGTTCCGCCATCCCGTTTAATATCTTTGATTTACGATAGAAACTACGCGCATAAGTGCCAGTTCTCTCGATGATATGTGGCGCGCCTGTTACGATTCACTCCTTTTTTTCTGTTTCGAGAATAATGACATAGTATGGTCGTTTTAATAACCGGCTTCGAATGTACGTTCAACTGTCAGTGCCCAAGGCGCAAATTTTACAACGATTTATTTTAGAATGCATTTTTATTTAAGCGACTCGCTCCGAAACGTTTTGAACTAATGTTGGTACAAAAAGCCCGACAAATTACGTGTTGTTTTAATTGTTGGATTTTTGCGTGTGAACGGTTTTATTTTTGCATTCCAACTGCATGAGTTTTTTTCGATATGTTAATTTTACTGTAGGAATTGTCTGTAACTTTAAGTTTTACAAATAAAAAATATTACGTTTTATTTATGTGAGCAAATTAATGAAACTACTATTGCTGTATAATTTTCTAGAGCCTCAAAATGTTTTATTTTTGATTACTATTTTAATACTTTTGTGCAATTTACGAGCAGACGAAATCTCCGAGTTGAATATTTTCTTGTTTACATACCAAATCAAATGTATCAAAATGTAAATAAATTTAAAATTCAGACGAAATATTTTCAAACTTTTATATGATATATGAACAGTGTCGTGACTTGCAGACATGAACCTGTGTTTCAAGGGGATAAAGCTATAACTCATCTCTCACAAACCCGGTGTAGAAAGTCACCAAGTTATTCCAAAGACAAATAGTTTTGATGTCACGATGAGAGAACCATCGATTGAAGAGCGCGCAATGTGCATGTTTGTAATCTCCTTCAAAGACAAACATAAGAAAAACATAGTTATTATTCTATGCCAAAGTACATATCAGCTCCTAAAATAATAGCCAAGCGATTATCTACTCTAACTATATAGCAATAAAATCTATGTCAATTAATTTAACTGATAAATTATTGCTGTAATAACACCAAAGCGCTCGTTGTACATCACGGTTAAACTTTAATACTATCTCATATAGTTTTCCTGAATTATATTGAAAATAGAATAAGGAACGAAATTGCATGCAGCAGATTTATTAACTTCAGTTACAATTCACTTTGTGACGTCTACATTTAATGTTAATGCTATATTTATTTTAGCGAAGAGAAATATTATTGTGTGGGATGATTGTGGGGAACTGTCAACTTGAAAGGCGATTTGTAACGAGTTAAATAAGTTGTTTACACAAGTACTATGCGCAAAATCTTCCACCAGATTGAATTTTTAGCTAAAGTATATCCACAATAGCTAGTGTTTATTCAGAAGTGGTACAAACAAATAAAACTTTTACACAGAGAAATATTTGACAAAATGTTTGACTTATCTTATTGCTTTAGTAATAGAGTTTAAAATGTTGACCTTTTTTGTAGGGAGGTGATAAATATTATTTTGTAGTGAGACACGTAATCCTTTTTGTCGTTCTCGTGATGCCTGTCAAAGTTGCCAATTGTTTACAGCTCTTTTTGGAATAAAGGCACCGTAAATGACATTCTTTTGTATTCTCTTTGTAGAAGATAAACATCATAAATTTTCGACAGTCGTACTTTTGTTCAGTGTAATGCCACACAAATAGAATCGGCTATTGTGTAAAGACAATATAGACGCTTATAATGAGGAAATATTTTTCGCAGACATATTGAATGAACACGGAAATAATGACGATGTGAGGGAATAATGCGGCAAATTACTTTAATTATCATTTCTAATAAGCTAATTTACATATTTTTATCTAAAAATTTTCATAGATTATAATTAACTATACCGTATTTGATTTATTTCTTTTACACTTTGCATGTATAAAGTGAGCAATAAAATCATTCCCAAGGTGGTCGTCAAGAGGGCTGTCTCAAGAAAAGTTCTACCATATCTCTTAGACTATTGAATGCGCTGAAAGCAAATACATAATATGAGGTTGACCAAATGATGGGAACAGGGCAGACAGATGATTACGATGATGATATTAACACACAAGTAAATATGAGCCTTATTAAGCTTAAAATACCTATTACTATAATTTATACTAAGACAATTTTGTACAAAGTTACAAAACGCCGTACTCACATAAAATATCTCATTAAACCTTACTTAGTTAGTAAATTTTGGTGCCAATCCCAAAACATTAACCTATTATCTAAATAGACATCCGAAATGAATCGTAAATAAATAGTGGGAAAAGGATTCATTACGATTTCCTTTGCCCACAAAACTTTGTGCGAAACGTATCGCAAACAATCAAAGGCTAAGCAAACCTCCTTACTCACACATTTCGTTTTATACGCTTTTAGGGCCAATGTAAAAGTGGAACATGGTCGATGTAATCAATAAAACCTTTCTGGTGTTTTCAGTTGAAATGGAAAAGTATTTGCAATATGGAATTGGGAAATGTTTGACATTGTAGTTTATTGTGCCAAATAAAGTAGATTTGATGTTATTTTTGGATTCCATTAAGAAAAAGTAACGTATAAAAATACGACTATCATAATTAAACGTTTTTAGCGCGTTTCGAATAAAATATGAGTGAAATTTTATTATGCGCGCGCATCACTGTAACACATCAAAGTAACAGATTGAAGTTAGCTGATAACAGTCTCACCGGAACATCGCACAAATCGCAACTGTCAGTGTCAATGAGTGAGTAATGTCAATAATAACCTAACAACGTCAAAAATTGTTATTCGTTACTACAGACAGGTGCAAAGAGTTTGGACACCACAATTTCAAGGCAATTTTTCTCATCAATAAATTCGGGTATTACTAAATAATAAGAAGATATAATATAATAATAAGAAGTCTTCTTATATAAGTGCACATACACGTTTTTATAACTTATGTTCTCAATATGAAGGACTAGTTGATAAAGATACAAAACACGTAGTTTAAATAGCCTTTGATAGTCATCCAATTCCAGCAACCTTCCGTCCGGCGTTAGAATATTTCATTTCCTTTTATTTTATATGATTTACGTTGGTTTACTTATGGCTTATTTTGTTGACTTCCCACACGATAAATCTTGAGTCACTAAATAACGAACTTTTCTAGCTAATACGCCCTTACACTACTATCCGCTGGATAAGGATAACCCAGCGCAGAATACACAGACCATCTGTCGCGCATTACATCCCCTCTTGATTTAACATCATCAATAACATGATCTCGTGCCATAAACAACAGATCACAATGATAGTCCAAATCCTCAGCAAGGCCAGCATAAATAAGCACCTGAGAAAAAATGTACACATTTACATTCTGCGTCTCCCTTCGATTCCCGCCTCGGGCACTCTAGACGGTAGGCATGAGTAATGACGGTAATCCGCTTGTGGTGGGCCCAAAGCGAAGGGTTAAGGCTCCTGCAAGCTATAACTTTTATATTTATTACGGCTAACTTGGGCCGTCCAGTAATACCTTGAGTTGAGTAGAAAAATAACAATCGTAACATCCATTACGGGATTTTGATCGCGATGTTTGCTCTATTAACTATCTGTAGACAAACTAAAATACAAAGATTAGACAACACCGTTATAAAAATAAACCACTTCATTTAATATAAATAGGGCAATTTTGTATAAGTAAGTGAACATGTAATACATAATTTAACGTGTGGGTACGGATTCAACATCATCATAAATTGCGATTAAAGTTAATATATTATATCAAATAAGAGCAGATTACTTTCAGATAACATGCTACATCGTATCAAAGGAAGCCGAATGAAAGGGATTTGAAAGTTTACGAAATTAGGATACCTAGTTAGAAAACCACGCGAGCAAAACTTTAGTAATAAATTATTTACACTAACCCATATCCGTTTCTAAGAAACTCAAAGCATTAGAGTATGAGCAGAAACTTCGTTATATAGGTAATATATAACGTTTTGTTAGTTGTTAAACATATAGTTTACATTTAGGTAGTAGATAAGGCTTTGTTAATAAAATACGGAGAACCGTTTCTTGTTAACTGAGAACTCGTGCTATTCTATATTAAGAATTTCAATAATGTTTAAGGTAAGGAGCTAAAGATTTTTATTTTTAAAAATAAGAAATCAGAGAGTGCATTACTAACTTCAATCTTAAAGACTCTATTAACGAGAATTACGGATCAAAATACTTTGTATGCATATTCAAAATTAGGATTAGGTAATTAAAAAAAGTGATTTTCTAAAGCATCAAGAATTTAATTTTCTAACATAACCAAGCTCTTAATAAAAATGTTTCTAAAACACATAAAAGAAGAAGCTTGTACATTCTTGCTAACCAAAATTGTGGTGTACATACCGACAATTTGTTAGAAGAGGCAGTGATTAATACAGCGCCTTTCGTTATTCCAATCGAGTTAATTTTACGGAGAACGTGGACGATAAATAAGGGACTGCGCACGACATTTGTCATTTTGAAAGATTGCGATCTGATTCAGTAGTTCCGGAGTTGGCTATCAAAGGTATAGTCCGTTTGAGGACAGATAAAACTGCTCTTGTAGCTTTCTTAAAGCCTTTGTTAAAGTTTAAGAGAAGTAGAATTTTTTCTTGGAGAGAAAATGGGATTATTGATGGTGACTAGCTATCGGGCCGTGGTTTCACCTGCGTTTTCGAAAGATCTAATGTATCTTGGGGTTCAAATATAGCTAATGTCACTCGCGAATATTGAATCTTTCTATCAATAAAAGAGATTTCAAATTAGCCCCCTTAGTCACCTAATACAAACTTCGCCGGCAAGCCGGCGCAAGGAGGCCTCCGAGAGCGGACCTCTGACGTGATTGTGTAGTTAGCAAAAGAGACAGAGTACGGAGGCCGCGACGAAACAACCTCGAGCTAGTGTCATTTTACCTTACAGTATGACACCCCAGATGCGCAGAGTCAGAGATTACCTCCTACATCCAAACTAGTATAGATATTTTGATGGCTTCCTTCAGTCAACAATGAAATTGTACGCGAACATTTAAAACCTAATTGATATTAGGTTTTTAAAACGCCCTCTTATTCATTATACAAGCGTCGTAGGCGATCTAGCGCAACGAGAGTGGATCTCTCACGTGCTTGCGTAGTTAACAAAAGACGCAATGAAACATCCTAGAGCTAGTATCATTTCACCTTACAGAATAACAATGCAAGGCAGTATTTCTGTTCTGCACTAGCGTAGACAAATATTACTTTATTGTAGTATAAGTTCAATAGTGTACATAACCTTAAAAGCAATTTAATCAATCGCAGTACTCTATTTACGTCTATTTACAGAAATCTCACCTATCAACTGACTAAAATAGTACCCATTAGTCCAAGGGCTTGTGAATATTAAATGTGTGTGTTATTTTTGTACCATTATTATTACATGGGTCCGCGTCACAACGGTATCGATTAACTAAAATATTCACAAGTTGTTTTGGTAAGCGTCGATGTAGGTGGCAGGTTATTAGTAGGTACTGACGCCCTTTATGTTTCGTGTTTGTTTTTTCACGAAAATAAAATAGGAATTATTCACATACTGGAAGTTTGACCTGTGCCAGTCGAGTGAAATAGTTTTCCTTATAATTGAGAAGACTGAAAAAGCAGAATAATAGGAAATTAAAATACAAGAAAAACTTTTCAATTTGAAAACTTGCCTCAGAATTGAGATCGGTGAAAATAAATGCTATACTACATGTAACTTATCCCATAATTGATAAGAAACGACATGGGTCTATTTAAACAATGCGGATACGACGACTGAGCGAGCGGCGCCCTTAAATCACGGCCCTCCGATGACATCCATAAATTCCCATTCTAATTATTTCAGAACGATATGCTGACAAATAAAATAACATCGCCCCGGGCGTTCGGGAATTGAGCCATTTTAACTTTATCGAGCCCGAAATTAGTTTATCGGAGACAACGACGTAATTAACGACTTTTTTTAGATTATAAATCCGAATTTGTTATAGGAGTAAATTTCGGCATTAGGTAAAAAAAAGATACCGTTTCAGTGTAAAAATTAAAAGACATTTTTTTTGCATTATAATTTTAATTAAAAAAAAATTTAAGGTGAAGTTTGAGCAGAATTTATCCGCGAGCGTTTCAACTCTAAGCGTTTAATTTGTACACCATTGTATCCGGCGAGGCGACCGACGAAATTAATTACGCGTTTGCTTATTTTTTAATTAAAATTAGATTTTATGAAACGGCCGTCTACGTAATCCTTAATATTTCATAAGAGATGGAAATTTTAGTGGCGCCATATTGTGAGAAATGGCATCTTTTCGGGCGATATTTTGCATCTCTAAGTGGATTTATTTCACGAATAATTTGACTCGATTCCTTGGCTTTTTCACTGTGATTTCCTCTGTTTTAATTTCCTTATAACCTTAATTTTATTGGAGATAAATCTTTTTTTATTGAATCAAATACCTTAGGTACTTGTTACTTAATATAATTTCCACGATAGGCTCGGAAATCTTATTTGAATCGGGTTTAATCAAAACGGATATCTCAATCGAACTATTCCAGTTTTTTTTCTCTCTTGCCGCTAAGCAATTTGTAAACATTGGGTTGATCTTTGAAGCGGGCCGACTTCAAATTCAAAACACACCAACGCATCAGGAATCCAATCACTTAGTAGGTCATATCGGCTCTCTCGTAGCGGCTAAATTAACATATTTTCCCTTATCGTCGAATATGGAGGTCGGACCCGCGCTTATCGAGGATGTTTCGACCGAAAATATACACAAGGGTGAATAGCATTCAACGTTTCGAACAAATGCTTATACGCCCACGACTGAAAAGATTACAGCATGTTTGAGAATAAATCTTGTGCGACAGTTACTTACGTTTTGTGGCTGGCTACAAATAATCGTTGTCAGCGCTCCCCTAGTCTCGTTTTGGTCAATCACACCCCAAGATTAACTTGGATATCTTACTTTTAACAAACCATTTCATGGAACACTTTTCAATGTTCGTATAAACATTCGATGTCTCTATGATTTTCATCCTGATGTGCTTATCTAGACTGATATTTGTATCCTTTATTTGCACGAATGCTGCGAAATATTGCAATTTCGCAAATATAACATTAATAGTAGTATAATTTCGGCATGGTCTATTTTTAAAAATCAATATCTTTTTTCAATAACAGCTTAAGCACTCTTATAACTTCATTCACTATTCCATAGTTCAATTCCCTGCAATTGTTATATTTACTCAATACTTCAAAGTATTTGAATTCAAATATAAGTTTGAGTAACTTCATGGAGATTGTTCAAGTAAGGTTTTATTTGTGTCTCTTAAATACATTCTAACATTTTTATAATAAGATCGAGGTCTTACAATAAATCTAAATTCATTAGTTTAACGCGCACTTTTCATACTTACAGATTTGATTTGGATTTTTAAATAAATCGTTTAAATATACCTTGTTTTGTTTTCTGAAGTAGAAAAAACATAGTGAGATTACTCAATCAAACATTTCCGAAATTTTATTAGCCCAAGGAATCAGTTCCCTAATTTTATAGAGAATTTCCTAAACTGTTTTAATATATTTATTATTACTTCTGTTACTCTTAATAATCTTATTCTTACATGTTGTAGTGTACTACTATACTATTCACTATTTACATTTATACTTGTTACACCTAAATGTGGTCTTTGTAGTATATCGGTAATCGGTTGAATTATCTGTAGCGGCTTGTCTCTCAACAAAGGCCTCCTCCAAGGACTTCCATGCAGCTCGATCTCTGGCTATTCGGGTCCACTTAGGGCCCAAATCAGAAGAAACTTGCGATTACTATAAGAGCATCCGCCGATCCACAATATTGAAAAAAAAATTATAAGTAAATAAGGAAGATTGTGATAATATCAAACCAGTTTATGATAGATTTCAAATAATTGCTGTACTTACTATCTATTACAAAATCCCAAAGTACTTTATCGCCTGTGACCGGTGCTCGACCTTTTCACGGCATTTTGATTTATGAATCTGTCACCCGATAAAGATTACTTATCTGGATACACAAACAAAATATATCAAGGATATTATGGTCGTTACTGACGGAAACAAACCAATGGTAATAAAACATCGTTTGGTATTACCAACAACATAAAGATTATACATTAATGTATAGTCTGTGGGTAACAATATAATAAATTAATCTTATTCTGTAGGTAGGTACTTGTTTATGTACTTATTTACCTAAAGATCTATAATTTTAGCAATTGACATTCACATGTTATTTAACATAGTCAGGGCATAGTTCCCATCCATCGTTGGGTAATATAATATTTAATTATAATTTTTTATTGTTATTATTTTAATTATGAACAAAACTAGCATTTAAAAGACTAGGTTCTGCTCTTGGTTTAACCCGAGAAAAAAAGTACAATTCCAAGACCAAATGTCAGCCAGTACGAGGCAGACCTTAGCATTTATATTGTTAGTATAGATATCCAAACGAGATATCCATTAATTCACCCAGGAGACGACTTAGCAATAAGTTATTTCACTTATAACATTGAAATACTCTGCCCTTAGCTTCACTCAAATAGAATTATCATTGAATAGTTGCTATTATAATTCAGTTGTGGCCGATGCAATTACTGCACCATTTTACACACCCTAAAATCTCATTGGCGATGATTGCATCAATTGTCTTCGATGCGGGCGGAGCGCTGGCGACAGCTTGTTGAACCTGATATAAATTTTAGATATTGTTATGAATAAGGGTGAAGTGTTAATTTCCTCGCCACATGCCATTCTAATGTATTTCTATCTGTCTAGTTTAGATTGTGTCATAAATATGATTATTATCTTGATTTTGATTTCCGATTTTCAAAGTTTGTCGTTGTTGGTTGCTTGACAATGTTTTTTGTTGATTCAATCAATTTTATATTAACATTTTTTTAAATAACTTAGACTACTTTTTTTATAAACTAAAACTATGGGTACGAAAGATGTAAAAAAGTTGAAAATAATTGAAATATTTCTGCGGCCTAATGGATTAATGCTAAAAATACCTCGACGGCTTATCAAATAATGGGGGTCGTTCCCAAATGAAATACCCCAGGCCTAATGCATCTTTTTAGTTAATTCCCATCCCTTTCTATTGTGTAAAGATAATGAGAGAGAGGGAGATATAAAATAATGTGAAGAAAAACATAATATAGGGTTGGAAGCAGTGGGATTCGTGTCACCTCGCAGGTAGATCAATAAAATGGCTGTTTCATTAGGTTTATGTCTGACAGCACTTATAAAGACATTAGAAACCTCAAATCAGCCGCCCGTTAATGTCATGCCAGTTTTAATCTAGGAATTTTAGTTCTTTTTTTTTGGATCTTGTTTCTGTGTTTTGTTCTCGTTATGTTTTACAAATTCATGGTTGCTGAAACTTTTGACCAAATTCAAGTCATCGCTTGAGTAAAGAAATAATCCGCTGATATTATTCTGATCGTTTGATTTAAAGAATTTGTAAAACTTTTTCACTAAAGCATAAAAAATTATGAAATGATTTCATCTTAATTGACTTCTTGTTACGACCCTCACTAACAATAAACTTGTCCGTCGATAAATCTAAAGATAACATAAGTGATTCCAAGTTCAATGGCTAGTTGAAAATCTTATCAGATAAACCCTAGATTAGAAAGAGAATGTACTAAATGCATTCTCTAATGAGACGCCACGCTGGTATAAACCAGCCCCAAGTAATGAGACCGTGTGGAAACAACATAAATATGATCAAACAAAACGTTAGAGGAAGCAGTACATTGCATAGATAAACGGCAGGTTGTGCACTCATAAACAGTGGAGCTTGCAGTCTCTGTAGAGGTACGAAATTGACTCAAGCAATCGCGTGCTTGAGCCACGTTACCTTGGTAATTGGCATACCGCTTTATCGCTATACACTGTCACTATGTCTCGAACCAGTGGCTTTGTTTTCAGACAATAAACTTGCTTTGTTACTCAAGAGGAATCTTCTTGTAAAGTCAAGTGTACCGTTTTCCCTGAATGATGAATGGTGCGGACTTGAAGTACTCTCTTGCCTATAAGCCTTTTGTTTTAAGTATCTGTTTAAGGTTATGGAGAAGGTCAGAATCCGTTTACTATATAATATATTCGGGTATTGGATATTGAAATATATTTTATGTGGAAATACATTAATTGAGATATCAGACAGCTATCGGCTTCATAAACAGACCGTTGACTGACTTGAAAAACCATAGATTTCATAAAAAAAATTGCAGATAAAATTCTAGAGAAAAAGATGTTGTGGCACCATTAAACAAGAATAAAAAATAACTCTACTATCTAGTGTGAGCCAGTGACATCGCCTCCCACATTTCATTACAGGACCTCACAGTATTATTTTATATACTTATTCGCTCAGATATCCACGTTAATAAATCACCAAGGATATCGTGTAATGGACACCGCCGGAGGACTGTCCCCGATGAGGCATAAATTTGTTTTTGTACGTGTTTTTTTACTAAATTATATCGCAGTGGAAACACGCCCGTTCTCTTTGGTATCGATAACTAATGAGGTTTTAATATGAGGTGCTTTATAGCTGCCGTTTTACGTTTTTTTTGCAAATTCTTCAATATAAATGTTATCTCTTGTACTTGGCAAAAATCATCAATATAATTTTTTAAGACTACTGGACTAAAACGGTCTAGTAGTCATTTTCACTAACCTGAATGCTACCATCTGTTAACTTCTCAGCATCATTAACAGCCACAGGTGAGAAAACAAAAAACATATAGGTAACATAAGCTACTAATGTACCTTCAATACCAAATTCATATAATTTACTTAGCACTCAATTTCGTCATAATAATATGGCGGGAGAGATGGTGGCCCACATTGCTAATACAGCATATGCTTTGCCCCGGTGTCACCTACTAATTTGACTTTGATAAATAGGTCGGTACATTATAAGCTGGCTGATATCAGAGCCCTTACTAATGGCGACAAACTCACTTTTACCGACTTCAATCACGCAAGCCGGTTGGCAGATGTTGGAATATAGTTATAAATATCAGTCCCTATTTTGATGTTGATTTTCATTTCAATATAAATGGAAGTACTAACTGTTTTTGCTACAAGAAAAGCTATTAAAAAAGAGTTGCCGAAGAAATGAAATAAGAAAGTTATTAGTTATTGGATTATGAACACATAAAAATAGTAGAATCAAAATATCTCTTGCAAATATTTACTACATTTAGTTTAAAGATCAAATTGGGAAACCAAAATAAATTCAAAAACTTAAAGCTTTCACTTCATTCATAGTGAATTTGGAAATCTAACGGAGAAATGTTGTTAAAATTGCGTATTGACTCTGCAAAAGAAAATCAACCTTATCGCTTTTTTCTATCTGGCCTTATTTAATCAAATTGAGGTTGTAGTGCACTCTAAATTAAATAAGGATTACGGCTACTAAGTATTGTATTAAAAAAAATGTTTCAGCACATTTTTCAATCACATTACTTTATCAGCTCAGTAATTATTTCCCCATTCTTAGGGACTATACAAATATCCGTAAGTACATACATAATATTTTTTTTATATTCCTAATATTAGTGGAATATAAAACCTATTTGTATTAAAATTGGGTTTAAGTTACTATAAAGTACTCCATGGTATGGGAAATACTATAACGTAATAATTCACGCCTGAGCATATGTTTAATGTAAGAGTGATCTTCAATTGATTGACGTGACGTCTGGTTTCTTGATCTTAAGTAGCTTTAGCAACGAACATGTGTTTGTTAATCTATTAGTTACTCATTACAGTTTATTAAATTTTATGAGCATTCTGAGTGGGTGATACTACTGGTATTTTGTAGAGCATTCGCAATAGAAAATACATTTGCATTTTAGTTCTCAGTTTAAGTGGTAGGAAACAAACACATGGTCAGTTGTAACATGTGCTGATATGATTTGGAGAAAAAACAGGTCATACTTATGTTGTATTTCCGATTTTAGACTTAAAACTTCACTGTCCTACGTCAGAGTAGCTTACGAATTGAGCCTGGTAAGCAAACGGAATTACGTTAGCATCTTTACTTCCACCTTTTTAATTTCCTCGCGTCAAAATGTCAAACAAAATCACTCATTCACACTAATCTAATCATTCAGCTGGCTTCCGTATATTCTCACAGTTACACCGTATTACATTAGGCAGTCAACAGGGTACAAAGCTACAATAGCTTGTACAAGTTCATACAACTCTGTGGGTGGTCGAGCGATTACCTCACACAACGGTCCTCACATTATATGATAAGTCTTCTCTTTATCCATATGAAATGGCAATGAACGATGCTAATTTCACCATTCTCTGTTCTTGCAAACAATCGATAAAAATAATCATTGGAATTAAAAAAGGAGAATAGTATTCATGTGTCCGATCTTCTTTTGTTTGTCATGTTCACGTAATTATTCCTGAAATTCGAGCATAGTATATAACTCCGATATGGTCTAGTGGCTAGGATACCTGGCTCTCACCCAGGAGGCTCGGGTTCGATTCCCGGTATCGGAAAGCATCTTTTTGTAGTCTTTGTGTTTTATTCCATCACTGCGAAATGTTTTGAATAGCCCATTGAGATTTTTACCTCCGATAACTTCTCGTATTTGTACGCATGGCGAGATATTTCACTAACTAGTCGTCATACTATCACTCATCTTTCTAACCTGTAAGCAAGAAAAATAGAAAAGAACAAACCACTGATTACGTCGATAAGAAGTGAGAACTTTAACATATTTTTTGCTAAAGCCTTTCTTGGGAAATGTATGTTCTTTATCTGAATCCATTGTTGCACGCATTGCGTATGACGCATTTGTGACTAAAGACACGTTTAAATAAAAGACTTCCTTCATTTCATGCATTTCTATTCTATTCTGGGGCTTAGTGAGACGTGCTAAAATATATTACCAGGAAGTAGTATTACGAAATTTTTAAAGTTACCCATTGCCCTTTATCCTTTGTCCAGACTTTCATTAACACTTCCCACAGAAAACACTTAAGGTGATAGTTTTTATCTTCCGTTTAGGCGCCACGACGATTCCGGCAATAAAATATTCAAGAAACGTGTGCCGTAAATTTTGTTAGACACCCAAATGCATTATGCTAATACCATGATTTCCTGTTAATGTTTAGAGTCCAGACTAGGCCCAAATTCCTTGCGTGTCTTAACACGATTGTTTTAAAATGTCGCATCCATAATCTTTCTTGGAAAACAGATTCTCTCTAAATTAAATAGCGCAAAATTTGCATGAGAAATTTATTACTGTACGATTGGTGAAGGAATTTTTCGCTCTCATGTCAAAATATAATTTAGAACGGGTCTTACTTTATGGAGACATTATTTACGGGATTCTTAGAATGATCATTTGTTACGATGATTTAAGGTTATTAAAAATTCTAAAGCGGCGACCGTACTCGGAGGATTCCTATTAATCCTTGATTAGTCATTAATAGGATTTCGATTGTTGATCTCTGTCCTGTCAAGAAACATATTTATATTTTAATTTCGGATATTATTTATTTCTTTGGCTCCTCGAAATATTTCGTGTATCGCCGTTCACTATGGAGAGGTATTTTTAGATTCGGGTGATTCATTTTTAGAAGTCATAAAGTAGGAGAAGTCAGGTATTTATGGCCAGATATCACACATTATACTAAAAAGTTATATATACATATTATGACTGCAGCTGTATAGCTGTAGTACAGGTTAGGTTAAAGATACAAGGTAGGGTACCTCTTTCATACCTTCTGATGAGTTACTCCACGCTATGATGATGCCTACCCATCAATTTTGTTCTACAAGTATGTAGTACATGTACAAAACGAGTACAGTGTAGAATGTACATCCAGTTAGTAAGTTCTATGTTTCTCGTACATTCCTTCTCTACATAGTACCTACGTTGAATGTACAAATGCCGACAATTCTATAATATCTTTAGATAGAATTAAAGATAAAAAATAATCTTCAATATTACAGCTAGATGACTGTTATTCATCAAAAATGAATCAACTGACTGAACCAGATCACTAGAGAGCGCGTCAGAATGTAAATCTATATCATTTACTGCACGCATTTCCTTTCGCAAACTAGTGAAGTCTCTTGAATCGTGTATCGATAGTTATTTAAGCAACATTATATTTATCTGAAATCAACATCGAATCAACACATGTTGCCTAATATCGAATTGTAAAAATATTTATATAATATGTATAGATTCTAGATCTAGGAAAAGGGCATACAAGGCTTTTAGGTTTTTTATTGTTAATGTAAAATCAATCATGTCTTAAAAATATAGTATGTTACTATTATCAACCGTAACTATCGATAGACTTTCAATACATAATAGGTTTCGAACATCACTATTGCAAACCTGTTTCATTATAACCGGGATCACTCGATACATGTGATGTTTACATTATACCTGCACTGAGTACCGGTTCGATCGATTTAGCTATTTCTGATGCAAAATCATTGACTCTGCTTGACTAAGCTATTGGCTCTGTAATAAATGTGTTTACGCAAATACCTATTTGCTCAAACTTTATGAACATGAATAATTATATACCTACATAGAAGTTACTTCATCCTTGTTCATATTTAGAAAACGTGGGAAATACATGAAGAGTTGCATAGTCACATTTGTAACTAAAGTTACATGCTGGCGGCTGTAATAGTGCTGTCCAACACAATGTCTTTACGTCGTCAAATTCTTTAACTTCATCTATTTAACTAATATGCGAAGAAAATCACACTTCAATGTCTCGTCGTGTTCGCCACGCGACCTATTCATCACTCTGACGTATTTTTTCTGGAACGCAACAAAAGCTTTGACGCTAAACACTCCCATTATTTCGTCCAAAATAGACAAAGCAACCTAATTCGAGACAATGGAGCATGAATAAAAGGTTGTCGCCATTAATTTTTACACTTCTGACATTTGTAACGGTGCATCTTTTGTCGAGTAAAACGAACAACTTAACCCTGTGGAGGCGAAAAATTTGCGCGCAGCGTGTATGCTATTAGTATCGCTAAACAATTCTTTTGAAGAATTCTAAAGTTTCTCATTCGTACGTTTCGCTTTCTGTACGCTTAATTATATATTTTTTGTCGAATCGAAGACGAATTAGTAACGCCGCAGTGTCACCTGAGCCGAAAGTCGAGACCCCACAGGGAACAAAGATGCGTATTTTGGTGCTCCTATACCCGCATTCACTAGGCATAATGAAATATTGTCAGCTTTCGGCTTTTTGGGATTGGGAGCGTGTGGGATCCAATGAACAAGGATTTTTTATGATCTTGGCTAACGTCGTGTTTTTTTAGTGTGAAATACAATGCTATTATCGGTATTTACTATACTGATGTAATAAACGTTATTAGAAGGGTTATTTTAAAGTTGTTCCAATTAAATTTTATGAATAATATTAATTATAAGACTAATAAATAATCACCCTGATAGCCCCTTTTTTAGAATTGTTCAAAATCATCACTTGCGCCAACAGTAAATATTAAAAACAAGTCTATTATATTAAACAAGAAAATCAACCACACTAAACTTAACGTTTACTTACGTTGTATTCCTTATTCATCAGTAAGTGGTTGCCATGAATCCAGGTGCATATTTTCATTTCATTCATTATAAATGAGCGTTGTATATTTTCAGTGCACAGCCTGAAAGGCGACTTAAAGGGTTGCAAAGTTTATAAAGTGCTACTTAGACTAAACGCTTACTTATAATTATCCAAAGAATTCTTAAAGGTACTCGATATATGAAACCAAGTATAAAGAAAATCCATCGAAAAATATTGGACATTGTTCAACGGCAGCTCATAAAGTATACTGGGAATAATTTTGAGCGCGCCCACGTAATGGATCCTACAGTTTACGACGTGCTAAACTCTCCTGGTATGGATGAAGTAATGTTCATACCCTCAACTGTGTCAAGAGCGACTTCTAGAGTTCTTGACACATTTCCGTTTTCACCCCAAACTACCTGGTGTTACGAAATTCGCTATGGTATTTGATAACAAAGTTTATATTTAGGATAAATCTGGAGGCAAAATTACTCCTTTAGAATTATATTGGATAAAAACGAAAAATCATTACAAATTTCTCTTACTTGATTTTCACATCCCGCTGGGTGTCGTTGACGAAAGGCGAAGTTGGTACGAGACACACACAGCGCCAGCACAAAGCGAAGGAAACGCTTAACGCACACATTCTGGAGATCAAAGAACACGTGTGAAAAAATAACGTTTTGGTCCCAATAGAGCGGACCCGTTTACGCGACCCAATTCACGCGAACGGTTCGGACGACGAAGAAATTGAATTGAAGCCCGAACAACAAATTCAAACGCGTATCGAATTGTTTTACGTTTGACGAATTCGTTTTTGGAAAATTTTAAATCAGTCACAATAGGCCATAATGATGCAGGTCTGTTTCTTTGTCCGAATCAGAATGTTGTAGAAAAGAATTCGCGGTATGGGCATTTACGAGTTCCACTTTAAAATATCTGGTTGATATCGATCGTGTGGCGATAGCGCAAATAAAATGGTCTCCGATATTTTTTGTAAGACTTGTGTTGCTGAATATTTTAAACGCCGGATCGTTGTTAACATTCCGAAATACATTTAGCAGCATTTGAAAGTTGGAACGAGTAAATTATTTATGCTTGGATTTTTTCTAGATTGCTTGCAAAAGTAAGATTCTAACACAAAACTAAATCTTAAGAAGTACTATTTAAACTTAAAACTTTGTTACATGATGTAGGTATGGTTTATTGTACTAATTACTTTTTACTCTACGAAGCTATATCGTCAATGTATATAAAAGTATAGAGCAACACACACTTCAAATTTCTTCAATACCGACATTAATCATATCATAAAGGGAAAATTGCCTTCCAAGATCGCCGTTCATTTTCTTACGATGTTATCGCGCTACGCTTCCAGCTTCCATTTGTTAGTGTCTTGTTTAGAAAATCACATCTGCTAAACTTTATTAGCTTGCCTTTTGACAAAGGCCAAGTTGATGGAGGCGCGTATCAAATCGCGCGATTCTGTGCGCTCCTTAGCGCAGCTGGTTTGGGCGAAGCGAATCATATTATTTATTGTTCACAGATCTTATGCATTATTTATGAAAATTCGAAGTCATTTTGCTACGGTACCCGTACCAGGCAGACTCCTTTATCGAAAGTGTGTCACCTTGCCTAGAATTAGTTACGCGTTCCCAGCTGATTTGTGGTCTTTGATCTTGATTTCAAATTGGTGGTCTGTTAGTTCTTGGCCTTGAATTTGCGATTGGTCTGATTTGCATGTTATTGTTCAGTTGATACTTACCTTATACAATATTGTTTCAAAATGATGTCTATTAGTACCCGCCTAAGTATATTATTACCTTATTGGGCATTAAAAATAATTGCATAAATCATTGATATTGTTTGCTTGAAAATTACGCTAACATACTATCCATTCAGTTAACGGTCTCTAGGCACAACAGTTGAGATTGGTTTTTATACTTTCTTATATCTATGTTATAAATACGATATTATGTAAATCTATCAAGGCCTTATCATCTATAATTATTGAGTATAGGCAAATAAATATTCAAATAATTCTTATTCATTCAGAATTTAAATTATTCTCATTAAGATTTAAATAATTTAATAAGCTCAAAGTCAAGGTTGTATTGTTTAAATGAAGCAATTCCACGTGATATACGACTGCATTAGCATCGAGTGAAAGGCGTGTAGGTACGTGGAAATGATCTGCCAAGCTCTCATCGGCTACCTTATTACGTCGGCTGCCGCCTCGCCCGTTACATCGGCCGAGCACATCCCAAGCCGAAGTTTTTTGCTGCACGGTAGCTGCATCGATTTGATTGCTTGGCTTTTTGCTCTCCTTTTCAAATAAACCGAAGTAATTGTTTGTTTTAAGTCCCGTAGATTGCGTCCGCTGCACGGATTTGTTACAGACATTTTCGGTGTTAGAAAATAGAGACTTCAAAATGGTCGAGCGAATCCAATGTTCCGAGTCTACTACCATTTGCTTTATTTTCTCCTACTAGGTTAGATTTCATTCCATGTAGCTCACTACACATACAGCGTTTTGATTTCAAATGTGAAATTAATTCTAAATTACTGTGTACCGTCTGCTTTTTGCTCCAGAGCAGGTAACAGGAAACGGGTTGTCTGACGTTAATCCCACAGTGGGCGCGTGTGTGCGTGTTATGTTGTGTAATCAAAGCTGTGAGTGCGTGCGTGTAGTGTGGACGTCGCCTGGTTTTTATGCATCTGAGAGTCGGATGCCGCGGGGCTATCAAGCACCGGCTGACTAATCATATTATCTGCCATCTCTCTTACACTAGTTTGAAATTGTGAAAACGAAGATCAGCAATCTTAAAGCTGCCATAGATTTCGATATTACCTTGGGTTCGCTTGTACGAACCATGCTCGTTCATCAGATCTCTGCAATGTTCAGAATGAATCTTTATGATTTACTTCCCTGGAGGCTTGCAGCTAGGAGTTTCTCAGGCTACTGACGACTGGTTTGTTTCCGACATGACTAAATAAGGCATTCATATTTACACCTCATATTTTTCTAGCCAACTTGCTTTGAGCGTATTTTATAGGATTCGTTTTGATTGAGACTCAGCCAAACCTGTATCGCGTTATTGGTAGAAAATTGATAGAAAACATTTGTTTCGTTTAAATATTTATGGGAAAAGCTTAATTTATCTTTATTTTGAAGTTGTGGCTCTTTAACACAGTAATCCTTTCTAACCCTTACATTTGACTATATATGAAACTCTATATATATTTAATAATCTCATATATCAGTCATATGGTCAACATAGTACAAACTCCACTTATTTTGTGATCAGGTGGCCGTTTGTTTTGGAAATTTATTTGTTTTTTATACTCATGGTTTCATCTATATTTTGTACATTATTTGATGTAATATCAAAATAAATGGTAAGATAAACACAAATCATCTTCATATTAATTCTGGTTGGCTCAGTAAACAATCCCAGCCCTAATAATCCCCAAAAAGAACAGGTGATTAAAGGCAAATTCATAGGCTTTGTATCAGTTTCCACATCAATGACAAACTAATCCCTCATATGAAGCCGGTTCTGGCCGTGAGTGAAGGCTGTCAGGGCAAGATTAGAGAAGTCCAGGGTAATCCTGGGGCCCCTTCGCACCGTCATCTCGCGTTATCTGCACCAACATATGCTTTTCCTGAAGTGTTTGTACCTATTAAGCGTATTAAATTTATTTTGGGGATGAAACTCTGACAAAGCTTTAAGTTGTTATGAGTTTATATGAGTCTTATTGGTATTTATAATAAATAACCTGGAACATTCTTTATACACTGGCATCTGATCACCACTGATGACAATACAGAGCTTGTAGTATAGTAACGAGATCACTACATAGTATAAAACAAAGTCACTTTCTCTGTCTTATATCCCTATGTATGCTTAAATCTTTAAAACTACGCAACGGATTTTAATGCGATTTTTTTTAGAGTGATTGAAGAGGATGGTTTTTATGTATAATACATGTGACATCCCACGGGAACGCGGGGGACAGCTAGTAACTAATAAACTACATATACCAGTTTTTATCTAAAAACACACTTGTATATATATTTACACCCAGACCCAGAACAAATACAGTTTATCCGCACAAAAGTGTGTCCTGAGTGGGAATCGAATCCACGACCTGTGACGTGACAGGGTCTCTAACCACAAAGCGAACGGCCAACGGTTCAAAAATTATAATACGCTTTCAGTTTTGGTTAGCATTCGAAGGCCAATCATTTTCGCCTATTCTCAAAAAAGGAATTAGATTGACCCAACATTCTATTATGGCAGGATAATTGGCTTTCCTTTTAATTTCCTGAATTATAGTCCCATGTCCGATCTAGTCGTAACATTAGATTAGAGATAAAAAAAGAACTCTAAAATTGGGTCTAAAAGCATGTTTACACTATAATTAAAATAATGACCCTAATTCTCGGTCAGTTCCAATAAATACGTCTCTCTACCTGCTTTAACGTGATTTGCTAATGACTACGTTCCTTGAAAGGAGATGATATTTTTTTGAGCAAACAGCGTTTATTAATTCCAACTATGTTGTTTTAGCGATTAGAGTTTAGTGTTTGTCCGCTAGAAATGTAGATAAGGATCGTTGTGAACCAACTTAGTTAAATTAATTCAGTTTATTGTTATGTTAAATTCGGGACAAACATTTTCTTCAAACCCTCAAACTTTGTATACAACTGTTGTGTTAACCAAATGGGAATAAAACATCGTTGCATGAGTAAGGATTAGTGTTGAATTATTACGATTATAAATTATTTTTAATATTATCCCCTTTGAAGGGCTTTGAACCCCGCAAACTGGTATTTGATAAAGGTTGGCTTTTGTCGACAAAACGGTTAATAATTTTTATATAATTTATCTGTCATTCTGTTCGTAATGGCTTGTGGGGGTTTAGCTTGATAAATAATCGTGGTTATTGGTTAGTATTAGGCATTGTATTTATTGGAAAATTTTAATATGTGTCTATATTTCTAAGGTCTAGAAATATAGACACATATTAAACCTGCAGCGCTTATTTTCTAAGGACTTCCATAATTTAATCAATTACCAAGTATTGTCGGCCTAATACTATTAAATGTTCCATTCTCATTTCAAGAAAAAAAAATACATTTATTTCTATTCTTATACATATATTGAATTCCGAAAGTATCCATCTATAGTACATACCTAGCTGAGGTCCCAATGTTAATCCCGCACATTCCGAACAAATTCTCATCATGTCCTTCCAAAAACTTAGGGTAACGACATAATGACAGCGACGCGACGTCGATAAAACGCTAGTATCCCGAATAGTCCCGGATTAATGTCGATTTAATTAAACCTGTATAATTTTGATCCGGACGTTCTGGGGCAGGGAACATGAAGTTGAATTAAATAGATGTGGTATTTTTGTCGTTTGCAGCATCTCTAGTAATCTATTTATTTATTTTTGAGGCTCTACAAGAAAGTACCTACATAGAAACCATCGCAGTACATAGGCTCTATGTACCTATCTGGAGTAATATAATAAATAAGCATTACACCCCGCTGGATCATCTGAGAGCGTGTACACCTTTTGAAAGGAGAAAAACAGATTCAAATCGTAGACACTTTCTATCAGCCATAGACATATCCACATTAAAAACGTTTCCAACATCCAAGACTAGATTGAAGGTTGCGTGGGTTAACCCTCAAAGAAAAGGACCGTGTTGTAGGCGGTTCGACTTTATCAAATTACAACCTGTGCCGTTTTGTCCGCCGACAAAGGGACCGATATTCTTTAGCCCACCTTTTGAGGGGAATAATTTGAGTGATGCAAGACGTCGTTGGGCTTAGCTTGGCCATTTGAGGGTTAGGTCTTACATTGTCAACGCGTGACTTTATTGTTGCGTGTGGTCGGTAGGTGACTGTTAAAAATATAATAGATATACATTTTTATTGTTAAAGTATCCTATGGTGTACCTTAGCAAATACGCGACACGATACGAATGTGTGATGGTTTCATAACGACACATAGACAAGAAGTAATATCAACAAAATAATTTTAAAGCTGCCATGTGATGTAAAGAATTGGAATATGTTAAGAAATTGTTTTAAAATGTTCTATTCGTAATTCTACAATGAAAGCGCCATTGTGTTATTAGTGGTATACTTTTTGTTATCAAAAAGCTATTAACGTTTTTCTCAAAGCTGGGCAACCTAATTATAAATGGCGTCAGTTTCACGAAGACCTCACAAAATTGAATAAACACAATTCACGAACTATTAATAAACAAACATACAAAAAAAAAACGTTCACACCCAATTTGAGTTGTTATTAGAGCATAAAGAATCTCCAAATTCTTTATTAAAACAGAGAACGCCTACAAAAAGGTCCTGTATACCTGTTTGTATTAACCAATTTATATTTACCGTAAAGCCAGAAAAACGTTGAGCATTTTGTAACGGAATAAGGTTTAGAATCGTGCACAAATTTGAAACAATGTAGTATATGAGCCTAAAATGTTATTGTTGACCTACCTTTCATCTTTTTCCTGTGTAGAATTAATACTAGGATATGACGACATTGTTGAGATATGGCGAAGAGAGTTTTGTGACTGTAAGCATCTAAAGTAAGTAGTTACCTTATGTTCAAACTTTCATAACATTTAATTTGATTGAGAGTAGAGTATTGCTTATTTAACTTAATTTTACAACTCACAGCCTCACTGGTACATTCAGTATTCGATCTTTATGCTCTCCGCGGGTCTAAACTATATTTTGAACTAAAATCAATACATATTTAATTTGAAAACAAACAACATTACCAATATTGCTCAAGAAAATAATTTCGCAACCATTCCTACACATGGCATTTGTGTAACAATATATTATATGAAGCCACATGGCTATATTCCAACACCGCTACCGCTATCGCTTATCATCATGTTCGCTCACTGATGACCTTAATATGCACGGATTTTACAGCTGTGTGCTCATCAAACATACCGGAACAACTGTGATAATGCTCAAAACACACAGTGCATTTTGTGGTAATGCACAAAACATTCTTCCTAACACTGCACTCAGAGCATGTGCCCTAAATCGATTTAGCAGGCTCAATGTGTTGTAACTTATTTTATGATTTGATTTATATTCTTTGATGATTGATGTTATAGCCGACTATCTGGTTCATAGAACAAGTAGCAAGTAATAGTTTACAAACTTAAGATATAGAGATAAAAATCATTATTTACGACCCGTAGCTTCTGGACGTGTTTTAATAACACAATTCAAGTCTCATGAATGAAAACTTCAACCAAAAATCCACATCAAAACCATCAACTTTCATTATGTTTTACTGACAACCCACATGATACGGTATTAATTAAACACACCGACGGACAGACGCCTGAATTATCGTGATGTTAATAGTCACCAATGAGCTTGGAGTAATTATGTAGATGAAGCTCTTGCGCGCACGCATTTGGTGGGGGCCGTGCGCGTTCGGCCTGCGCAGTGACCGGTGTGGATGATTATGGATGATCAGATGGGAAAATAGGTAAAGTAGTTTAAGTATTTTTACAAAGTTCGTATCGTAACGACGAAAAATAAGAAAATTGAAAGCAATAATTAATAATATCATTACAAAATACGTAAAATGTATTATTTTGATTAGCACTGTACCTGCGAACATAGATCAATGATGATACTTGCACAACAAAATACAGATTATGAATAATGTTTTACATTGCTAAATGCTTTGTAAAGTGATTTGTAATGTTTTGAGAAATAAATATGTACCATATACGTTTAAATTAATTGATCAATTACAGTCTATAATAGGAACTTCTACATTAGTATAGTCTTTGCATGCGCCCGCGCAGGAGGGCGGGCCCAACTCGACGCTTCGCGCACATCGCTCACGTGCCGACGCGCGCGCCACCCAAGCACAGCTACCGAACCTTACCCAGAGATACCCCACTGATTTGAGATTTCTAAGACATTATCTTTTCCTAGATCATAATATTTAGACTACTCTTATTTTTCCAAGTAATGGTGGAGGCTGTGTATCATTTTGTATGGACAATGAGACTAGTCCATAAAATAGAGATACATATTTTTAGAAATGAAATAGTAATCTTAATACATTTAACTCTATGAAAAATTACTACATACCATTTTGTCCACACAATTTACAATAAATAAATAAATATCCTGGGACATTCTCTTACACACGGCCATCTGATTCCAAACTAAGCAGAGCTTGTACTATGGAAACCAGATAACTGATATACTACTTTTATAAATACATACTTATATAGATATTTACATCCAGACACAGAACAAACAGACATGTTCATGCACACAAATGTTTGGTCTGAGTGGGAATCGAACCCACAACCTGCTGCGCGGTCCCTAACCACCAAGCCAACTGGCCTGTCAACAATGTAACCATATTTTATTTCCTGGTACAGTAGATCGATCACAATCCCTTTAGTGTAGTATGTTCAAGACCACCTATACTAGTCGCAGGTGCTCGATGAAGGCATTACACTGAATCGCCCATTATGATTAAGCGAAATTGCCCCGCGTAGTCTATGTTTGCAATCAGCTCAAGTAGTTTATGCCTACAGCGTTATTGATTAGACTGTCCTATACCGATCCCTTTTCTATGATAACGTTGAAATAATTATAGTCACGCGTGAGCAAGGTATTATTTTGTTTCATATGTTTATAATATTGTAAGCAATCATTCTTGGATTATACTAGAATCTACTTTCTGACATATATTTATTTATTTAATACTTTATGTACAGTAGTGTACAAAGGCGGTCTTAATGCCAAAGGAATTCTGTACCAGACAACCTTTGGGTGATGCAGAGATAATTACAGGTAGATGCACTAAGAAATTATGGGAGAGATTTATGGTATGGAAGACAAAAATATATATTAATGTATATATATAAACTTACATAAACATACTATTTAATATATTATTAACATATATAAGCTTAATAAATAATTACATACATATATATTCATATTAAACAAAGGAGCAAATTAGAGCCGAGATGAATCTGCTAACGTTGTAGTGAGTAGGTGTTTCCGTACTTTAATCTTAAAACAACACCGGCTGTTAGCCATCCTGATTTCAAGAGGGAGCTCATTCCATAGTAGAATAGACTGAATAAAGAAAGTAGAATAGACTGAATAAAGAAAGTAGAATGAAGAAAGTCAGAATGATGGGTGGGACATTGAAGAAGGCGATTATGAGAGGAACGAGCATATACATGCTGCATAGAAATATTTCAATATACAGCTCCTTATCTTCTTTGGTTTTATCGTTATATACCAATAGTAGTTACATCTTTCGGGATAAATAGTAGCTTATATGTTATTCCAAGGAATACGCAATCTATGTGCCTAGTTTGATCCAAATCCGTTCGGTGGTTTTTGCGTCAAAGAGTAACAAACATCCCTCTATACTCACAATCTATCGCACTTATATTATAGCAGTCCGTGGATATCCACGTTCCCGAGGGATTGAACACTTTCCCGGGTTAAAAAATAACATTTTATTATTCCAGGGCATGCTCTATCTATATGCCAAGTTTCATAAAAATCCGTTAGATGGTTTATGTGTGAAAGAGGAGCAAACACCCATCCTCATAACCTTTTGCATTTATAATATTAGTGCAATAGGATTACACCATGAACAAATCAAGTTCTATTTATCCAGCTGGGTGGTCAATGAAATATTCGCTGCATTATCCGATAGTCAAAACAAAACATAAAAGTTCGATGACAATCACTTGCGAGTACTCACTAGTTAATCGCATTCCGTCACATTTGGCAACCGGAGTGGGATATCAACTTACCATTTCAATACAAAGGATATCGTTGCATCTATATATCGTTTGACAGGCCAGTTGGCTTGGTGGCTAGTGACTCTGACTGCCAAACCGAAGGTCGCGGGTTCGATTCCCACCCAGGACAAAAATTTGTGTGCATGAACATGTCTGTTTGTTCTGTATCTGAGTGTTAATATCTTTATAAGTAGGTATTTAGAAAAAAAATGTTGTATATTTAGTAGGTATATCAGCTATCTGGTTTCCATAGTACAAGCTATGCTTAGTTTGGACCGTGTGTAAAGAATGTCCCAAGATATTTTTTAATTATTTATCTATTTATACAATACAGCCATAGCTAGTGGTTTATAAATATAATATAGTAAATATTATTATACGTTATAGTGGCCAGAAGGAACGCGAGGCCATTCGACGTCACTAAGGTATCTTCAATTCGAAAAGCCTAAGCAATCCTGAAGATCATCCCACCATGCCAAAACGCAACGTATCGAACCTGTCCACAAATTATTTTGTATGTTATAAATGAACTCATAGTTGTGGTGCAATTTTTGGTGAAAACCGGATCATTTCTTTCCGAACATTTTTAACTATGTATAGTTGATTTGTGACCAAAGAAACCTGGGCCCATATTAGTGGAACAAGGAAAAAATAAACACTCTTCTGCGCGGATAGTCTCAGACTCACTGGGAATTATGCAATATTTAATGAGTTTTGGGTCTTATCTTTCTGCACAAACAAGTGAGGTATATTTTTGGTTTGTCATTCTCAGCGGAAGTCTAATATCGGAAATGACCAAGGATGTCTGCTCGGTCATCATTAAAGGCGCCTTAAAGTATCCACTTGAGTTAAAGACACTCAATATATTTTTTTTATTTTAGTCTGGGCATCCTAATTGTTTTGGGACGAGACTACAACGTTATCTTATTTGAAATCTACAGCATCTCTCTGTATTTTAATAATAATAACGTACTGGATTATTCTTCACACACGGCTAAATTATCCAAAATTAAGTAAAGATTGTACTATGGAAACCAAATAGTTGATATAGTGCAAAAATAATTCATGTACACAAATGTTTTTAAGGGTAAGAATGGAACCAACTAGCCCATTAAACGTTTTAATACTATGTAAAGAGAAAGACTGATATCCCTCAAACAATTATTATATAATTATAAGTATTTAATATTTTGTTGATGATATAGAATTTAGAAACAATTTTTTAATAAATTGTCAGTAATAATTAAAAGGACAAAACTAAAAATAATAACTGATTGGATGCTCTATCAATATTATATGTGAATTTCATCATTAAAAATTCAAGCTATGATAAGTGCACTATATACATATTGAGGTATTTTACACGGAAACAACAGTTATGACGAAAAATATGCTGCATTTTTTAACGAAATGGCTTATTTCAAAATGTTATTATTTTGCATGACTTGCTACCTACAAATTCTCGATACCCTGACACACACAATGCATGCTTCACGCAATCTGAATAAAACAATAGACGGGCGATTGCTAACAAAATAATATAATAACATAAATTAGATTTGGCTGTAGCATAATAACCTTTAAAATACATTACGTCGACTCTTGTTACTTAAAAAAAATGTTACCTACAAAAATAACATCATCGAATATTTTTTTTTTATTAATATTATTTCTTTTTACATTTACTCTTTATGTATCTTATGATCATATAAATTATAGTAAGATAAACTTTATGACATTTTTATAGATTTCAATCTTTCAAAAAAGAATCCGTATTTTTAACCCAGTAACACCAACGCTTTTAAGTCAAAATTTTCTAACATAGAATGTATTATAAGCTACTAATGACTAGAGTACTATTGGTCAGAAGAATCCTATTCACTCTGGAATAAGAATATTAAGACTTGCCCTCAATCAATATAGACAGTATAACATATAACATATAACAGTATAACATAGCCAAACCCAATGTAAGATACAAACTTATTCTGGATAAAAATCTGTTCTTATTTCTATTGCCTTTTTACCGAACAACGTTCCTAAAGCAAATCTAAATCCTATAAATTAAACCTCCAGAGAATAGTGGTTACCGTTATATTATCATTATATTATATGTATGAGCTTGTGTGAGACTTGGTTGCAAATTGCATGGGTCCACATCATAACGTATTACCACAATAGCTCGAGACTGTCAACCGACGCGGAAGATGTCACATGCCTATGCGAATTGCGTTATGCTATTTATTGTTGTTGTATACCACATCATTACTGTCCCCAACACGAGTTTAATGCTATTGTTATAACTTCAAGAAACAGAAGGATCCTGAAGTGTTCCGGCAGATAGACTTGGGAACCAATTTCTTTCAAAATTTAGTCACAGTTGCAACACATTGGCAATCCCTCTAGTATTACGTCAAGTAACAGTAATCACTTACCAAAGATGGACCTCTAACTTGTCAGCATTTTGAAAAGAAAGAAAAATCACATCAATAAAGATATGGAGGATCGAGTGTAGTTTGCTGTGGCATACATGAATGGTAGATATTTTTTATAAGTCTGTGTTGTTTAATAATCAATCAGTAACTTAGAATTACAAATTAACCTTCATAGTTAATTAAAAACAAAACCACCATAGAGCAAAAACAAAACAATGTCCACATACCCCGATAATTTAAAACCACACGGATAATCATTACCCATGAAATAAATAGATAGGTACGATGATAAAATCCAAACTATAAAACATAAAACCAGCTCCAGGCAATCTTATCGCCCCCTATACGGTGATAGGAATCCCTATTCAATCAGAAAAATGTTAAACACGACATTTTGCTGACTCCATTTAAGGACACGGAGCTTTTACAACAGGAGTTAAGCGGAATACACTCCGTTTATGTAAATTCAATATCCATTAAACAATGAGTCAGTACTAGGTGGCATTTTATAGATCTGTTATCTGCAACAGTGGGTGACCACGTAGGAGTGAGCTAAGTTTTAAAACTTAATATATTGCTCATTACTGTCACGACATCATCGATAACATCCAGAACGGCTTATCTTGACTGTCGTTCCTCTTTTAAGATCTGATCTGATGTAATGTTTATGTTCAACTGATTTAGAGACGGTTAATATATTACGGTATAAAATTTTATATAGGTGTTGTAAAATATTTGTTGAAATTATAATTAACAAATTTATGGACATTATTTTTGACCATTTTTGACCCATGAGCAGTACTGATTTCATGAAATTATGATGAACAAAACAGGAAGCTAGATATAATTTGCATTCCAGCTACGTAATCTACCCATTGCCAGCTGCTTGTCAGGTTGACGAATCCATTCAGCAGTATTGACACGCAGCTTTGATGCGATGACAACTATTGCACATAGCGCATAACGATAGCGTGTGTGCTATCAATGAATTTGATGAGCAGCTTATAATATAACTTTAATAATTATATCAGTTGCTTGATGCAGATAAACCTACAGAGAGATTAGATACAGATAGATTGGTAAGTCCTCCTACTTCTCTACTTAATGCGTGCGTGACTGCAGTAGAGTATGTAGGAGGAAATATACAGTTACTTATTAGATATGACTCTAACATTTTCAAATCGAGATTTATAAAACTAATGTGATTATAGAACTAAAACTTTTTCGTTCTTAAGGTAGGTTTATTTTTATTAGTTTTGTAAGGTATGTTGCAAACATAATATTGTTTTTGGTTCCTGTATGGAATCCACATTAATGCGCATATAATTTTTAAGGATGCCTTTACATAAAATTACAAATTGTTGTTTTAGTGTCATTTTGTTTTTGGGAAGAGCACTGCTTATCCTAAGCTACAGGGTTCTACCCTTTATTAGGAAGTAGTCTCTCTTGTCATTTATATTGTATTTTTCTCATGTGTGTACCCACGAAAGAAGGCATATTGTTATGTTATGTTTTTTTTCTGGCAATAAATTATTATTATTAAAACTTCACACTTAAAAGCTCTATTTATAGCGAATAAAGTTTAAATTTGAATAAAAATTACTTTGTTTTACACCAGCAGTAGTCCAATTTGCAGACCGAATTATATCAACGGCAAAAGTTTAACTAAATTTTAACTTTGGTAGTTTGGAAAACACAAATTTAATTTCAAATTGTTTATAACTGAACGAATCGTTGGTAACCATTTAAAACAAATGCTATGACCCCAAAAAGTTTGTGGCAAAGACATTGGCTATATCCATAAAGGAGACGTAATCTATGAGTAATCGCATTTTAGATGAATGGCAAAGGTTAAATGGCAGTAAGGCAATAAAGTCGAGCTATTAAGTGCATGTAGAGTCTGACATCCGATCTGAATGTCCTCCCGTACTGGCTCCTAAATAAAACGTTCTAGTGCTCACCAGTTTATTTCTAGGCTCCGCCATCTGATAGCATTTTTCTATTGCTTTTTTATGAACCTTTCTATTGGCTCTGGTATATTGGATTTTATTGTTAATTTGATTCAAAATTTTGTCCACTTTGATATCTTTTGAACTGGTTGGCCAGTTTAGTTCTGCATTTGTATGTTCTACGAGTTTTTTTCCACATTTTTATAAAGTTATTTCAGGGCACGTTGTATAGTAAAACCATAATGACTAAGTACGTTGTTTAAAATCCCATAACCAAAGGGTGCTAACGAGATCGTATTACAATTGCTTTGCTATCCGTTTATCTGTCAGCGAGCTGTACCTTATGAGACAATAATAGGTAGACAGTTGAAATTCACCACTATAAGTAGTAAAAATAATCTAAAGGGGCCTCATACAAGAAAGATGTTTTGAAATATTGTACGTTGGTACAGAACCTTTCATGTGCGAGCCCGAGTCATACTTGGCCGCTTTTAAAAAATATCCATGCTCCTTCTGCTTGTGCAATAGTGCCAGACACGTAACGTCTGAAGAGAGTTTCAGAATATTTTTAGATATTAATATTCAAGTGGTAAAAAGGATAGGTACTATCATAAATGTCACATGTTTGTAAACCAGCAAATCTGATACATTTGAGAACAAAAAGCTACACAAAGCCTAAGCAGTCTGAGATCAGTCATGTATTATAGCTCGTATGTCGTAATCTGCTGGTAAATTGATTAATCGGACGCTAACACTGCGTTGGCAGTCAAGCATGGTCATGTTACCAGCACAAGTGCGGTATTCCGGCCTATAGCGGACAATAGTCCTTTCAATAGAACAGAAGCGCCGACTACGGTATTATAGCATAAGAGCCCGCGAACTTAATGTTATATTATCTATATTAATAATAAATTTGCCTTTACAAAAATTTAAGGAAAGAGAATTAAGACTGTTTTAGTAAAAAAGGCTTTCTACAACAAAAAATATTATTTTATTGACGACAATGCTTGGGTGTAGCGCTCGCTCCAGCAGGACACATCTTTATGTACAAAATCTTATTTTGAAAAGAGTAATTCCTGAGCTCATTGCCGGCTCTTCTCAGTATTTCATTTCATAACGAAATAATTTTATAGGCTTGCAGAATTATATTTTTCTATGACAAATTGCTTCGCTGTGGACACACTCGTTTAAATTATAAATAAAAAATACTTTTCTGTAGTCAAATAAGTAAAAGCATCAAGAGATAGGCACATTAAACCACAAATTGTCTGATTCGAACCCTCAACAATTTAATAATACTCACGCTCATTTTACACAACAATAATTCTAATTCCTACTTTGCATTTACAACCACGAATTTATTGGTAAAACCAGACCGTTATATCTAAAGTTACAAGAAAACTTATACAACATACCTAGATTTATTATTATGACGACATATGGACATAACTCTTTACTTATTTATTTTATGCAGCCAGCTTCTGTACTAATATCGTCATAACTAACCGCATCATGTTTGTTTGTAATTAACGACGCGTGCTCGTATAAGAACATTGTTTTAATGTTACCACAGTTAGTAACACAGCATACGCAGTAACTTAACCTTCAGGCTAAATAGTTATGTCATGGAAATTCTAACAAATAATTTTTTTTTTCAATTCTTGTCTATTATGTTAAACAAAGATAAGTCTAGTAGGCATGGCAAAGGCATGCAATTACCATTGCAATCTTATGCTAGCTGAAGATACGTGGATTACTGAACAACACAAATAAATATAATATCTTGGGACAAAAATAATATCCTGAGACATTCTCTTACACACGGCCATCTGATCCCAAACTAAGCAGAGCTTGTACTATGGAAACCAGATAGCTGATATACTACATATACAATTCTTTTTCTAAATACATATATAGATATTTACAACCAGACACAGAACAAACAAACCTGTTCATGCACATAAATGTTCGTCCTGGGTGGGAATCGAACCCGCGACCTTCGGCTTGTCAGTCATAATCACTAACCGCCAAGCCAACTGGCCTGTCGAGGGATTTTACATTTTCTCGGGATGAAGTGAGTAGCCTAAGTTACTCCTTATTACATCTTATATCTGCCTATGAAGGTCCCATTAAAATGAGTCCAGCCGCTTTGGAGTCCATAGGGTACATGTAAGTAAGACTAGCCGACCAAATTTAAACCTAGGCCTTGTGACTAGGAAATTGATTCACTGCTCTAGTTTTACATTTGACTGTGTCTTCACCCTCCATACTGATTCAATAAATAATCACCTCTTGTGTGTAATAGGATCCTTTGACGTCATCCTGTAAGATGAGGAGCTTAAGAGAATTGGACAATTGTTGATTGTTATGTACGTAATGCTAAGAAGCATTCTTGGAGTTTGTATTTAAAATGTTTGTTTTCGTCTACACGATTTGGAATCTTCGAGACGTTAAGTTATTTAAGTGGTAAGGACTAGCTTAATACGTTTAAACATAGACGCCGAGTCGGTGGAACCAGGCCTCTGAGATCGGACCTCTCGTGTTAGTACCTAGTAAATGAAAGAGACAAGACAGATCCAAAACATCGTCGAGCTAATGAAATTTACCTTTTGCCACGATAATAATTTCATATTAAATTTTACATCACATTTAACGGCCCAGCTACCTTCGTGGTTAGAGACTCTAACAGCCACGCCACAGGTCGTGGGTTCGATTCCCAGCCAGGACAAGCATTTGTATACATGGACGTGTATGTTTGTTCTGTCTGGGTCTAAATATCGTTTTAGTATTATATATATATAGCAGAAAATAATTTGTTGTATGAGTAGTATCCCGGTTTCCATGGTACAAGCAGTACAGGCTCTGCTTGCTTTGGGATTACATGACCGAAGTCCCGTGGCTCGTTACAACCATGTAATTGCATTGCATGGCCTGTAAAGAATATTCCAAGAATTAAGATTTTTTTTATCCCAAGTGGACCAAAAACAGGCAAACGGTCTACGGGATGGTAAGTGGTCACGGCCGCCTATGGACATTTGCAACACCAGGGGCATCACCAATGCGTTATCGACCCTGAGATGTGTAGTTGTTAAGTCTCATGTGCCTGTGATTTCACCGGCCCCCTTACCTTTCTAATCGTAATACACAAGAATACTGATATCTATACTTCATGGCAAAAATGGGTTTGCTGCTAGTACTTCCCCAGAAGAACTTTTCTCTAAGATCTCTACTACTTTTGAAGGTTTTTTTTGTTTTTTTACACTGATAAAGTATGAAAAACAGTCAACACGTGAATAAGTTACGCCCTTTTTTTATTGATCATTGTTAATGAGTTAACTAAAACCTAACATTGTACATGAATTACACTCAAAGTAACAGAAATGTCAACTGAAATTTATTTATCTTCACCACGCATATAAATCCAATAATTTGATTCAAAATTAATTAATTATATGAAAGGCTTTATGCATGAATAAATAAGCACCTGTGACATAACACAGGGACTGCTTGCAACATTAACTTTATTAATATTAATACGTAGGTGGATAAAAGCGGAATAATGTTCGACGATTTTCAATCGTACATTAATTACATCATGTAACTGGGTCATGATAATGAATATTTAATGCTCTCGATATAATAAAACCAATCAAAATATCTGTGCACTTCGATTTGTGCGCTATAGAACAATGATCACTTTCCATACAACTTCAAGCATAATTAATTGATGATTTGTAATTGAAATTAACAATGCATGATCTTGGTTATGAATAATTAAATTATAATCATATAGAGCAAATACCGATGCGTTGATACGTGAAGCGTTTGTATGGGGAGAAATAATACAAATATTCTTGGATATATATTAACAGGCGGCCATCTGATTTAAAACTAAGCAGGAGCTCTTAGTGCGGAGTTCATCCGGGGAAGTATTACTACCTTACCTATTTACGCAGTAGTGCACTACTAGTAAACTGCAGTGTATTACTATGTTTTGGTTAGATAGGTTAGAGAGCCGATGAAATTCCAGTCACATGAGACTTAACAACTTCATGTCTCAGGACCGACAATGCATTGGCGATGCCCCTGGTGTTGCAAATCTCCATTGGCGGTGACGACATACCATTAGGTTGACTTTAAAAAAAACTCATTTACCTACAAAATATACACGAGTTTTTAGATAGTACCCACCCATTTACACTCAATCATAGAACCAACATATATATTGTTATTTTATGTTTATTACTTTATTAATACTTTGGTAAAATAAATAAAAAGAAAAGAAAAAAAACATTTTTGGTATTTATCACGTAACTGTTTTAATAAACAATGTTAATTGTGAATGCTATGTTCGCCTGTAATTGGCATAGGCATCAGAAAATAAAATTTGCGTTGTATAAATATTATGTCTTAATGTGTGTGCTGTTGGCGTCCCAAATATAATAAATAAATAAATAAAATGTTTGGCCTGGGTAAGAATCGAACCGACAAACGTTTAGTAGTAAGGTGAGGTAAGCGCAGGTAGAATATTGATTGCCACTACCGGTGTGTTCCGGCAGCACGCCAGAGCTTGTTACTTTCTAGGATTTGTGGGCTTACCACCTCCGATCACCACTTATATACAATGAAATTAAATTAAATGAAAATATTTTATTCAAATAGGCCTTTACAAGCACTTATGAATAGTCTGACTCTAATATCGGTTCGGAAGGTTGTTTTTTACTGAGAAGAGCCGGCAATAAACTCAGCAACTACTATTTTTAAAAAACAATTTTACAACAATTTAAAATCAAGCCCATATGTATATGTTAAAACCTAAAAGAATATTAGATCTAAACTATAATGACTAACAAATAAAATTGAAAATAGGTTAACTACCCAGTAAAAATAGGACACAATTTATTTAAGCCCCTTTAATTGCTTATTAATAATAATAGTTTTTTTTACATTATTTTAACTAAGGATCTAACGAGTACAGACCTCTTTCATCTCATTCCACTTTTTCCTATCTTGGGCTGTTCTTATCCAGTCGTTGTTTGCGAATTTTATAAGATCGTCTTTCCATGATTCCAAGACATAATAAGTAATCTATATATCATAGCTAGCTAGTTACTATTGGCTTTTCACGCTAATACATGATCAAACGAACTTCCAAGTGAAGTTCGATCAGTATTATATGAGTCACTTTATTCGAAGATATAGATGTGAAATATGAATTATTGCCAAACAATAAAAGGACTACTTGTTAGACTTATATATGTAATTAAATACATATATTTCACATCTATATCTTCGAATAAAGTGACGAAATAATAATATATGTTTTACTCTCCGTCGATTTCACTTCCTCAAATGTAAATACACGGACACATTAAAGTGGGTGCTCTCAATACATGCTCATGATTTTCCCTTCAAAATGTCTAACATCATAAAACAGCTAGTAGGTTTAGACCTTGAATATAATGAACCGGTAAGAACGGGATAGTCTAGCATGTAGTGTGGCAGAACACGGTAATTCCTTGTCATTATGGTATTATTTATAACAGGGGCAACTCAGGCGCAGCGGTAGAAAGCATTGCATGTAGCGCTCGGCCATAGATAAGTGAATGAGACAGGTTGGCCCTAGATTCCATTTTAATGAACGCTTTGTTAGTTTGTAGTACATGTGTTCTTACTTCTTCTTACTTAGATAAGTTAGACATTGATGCTGGTTTGAATTTCCATGTTTAAGATAACTTGTGGTTAGTGTTTTATTTGCAAGGTAAAGGGCTAATATAATATTATAAATATATATTGTGTGTGTACATTTATAACTGACTACATGTAAAACACGAAACGTTTTAAAAAGAAATAAACATAAATTCACACTTTCATTTACGCGCTATACGTGTAAAAATAAATCAATTTAAATTCTCATATTTCAATACAATACCTCCACTGTATCAATTACGCAATAACTCATAGAAGACAGCCACTCGTAGGAACAAAATGCGAGAAACCAAACCCTCCAATCTCCACGCTATCTTATCTTTGGCCATCATCGTAATGCCAGCGGCGAACCAACCTGTTCCCATCTGAGAGAAGTCATACGTCATTGAACTGACTTAAAAATTATTCCTGCATTATATAATAAATCATAGTAAACCAGTAATTAAGTCGGTCATAGCCAGAACGTCGAAATAAAAAGAGTTCTATAATTTTTTCACATTAAATAACCATTTTGGCCGCAGCGTTCGGACTAAACGATCATCAATATAAAAAAAATCTATATGAAGTTTCCTGTATAGCGTTATTAATGATAATGGTGAATTAAAAGCTTGTAACAATATTGGGACTACACTCGGAGTCCCGTTGGCTGAAGATCCGTTTATAGAACAACTACGTACATTTAAAAACATTCTTGTTTATCTGTGATAAACATATTGTGCTGACCCTGTATAATTAGGAACAGGACAGACCTATCGTATATAAAAATTAAGTCAGCTAGCTAGATGAAACACACTTTAAAGGAATCAACTTATTATACCTAACGAAAAAATTGTAGGCAGTATAACTGATCATGTATGGATTAAAATATTATGTTTAAAGTGTAGGTAGTGGTCTTAATTCTGAATAACGTTAATAAAGTAATAAATACTCATACTAAAAGCTAACAGTCAACTTTCAAATAATATTTTGCTCAATTTAACTTTGGTTATTTTATATAAATCAAAATAAATGTTGTAGCTCCAACCAAACGTTTAAACAGCTTTATAAGTACTTTGCAAAAACTAAACGTTCCGCCTATAAATCATCACTAATCGGCTGCACAGAAGCAACAGCGTTTCCATCAGAAGCTGCCATCCGAACGCCTACCAAGCCATCACCGTAACTTATTACACAGTTTATTGATCGCTCCCCGATGGTCATTTAGCTTAATAACTTTAAAAACTCATTATGTACGCTTAAGGTGCTCCCACACTGTGGCTATCATAAAACATATAAATATTTAAATATTCCTGGAATGCTTTTAAACCTTGGCTTTATATCTCGACCCTTGGAAACTATGATATTGTCGTGGTGAAAAAACTTGCTGCTCGCCTATTATCTGATGCAAAATCACTTCACCATTGTTCGTTTTTTTTTAATAATTTTTCACAAATCCTGCAAAATATTGGTTATTCTGATGTTATGTAATTGACTTAGTAAAATGAGCCAACCACAAATGTTGGCCAAACTCTGTAAGACTTTTGTGTGGAAGAACCATACAAATACCTAAGTACTGTACTCCATTACACAAAGCTATTACATAGGTGTTAAATTCTATGGAGACATTTGTATTATCTCTTATGGTTATGTTAGAAAGTGTGACATGATAAAATTTTATTAACCCTAGTGAATCAATTGATAACAATTTTAGTGGTCCCTCATTACGCAATCGTTGTCGTTTTAATAGTTATCCAATAGTAATTTGGAATGAAATTTTGATAAGGTCGTTTGGTGAATGATGTTATGGGGGTTGTTGACCGAGAACTTTCATAAATCTAGTTTTAATCGACTCTTTTTACAACCAATTTTGTATTATACCTGAGGGGTATGTAGGTTCAAAAACTTATATAATGTCGTCTCAATCTGATTGGTTGTGGACAAAAATTAAAAGCTAAGATCTTGATACCACGGCTTTATAAAGATCCTTATTTTCTACCTTCACAATACTTAGTAGGTCCACGCCTATAACCAGATAATGTAATTTAATGGACAGCTAAAGAATTATCTCCAGTAGTAAATACTACTAGCTAATCTCCTACTGCGACAGTAAAAAGAGCAATCACAAGTTTTTATAGACTTGAAGTATTTTAACGGTATTAAAAAGTCATTCAGTTTTATTCTACCAACTTACTCCAACCTATCGATAAACGATTGGATACAACAGTTTACACAAACTCGAAAGGAGAATATCGTAAAAAAGCAAATAGGAGGACCGTTGGAAAGTAGAAGCAAGTTCCAAGGTTGCGACCATTCAGGGTCCTGAATAAATAAGTTTTCGGAACGGGGGCCGAGCCAATAAAAGTTTTAAACAAAAGAATCATAAAACGAACAGACCAACTTTAGTTCGGTAGCAAGCAACAGGAGTACTTCAATGATTTACGACAAAAGTGGGACACAATTGGTTCAACTTTTCAAATAAACTAGTCATGAATAGACATAAACATGTGTTCGGTGTAAAGCTTCTCAGCAGTATCACGGGAGGTTGAAATGTTCGTTTAATGTCGGCGGTAATGTTTCAATTTTGTAAATTACTTTTTCATGGCTACACAATAAAAAAATTGCGAAATCTGGTCAACCACCTCACCAATACAATATTTAAAAAATTATGTATCAGCTAAATATCTAAAGTTACTTAAGGTGATAACAGAATGATCATTAAATCTGTTTGTTTAAACAAAACTAATCATTTGCACACGTGACCACTTAAGTATGATGGCACAAATCAAGATTGACAGGTCAAAACTCAAATACGACTATCATTCTTCATCTTATTTATATTTAAAGAATCGTTCAGCGATCCACAACACATTGGCATCATTACTTACATCTGGTTCAATCTTATTTTTCTGAATATTGAATATGTATAATAAATATCGTCATTGAAAACATTCAGAGAGCACACTCATAGCAACATAAAACCTAATGATATTTACACATTTTTTTCTAGTGTTTTACATACCTCTCAAACAACCCTAACAGACAATGGGCAAATTAAATTTTATTTGATGTCGACCGACAGCTCCCGAATGTTTGAGGGGAGAGAATCCGTATCTGTTTGGCATAAACAGGACGTCACGATATACGCTACTGAGCAATAAAATTATACGTGTGAGCGATAAAAACTGAGCATGTGTGCAATCCTGAGCTTCGGTTCTGGTCTGCTGGTTCCGCATCTGTAATGCCGACAGTGTGCTACAAAAAAGAGGATTAAATATAACCCATCTGAGTTTTTGTCGCTTAATCGGCATCGACGCTATCTTTTATATCTCCGAGCTAAGTAAATACCTATAAGTTTATAAAGAAACTACTTTTTGCAACACTTGTGCTTAAAAACGTTAGAAGTAGTGACTTAGGCAGAGAAGGAAAATGGTTTCGTGAAATTGTTTTTGAGTTTAATGGCTTTGAAACAGATACAAATTTTACATGGAATATGAATGGTTAATACATTACAGTTTTGTTCTGTGATGCTAGTAATAGACAGAAAAACTTAACACAGATGGAAAAATATTTTGTCACCAACATTAAGAATGAAATAGAACTTTTTCATACATAAAGTAAAAACATGGTAAAAATATTTCGTTAACAGGCAAGTCCTTTCTTACAACCTTAATTTATAATAATAGAACGTGCCCTTGTAGGTAACGAAAAAAACTAAATATACATTTAGAGAAACGTAATAACAAGATCGCACATTTAGAACAATAGAAGTTGTCGGCACCCAAAACATTGCAAGCTTTTGTTCCTACTCATTACAAAACAGAAGCTAAAATTACCATTGTTCCTGATGTCAAAACTTACTGAACGGGAAAAAATGTGTATACTACAATGTCGCAATAAACTAAGAAAGACATTTTAGAGCAGCCCAAAATATTTTTCCTCCGGTAGCACCAAGACTTTTGTCTTTGGATCCGGCGGGACAACGTTTATGGCCCATTTTGCCTTATTCTTTCAAAGCGTTAGCTGTTTTATTTTTTGTTGTATCTCTTAAATAAGACATAATGTTCTTAGAAACGGGACATTAGAATGGACGAAGGCTTTCTCTTTTTGTAGGGGACACGTACGGATGATTTTATGGTCAATTGTTTTACTTAGCTGTTGACGTGGCAAAAAGACGAACGACGCCTCCGTGTCCTGGTTGGTTTAAAATCATGTTGGATTTGTTTGTAATATTATTATTCCTCTTAATCAAGGCGATTTCTGTGTTTACTTAAATGATTAGAGAGCTGACAAATTACTCTCTCTTACATAGGTACCTACTTTTTACATTAAATATTCAGAACAATTTATAATTTTTTCGATAAGATTTTGTGATAGATACTATTAATAGTCCGTCTAGGTTGACTAGACAAGTCAGATTAAAAGGCGTTATAGATTCAATGTTCATTCAAAATTCAAATAGATACAGTTTATTGCACATTGTAAATAAATATAAAAAGAGTGAAAAAAATAAATTTCTATTGACTAGTGAAAGTAAAATGACATTGTATGACCGATCCTACTAGACCGTGACAGATTCGTTACATATTTTAATTTGTCGTATACAGTTTCAAACTTCGAAGTGAAAGCACAATCACAGTACACATTTAAAAGTATGAATGTGACTTTAACGGTAATGTGACAGTTAGGGGTAATGAAGTACTAATGTAACAGTAGTTGCATTAGACAGACTGGTAGTTAATTTAAAACTACATAGTTAAAAACAAACAAAAGCACGCAACTCAATACAAATATAAGAAACTCAACGAGAAAACAAACAAAAAAATGTTTCTGTAAACGATCTTGAGTTGTAAGAACCCAAGCAAGTAGTCAAACATTTGACACCTGGCACGCCCACTGGCCGCCGCAAAATATTCGTCATGATACTAATAACCAACATTATCAACAAATATATATTAGAAATTTCCACTTCACATTGCATTAATTTTCCCACGCTCTGTGAACAAATATTGTTTGCTGACCGTTGATCAAACATTTGCATTGGTAATTTATTGCAAACATTTGAAATTGGTCTGGCACGGCCAATATTAATGACTTGCTAAGTAAACCTGCATTTTGTTATTACCCAAATGGTCAAATGCCAACACCCAATACTAGATACGTTCGATATTTTCCCTACGTGACTTGTATTCTGTTCTTATGTGGTTGAAATTCTTTAAGTTCTGTCTCATTTTCCTAAGGTTGATATGAACAAGAAGACATTTATTGTTTTTGACAGTTTGATTAAAACTTTTCATTCATTTTTATGAAATCGCCCATTGCCCTATTAAGCAATATTCTTATGAGTTTGATTGGACTACACTCGATTATAAACTTTATTTATTTATATAAACATGAATGTTTGTCCCATATGCCATCTTATATACCTAATACTATTTTCCTGATAGAGATATCACTTTAGTGAGTTATTCTAAGTACCTACGGCTGCAATATTTCATGACGTAAAAAATCGCATAGCAACGCATGCCTGGAACAGATAGCAACAAATAAAAATATTTGTAGGTTATGACGTAAGATTTTTCCTACAAAAAGTAGAACATTTTTCTTTTATACCACGCGGGCCGACAAACAGAGTCCACCTGATAAGTGGTCACCGCCGCCTATGGACATTTGCAACAGCAATGGGGAAGATGGTAGTACTTCCCCGGATGAAATCTGCACAAAGCGCTACTCAAAATGCTACAGCGCTTTACATGCTAAAATGCTTATGCAGAAAAAGTGGTATGTCATAGCATCATCTAATTTTGAATAATATTATTTGGCTCTATTCCATTACAAACTGTTTTGTTAACAAAAATGCAGTCTGCTCATTATGAGCCTTATTTTATTACCGAGAATTTGTACATTCATGCGATGCACTATTATGCAACCCACTCAATTTTGTTACTTCAGGTGAACAATGAGAAATTCATTATTGAGTGCTTAATGAACATCAACTCATCGGATATAAATAAAGGAGTTTAATTAGTATTAAAATAAGTTTGTTTATCGAATTAATAAATCGTTCAAGCACTCAGATTTTGTAGAATTTATTACGCAATTCAGAAATAATTACAATAGTACAGTAACGGTTACGCAATTAAATACCGTTACTGTCTACATCGATAACAGGTTCAAGTAGGTACCTACTCTATAATTAATTTATTGCTAAAAAGCACGCAATATTTCAACAATCCAATGGCAACTGCGAAGCAATTTCTATATAGGTACATAGTTGAGGTAATTTATATAAGTTAGAGAATAAGCATTTCAGAGTAGTAGAGCTCTTAGTGCAGATTTCGTCCGGGGAAGTACTACAACCTTGCCCATTTTCTCCGTGAAGCAGTGCACGTGTTTTACTGTGTATCGGTTAGAAAGGTAAGGAGGCCGGTGAAATTACAGGCACATGAGACTTAACAACTTGACAACGCATTGGTGATGCCTCTGTTGTTGCTAATGTCCATAGGCGGGGGTGACCATTTACCATCAGTTGGGCCGTCTGCTTGTTTATCGGTCCATGTAGAAAAAAGAAACAAAGCATTTAAGATGTAGAATATACGTTATAAAAATATGTTTATTTGCTAAATATCACAGAGCCATTGAAGTAACTGTATCGCATTCATAAAAATCTTTTGTAATGAACGTTTACATTCAGTTATAATCCAGTTTTATTACTCCGATCCACATGCTTACTGTTCAGTAGTGTTACCTGTGAAAGCATAATAATGTAAAATAGCCTTTAAACATTTATTGGTAAGGTTGACTGTGAATTGATACTATAATTTTTAAGAGCATGTTATGTACATTAAGCTTACAATGCAATGGTAACTGAAATGTAATTTATTTGTATACTGTTTGTTCTGTTTATTAACCACAGAAGAAGCATTAATTATTTATTAATGTAGCTTATATTTTTTAAATAATTAATCAAATATATTTTCAAGGAATGTTAACATTCAAATTTATAACATGTTTATCATTTGATTATGAAACGTTTTTAATTTTCTTACTAATATTACAACCGAAACAGAATTTTTGAACTAGGTGGAAGTGTACCGCTTACTAAGCTTTCATATTGGTCACCCTAGTAGTCCAGTTTAAAACTCAGCTAAAACTTGCAGGTCCTGGATCCTATTTCCAAATAGGCAAGGTAATAATAGTAACGTTACTTTGATTAATGATTACAGGCCTGGGGCTCGTTTCAGTAAAGAAAATTACACTAACTCGGATGTTTCTTCAAAATTCAAAATTCAAAACCATTTATTCAGTTTAGGCCTTCGGAGGGCACTTATGAAGGTCAAATTTAAAGTTACTGAAGCTACAACCGGTTCGGAAGTCAGCCTTCAACTGAGAAGAACCGGCAAGAAACTCAGCAAGGTTACATTTTTTTTTATTTGTTATATAAATTTTTATCTATTCTGACTTTTTGGCTATTTTATAATTTCAATTTTACATAATTTTATATTTAACAATTACAAGATACTTATTATAGGTAACATTAATAAAAACAAAACAAAAAAAATATGACAAGACTACAAAATAGAAAATAACAATAATTAGGTACTTACAACTTAAACAAGAGATTTAGAGGTGCACTGTGCAGAGAGCAGCTATTTCCATACATTTTTATCTTCAATATAATGAACTACCTTGTAATACGCTTTTTCTTTCAAAACTTTCCTAATATAATTTTTAAATTTATGATCAGACATTTTGGTTATTGAAAGCGGTATCTTATTATAAAATCGAACACAATTACCAAGAAATGACTTGTTAACTTTAGTTAGTCTAAAGTATGGAACAACTAACTTCTCCCTTTGTCTTGTATTTATACTATGAATATCTAATTTTGCCTCAAACATTCCTATGTTTCTACGTATAAACATTATATTTTCATAAATATATAGTGAAGGTAATGTCATTATATTTATTTCCCTAAATAAATCTCTTAATGATTCACGGGGACCCATACTGTAAATTGCACGAATTGCTCTTTTTTGTATAATAAATATTGATTCTATATCCGCTGCTGCTCCCCAAAACAAAATACCATAGGACAAGAGGCTATGAAAATATGCAAAATAAACTAATTTGGCCGTCTCAACATTCGTCAATTGTTTAATTTTCCTAACAGCAAAAGCAGCCGAACTTAATTTAGCAGCTAGAGTATCAACCTGAGGTCCCCATTGCAATTTATTGTCTAATGTAAGACCCAAAAATACCGTTTTATTTACAAGATCAATATGGCTCCCATCTATTATTATTTGGCTATCTACTTGTGCTACATTTGGTAAAGAAAACCTTAAGCATTTAGTTTTCTTTGAATTTAGTAATAGATTATTTGTAGCAAACCACCCACAGACAATTGACATAGTATGATTAACTTTAGTTAGATCTTTGTCTTTTCTATTAACTTTAAAAATTAATGATGTATCATCAGCAAACAAGACAATATCTGTGAGGTCATTTACAACATATGGCAAATCATTTATATATACTAAAAACAAAAATGGACCTAAAATTGAACCCTGGGGTACCCCCATTTCGACTAAAGAGCCCTTGGATGTTGTGCCGGTAATCCCTACCTTTTGCTGGCGATTTGATAAATAAGATAAAACAAGATCATGAGCAGTTCCACGAATTCCGTAGAAGTCAAGTTTTAGTAGTAGCGTACGGTGGTCAACGCAATCGAATGCCTTGGACAGATCACAAAAAATGCCAATCGCATCCTGTGAATCCTCCCATGCGCCATAAATGTGCCGTTTCGTCGCGGGCTTTATGCTCTGTCTCTGTCGCTACTATGCTAATACTACTAATCACGTGAGAGATAAGCTCTCCGAGGCCTCCGTGAAGCTGCTAGCCGACGAAGTTTGTATTAGCTGAATAAGGGCTGACATTGGTTATGTGAGGCGGCGACAGCTCACAGCATGTCACTGATACTAGCTTAAAATATCTTCGGTGGAATGTAGGTCTTATTACAAAGACCTCTGCCTTCCTGTTCGAGGATAATAGGCGTGAAGATATATATTTAACATATCATAGCAGATTTGCATATGAATAGATAATATTTTCATATCCTAAAGCACCTCTTCCCTAAGCATCATTAATACCCAGAACTTTGACATGTCCAACATTTAAAATCCAATGATAAAACCAGCGTGCGTCTTCCACCTTGTCACATAAAGCACTCCCTTGTATATTAACATCTAATTAAGCGAATACATTAAAAACATCCTGAACTAGCTTCCGAAACAATGGTGCGTCACCATAACTTTTCATTATCACCCATTGAGAGTCCACTCACAGATGTATGAGCTAATACTGTATTAGGTATTCAAGTCCAGTTGGTTTGTGCTTAGCCGACATAGGGTTACATTGATCACGCGCCGCGGCGGATGCGCCGTCCGGTGTCGTTACACTTGTCTTGACTTATAGAAAAAATATATTAAGGATTATGGGTTTTTTAAAAAGCTATTTGTTGTACGGCTTCTGTGAATGAAATGATTTTATATGCTAACATTGCATTAGTAGATTGCAAAGTAACAGGTATCAAGGGATATGAAAAATAATACGTTTTTTTTAATTTAACGTTCACATTCTAAATATAGTGTATATTGTATGACTGTGTTTCAGTTAGAATGGTAAGGGGGCCGGTGAAATTACAGGCTTAACAACTTCATGTCTCAGGGTCGACAACGCATTGGCGATGTCCATAGGCGGACCGTCTGCTTGTTTGAAGTCCCAAGTGGTATATAAAAAAAACATTAAGTGACTTATTTTAAGTATCTAAACATAAGATTATTATCATCATAGCCATAGTCTTAAAACTAGATTTGGTAGAACACTGTTTAAGTGGTCAATGTCAAACACGAAAAAAAAACCCGACTATATAAAAAAAAATATCTCGTCCGATTTTGTATTATTAATCCTACCTCTTGTATAGAGACAAAGAAAAACATAACCGTGTCTTTAATTTCGCACAGTCGGTTAATAACGTCATCAAATAAGTATCGACGTAGGTATAACTTTGATTAGTTCAATAGCGTTTTATGATTATAATTATCTTTTATCATAAACACTAGGTATAAATCCTATTCTGAACGTAAAACTTTTATATCTTCTCAGAGGATTCGTTTTATAGTTAACTACGATAAAAACACTTGCACAACATACAGGCAAGCTTTAAATGTAACTATATTTTCACATAACCCAAGCTTTATTATCACAACGAGTCGTAATTGATACAATCAGGCTGGCAACATTGTGTTCGTTATAACTCCTTAATGGAGGCCTGTGGAATTAATCTTGACCTTGATTAATAAATCAGCTTGAACTAAATAATCCTTAACTATACCTATACTGTACCAATTTCTTCAAGATTTATTTGATGATTGTTTCTCTTAATAGGCTTTATAATAAGTCGATTATAGGTAGTTAGCAGTAAACAATTTTTTATGGTAGAATAAAACATTGTATCTTTGCAAATATTATTATCCCTTAAGTGATAGGCAGTGGTCTCGGTAATGAGACCCACATTCCAATGAAGATATTTTAAATCTCAACGTAACATATGGTCAGCATGGTCGCTGTCTCTCGGGTGCATAACCGATCTCGAGCTACAAAAATCATTTCGAAACAAAGAAACTTTATGCTTATCTTGCCCAACCTGGCAAAAGAATGAGTCCTCTGGTCTCTGGTTCTCTAGCTGACATTTTTATCACTTGACCAACCATGTATTCCAAAATAACATTATGGCATCTAAAATAATCACTTGGCAGATAGCCTCTCAAAAGTATAGGAAAAATGAAGCAAAACTCAACAAAATATCATGCCAAAACTCGATCCACTTCATTTTATTGTACACATTTTCTACCATTATTAGGACATCTGGGCCTAAATTACGTATTCAGTAGTAATAAACGACATGTATCATGAAGTTAGTCTGCTACAATACTCAAGATAAGCAGGAAGCTGTATTGGCTAGATGCCAAAGTGAATTTCCGATTATGTTAAGTAATACAGTCGGCTACACAACTTCTACACCAATATATTCTTTATGGACCTTCTCTTCGAGTATCCGAGCGCAATAAGAATGTTGAGTCGAGTTGTGTTGCTCCATAAATGTATCTTGTCATGACTGTACATTTACGCTCATTGTTTCTCTACTGGATATTATTCTGTACGCTAGTTGGAGAATCTGCCAAGAATGAATTTTGGGATAGCTTATTGTTATTATGCCAGTTGTTTGTTAATATAATTTTATATTGTTTCCACTGGCATGAAAAATTTACTCTTTAGTGTTTGTGATGCTGTGGCGACCCATTCCACCACACCCACTCAAATCTAAGGAGTCGTAAGAGGCGAGTAACTGATAAGATACCTACTAATGACTTAGCACATTACAGCTTGCACCAAGTGTCTAGCGGGCTGCCAGACGCAAATATCGGCCAAATTTCTTGCAATGTGTAATGCAACAAATAGAGATTCCGAACGGCAGATGATTGTAGTTTCATTGCAAATTGAATTATGAAACAGATCCTGATCGGTTTCAATTGGCGATGTTTGACTGAGAACACTTAGTCATAGCTTACTGAACGTTACCGAAAGGTGTTTGTTTATTCTAATAGAGTTTTGGTGAAGTGTTAAGAAAAATAAAAACATTATACTTACCAATATTTCAGTGTCCAGGAACTAGTACAGCTTTTCCGATTAAAATATGATTAAAACTGATAAATAAAATGAAGTATTCATTTATTTTAATTAAATAAATATGCTAAATAAAGAATAAGCCTACGTGTACTTGCTAATTGATCTGAATGAAGATGGAATTTTATTCTGTAACTGTGTTTCATTATGCACCTACTGTACGAGTATATTATTAATTTAATAAAAGTTAATGTAACACATACATTTTATGAATATTATTTAATTAATAATAGTAATAATCGTTTATTTGATTCAATAAAGTAGTAAAATGATACATATATGCTCGTATTCATGAAGATAGTAGCACATTGATGCCTAAACTAGTACAAAGCATCTGTTCTATAGACATCAATGTCCCATACCCTCTGTGACAAATATGTACCTGTTATTAGAAATACAAAATAAGTGATCTTTGTGTACCTGTTCGATTTTAGGTTTTAGGTTAACTAAATTATTTTCTTACGATATAATGAGTGTGAGTAAAGAAGTGTACCTAAGCTTAATGTAAGTGTTGAGTGTATCGAGTATATTTGGAATAATTAATATAAAAATGAACAGAATAATATAATCGAATATAAGAATAAATGTATTTTTAATCGGTAAGGGGAAGACCATGTAGCCTTTAACACAGCTATTGTATAGCTAGCACAGGATACAGGGCTTTATAGCTCTTGTAAAATTCCTTTTTTGAACAATGAAGTTATTATTATTATGGATTTTAATACTCCTCACGATAGCCTTAATAGTAATAGAACTCACAATATGCACAAAATCGAATGTAACAGTTAAAATGAGTAATATTTGATGTTTATTATTTTAAACTTAGTGTAGACACAGTTATGTAAATGCCTGATACAATTTCGGCATACTCTACGCTTCAGTCTGACATAAATATGTTAATCATGTATGCTTTTGCACTTTCATGATTGAAATATGTTTGAGCGTTGCATTAAATTAATTATATTGTTACTGTGTGTGTTTTAATGTATTTATTTTATCTCAAATAAATATTAATGTTAAAGATTCAAATAATTAAAAGAATTGGTTGATAAATTAATGAATTAACTGCTCAATATAATATCTGCATTTGCATTTTAATTTCACTATAAAGTTGGTTTAACGATTAATTAAGAAAAATGTTAATTTAATAGGTTTTTAGGCATGAAATTAAGAAAATGTAGCAGTTATTTTTTGGTATCTCTCAAATTATTTCAAAGTATTATTCAAAATTTTATGTTGAAAATGTAATTTATTCCATGATAATAACTACTACTATTACAATGATATTATTCTCATTAAAAGTTATGAAGTACATAATAGAATGAAAATGTTATTAAAATGCTCTATCTCAAAATATTTAAACTTTTTCGGTATGGCTCTATTAAAATAATTACAGAAGGTATTATGAGTTAAGGGGCAACAAGGTATTTGGAATGAAATGTCAAATTATAAATCTTCATCAATTTATTTAATTTGTATAAATAACGCCATATTACTGATAATAATATAGTATGATCACTTGTTTTCGCTATTTACAATATTCATATACTACAGCAGTCTTTAAAATTTTATTAACTCTATACACAGGATAACGAACAGGCAATAATAGTTCACTTACATAGTTTTGGTATAGCACTTATAAACTAATAATTACAATATTTACAGCGCGCTACAACTAACATACAATATTTACATTGTGACTGGAAAGTGGGCGAATGGCCCTCTAGACTAGGTAGGCTTGCACGGCGTTGCCAGTGTCTACAAGAGGTGGCGGCGGTGGCCACTGGCGCATGTCTCGCCGCCTACCTGGAGCCATGCCGTGCTCGAGAGACGAGTAGTCAGAGTCTATCGACGAGTAGATGTGGTCCGAGATTGGCCTTCCGTCCGGCCCATACACCACTCCTTGTGTTTGTCTAACAGCGGATGGCGATTGTCGCACTTCACTGCTATACTCAGGCGGGGCGCTGACGCCTTGCCCGCCACCCAACACGGGTGATTTGTCAGGAAATGGCAGCGTTCGATTACCCCCGTTAGGCACGGACGAATCTAACGTGTATGTATTAATACTCTTTCTATAACTATGACTTCGAGCCTTATGATTTGATGGCGACGAATCTGGCATCATATACCTCAGTCGCTCCCAAAACCTTTTCTGACCCCATCTTAACCGCGAGCCCGTTTTCAGATAAGGCCGCAGGTCAGGGTCACATATCGCGTCCCCCACCACTGTACATTCCTCTATTAAAACTAATTTATAAATACACCCTTTTAATGCCTCGTGCAGCCCTTGTCGGAATTCATATCGCGACCATTCTGTTTGCATGAAATTTCTCGTTAGAATAATGATGACTCGTTTCGATGCTTTGGCTGTCTCGACGTCTGGCGGTGCGCATTGCATGTACTGCGCGCCGTGGTGTGGAATGTCTCTATAATGAAGGCAAAGGTGATATGCCGGATTCCCGTTTTCCAATTCGTTCGCTAATGACTGTACAAGGGATTCTTCATCTTTTGGGCTGTAGCACACATAAGCGTCATACAATTTCTGATTCTCTTCGAACGCTCCAGCAAAGGAGAATACTCGAATGCCACAGTTTGTATAGAGCCATACTCTGAGCGAATCTCTAAAAAGAAATAATACGACAAGAGCCAATAAAATTAACATAAACCCAGTAAGAGTGGAGACCATCATGGGAACATAGTTTGACACCAACATGTTTCCGATGACTGAATTATCAGCATAATAATCGCTGCAGGCAGTGCCGTTTAAGTTGAGCTCTTTTTTCTGTGGCGGTTTTGCTTCACCGTTCCAACACCATACGTCCGTAATGTCGATGATTTTTTGTGCGTTCTCGGCCAAATATGCAGTCAATTCTTGCAGGTAGCGACATTTACAAGACCATAAATTGTTACCGAGCGACAAGGCTTTCATATTGGGGTTATTATTGAAACTCCACACACCAAAATCTACAAGTCTGTTACCGTCGAGGCGTAACATTTCTAAGGATCTTAAAGAAAGGAATGATATGTTCGCGATATGACTTATCAAATTGTTTTGTAAAAATAATTCTTTCAAATTACTCAACTGATGGAATTCATAACCTTTCAATTCTTTGAGTTTGTTATTTCCCAAGTGCAGTATTTGTAGGGAATTCAAACCGGAAAACGTTCTATTCTGTATGTTATCGACGTTGCTATTGTTTACATAAAGTGATCTCATTTTCTGTCTTCCGATGAAAACATGGTTTTGTAATTCCCTTATATTATTTCCATCTAAAAATACCTCGGTGGCGTCCATAGGTATTTTATGCGGTATTTCCATTGAAGACTGGCCGGAACAATCCACCACATTGGTATTCCATAATGGGTCATGGTAACAAGTACAATTTTGAGGGCAAGTCATTTCACAGTCACACGCATCGTAGTCGCAGCAGTGACAGATGGCAAAACAATGGGTCTCATACTTACAAAGAAAGTCTGTTGTCTTAAGGTTAGTTAAGGGCACGTGAGTTCCGCTACGGGTATTTGTCATTTTACACAAAACATTTTCTAAATCCATCACACGCGGGTATTGTCTCATAGCGGTCATATTGTTTATAATAGGTAACCACTCCATTGTACAATCACATTGAAACGGATTTCCACCAATATAAAATTCTGGCAAAGTTTTATTTCCCGGCACTGTAGATAAACGCATGCTATTCAGTTCTAAATGCACTATTTCGTTAGCATACATGTCCACACGCGTCAAATTCTTTTTATCGAAAAACGTATTCACTTGGATTTTGTTCAAAAAGTTATTATTTATAAACAACAGTTCTACACTATTCGGAATTGCTATAGGCGATATTTCCACTATGCGATTATGGCTAACGTCCAATGTCTTTATACGGATTTCATCTTGCAACTTGTAGTAGTTGCCTAAGTGTTCAATAAAATTGCCGTGAATGTCCAACCACTTGAGATTGCTAGGCACAAACGCGTAATCAAACCACACTAAATGATTTTCCGATAAGTTGAGCCACAAAAGGCTCGCGAGCGTGGAGAAGACACCGTTGATGTCCGACAAAAAGTTGCCGTCGAGTCGTATGGCTTCCAGTTGAGAATTCCGTGTAAAGGTCCCTCGCTCGATTGACTGAATCTTGTTCTTTGCGATGTTGAGCACTTGTAAGCTCGGTAAGTCCCAAAACATTCCAACGCTTAAATTTCCAATTTGGTTGTCGATCAGCCTCAACCCAGTTAATTGGTTAAGATTTTTAAAAGACCCATTTCTAAAGTCGGAAATTTGATTCTCTCCCATGTCGAGTGTTTTCAGAAATGAAAGCTCCCATAATGCGTCGGGAATTTCCATCAACTGATTGGAGCTCAAATCCAACTCCTTTAAATCAGAACAATTCTTAAATGCTTTGCGGTCGATGTTAACGAGTAAATTATTATTAAGAGTCAATTTACTTAATACAAATAAGCCGTTGAATAAATTTTCATCAATTGTATGAAGACGGTTCTCTGCTAAGTTCAGTGTATGTAAATTATATAAAGGTAAGAATGCATTGTCTTCGATATAGCCAATTGAATTGTTCTTCAAGTTTAATATTTGCAGGAAGAATAAATCTTTGAATGTCTTTCCGTCGATTCTTGTCAAAGCATTATTTGATAAATTCAAAACAATCAACCGAATAAGTCCCAGAAATGTTCCGTCGTCGATGTGATTACTCGTTAGCTGATTGCTTGATAAGTCTAAAACAATCAACTGCTCTAAACGATGAAATATACCGCGAGCAAGTTCGAAAAGTGTGTTATCATTCAGGTAAATCTCTCTTAATTCTCTAGCGTTGGCGAATAGTCCTTCAGGCAACGTATGTAAACGGTTATGTGATATGTTGAGAACTCTCATTGATACGAGTCCATTAAAAGCTTCACTTGATATGTCTGTGATATTATTGTGTTGCAGATATAGATGCTGCAAACTTCTCAACTTTAATAGTTCAGACTCCTCCGGTAGTGATTTAATTTCATTGTGGCTTAAATCTAAGCTATGTAAGTTAGATCCACATCCTTGTCCAAATCCAAGCTGTCCAACTGTTCGTATTCTATTGTGAGTCAGATTCAGCGTATTCAGATTTTCCAGCGAGCAGAACACACCGGAAGGAACGAATTTGATGTTATTTTGGGCGAGATCCAGCGACTGCAGTTCCGACAAACCGTTGAATGTACTCAAAGATATTTCTAAATTCTTGGTGGGACTCCATTCTAAATTCTTTGAGCGAAGTTTTAACCGTTTCAACTTGTTCAAGTTTTGAAACGTGTTGTCTGGCACATGAAGTAATTTGCAATTGTTTATTGACAGTTCAGCGAGTCCCGGGATGGAGCTAAAGTAGTGTGCTCTAAGGGAGCTCTCAAATAATAATAGATGGTTGCATTCCACTGTGAGCCGGTTTGTATCGGCGGTTACTGAAGCGATACTACTTCCTTCACTGTCCAGGGTACGTATTCTGCAGAGCACGCCGCCATCCGAGCCTCTGTCCGAGACCCGGGCACATTTGTCCGACGGTAGCACCGTCCACCCAACGTGCACCAGCGCGCAGAATACAGCCGCGATAGCGTACATTATCACAGATTTTTCATTTCACTACAAAAGTCTCATAAACACACCCAGTGGGTCGATATCACCATTTCCGAAACAAAGTACGTGGTACACTCGAGGGCTGAAGAAAAACTTCCTAGCATTTCACTGCACTGTAGTCCGTGATATTAGATGTAGTTGAAGTTCTTTATGTATGCGTTTAATTTAACTTTTCACTTATAAATACAGGTTAATTGTTTGTAGGTTTGTGTATTAAATATTTATTGCGTGAAGTGTCGACCGGCGCGGGGTGTAGCACGACCTCTCCGCGGCGCGGTTGCGTTGCGACTGACAAGCGTAGCACTCAGCTCGTTCAAGTGGCAGAGGGGCGCGCAACTTTAGTTCCCCTTTCCCCCGTACCCCGCATAAGCTTAATATTAGTTTCGCGTGGGCCTATAGCGACATCTAGCGTCAAGTAGCATTATTTTGCGAATATTTATTTAATATAGCTTTTTAACGACAGTATGTAAGTTTGTAGTATTATTATATTACAGCCAACAACGTTCGTTGTACTTATTCATAAATCGATGTTATACATAGTTAAGGTAAGTAACTAATGCCTATTTTGTTTGTGCCATGACTTTAAAATACCTTCTAGCTTAAAAAAAGACTATGAACTGTTCTAATATTTTATGTGACTAAGATTAATTGTTATTATCAATCGCCTTGTCAATATTTTTACTAAAGATATTCATATAACTTTCATTACTTAATATATTGTATTGATTTGGCATTTGACCAAGATGTACCGTAATACATTGATCTAGCCTGGAAAACGGCCTGGTAAAGCGTCTAAAAATCCAAAACCACCCGTCGGTTATCCCTTTTATGTCAAAAACTTATGAATGTAGGTACATGGAGCGGAATAATGCTCAGCAACTAGAAGTCTTTGGTTTCTGCCTGCGTTAATGGAAGACAGGCGTGACGCTGTTTTTATGGATATATAAAATCCTATTTATCTAAGACAAAGAATAAGATGAAAATTATCGTATTACCTTTCAAGACGACATTCTTAATACTAGTATCGGTACATGAAACAAAAATCTATTTACCGATAGATGGCACTGTAAGACATATCTTTACATCGCTGCTTATTCATTAAAAGTTACCCTTTTGGAATAGAATTTTTTTTTTTTTTTCTTTCTTTTTATTATTGAACAAACATAAATACATGGAAAATAAAACTTAAAATTATTCACAAAAACCACAGAGGTTTATAAGAGGAATGACTTATTCGACATTCAATCCTTAAATTACTAAATTTCCTACAAATTTCTTTGAGGTAGATACATAAGTACCTACTTCATCACATACCATATTGATAAAATATAATTAAAATGAACAGTGTGTGGGTAGTGAGAATAAAAGTGGATAGATGTGCGATGTTGTGCCGACACTCACTCAGTAATTGTACATACATTTTTTTATAGTGTTAAAGGTTCGATACAAGGTGATGTTTTAATTTAATTTTTATGTTTGAAGGAGTAATATTTTTCCTAATTTCGCTATCAAGTTGGTTAATCATACGAGGAATTATGTAGGAGCATGTTGCTTTGCTGATTTTCATGTTCTTTCTGAGTAAATTTGGTTCTTATAAGTTGAAAGCTGACTTCCAAACTGATGGGAGTTTCATTATAGCTTCTAGGGCCCGACCTGAATCAATTAGTCTGTAACCTGGGTGGGAATCGAACTCACAAACTGCGGTGTAGCGGTCCGGGTCTCTATCCACATAACAATTAGCACATTTAATAGTAAGAGAACTATCTCCTAATTATATTATCTACAAATAGTAATAATACTAATAATAGATTAGCGATATTAGTAGTGCTCCTGGTGCAGAGTTCGTCCGGGGAAGTACTACCTTACCGATTTCCGTCGCGAAGCAGTACAACACTTATATTACTGTGTTTCGGTTAGAAGGTCGCGGGTTCGATTCCCACCCAGGACAAACATTTGTGTGCATGAACATGTCTGTTTGTTCTGTGTCTGGGTATCAATATCTATATAAGTATATATTTAGAAAATAAAGTAGTATATCAGTTGCCTGGTTTCCATAGTACAAGCTCTGCTTAGTTTGGGATCAGATGGCCGTGTGTAAAGAATGTCCCAGGATATTTATTTATTATTATATCCCTCACCTCTTCTCATTCTCTCTTTCATTTTCTCTTCTTCAACTCATAATATTATTAATTTATTAAGGAACACAAATCGTGTAATAACTTCACGGCTATTAACCCTAAATAGGCAAACAGAGGTCTAAATTTTGAAACTCACACCGATAGTATTTTTAGTTTTTAGATTGACACACGTTACCAAGCCCGAGATACAAGTAATAATTTATAACAAAGCAACATCAACTGTCTTTGCCCGACCTGGGGATCGAACCCAGTACTTCCTGACCTACCTGTTCCTACTCCGCTCGACCACCGAGGCAACTTTTATAATGACTCACACAAAATGCATCCATCACCTTTGCGGTCTTCCTTTACTAGAAAACTTACTTGAAAATTTTAACCGACTTCGTTTTGAACGGAATTTAAAAAATCTCAAATGTTTTATGTCACTCTAATGTTTTTAGCGTTCCAAACTGAGACTGAGCGAGTATTTACAGATGGGGGGAATGGAAAAGTCTTGTCGCTCCCTTCAGTATATGCAGAGCTTGTAGCTCTCTCCCCGTAAACAACTTACCAAAATGGCCTTATTTTTCATGTTAATAGAATACTGTTATATTCATAATGTGTGAGTGTGCAAGGTACATTTGAATTGTATAAATAAATTATCGTAATTTGTAGTTTTAAAGCTTGAAGTCAGAGGTTAAAGAAGTGTACTAAGTATTTCTTCTGTATAACAATTTAGTACATTACCATGTTTTAATCTTCATGAACTTTAAAGAATACCCTAAGTTAGTTCAGGAATCTTATTATTTTATTTTTAAAACCTAAATTGGATTCTTCGTAAAAATTATTACATGACCAATTTTAAAATAACTGAATTTTCCAATAATAAATAGACAATAGTTATATAGTTAAACCTAGATAATAATCAATATGAATAAGAACAAACGCTTTAATTCAGTTTTTAAATATTAAAATCATTTTTTAAATTTATTTGTAGCATAGAAATATTTTATTAAATTTTTTGGGTTTTATATTACTCTTAGATTGGAGTGAAAATCAACAAAAACGTTGCTTCTCGCCGCCGTGACCACAATGCGGGCGGTCTCGACTTGAGTTTCCAAATGTGACCGCAGCCGAATTGCTTCTAAAGCTCATATAAAACTTTTACACCGCAGCCAATGTTATGCAAAGGAAGGCTGTAATGTTGATTAGCGTTGTTTACTGTTTGCAAATAATTATTTATTAAAGTAATAATAGCTCGTTATGGGCATACCTATATTTATTTTTGTTTTATATTTTCATTAAAATAAATAGAATTCCAGTAAACATACCATTTTAATACATGCCATTAAAAGAATATTTTTTTTAAATGTTGTGTAGTAGACCACGAATAATCCCCAGAAAGTAATTTCTAGGGTATCGTAATACGTGACTAAAGAGAATACTGGTGACCACCTGAACTTTACACTTTGAACCAACTGGTCAACAAGTCCATTCCTAAATTGACACAGGCATTAAAATGTTGCCAAATAATATAATGATTTTAATTTTTATTCATCAAAGATTTGTACATGACAGCGTTAAAAGTAAACATTTGAGTGTACTAATATTGAGTACGTAAGTCTATGAACCACTAACTCCCAAGCTAAGAATGAACTTGTGTTATGGGAGTAAGGATCCTCACAAAATCATAAAGTTCCAACAATAGTGCATACCTAGGTAATAGAGTATAGAACACCAGTGACAAGAGAAATTAATATGAGATAAAAAAAAGAAAAAGCAATAAATATTATCTACAAAGATTGGACAATGAACAAATGTCTAACATGAAAAAATAATTGTAAAATATTACTGGTATGCCCCATATGTGAGCTCGTGTGTGTGTTTAGAGTTTTGTGTAAGTGTGTGGTATGAGTTATGTGTGTATGTATCGTTATATATGGTATGGGAGGGGGGTTATGGAAAATGTGTTTGTGAATTAAAAGAGATGTAAGCAAGAAGACAGCCAATTGCGCCAACTCAAAATTAATGATGAATTTGAATTTAGTTTGAGACTTGTAATATATTTGGTGAAATGTGGGTCCCATTACCGAAACATCTGCCTTACTCTTCGGGAATAATGGGCGTGGAGATATAAATTTAGTTATGACGCTATTTAGATATGTGCTAAGTAAACCACTGATAACAAAGCATTACTTCGCTTATCCCCTATTGACTGTGACATCCGGTATTACGTTATCTCAGGTAAAGGCATTATCCCTTTTGAAATTATTCCGAGAAAATCAATTGTTTTGACAAAAATATTTACCATTTTATGAGTCATAGCCATGGGAAGGGTTTTGGGCTTTGCGGTTATCAGAATTTACAAGTGTTGCGTATTATTACAGTATTATCGCAAAATGGCCATTGTTACTTATGAATAGGTGCTAAAAATTACAAAAAGATAGATTATCATTTTACATTGTGCAATTATTAAACTTAAATAGCATACCCTACAATTCTTTTAAATGCGCAAGTTTATGAGTATGTTAGTTTGTTACTCATTCACGCAAAAAATACCAAACGGATTTAGATGCAACATGGCACATAGATAGGATATGCTCTATCTTTAATCTGTATATCTATAATATATCTGGAATAATATATAGGCTACATTTTATCCCGGGAAAACGTGACATCCCTCGGAGACGCGGGTAAAACCGCGGGGGACAGGTAGTATATAATGAGCTGCTTCGGAAAAAGAAAATGTTTGTTAAGATAATTTTTATTCAAAAAATATTAAGGTAAAAATGTTTACACAATTTCTGGAAAATACTTGATCGTTATTTAAAATGAATGTAGAGAAAGTAAAGGGTTACTTTCGTAATGCATTTCCGTTTTATCAACAAAAATCCTACGCCGTTTTATACGATTTCACCCCATTTTACGAGCCTAACCCTGCTGATAGGCAGTATAAAAATAAACAGTAAATGAGTTTCGGGTCTATTGTATACCGAAGTACACTCATGCTATGGCACGCCCGTAATGTGTTGACATCATTATATGGCCGCAATAAGAGCGCCACAATGCAGATAAGATCCCTATTTGGATACATTTGGGGGGTTAATTTTATAGGATGTGGTTTTGTGGAAGCGATTCTTGAATTTTCTTCGTTCTTTCTTAGTGATTGAAATATCAAGGAATTTTCATTAAAGTTCAAACTACAAACTAAATTTACTTTCGATGTGCCTTTGGAATTTCTTTACGTCTACTGTCAATGATTCTATAATTGTTATACCGAACTAGAACTTAATGTTCTCTCTAACTGTAACTTGTAACTCTCAAATCCCTGTTATTCTTGTTTACAACTGAATCTGAATATACACATGAAAAAATGGTTGCAGTCACTTGGAAAAACTGTTAAAATGTTATCATTTTATTTTTGTTCGTTATTTTTATTATTCCAAAATCAAAATGGGTAATATTAATTTATTATCTATCTCAAATAGTAAGTGTTAAACAAGATAGCATTATTAAAAAAAAATTCATAACAAATCCAATGCCTTAACTTTTTAAAGTGCATAAAATCTTTTTGTTGTGTTTATGCGTCTAACGCTGCAAGTGCCAAGAGACTACTAAACAAACATAAGCGTAGATACTTGCCTCGTAGTTCACAATTTGTGTTGCTGTAAATAAGTATGATGAACCTAAGAGTAGAGGTTTTAAAGTGAAGACATTATATTTGAGAGAAATAAGCGAGCTTTATCCAAGCTTTTATTTTCAGACATTGAGTTTTAATCTTGATTAACTTTTGAAGTAACAGAGTTATTTTATAGTTTAATTTATCACTACATAGTATAAAACAAAGTCGCTTTCTCTGTCCCTATATCCCTATGTATGCTTAAATCTTTAAAACTACGCAACGGATTTTGATGCGGTTTTTTTTTAATAGGTAGAGTGATTGAAGAGGAAGGTTTTTATGTATTATACATGTGACATCTCACGGGAACGCGGGTAAAACCGCGGTAGATTGCTAGTAGTTAATAAAAAAAGGGTTTATATCGTCTTCGGCCTGCCCTATGCCTTCTGCCTGAATTCTTACACTTTTTCTACCCATCCCTAATATCCGTCATTTTGTATTTACCCTTTTCGTACATACATACTTCACACAGTAGTTCCACTTACTTCCAAAATTCAACTCAAAACCATTTATTGTGGAGGCTACTTATGAAGGTAGATTCTACTAAAGCTTCCATCTACATCTTCCCATATATCTATCAACTATCATATTCATCACCATTTTAATTACATGGCTGACGTGGTAGTTATCTGGAGACAAAGTATTTAGTATCATCTTTAAAATACTTATGAATTATTGTACCTATCGTGGTATCTACGGCTTCTTTATTATTTGTTAAACATGATTCTGTGAAATAAATTACAAAGTCTCATTCCATAGTTTGTTAACAGGTACCTAAATGTAAGAAGGGCACGTAGAATCTCCTCCCTATATCTCTATCCCTATGTACGTACCAGCTTCCGTTACACACCCCGCAATACGATTTATATACAGCCAGTACAATATACAACAATGTTACTTTGACTTCCTTAAGAAATTTATAGACACTTACACATGGGAATTATCCTTATAATTAGACTCGTGTAGGTACAGCTGGAGAATTAAATGTGCCAGTTAATATTAACCGGAGACTAAAATAGTATCATACAATGAAAAAAACTAGAGTAGTAAAGCTCTTAGTGCAGAGTTCGTCCGGGGTAGTACTACCACCTTACCCAATTTCGCCGTGAAGCAGTAGTGCATTTAAATTACTGTGAAATTACAGGCACATGAGAGTTAACAACTCCACGTCTCAGGGTCGACAACGCATTGGCGATGTCCCTGCTGTTGTAAATGTCCATCGGCGGCGGTGACAACTAATCATTCGCTGGATGGTAAGAAGGTGGTTCGTCCCCTTGTTTGTCGGCCTCAAAGGTATGAAAAAGAAAAAAAAACATACAAAATAAACGCCTCAAGATGATAAAATAAAAATGGATAGCAAGGAGTCATTATATGTATTACAAGGACAGGAAAAATTGCCAATACTTCTTCAATGTTCTTGAGAATATTATGACAAAACTTAACTAATTATAAAACAGAACTTTATAGATTTATGAACTAAAACAAAGCAATGATTATTCCTTCCAGAAACTTTTTTGATTTATAATTCCTAAACTTCCTTTTTCAAATAACAATATTCAAATCTTGTTCTATTGTTATAATTTGTAAAGACGTTGTAATTTTAAATAACTTGATTCTAGTTACTGAATCTGTCTGAATTTCTTTGATAAATAGTTTCGCGGTGGATTCAATGGAAAAGTAAGAAATACCAATTACTATTATTTAAATACCTGATCAGAAAGTGTAATTTTCGAAAATAAATTAGTACGAACGATTAAGTTTTAGTTCCACCATAACTATGGTATTAACAATTTACTTCATATTATCTATATTTTAGTTTTATGTAAGTATATATATTTTTTTATTTTATCATCTGTATATATTTTACCGATTCCTCGAGTTTAACTGTGGCCATATATCTATATATTTATAAATTGCCAATATTAAATATATAATAAAAACTTTTTATTTGGTGACAAAATAAAAAGATCCAAGAAATATGTAAGTAAATATCAGAAATCCATTTAATATTAATAGTAACGAAGTACCGGATTCAGAAGACGGATACGAGTGTTTGCTTTTCGTATATCTCTGCTTGTTCCGATCCATTCCTTTGTTGCATTATGGATAAGGGACATTAATATGTGTAATGGTTCATGATACCTACATGATATTCACTTCAGTATCTGTTTATTTTATTCCTGCGGGCTTTTAAAGTTGTCGTTTTTGACATATGACAGTTTTGACAGCTAAGAATGCCATCGAAAAATCTACTTTATTCCTTTCATGTTAAGGTACATCGATCGATCTTAAGGTTATTTCTGTGATGCTGCTGATGAACCTTTTAACCTTTTTGGTAACGACATAGGCGTCATTTTGCTATAATACTCTTTGCTGTCAAAACTGCAGCCTATTAGTACTCCACAAGTTTAATCCTCCCTTATGATTACTACTGTATTTTATTTTTTTTACATTTATTAGGCCACAAAGGTTTTATGTTATGAGGGGTTTACCAATTTACAAAATAACAACCTTCATCGATGTATTTCATAGCTTTTGTCCTTTCAAAACCTCGCTTCCCACCGCGCTTAGTAATTTAAACTACGCAACGGATTTTGATGCGGTTTTTCTTAAAAGACAGAATAAAGAAGAAGGAAGTTTATTTATTTATAATACATGCATATAGCAGAGAAAAACGAATTCAAAGAATTGTGACTATTTAATTGCGCGCGTTACAGTTCATACAACCCTCCGGATCGCGGGGGAAACCGGGGGTGACAGCTAGCAAATGAATAAATTGTACTAATATTATAAATGCGAGAGCTTGAGAGGTTGTATGGATGTTTGTTACTCATTCACGCAAATACTACTGAACGGATTTGATTAAAATTTGGCACATAGATAGAACATGCCCTAGAATAACATATAGGCTACTTTTTCGTCCTAAAAAATGTAGCATCCCTCGAGAACGCTGGTGGAACCGCGGGGGACAGCTAGTACAGTATAATGTGTAGAATCTACCGCATATATCTCCGAAATAAATTGATCACACCCTTCTCAAAACTGAATATAACCCGATGGTAAATAAATGTCCATTCGTTACTGTTACAGATAATGTATGTCGATGTGTATGTAAGTTCCATAGAAATCTAAAACATGCTACGGTAAAGTTATAATGAGAACATGATACGCCAAATACATCCAACTGCTAATATTACACACTAATTATAGGAGTTCTAGCTGTCGACCTGTAGTTTAACACCAGTTCGTGAGTGACCTTAAAAAGTATCCTAAAAATATAATTTTCGAGCTGAATGCCAAATTTTATTCAAATCCTGATCTAAACTTATTGCATGGAGTCACTGACATATTCAAATTATCAATGTTTAGGTATTTCAGTGATTTAGTAAGGTTAGATAATTTTCTATAAAAAGCAAAAATGTCTATGAACGTTAAAACCACTAACCCAATACCGAGCCTATGAAATTGAGTCTTGAATTAAACACTACACATACAACAAACCCCTCATGAGCAATATTCCCTGTGCAATAGAGTGGTTATGAAATAAGCTCCCAGAAGACGTTGTAATAACCCAAAATGTTAATCAATTCAAAAACTGATAAGCACCTTTAAGAGAAGAATTAGTATAGAGAGCAACAGGGTATAGGCAATTGTCAGTTGAATATAGAGCCTGCTTAATAAATAAATAACAAAAACAGCCTCGAGTTCCGCAAAGTATTATTTTTGTAAATTGTTAATTAAAAAAATTTATTTGCCACTTCTAAACATATTTATTTATATTTCTATTGTACGTACGCATTCTACATGCCATGAAATTCTAGCACGTAGTCGCGTTGTTGGGAAATGTATTATGTGAATTTCGTTATTGGAAAAACATTCGGGAATTGTGCTATGGCCATAGTACAGAGAGATATTTGTCAATGTAAAAATTCAATTTAATCAGTTATTTCATTCAATATTAGTTCCGGTGTATAAATGGTATTTAATATGCGTTATCCGAATTACCGTACGTTAAATATTCATAACTATCGAATGAAATAGCTCCACAAAACTAGTTTTTGGTTATTTATTATTAATATATTTAAATTTGTAATTTAGTAGAGAGTAGACAAACTTGCATCATTTACAAAAAATTGTATGTTAATAACATTATCCTACTATTTCCCATTCTTGTATTTGTGAAACAAAAAAAATCATCTCGTCAAAAATAGCCTATTTTATGTTGTGTAGGTTTTTTTACTTTTATTCCATTCTGAAAGGTAAAAATATAATCTATCGGGTTTCCATTCAAACATTTCCGCCGAAAAGCTAGGAAAGTATTTTACCATTAAACGAATTATTATTTGATTTTGTAATAAATGTCTTTGTTTTATCAAAATTTCGGTTCTTTGATTGGCCAGTTGGCCGGTTAGCGACCTGTGCCTTTACCATGAGTTTTTAACGTACGTACTCGCTAGCGACGGCGTAAAACATTTCTATGGCAAATCTGTACAGCGCCACTAGCGGTCACCTAATGAACTAAAATCGATAGTACGAGTCGATAGGTAAAAAACCTATCGAAATGTAAACACTAGCGAGTAACGTTTTTTAGCCTTTGCTATAGAAATTCGGTACCATGAGTCACAAATTTGACAGTTGCTATCGAGAAATACTGTATCGTTAGTAGTTTACTTGCTAGTGACTAAAGTAAGTTTCGATAGCAACTCATGGTAGAGGTACTGACTGACAAGTCGCAAGTTGCGGGTTCGATCCCATCCAGGACAAATATCTGTGTGCATATCAGTTTGTTCTGTGTCTGGATGTAAATAAGTAAATAAGTATGTATTTACAAAAAATAGTAGTATATGTTATATATCAGTTATCTGGTTTCCATAGATCCTCCGCTTACAGCTACTGCTTTGTTATTTCAAGTAGATATTAAAAAGCTTAGCCGTTTATAAAAACAATAACGGTGGCACATTTTCACTATTGCATTTTAAATTATCGTGGCTAATCTCACGCATGTTCTTTATGCAAATAACAACTTAGCAACATCGCCCCTCACAATAAACTTTAATTAATAAAGATTAATAGCTTACAGTTTAGCAATACAACCCTAAAGAATAGTAATTAAGTCAGTTGGATACAATCACATTTTTCTTTAACTTTCTGTAGGAAACCCTCGGGGGAATGGGAGGGAAAACAAAGAAACTCGATTTGAGACCCTTTAGGGATCGTAGGGAGTATTAAATTTGCATTAGACGAAATTGAAATACGCCCTTCGATGAGTCGTTACGAGGGAAGACTAATAATGTCGTCAATTCACATCGGAGATATCTTCAAAGTCATGGCGTGACTATTTGATTAATTGAATCATTTTTTGCGACTTCCCCTTTGAGGGGTTTCGAGGTAGAATTTGTCAATTTGCTACTTGAGCTTCCTGTTCCTTTGAGTGGTGTATAACTTATTTTATTTCTTCAACGTAACGTACCCATTTAAATAACCGAATGCTTCAATTGTGTTATGATCTCCATTTCCGAGATTATTTTCTGAGAGACATTCTCAGAAAATAATTGTAATGTAGATAGATAAATAAGTAAAAGTCATACCATTATGATTTCGAAAAGTATTGTTAACCAGCACATTTCGATAATTTTCTAACGTCAAACCTTACTTTGTTTTGGATTTTGTCTGTTAAAAGACTGGCTTCTGCATTCTCTAATCCAAATATCGTCGACAAGCCGGTAATAAAGCTTCAGAGAGTGGACCTCTCATGTGATTTCGTAATTAAAGAAAGAGACATAGCATAGAGGCCGCGATGAAACATCGTCAAGCTAGTGTATACCAGAGTAACAACCACTCATACATACATCCTCACAAACTTTCGCATTCATAATATTATAGAAGTATTTATAACTTTCTACAGTAGTATTTTATTCATAATCTTATAGATTAAGAACTATTACTTAAAATTAAATCTACTAAACTTATTTCTTCTAATTAATATTTTAAAAAAATAGACTGCATTCATTTTTCCATTGAAATTTTGATGAAGCTTGATTTTTAATCAATACCCTGGACTACTTTTACATACGGTCATTTGAACCCAAACTAAGCAGATTATTGATATACCACATTTATACCTATACCTACCTACGACTTTATTTCTAAACACAGTACCACAAGTAGTGTTAAATACAGGGTCACCTGGACATAGAACGTATTGATGTGTTCAAGCACACACACGTTTGTCCTGTTTGGGAATCGGACCCACTACCAGTGCCGTGGCAGGCAGGGTCTCAAACCACCAAGCCAGCTGGCCCGTCAGCAATAAAAAAATAGTCTTTAGACTTTGATTTTTTATCCTTAATATCAGGATTTCAAATCAAACTGTGAAATATTTTTTGATACAGAATAAGCTTATCAGGACTAGATCTAGAGAAATTCGTTTATAGATATAAAAAAAAAACATAAGCGAAAATTGGAAATCAGAACACTCGATATAAAGTCTAACTAGACCTTTCCCAAATTTAGGTCACGTCCCATAGGGACACAATCTGTTTTTATCTGATTACTGGTACCCAGTACCTAAAGGTAAGTAAGATAACCTGCTTTTGTAATAAGTAAAATTATCAGAGGAATAATATCTGCCTCGTTTATCCGTGAAGGAAAGTCTAAAGAAAAAGGTAAATTGACAGTTTTTACCTTTTCAATTTTCCTTCCACGTGCCAATTTTCTCTGATATTTAAACATAGTACCTACCGACGTACTTATATATTACTAGCTGTCCCCCGCGGATTCTCCCACGTTCCGCGGATTGTATCATTTTCCCGGCACAAAAAGTAATCTATGTTACTTCTAATACCACCAAGAATATGTGTACAAAGTTTCATGATGATCGGATAAGTAGTTTTCGCGTGAAAGCGTAACAAACAAACTAACATTTATAATTTTAGTAGGGTTTACTTTAAGAAGTTTTGTACCTAAAAGTTACCTAATACTTAGTAATATAAAATGCATGGTGAGGTAAGTCTTTACTCCCTACTTATTACTTACTTACTAACGGCCCGCTTTGTATCCATACTGACGCACTGTATAAGTTAAATTCTATTAATCTAAATCTGTTTTATCAAAAATTCTAGACCATTTCATTTCTAAAAACTTTTTAGCATAAATTATTTTTTTATCTTCAAAACCTACATGTAAAAATCAAAACTGATGAAGACGGAATCTGGTATTAATATTAATAATAAGCTGTTAATTCCATGAAAACAGTAGAAATAGGCATATTTATAATAATAATTATGCAAAATGGAACTTTTAAAGAAATTGCGTACTGTGTTCTATATACAAATATTATTTGTTTGTAACTTCAACTATATCCCATATTTGTTCTCCCATCAGATGGGCAGTTGCGCAAGGGCGTGGTACTGCCACAGATTTGACGTCACGTCCGCAGCACGTGCTCAAATCACGTCTGCCGTGTCACGCAATATGTAACTGGCTTAATTCCTTGATGGTACCAAACGTCGGTCATTGACATTGGCTCAATGAAATTGAAATTTACATTTACAGAAACCACTTCTGAGAATGCGTAGGTTACAAGTTGTTTTGTTGACAATAGGTTCTTGGGAGATGTGTACTTGGAACTTGATAGTCAATTAAGAATTTAAAGGTTAATTGTTAAATTACTTCATTCGTCTGAATGGTGACATTTCTTCATTTAAAATTAATTATAGTCAAAGGACAATAAAGGATATTACAAAAAATCTATTTTTAGTTTTAACAAGTAATTTTCATACATCTTTAGGTACTTAATAAGTTTCACGTGAACATAATTTAAACTTAACGATGATACCAGAAGAATATATTTTTGTATTCACAATTTTTTTTGTAATTTCAAAAATCAGTATCTGTTTGTATCTCTAGGACATGCGAAAAATAAATTAATAATTAATTACTTTCTATAAATTATTTATAACAAGATTTTTTACATATCTTATGACAATAATAAACTTATTTCTTAATACGTTTATCACTAAAATATAAAATTTAATATAGGGTAGGTAGGTGATGTGCTTGGGTATAACTAAATAATAAATAGACAAGAAACTTCACTTATTTGAGCCAAAAACATATAACAAGTACCTATGTTCAAACAGTACTTCTCGACCCTTGCATATCATTCACTATCACTGTCATCCAAAGCAAAATAGATTGACACGAGCCCTCATCGTCAGTGATGTCGCGTTAATGAATTTTTATATTTTTATCCGCTCCAAAAAAGGTACGATGAAAGACAGTGAATGACTCTGCTGTAGGTAAGGTGAAGGGCGGCCGCTAATGACGCATTCCCTACATAATTCCCGCCTAGATGACGAGCCAGACAAACTGCGATATACCACCAAAGTTCCTGCTCTATGATTAATGTTTTCCGGTTTGTTTTAACAATCATTTCATAATAGTTAAGTGAATTTATTGAAGTTAGCGATATAAGCTGTCTCATTTGTTTTATATCACAATAGTCTATTTTGAGTAGTTCATCATTTACTCAGTTAAAAGATTATATGAAATGCTTTTTTTGAAATTGCACAATTTGCACCATAATATTCGTTTCAACGCAAAAGAGTAGCAACGAAAGCAATTCTTGGTAGTCGTTACCCGGATAAGTTCTACATCGGCGAATTATACTGTCAAAAGGGGATACAACGTTGATAATGGTAGTCGAATAAACCGCACAAATGAAAAGCCAAAAGATAACTGGTCAGTACCTACACGTATAGCAACACTGATGACAACCACAAAATAAACAACTAAAAATCCAGAACCATTTCCCATTGCATGTTCATAACGATCGTTGCCTATAAAAACTCGGCGCTCATTCATTCAACTTTTATTTTATTCACTTTTATTTATATGAATAGTGGTATTTCATGGTGCGTTTGTTTAATAAGAATGTTTTGTTCCGCGGATGTTACGTCTATATTTTTATTTCCGAACCATTTGATACGCACGTATAATAAATAAAAATACATCTCCAAATTGACACGTTCACGTACAACACGTTTACTTGTAGCACAATCCAATTTTTCGGAGTACATATTTAAAATTTGTGGCTTAATACAAAACTTTTGTGTTAGATGACCAGTTCCAATTAGGAAGAATTCAGTCGGAATTTTATAATCGTGTTGGGATTTCCAAGCTTAAGAGATCTCTCCCGTGGTGATTTGTTAACAACCATATAACTTTATTAGCTTCTAAAACCACCGGCTGTAATTATATGTTTAAAAATGATATAATACAGATGCACTGTCTATAAAATATCATAAACAGAGCCGGTAACTCGTTCTGAATGCAATACAAACATGTTCCTATTAGTTGCCATAAAACAATCCTATGGAACATTCGATTTAATTTGAACTTATTCAATTTTATGAGCTTTATTAAAACAGAAATCTATTGGTTTTGTAATATCTATTCAAGATTTTTCAATAAGCTGAATATTGAAGCAAACGTTTTGTTCTTCGTGAAAGAAAACTAGAATTTACAAGTATGAGAGTCTATAAAGTCGATTGTATGAATCCCCGAGTGGCTCAATACACGCTTCGGCGCGCGGCACTTACTGAAATGAATGTTGCAGTGGAAATAGCAACTGCAGAAATTAGAACGAATCGACGTTAGACCCCAGTTTTATTTAATGGCATAGTATTCTGTGCATATAATTTAGATACAGATATAGGTAGATAGTGGGTTTGCGTACCTTTGTTTACCAGTAGAACATATTAGGTTGTATGCTGCTAACTATGTGACCCATTGTTACAAATTTACATTTTATATTTGCGTAGACTTCAAATTGAAATTCATCGCCGGTCATGGTCGTCTCAGGATCCATTCAGAGATAGCTAGTACCATCTATAGCTTTAAAGCTAAGCTCCTCTTTATTTGAATATACACGTTTATGCTATTGGATATTCAAATATTTTTGAATTAACCGAATTAATGCCAAAAAATTGTAAAAGAATTAAGAAGATTATTATATGACCCTTTCTGTAGAAATTCAATGCCAATTCAATAAAAAATGATCCTCTTATTAGTAATTTAATTAAAATTAACGTCTCTATTGCAGCAAATAATTTTGTAGTTAGGGGCCCAAAAATATTTGAACTAGAAAATATTCAACATACAAAACTAGACTGTATTTAATAAAATTAAAAGAGCATTCCGTTCAATTTAGAACAATGGAGGTACAAACGTAATCAAAATAAAGTTCAGTAATCCAAGGCTTTCGTGAGAGGCTATTCAATGAAGCTGTAAGACGGTTTATGCCTAACACAAAGATAACAGTCTCATTTAGACAATAGGATGCTCCAAGACGCTCAGGACTTTAGCCCAGGCAATGAATGGTCCAATTTGCTGTTCCGTAATCGACCGTCGGATGGACCACGCGGCATGAAATTACATGATCTTCCTACCATATTTCATATTATGTTCCTTATAATATTGCTGTCTGCTTCTGGAAATATATTTTTAAGGGCAGTCTCGTAGAAGTATCATAATTTTTGAATCTTGAATTTAGGTGCTTTAAATTCCTATAAATTGCTTCCTATATATTTTCGGCTCCCGTCTTCCATTTTAACGATGTAATATGTATTTAGGTTATTGTTTCTAATATTCTGAGAAATAAAAAGATTTCATTATATCCAAACACATCATCAACTGGCCTTGTTTTTTTATAATTTGTCTGCAATTTGTTGATTAAATTTATGGTCATCAGGATTGACATATTGAAAATACTTTCAAATTTTATGAGTGACATAAAAATTCAAGTATCATAAATCTAATTGAAAAATATTTAAATGTCAAAGCCAATAATGTCTTGTCATTTTTATTTCCATATAATGCAATCATTTTGATCAAGATTATAAATTAGGTCCATGTTGTATTCAAATATTGGAAAATGAGAGCTTTTATTGTTAATTAATTAAATGGAGGTAAGTTAATTACTTATTATTATGTAATATACATATTTATACTGAATATTCAAATAGATAATAATACATATTTTTTTGTAGTCGGCAACAGTCGTGCTTACTCAATTGATCTACTCTCTATTTTTTCGTACTAACAAGATTACAATACCCTAAACAAATTAAATGAGCAATTCAACTCCATTAATTTGTTCGCAAATGCTATAGGTTATAAAAACTATATATTAAAATACGTGACCCCACATAAATAAGGCGGTGAAATCACGTTCCGCATCGTAGTAGGAGCAAAAAGAGCTGGCCCAATTAAAATTGACACAGACAGCTCCCAGAAGGTGTCGCTGTTGCCATCACTCGCACGCGATCTCGACTCCACGACGCCTGTTAATCGATACCATTAATTTTATTCTGTCGGATGTTGTTTGCTCTGAAAATATTCTCAGAGTATTTTAATGAACTAAAATCGGCGAGAAAGCCTTGTATGTAGTAGCATGTGCGATGAATCAACACAGTGTTGCTATATAATTTTTTTAAATATTTACAAAGAGCATATTTACATGACACAGTACTGTTACACGTGTAGTAGACGTTTTAATGAGTGGTATTAACTAATTAGAAAATATTTTCGTAAACAGCTAGGGTAATGATTTTTTTTTTATATTTTAAAAGGGGTAGATAGCTGAGGTGTAGGGTGCGTAATTAAAAGAGACGCGTTGTGCGACAGTCGTGAGGTGCACGGTGTCTTATCGGTTGGCTTTTAATTTGAGGCTAGCATGAGACACGCGAGGCGATCACGCGACCGAACGCATCGACCGTTGTGTGGCACAGCACCTACACGTTCGTATTTTTAAATATATATTTTTTTAATATCATTATCGACGAAACTCGGCCAGTAACATTTTTAAAGATAGATTCTCATTAAATTTTGAGATAGTACTTACTCTCAATCAGTGATTTAATTAGGCTGTGTTCACGATTGGATGAGCATAGTTTTATCAATAAATAATGAATGAATACACAGGGGAACCCTCTTGCTTTTTTTTTCAGGTACAAAGTAAACTTAGGAAATGTGATTTCACGTAATAGTTTTTTGGAGCAAACTTCTGGTTGCGTGTCGGATTGTAAATAATTACCTCATTCAGCCGCGCCTACCGGGACGCGGCCACCATTGTTTGTTATACGTAAGAAATTCCATAAAAAATTACGTCTTCCTCTATCGAACTACGTTTGCTCACTCAACCGTTTGGTGCTTTTACAACTATTGAATGTATTTATTTTTTACGAAAATCAATACTGATGTGAAAGTGTACCTATTAAATATTTTGATGTTTAAGAATTTTCAGTTATCTAGCGATATCAAGTGTTCGTAATTTAAATGTATAATAATTATCAAATAGATAAATTGAAACGTTATTTGGAATAACTCTACTGATTAAGTTTAATTTCAATACATCCAGTTTATTTATAGGAGGTAGGTATCTAAAAATCAAAACTCTATTTTAATAACTCGCATAACTCGCCCAAATTAGGAATTCAAAGTTTCTAATGAATTTTCAATGGGCACCCGACATCTTGTATTTACTAATAAGCGCCATTAAGTCGACTTCAAAGTTAATCTGTTCTCAGTGTTATTGCCAAGAATTTAGGGACAATTTATTGGTTCATTGGAAGTTTAGAAACTTGGCAATTTCTAATTCCATCATTAATTGGAGATTCGCCGCAAGTAGCGCCACCAAGTTTAGTAATATTTGAGCCCCTTATTTGTCGCTACATTGATTTACAATAACTTAGTAATGGCCGCCTTAGTAGATTGAGCCTTTATTGGTTCAGAAACTCAATACGGTTTGTGGGCTTTACAAATTGAAGGTGACTGGCGCTATCTAGTGTCTGGTACGTGGACTATTGTGTGGGACAGGCTTATCCAATGACGCAGTTGTATGAATTTTTCAGACTATGTGTGAAAACAAACTTTGTAAAAAGATCCTAGAAAATGGACCTTTAAAGAACATAGTAGTTACTATATCGCTTGGTTTTTGTAATTGCTCCCATTTTTAATAATGTACTAAGCGAGATATATTTTTACAAACCAACCGTTTCTATATGAAATTAATTCGTATAGAATGCTATAAAAAACGTATTGCACTTTTAAATCAACAACATAATAATATTTAGTATAACATAGTGTAACAAAAATTAAAAAAACAATTGCTGTTGAACTTGTAGTATCTACCACGTGAGGGATTTCTCATAATTTTTTGTTGCACTGTAATTTTTGTCATAATACCAGAGTACTAGGGACTACTCTGAAAAATTTAATCAACTTACCCCACCCTCAAATATCCTATCTGATTGTTTCGAACAGTATATTTGTCACAGGTCTATTGTTTATTAATATAGAGCCAGTGTCTGGGGCGGGGTTATTAGTTTACGAGTGTATCAAACGCCCCTCTGTTTATTATTGACTCAATGCCCGTGGGAGTTCGATATTACTTTCCAACTCTTTCGGAAGTTTACTTTCGATGTTGACATCTGGTGTTCGATTATTGGCAACTCGCGGGTCTGAGGATGTTTTATAAGCTTACTGCGTTATTATGCATTATTGTTATGATTGTTATTTTCTCAAATTTGTTTATTTTATTTATGCCGCGGTTTCATCGGAGTTCTCGAGGGGTCTCATGTATACCAGGAAGATATCATAGCCTTATGTCTTTCCTCAGAATATATTTTTCAAATATGTGCCGTGGTTCCGGAGATTAGCCTTTTCTCTCATACTTAGAAAAATTCACACACTCTTTATAATATTCTAATAAATGAATATTTACACTTCTTTACTCATAGCGTAAAATTGACTAACAAAAATTTTACTAATCAATTTTACGCTTCCCAACGCGTTGGTATTTAACAAAATGAGGAATTTTCCCGGAATAATAGTATTTTATTCTGAACACACTATATCAGTTTGCTTAATTTCATTCGAGTCGAGCCTAGAGTTTACTCTGGTGTGCCAGTCTAACACAAACTTTGGAAAAGTACTACAATAATGGAAGTTCCAAAATAAAGGCTAGTCCAAGTTTGAGGTCCACTGCTACAAACTCATGTTTGTGTTAATCCAAAACTAATTTTTTTTTTGTGAATTTAAGATGTTAATAATGTTGTTTATTTTGTTTCCGTTCAACTAAATGAGTCACAAACATTCATATTTATAATATTAGAGGAATGAATATCATACTGTCTATAAAGTATTACAACAATACCAAAGAAATCCAAAAAAAACTTCCAAGTAAAAAGCCTTAAATCAGCGTAATAAAATCAAATATCATACCCACCAGAAAACTCAATTGAAAATGTTACAAGATCTAATATTTATTAATGTAACAAATATAACCACAGTGCCACCTTTATTGCTACAAGGATCATAACAGTAATTCACATTCCTGTGATATACGGCGTCACATTGCGTCCGCTGCCGCCGGAACGCTCGTTATGACCTCTACTAGCCACTAATCTTCACCATATTGGCTTGTTAGCACCACATACACGATGGCTGGTATTCTTTATTGGTACCTTTGAAAAGGGATAAATAGAATTGTTTATTACAAAGATGTGCGAAGAAACGTCATGTTAAGGGGCTTGTTTGCTTCTGTGTGAATTAAAATAACAGTTATTCGAATTATATATTTATTTACAGCAGCTGTTTAACTAATAAGATATTACAATATATTGCAATAATATAAGTAGGTTATGCAGTTTTTGTTGTTATTTAAATTGTGATTATTAGATAACATTAAGGCCCTTATATCGCATTAGGTACCCACTTGTAATGACAATAGTGTGTACATAAATAAGTAAATTATAAAACTTACATATATCTTCCAACAAAAAAACAGCAAGCCTTTTTTAGATCGTAGCGTTTTAAACCAAGTTATATAATATGTCGTATTTTAACAAATAAATCAGAATATAAATTAACATATCGCTGTTAAGCTGAAATTTCCCCTAAAATGTAATTAAATCCTTTTTACTACCATCATAAAACCTTAGGGGAAACTAACCACCACTTCCGTTATCACGTGTCGCAGGTAGGTCCATAATTAATTAAAGGGTCTAATACCTACCTACCAGGTGTTATTTGAAACCAAATGCGGGTTCTCCTCAGCAATTGATTATGCGAAGCATATTTTGAGAGCCGATAAAGGGATATGATGTAACAGTGTTAATAGGAGGGATATATTAAATTGAATTAGCATTATAATATATGGCATTTTTTGTTTATGGTTTTCGAGTCTGTTATTGAGGAAGCAATAAAATTAAATAATCCTTGAACATGCTATACCTTAATTTTTTTTTTTATTAAATCTTATTTCGTATTTGGTACCACTAAGTAACGTGTTCTCATAATTACGTAACATGAGTTTAATACGATTATGTCGTAATGAAAAAAAAACATTTTAATGGGATTTATTTTTATCTTACATAATTATAATCTAACATGGATGATCAACTGAAACTTTAACTTGTAGTGAATTGTATTCTGTTTTCGAGAAATAAATGTCTTTAAACAAAAAGTCATTTACGCCGGTATATATAGGATTCCATTTCCAACGATAGTTACACGAACTAATCAAATTTCTTTAAGACACAGCAAAATAATTTCCCAAAATAGATCTATATATTACCTGAAGCCTTGTGTAAACTAAACGCACAAGTTTAATTAAATTGTTAATTCTAGCCGTTAATGTCTGTACATGACCCGTCCCACACCACAGTTATTCTCATAACATGCTCCGATGCCTTTTAATGTAGCCCTTATGCTTTCAATATGTGTTGACAAGTGCTTGTAGTAATAGAAGGGTGCTATATTAGTTATTGTATTTTGAGACTTAGGTAGACGCATTATGGGTTGGAATAAAATAGGTTTGGTCTGAAATAAGTCCTACTAAGGGTATTTTTGGGTTATAAAATTTTAAGATAGAAAGTTTTATTAATAACACCTTCAAACATCGTTATTGGCTTACAGGAGTTCACATCGGTACCATTACCAAGGTAAATGGATTTCACACAGATTATGTGGTCTTACCTTCATAAACTCAGTGCATGTGATGTTTTCTTACATAGAGTCTAGAATACTGTAGGATTAAAGAGAGAATCCAATAGTTTGTTCTGAAAAAAATCGAGGATGAATAAATAAATATCCAGGGATACTTTTATACACCGCCATCGGCAGGGCGATTATGTAATGCTCTCAGAATCGTAGTTGCAGCCAATTTTTTTATACATTGACGGCGCTACAACTGTGAAACCATCAATCTATTATAAAACATGCTTCGACAATAGGGTACCGGACTGCCTTGTCAAATCAGTTACTTTTTATCATCTGTCAAAACGCAAATTTTGTATGCAAAATGTACTGAGTCCGAAGTTATGACATCATCTTTGTTCATACTCAATTGCTGTACTTTTTTGATTGTTTTATTAATATAAAATTTGCTATAATCGCAAAATTTAAATTGAAAGACATTTATAGGGGTGTTTTGATACAATATTTTTGATAAATGATAATTCGCAATTTATTTTTAATACAGTCCGCTACCCTATTAATCCGAGAGAGTTGCACATTTCGGGTGCCGATCCCAATCAAAGTAGAGCTTGTATCATGGAAACCGGATAGCTCATATACATACTTCTATAGTAGTTTACCCGATAAGTAAATAAATGGGAAGTCATCCAAAAAGGAATTGATGCAGAGTGCTGACTCATCACGATGGTATCGAAAGCAATTGCTTACAACAGCACAGTCCGTAATAGCTGCAAACCGCACGAGACGGGGGCTATGAAGCCGTTCTTTGACACTTGGAAGTGTTCGCGAAATTCACCTGGAGGTAGTGAGGGATGATTATTATCGATATCGATCAACGAGAATAAACAACAGAATAAAGAGGGTAGGAGAGAAAGAATGTAGGCAGTAGGCCCATCTTATGGTAATTGGTCGTCGTCACTTACAGACATCGCCATGGTAATCCGCCTAGTATTGCTCATAATACTAGGCGGATTACTATCGTTTTGTCAACCTGTCTAAGGCATAGAAGTTAACTGGCTCTCAAGTGGAAATACCGGAACAACTAAGTGTTTGGGGGCACATTTGTAATTGACGTATGAAATAAAATTTATATTTAAGTTAAATTTTCATCACTATAATGATCGCTCACTATGTAGAAAGCCTTATGTAGTTACCAAAACATCAATCCTAAAGTTCTTTGAAAGAATTTTTAAATGTCAGCACATTTTGTCATGTACACCTGGAACACATTTTAAAATACCATCGAAATTTTATCACATCTCTACGAGACTAGATTGACGCGTTGTTTGAGCCGTTGCCAACCAAGACGTAATTACTTCGCGAGCAGTTTGTCAGCCAATTAAACACCTTTGCTTTATTAAGAAGCCACACCGAGCGCCAGTAAATAGCGAATCAAAAGGTTTTGCTGCATTTCCGAATAGTCGTGTTTTCCAAGAAACGTCTGCGGTTTTTGTGAATGATGTCTAGATTTGACTGTAGATATTAAAGTTGAAGCCCAAATTTCGTGGTTGAAAATAATTATGATTGTTAATAGCTTTTTATGGAGAATAGAAGTAAGCTTTTGATTATTTTTTAATGGTTTTCGGAAATTCTTACCGGTTTTTTGAGAATTAGGTTTGGTTTTAAAAGTTAAGATTTTACAGCTATTTTTCTCCATTATTGTTTTACATCAACAACTTTTACTTTTGTTATTAATATATAGCATCATCATTCATTAGTAGGTACAAAGAACTCTTACTAATAAGCATTATCTACATAAAAAAAATCGTTTTATTGAATAACCATTTTAGCTCTATTCTAATATTTAATAATAATACGGCACAAATTTAATATTATACCTAATAATAAACGTCGGTTACATAGTCTATGATTTTATGATAGTACCATAATAATAGTCTAGTTTTTAAATATGGAAACCGAAATAATATATTTTAAGACAATTCCAACAACCCGAAAATGGCTAGAATTCTGAATTCCGTTATGCAATTCCTGTGGCTACCTTCCAGCTTTGACACCACTCTACAAACTATTCATGATGGTACAACTGTAGGTTGTTTCGTCTAGTCCGAATACAGACAGGTCACAATATTGTATTGTGTAGGTACACGTACATAACTCTAATAATACAATATGGTGTACCTCTTGGAGCCGTCAACAGATCGAAGGTACGATATTACCAAATTGTTACCGTTGATTCCACTTCATAGATAACTATCGGCCAAAATTAATATACGATCCCGATCTAAAACCGCAAGATTGAAGTAGAATTTTGACATTACGTGTATTAAAATTACTGTCAAAAGGTTCATCAATCCATGAATTGGGATTGCATATTAATTTTCGCCGTAAGTAAGCAGTTGGTTAAAAAATGCTTCTTAAACTTTTTTTTTCCCGAATTATTACAGTTAATCTCTGGAACATCAAAAGTAAATATTCCATTGTTTTTAATGATTGCAATGAAATATAAAGACTAAACTTATTACTAATGAGAGCAAACAACTGAAGTAATATCTCACAAGGTTGTATTCTCGGCTTAATAGCGATACAGAGTATAACAAAAGACATAAAGACCGCTGTAAAGTACATCCCACACAGATTTTTTTCTCCGTCCATAGATATGAAGACATTGACTATGCCATTCATAGTGGTTTGAAATAAAGGACTGTAGACGAAATGAAAAGGATTATTGTTTTAGTTTTATCTTAATCTAACGATATGAGAGCCGGTGTGGGACGGCACTGAACAGAATTTCTATTGAGTCTTATTACATAATTTTATACCACTAAAATATTTTTTGATGCTCATGGTTTACAATATATTAAACAAACTTTAAATGCATGGTACCTACCCAAGGCTATTTTGCTTTATATATTTTTTTTATTTGCGTCTTTTCCGCTGTGTGTTCTGCAAGGATTTGAGTATGTTTAAAATTTGTATTTAGTATTTAAGGAAATAAAAAAATATTTTTATAAATTCAAAATTTCTTCCTTGCCAGGAATATTAACAAACTTAATTTTCTATTAGTTCTTTACAGAGGAAAGTATACTCGTCATATCAAATCAGGGTAGAGCTACTACAATTTTTATTTACATTCATATACATTGATTTGAAAAGTTATTTAAAAAGAAGTTGTCGAAGAAGGAGTACTAAGGTATTCTAAAGACTTGTCTTTAGAATGCATTTGAATGAATTGTTCGCTCCGTTGGCAATTTTATTACAATTTTTTATTTATACTACATACGTGGATTAAAATTGTATACCAAGTTTAAAAAAAATAGAGAACGCATTAAAGAAACCAGAGACAAAAATTGACTCGTAAAGAATTATTTTAATAAGGATACTTTGAAATTTGAAAAACACTCAGTTAATTAATTAATTAGTCTTCAAAAGAATGTTACCGCATCGCCTCAACATCTTTCTCATTGCCAGCATCACTTCATCGTCGGCACAAGACGGCGACATTTCGTGGTCTCTATCATTAATTATACGTAGCTCTTTGTCCCTCAGGCTCTCGGTCCATTGTGACAATATTTGGGTCGCGCCTTTCAAACTGTCTCCAACAATAAGCCTGTACATAGACGGATCATCTCGATGGGAAAGGTTGCAGGTAACACTTAATAAGATTACTTTCAATATAATATTTGGAGTAAATTTTTTGATACAACTTGACGGTTACTACCTTTTTGACTTGAATCTCAATCTCTAATTTTGGGAGTATAAGTTTGCATTTTACCACATCCCAGCAAGAGTTGAACATATTGCTTAAGCCTATTTAGCTTAGAAGGTCAAAGATAGAATTTTTCTACAAAATCATATTCGGTGAGATTGGGCTTGAGCCCCTCCCCCTCCTAAATGCCTCTTGTAATTAATGGACGCCCCCTTATGACGCTATGAGCTAGAAGTAACATAACTATAGAGCCACATATCTAGATCTCGATGCGCCACAGACAAAAGACACATTGTCACAACAAACAAAAATCATTAAGGTCAGTCCAGCCGTTCAGGAGTCCAGTCACATACACACGTACATAAGAATCATATATATAAAGATTATAAAGGTATAATTAGACATTTAAAAGTTCCTCATGAAAAGTATATATAGTCCCCTAAATAAAACCCTTAGATCTGATTACAGGGAAGGCAATCATAACTTCTGTAATAACTGAAGAAATCGGAATGGAGGAAACGAACTCCAATAAGTTAACCGTGTCTTACCTACTGTAACAAGTTCTGTAACTTTTGCCTTTATTTACAACAATCAGTTCGTAGGATCAATGAACTGTGAAAAAAGTTGATAGGGGCTGCCATTATGGGTTCAGGGCTGAGATTTTTATATGTTTCTGATTTGGGATCAGTGACCTCTTTAAAATCACAAAGCTGTATTATAAATAAATAATAAAGGTTAACGGGCGACGTTCTTAAAAATAATACAGTATTATTTATTCAAGATGTAATTACAGTTAGGTACACAAAAAGTAAAAGAAAATATCATACATATCTAATTAACATAAGTACAAATAATGCTAGAATTTACTTCAAAGCGTTCAGAAAGACATCTCTAATAATTATGACAAATATGGAAAACCAGACTCAACTACCCATACAATATTATACTCAATACCTACCTATTATAAAAATAAATATCCCGGGACATACTTTACATACTGCAAAGAAGTAATTAAAGTATAATAAAACTGATATAATACCAAAATTACTTTTTTTATGTTTTTTAACGCACGAAAGTTTTAGCTTCTGGTGGCTCTTTTGGACACACGGACAATTTCGGCGAGCGCAGAGGCTCACAATCGAAGAAAAACAACTTTTAAAATGCATATCTACTCGTACAGACAAACATGTTCATGCACACAAATGTTTGTCCCGGGGGGATCGGACCCATGACAATAATCAGAGTAAACCATCACGCCAACTAACCCGTCATACCTATAAGTAGTTTACTGTAGCCAACAAAACAAACAATTGCAATTATATCAGCTCAAATGCCATGGAATTATCAGTTTGATTGGCAACAGCCCTATCGATGCATCAATACATAAACTAATCAACACGAACGTGTCACTGAAACTCATGATTACGATCAATACTTCGTGTTTGTACCAATTACGTGCACTTCATTTAGTTTAATACTGCATCAGATAACAACTGTTGCTCTATTAAGTTGCAGCTGGTGTAAAGTTTCCAAGATATGCACTATTCTTTAAAATACTGTAGTGCTCTTAATGCAGAGTTCGTCCGAAAACTTTATATCACCATACCCATTTCCACCGTGAAGAAGTAGTTGGCTATTACTGTGTTTTGGTTAGAAAGGTAAGGGAGCCGGTGAATATTTTACATCTTAGGGTCGATGTCGTAGGCATTGGCGATGCCCCTAGTGTTGCAAATGTTCTTAGGTGACCACTCACCTTTGACCGTAGGTTGATCATCTGTCTGTAAGTCAGCCACCTAGATATAAAAATTAAAAAAATAAAGAAAAGTTCGCAATCCCTTTCCCAAATTATGATCCTCTGTTAATTACGGTATTTTCCAAAACACGTGATAATACTTGAACTTATATATTCCTCCAGTATCCAACTCCTACCAGGCCTTTAATTAATCGCAACATTAAAAGCACATTTGAGCTTGACTCATTACAAAACCATGCAACGCTATTCAGTGATGATGTCCTATTAGTTATTTTGGTCTTCCGTTCCACTACAATATTGCTTCAATTCCACTGGCGGTCATATTCTAAACAAAACACACAATTAATTAACTTACTGAATAGCATGCAGCAATTGTACTCTCTAATGAACCGAGCATTTCGCTACTCGAATTAATTGTCAAACGTGCTTGGGGTATCAACGTGACCATTCTAACCAGGCACATGAAGTGCTGTTCCCTCGGACACTCTTATATCGATTTGTTTACTGATGTGGGAAGGTTGGCAGGTCAAGTTTTCTGGTGGTCAATCGCTAATAACACCCATTTATGATAGCAATTCTGTATAGGAATGTCTGTTCAGATAATAGGTACACTAATGCGAAACTATAGAATAGTTCATGTGTTCATGATAAGGGAGGTAACGTTAATTTAGTTCTTGAAGTAAGTAGATACGTAATAATATAGTTTAGCATATATAGCATAATAGTTTAGTTTAACTGCTGAGCTGATTTTGTTGAATTGTCGCTTATTATCTTTATTAACGGAATATGAATGGGCTCTGGTTATTTGGTGTGCAATTTGGCAGAATTTTACGCGGGCGTGTCTGACTTGGTGCATCTTATGGAATACTTTTGTTGACCAGTTGGCGCATGATGTCAAGTGCACGTGTCCATCGGTATACTTAAACCTCTTATTACGACATCCTTAAGACGAGTGTTAGTATTATATAGCCATACTACACACGATAACTATGCAGAAAATAATCGGCAATCAAATTAGCACCTAGCATGATTATTATATGAAAACGTTAATAGAACACAAATGCAAACATTCGAATCTATCAAACTGACAGTAGTCACTTTTCTACTACTGGGACCCAGGTATTGGGTCGCATACTACACTTTCGATTGAGGGGACTGCACTATTTTTTTTTTTCGGACGAGGGTTTATGTTATTGATAAGTGATGTAGTGTGAAATAAGAATAAAAACACCAATATAAATAATGCGGTCTAAGACTAACCAAGTTGTCGACATATTGAAAAATAAAAGAACGCATAAAACCAAAATAAGGTTTTATTTTTTCGTTTTAGTATCCAAGCCTACGGTTACTTAATTGCTTGTAATTTTGAATTCAAATAAATATTTTTGTTTAACGCTTCCAGCTTTTTATATGATTTCATAGCTTTTATTACTGGTAGCAGTAGAAATAATACTGTATGCAAATTATTTAGAGTTGATTCAAACAAACCGGTTTTTCAAAATAAATTCTTCTAGTTTTCAATTGGTTACCTAAAGCTTTTCTAGTTAACTTATCTTTTGACTTATGACCTGAACTTTGAACAAATATATCCCAAATGGGATAAATGTAATGCAATAAATGCATTGGTTTGCGTTGTCAACCCAGATTTAAATAAGATCTGAGATTTAGTTAAAAATATCTAGTCAAAAATGTCTAGAAAATAATGTAGTTGATAAAAAGTCGACTCCGCCTAATGGTCTTAATTTATAGTTGACTGTAACCTTTGGTTATAACAGTAAGTTCAGAGTGTTGTCAAACTCTACTTACGGCATGCTGTCCGCACACCGATATCATTAAAAACTGGGTCATACAGCTGAATATAAAACGAAATGATTGTTTTTATTCCATGCCCATTAAAATATTAGTTAAATGCATGGTTTATGGCCACTTCCGTTTCAATTTACAATTGCTCCACGGCTCTGATTGCGTTGCGTTCAACAATAATTTATAACTTTTATTGTTTCTCAAGAAAAGTCGTGAATTTATTTCAGGAAATAAATGTTGATTTATATAAACTTATGAGGTAAGAAAACTTAAATTACATAATAGTCCAGGAGGAATCGGCGCATGAGTACCGAAAACTATTCCACCTCAATTTTTTTATGCGATCCTCTTTAAATTGTCCTACTGATGATATAAATGCATGTTGCCATGGGGCAACCCCGTGCCATATTGTTTAAACTGAAATTGTTTAAACAATTGTAAGGAATTGTTGTTTTTCAACCGGACAAATTTTTTTTATATTCTTTATTGAAATACGAATAAAAAAAGTCCTATGACTTTTCACGATAAAGTTAATATTTTTAGAGATATGAATTTTTAAAGGTTCGAAAAATCTCAAATTTGGGTACTTTTGACCCATGAAAAATATATTAAAAAAAAAAATAAAATATAAATAATATTTTTTTTTTAATTCTTTATACAATAGTTAATAATATTCTTAATAGATACTTTTAAAAATGTTATTGTTTATACCTGTTTCATAATTGTTAATTTCACGCGCTCACAAGTATGCGCCGCTTACCTTTAAGTATCGCCGTCTCTCTCTGACTCATGCGCTGCATCGGCCTCTCTGTGTCCTGAATCATTATTTATCATTTATCTTAAAAACTATTAACTTTATCAAGATTGTTAAGGAGAGCAATGTTATAGAAAACAAATTGTAGACAATTTAATTATTAATAACATTGCTCTCCTTAACAATCTTGATAAAGTTAATAGTTTTTAAGATAAATGATAAATAATGATTCAGGACACAGAGAGGCCGATGCAGCGCATGAGTCAGAGAGAGACGGCGATACTTAAAGGTAAGCGGCGCATACTTGTGAGCGCGTGAAATTAACAATTATGAAACAGGTATAAACAATAACATTTTTAAAAGTATCTATTAAGAATATTATTAACTATTGTATAAAGAATTAAAAAAAAAATATTATTTATATTTTATTTTTTTTTTTAATATATTTTTCATGGGTCAAAAGTACCCAAATTTGAGATTTTTCGAACCTTTAAAAATTCATATCTCTAAAAATATTAACTTTATCGTGAAAAGTCATAGGACTTTTTTTATTCGTATTTCAATAAAGAATATAAAAAAAATTTGTCCGGTTGAAAAACAACAATTCCTTACAATTGTTTAAACAATTTCAGTTTAAACAATATGGCACGGGGTTGCCCCATGGCAACATGCATTTATATCATCAGTAGGACAATTTAAAGAGGATCGCATAAAAAAATTGAGGTGGAATAGTTTTCGGTACTCATGCGCCGATTCCTCCTGGACTATAACGTTTTATTCTTATATTTGACAATGGTTTTATTTTTAAATTAGGAATACCTACTCTAAAGTGTAATTTGGACCACCATGGTAGAAACCAGTACCTGTAAATACATATAACAATACAAATTTAAATTGCTTCCAGTTCACCTGTGAAGAAATCCTAATCCATGGCCTAATTTTGCTGATAAGGGAGCCTCAAGTCCAGCCCTTGCAGTTTGTACCTACATAAAACATAAAATAATATTGAGTTTAACTTGAAATGATTATGATATTTCCATATAAACTTTTTGTATTTCAATGTCTTTATGACTCACCCACGTAGTCAACTATCAAGCAAAATTACTATGTAATCTAAAAAGTAGTACATGAAAGACGGTTACTGGAAAATATAGCATTTCAGACTGAAATTACTATCATTTTCACGAACTTTAACTCACGCAAGCTTCATTATTATAACATTTTTCATAGTTGTTCAAACTACGTGTAAAATACCAACAAATACAGAAGTGGTATACATTTACGCTCTTGTTTACTGAGCGTGGAATGCTCGGAACGGCTTTTCTAATCTATGGTATTATCTACCTCCGACTCGTTCATTTGTCAGAGTAAATGAAAAAATGGTTAATTTGAAGTTTCTGAAGTACCTAACAATTCCGTGAAGACACCTTTATTAAAATATCTTCCAAATAAAGTGAATCTACAATGAGACTCGCTATTTTTGTGACCTTAACAAATGAGCCATCACAATAATTACAAACCTTACAACCAATACTCAAAAGTTCAAAACTCGCCTTATCACGTTTTCTCGGATTAATCTTAGCCAGGCAGACGACGCTGTTGCTAAAATTGAACAGCCGATTGAGCAAAGGACAAACAATGTTCACAATAACTGAGCATAACAATTCGTGCGAAATTGTTTTCGGCAGATTAAAGGAGGCTCTCTCTAATGCCTGCCACAATAGGGCCCGAGGCAGGACTGTTTATATAAATACTCTGTCAACCGCACGGATATTCACACAATAACAGTGCCCCATCTCCTTTTAAGCAAAAATTGTATTTTCCGAAACACAATAACGTCTTAGACAACACGTGAAATGAGCATTCTCAAGGAAGATGTCATGTCTGCGCAAACAAATCGTTCTTTATTTGCTCCGATAATGTTTTCGGAAAAGTGATTTTCCGGGTCCCGGATATACATTTACTACGAATTATTGCGAAATATATTGGTAAGTGCTTACTAGAATATAGAAAGATGAAAATCAGCCGGTGTAATTAGTTGTATGATGAGAGATTCCAATATTTGTATTCACTACACGTTGTTTTTTTCCGATGCTAATTTCCTTTAGGTTTTATCATCGTTTCCAAATTCACATTGGCTACCAAATATGGTTTTAATTATTTATTTTGTAGTGTTACTACATTCATTGTTTTCGTTTTAGTATGCACCTCATTTATACCTACAAATATTGACCGCTCCATGTATGTATACCTATATAATATATTTTTCTGTCTATGGTCAACACATTGCCAATATTACATTAAATTATGTCATTCACATAAGGTATTAAAAGACTTTCTTATACCGCTTGCGACAAATGTAAAAAGGGATGTGACCACTTTATTAATCTCACGGCCACAATAGACAATTAAGGCCAACTCCAAACTACATCTAATCCTTTATTGTATCAAAGGCATTTAGATGATCAACCATCGTAGACGTAGGACAACAAAGAACGCTGGTATGTAATGGCATCGTGACGTTTACTTTGAAGAATTTTATAACGCTCACTAAGTTTTAGGTCATTATCGTGATTTTGATCAGTGACGCGTCAAAGGGCAGCCACACACGACGCACTGTCCTTGTGAGCAATTAATCTATCTAATATCTCAGTTTTAGAGTGTAAAGACCATTTTATGTTTACACTCGTTATTGTGTTCTCAGAAGAAGGATTTGTAGTTGTCGTAAACCGTCTTCACGATCAAATTAATGCCGAGTCATGACATGTTTTTTTGTTGGGATGGGGTGGAATATATGTTAACTGTCTATTTCAAAATATTTTTAGGACTACAAAATACAAAACATTTTAAAGTATATCATTAGTTTCATACGCTTTCTGGCAGCCGTAACCTTAACACTTTACTAATTCCAAAACAATTTCTGGTTTGCGCAACCAAAACACGCATAGTAACAACATATTCGTACCTATGTTACTGTGATCACTTTTTGTCCCTACTTAACCTCGGATGACATACCAGGGGCGTTGATAGCATCAGCACAAAAATGTTACAGACAATTGAAAACAGCCGGCGTAGCGCCCGCAAAAATATAATAACCAGTCAAAACACGTGCTGCCTCCCAACAGTACCAAAGAGATTGTTCGATAAGTTGATAACTCGCTCGAAAAAACATTTTCTACCTCAAAAGTGGGTTTATCGGCTCTCAATCTGGAATCTGTTCGGCACACATTTGTTGGCTTTGTGGCACTCTTATCGTCCGGATTAATCACAGTAAGAAAGCTTTGGGTCCTACGACCGCAATTTTTTTCAACTACAGCCCTTAAACAAACTTCCTACAGATGTTTGTTTAAATGAAATTAATGTTATTTTTGGCAAAAATCTTCGCTGCTTGCGATGTTACTATTATGCTTGTAAAATCACTGTCAAATATAAGAAGGTTTTTATTTTGGACAGTCATTCTTTCAATCTGACCAAAAGGTGTACTGTGTATGTGCCGCACTACTATGTTTTGAACTCGAGTTATACCGAATTTGTATTACTAAAAGCGACAGATGACGAATTGAAGATAAGGATTCTGCTTTAAATGTCAACACATTATATCTTATTATTCTCAGGTTAATTTCTAACAGCAGCAAATATCAGAACAAAAATTGAGTAGGGTAAAAAATCACCAACAATTACGTTTTTTAACGATCTGATCTTAAAAAAACTACCTCAATATCCTTTGTTTTGTTCGCATTTATTCGATCAAAGGATGGAATCTTTTGTTTCCTCTGGTATCACGTCCCATACTTTGACAAAACTGAATGGACCCCCAAACATATCCGGCCGTACAATGTCGTGGAAAAGTAGGCGTGTTTTATTTATAGTCTGTTGTGATCATTGCACAATTGCACAAAAAATGCTTTGTGTAGCTGTGACGGGAGAATGATGGCCGTTTGTTCTGCAAATATTTTTTACGCGTGTTCGAGGTAAGAGCTATAAATGCGTACGGCTCATAGTACCTAAAATTTATGCTGATGGATAAAATTATTGTGTGGTCTCAATAAAATGAAATATAGACCACTCAATCGAATGATAAACAATGTTGGTCGACAGAAATATATGGTATAAAAGCGTTAAATTAATAACACTATAAGAAATCCGACATGCTCTTGTTATTACCATATTCACAGTCATAGTCATTACTAATCTTAGAACAAAGGCTTTATCCGTTATCTTAAAGAGTTATAACAGCAATATATACCTACCTACCCGCAAAGGCAACTTTACTACAGCTGCTTCACTGATTTCTGCATAAATTTACAAAATCAGCTATAATATCTTAATAAAATTCTGCTACTAACTTATTGTTTGAGAAAATTCCGGATGTTTTTGTATCTCTTTAGGAACGCCTTGATAAAGTTTTACAAGATAGCAAACTACAAAGCTGAAATATTTTCAAAGTATAAATATTCAAGATTGGGAGATATGCAGCTCCGGCAAATGATAAATTAGAACTGGCATATATACCTACAGATATTACACTACTATTAAGTAGAAATCCAATTTTTAAATCATTAAGAAATACACAGAAACACCTATGTTTCAAAGTTTAGGTAATGCTATTCCTTATTAATGCTGATCAATCTAACTCCAAATATACATATTTTGATATTGTTATGTTGACATTATGTATCCATATAAACAATGTATCTTATTGACATTTAATAAAAAGTTGCTGATTTCACGTGACAGCCATCTTGTTTGGACGCAATTTTACCAAAAGTGTTCTGCAAACATAAGTATAAGTAGATAATGTTTTTCAATGCAATCACAATACAAATGTCTCGGTTTGTATCGAGCCTCAATAATCGCCTCTTCCAGGGCCCATATTAATAGAGTCGGCCCTTGCATCGATAATAATGGCTATTTGCTATCCCATTGTCGAGGTGGGCCCTCAATGGCAAGCGAAGGTGGGCGCGTCATTATTCTGTCAGCTGAATCGATGCGCCTTGCTTTTGGGGTTGGTAGTGATGAGCAGGTTGATCAATATTTCATCGATATTTTTGCGTTTACTAATTAATGATTTACAATTAAAACATCTTCTAAATTCATTAGAGTCAGACTATTCATAAGTGCTTGTAAAGGATATATGCCTATTTGAATAAACATATATTCATTTCATTTCATAAAATAAATGGTAATGTTTAAAAATATTGATTCATTTTTTTTTCTATATTTAATACGTAACATACACTATCTTTGTTCACAAAAAAATGAAAACCTTAAATTTTGCTAATTTAAGGTTTGCTAATTGAGATCTGTCATCTGTCACCGGGTTTCTCTCGACCCGATATTATCCTTAGAGATAAGCTACTTAAACTCAATGATTCGTAACCAGAAAAGTCAGTCACGACACATGCCAGAGATATATAACTCCACCTTAATTAAAAAAATATTCAAAATTCAAAACCATTTATTCAGTTTAGGCCCTCGGAGGGCACTTATGAAGGTCAAATTTAAAGTTACTGAAGCTACAACCGGTTCAGAAGTCAGCCTTCAACTGAGAAGAACCGGCAAGAAACTCAGCAAGGTTACATTCTTTTTATTTAATGATCATGTTGACGGTCTATGTTTTCTATTTTACTAAAAAGACCCAAAAGAGTAGCGGCGGTGACCACTTAGCATCAGATGGACCGTCTGCTTGTTTGTCGGCCCATGTGGTATTAGAAAAAAAATGGTATAATATAATATATCGACATAGTTTTATCGAATTAAGAGACTCGACACATCACTAAAGTGCAACATAATAGTTCCCACATTTTTTTGCGCAACCCATCGGGATTACCAAACAATGACATGCGTACACGCAGGCCACACATCATTTTGCAACGACCGATCGGTTTTTCTAGACAAATTTAATGGGATTCCACAATTTATTATTAAATTCTTTTTCAAATTCCAATTTCACGTTCAAGCTGAAAGGAATAAAAGGTATAGCATGGTCAATGAAGCACGTGGTAATTCAAAACGATAAAAATATGGTCTACAATTTCTGTTAGCCGTTTCTTCCTACATGTGTCGGTCTTTTAACAATTTTCTGACCAATAAAAGGTTATAAGACTGTGATGTAATGTTGGGAAATTTATCGATATATTTTTTTATTTATTATGATTTGACTTTAAAGACTTTTAGACGCAGGTGGTTTTTCACCCTAGTAAGTTTCGTACACGGAGGACTCAGTAAGCACTAAGGGTTCTTTGAACCAAGGGTAACTTTTACAGGTACCTACACTGAGGGTACCGCCTGTGGAGCTCGGACCTTAGCTCTGGGGGTTGCTCGGTGGACTCATCAGAAATTATTATTTGGGTATTGGTTAGTAATGAATGGGGTATCGCGAAAGTCCAGAGGTTTATTTTTGAATAGTGTCGTTTTGACCGTCTACTACGGATTCGACATGGATGTGCCATAGTCTGTGTACGCGAGATATAAGGTGGGTTGCCGCGTTAACTAAAAATGGGGCTACGGTGGTTGATGACAGAATCGAAATTCATTTATCTGGATGTGCATCACTATCAAGTCATATCTTTATTCATAATTTTGTTTTAAATATTTACATTTATTGTATCTTTTTTGTTTCTTTTTAAATAAGCCTCAAGGTAGGTAAACGTATATGACGTCTCCCTACAAAATGTTAACCCACGGTATGTGACTCTAGCGAGAGGCCAAAAAGCAGATAGCCTATCACTAATTTCTATTCCTCGAAATTAAAATGCGTAAAATAAATTACAGTGACTTCCATAATCTGTTGATGATGAATTAATAATTTACAATGAAGGCTATTATAAATTGCGCGGTTATTGACCAAGTTCCATCGCTGAACTCTTTTTTAAAATTTGTCGGAATTAAATTGAATTATGTATTGTACTTGTGGCGACACCTTTGAAACATGTTCCTCAATGTAATTTTCGTTTAAACAACGTAATCAAATATCTACTAAAATAAAAATTATTATCACGTATTTAGATAAATTATTGCTATCTAGCCTTCTTAAATACGTTATTAAACCTTATCAAATCAAAATCTACGAATTATTCCTAACAAAAATATCAAATACGTAGACTACCATGCTGTTTCAAGGTGCTTTCAATTTGGCAACAATTTGTCACAATGTAGGCTTTGATTCCGTGTAGTTCCAAACCACACGAATAGATGGCGCTGTTTTGTAATTTGGCTCATAACTTTACATAGTCAAGGTTCTTTTTTTTATGTAAACTCATCATATTATTAGCCTTTTCGGAAGTAAAATTCTATTATGTAAAATATGTTTAGGATCAAATCGAACTGGTGTTGTGTTGTTCTTCTGTTTCTAGTTCAAGTTGCTTTAAACCTCAACGAGCAGAAACAAGGCTTTGGAGCAAATAAATATTATCTAGTCATTTGATATACAATAAAGGAGAGGTACGAAATTAATATTCCCAATAAGCAGGGTAGTTTGGGTATGGAATGAATGGATACTTGTCTTCGATGTTTATTTATAATGCGATAATTCGGCTAGCGTGCGCAAAAATACAAAAGCAATATAACTCTTATCTGACTATGCATATCATAAAGAGGCTGTGGTCAAAAGCTATGCAACTTCAAAAAGTTCTTGATGCCTAGCTTTATATTAACTGAAAATGACGTCTAGTATGAACAAAACTCGTGTAACAATATTATCTACATAATTGGATCGTAACATTTTGCGCGTGATAAAACTATGGACAGATAAAAGTGCAACTTTTAAACGCCAACTATACGGAACAATATTAAATTGTTCGCGGGGATAATCATAAAGCTCACAGCGCAAATGGAGCGCATTAACAGGGAACAGAGAAATAAATGGAGTGGCTATCGTTGTATCTTGAAAAAAAAAATGGCCTAGTTCAAGTCAGAATCGCACACGAAGAATTCCGACCACAAAAACATATGATTTTTAATATTGTTTTATTTTTATTATTATTTTTGTTAGAGCGACTTTTGTAGTATTAGGGTGTATGAGATACAGCCCGCTGACAGATGGACGGACAGACGGACAGACGAAACGGTACGGAGCCCTAAAAGCCACGTCTTTAATATAGGAAGAGGTATCAGTGCAGCACACCAATTCTACACTGATATCAAATATAATCATTTAAATGAGAAATATATAATATAAAATAGACACTGGCTAAGAAGAATCAATTTATTTTCAAATAAAGATTCAAAGCTTTTATTATAATGTCCAACTGGTTGATCTTAAGTAATTCCTGTTCCGTGAACTGATTAATTAATTTTGAATGCAACATATTTCAATAAAGCCACTACACACTATATTGATTTTTTCAATCCAACATATAAGGGAACGTACCCATACTACGTGACCCATTCTTTTTCAATTTTTACCTCCCCTCTCCCCATTTTGGTGACCACGCGTTGTATATGCCAAGACTAATTTGTACATAGTAATTTATAAATACGGCTTTCAACGATATTTCGCAAAAAAATAAGGCACGCCATATTTGAATAAAGCTAAAAGGCGCGAGATTTCCTTAGAGGTTATTGACTACATGACTCCCCTGTGACTAAGCGTGGTATTCACGTCAGTCACGTAGTATGGGTACGTTCCCTAAGTACCATTCTTTACTATTATAAATGCGAAAGTGGATAGATAGATGATTGTTACCCAATCACCCCAGAACAGCTGAACGGATCTGAATGAAATGGAATAGCATACATTTAACACACTTTTTATCCGGGGACTATGTAACATCGCTTGAGAACACGGGTGAAACCTCTGGAAACAGCTAGTATATATAGTTATTCGCAGATAATAAATGAAAAACATGACAGTTTTACTTGATACACCAATGAAAAATTTTTTATGATAAATTTTACACATGCAAAAATATACAAAAGTATACTCCGGGATTCTCTGTTTTAAAGCATCTTTGCTCGCTTAACGTGGATTTCTGCAGCGTAAATCCAAGATTATTTGACGCCTCGTTGGCTACGATGGCTAAGCAATCCGACTAGATTATGACTTAGATGCCTTTGAATACTCGCCACTGTTCTAATGTTGAAGTTTCTAGATTGTTCTGCTTGATAAACTCCTCAAGAGATCCTTTTAAATCATGTTTAAGGTTAAATTAGTTATATTAAGTTAAGCAGTCGTAAAGATCATGCAGTTATACCAAAAACATTAAACTTGTACAATTTAATTTAATAAAGTTAATAACTAAAACATTAATTCCAATAGAAGGCACGTAGGTATATTCTAATGACATGTGAAAGGTTACATTTCAAATCCCAGACACTTTAATTTAATTAAATCCTCAGGTTCACATAAAGAGGAAAGTTCGCGTAAAAAGATAGCAGCCCCTAAATGTGTTTCGTGGAACAAATTCTGCCAAAATCTGATAAAAGTCTCGGCCTCGATCCATTTCGTTGGAACTTTCCTTTTATCTCGCCTCTGCGGCAGGATAGGCCGAAACGCCTAAATTTGTATACGTTTATCGCTAAAAAGTTTTGCTAAATTCTATTTTATATTCAATCTTTCAAGTCACTGTACGTCGGTGATAAGGGGCGACGTCCTTCTTTTCAATTTTAATCATGACTCGCATTACTGAAATTAGGTTTACTTTTTGACATTATCAATTTGGGAATCATGAAAATTTTATCAGTTATGTTTCTTATTATCTTAGAGTATGACAACTTACGTATTTTATTGAAGTTACATGTACTATTATTATAACTGTGAAATTTGGATGGGTGGCTGTTTGATATTGAATCACGTCAGAACGACTGAACGGATTGGCATAGAGATACATCATAGTCTGCAATTACAAAGGCTTTTCTCCCGGGGATATGTATCATCCCTCGAGAACTCGGATAAAACTGCAGGGGACCGCTATTTGACTATATATAAAGGTATATATGATTTATTGACTCAAGGTTTTTCTCTGGTCAATTGTTTAAAAAATTATTATTTAAATTTGTGGTCAAACTTTATCAAATCTTTCTTTCACGACCAATTTTATTATAAACTAGCTGTCCCCCGCGGTTTTACCCGCGTTATTAAGGGATATAAGCATACATATAAACCTTCCTATTGAATTATTCTGTCTATTGACGTAAACCGCATCAAAATCAGTTGCGTAGTTTAAAAGATATATTCGTACAAATAGCGAAAGCGTCCGCTTTTTATACTATAATAGCTGCAGGACAGACGTTGTCCTATCAAATAAATCCATACAAAAATTTTCGAAATCCAGGAATTCAATCGCAGCGCCACCTATCGGGTCCAATTGTAAATCTAAACCATGCAGGGCGCCACCAACACGCATACAAAAATATTCAAATCGATCCAGCCGTTTAGGAGGAGTTCACTGTTAACACACGTACAGAAGAATTATTTATATGAACATAAGGATTTATTTACAAAATCATGTTCATAAAGTATTCAACATATTTCGTGTTCAATGTATCTCTATCAATCCAATTTATATGCATGCCGACAGTTATAGAATCAACTAACTAATCAAACAGATTTGTATTGTATCGAGACTTTAGCAAATATTTGTTTGTTCAATGTAAATAAAGTTGTTTATTGGAAACTATGAGTATTAAATAACAGTTTTATTTTATTCGATTTTAATCATACATAGGGCTGTCCGAGTTTCCCCGGATTTATTCTAGTTTAGAGGGTGTTCAGTGAGCGTCCGGGTAAAATGTAAACTATAAGTGTAAAAATAGTTTTAGGCGTGTCCAGGAAACAAATTATTTCACAAATGTCTGGAGTTTTTATGTTTTTGTCCGACGTTGGCAATATTGGTAATGACAGCCCTAATCATACACCTTAATGAACAACTAGCGGGCCAACTCTCTTCTGTGGAAACTTTTATAAATCCGTATGTGTGTTCTTACATAACACATGTCATCTCTAAATAGTATAATCCTTAGTCTGTTTTATGTTTATCTGTTTGTTGGCTTTGTTATTTTAAGCGACGCGATATATTTTGAGGCATTTTTCAGTATAAGATAGAAAAATTACTCGGAGGTTTATGTGTATAGCACATTTATAATGAACTCCGTCAACCAACCAACTCAGACAAATTCGGGATGGGTCACTAGTCTATATACATAAATGAATGTTCGTATGTTCGTAGCGGGTACAGTCGCATAGCAACGCATACCGGGAACAGCTATCCGGTTTATATAATAAATGCGAAAGATTATGAGGATGGATGGCTGATTGTCGTCCTGTCATACAAAAAATGCAAAACAGATTTGGATGAAACAAATTTTGTGCCAAAGCACATAGATAGGTAGTAACCTGGGTTACACAAAGTATATTTTTTATCTCGGAAAAACGGTATGTCACTTGGTAACACGGGTGAAACCGCCGGGGATAGCTAGTAACTTATAAAATTAAATGTTTCTCTCCTGTCCATAACGTACTGCCATTAAAGTCAAGGCTAATACAGATCATTAACTGCGACAACCAGTTACTAGATTAATAATAGTTTATAGAGAATCCAACATTAATATATACATAAATACATGCTCAGCTTTCATCAAAAGCAGAAATTCATCAAAATTCGTGTTATACATATTTTCAGTAACGACATTAAATCAACGCTGTTTCCACTGAAATTGTAAACCACTGTTTATAACATAAATCTATATATGATATCGATAAACGCGGGTGAAACCGCGGGGGACAGCTAGTATATTATAATAATTGAATTTGCAATAAAATGCTGCTTGCAATTACATATTATGTTATAATTATGAAGTTTATCATTTGTATTTTACGTCCAAATAAATGTATTTAAATTAAGCTTGTATTAAAACTGAACAACATTTATATATCAATAAATAACCTAATAGAATTAGTCTGAACCCAAAAATAGATTATGTTTAAATTACCATTTAATATTAATAATCAGTTGGAGTGATAAATTCGTGAATTTTATTTTCATAAGAACACTCTAGTTTTGAGCATCATAGCAAAATGTTCTCTTTAAATATAACAGTTGTAACATTATTATGTTGTCTATTTTATTGTGGATCAAGTGAGTAAAACCACATTACTATGTACTCTTTATTGACTTATGAATTGTATTTATTATATTATTCCATCTATGGTTCACTGACACGGTGGCTTGGTGGTTAGCGACCCTGGCCGCCATGCTGCAGGTCGTGGATTCGACACTGACTGCCACGCCATCGGTGGTGGGTTCAATTCTCACACAGGACAAACATTTGTGTGCCTGAATGTGTCTGTTTATTCAGCCCCCTTATTCAGCTTATACAAACTTCGTCGGCAAGCCACTTCACACATTGATAAGCCAGTTGGCTTGGTGGTTAGCGACTCTGGCTGAAGGTCGCGGGTTCCATTCCCACCCAGGACAAACATTTGTGTGCATGAACTTTACTGTTTGTTCTATGCCTGAGTCTAATAATCTATATATGTATTTAAAAAAATAAGTAGTATATGTAGAATATCAGTTATTTGGTTTGTATAGTATACGTAAGCTCTGCTTAGATTGAGATGGCTGTGTGTAAAGAATGTCCCAGGATATTTATTTACGGTTCTTCCACTATCATCAATCGTAACTGATTCTTGCTAATACTACTAGTAACATACCTAACATACATAACAATTTTATATTATATTTATTTATTTATCATAGTTTTTGTTCCAACCCTTATTTTAATTTTCTCTATGTATATATATTAAAAAAAATTACATTGCAGGTCTTAATCAAGAATCATATTGTAATTTAGAAGACGATGACTGCATCACGGATTCTTCTGGAAGATTGTTTGTTGATCTGATAGAAGGAATCCCATCGCTGGGCATTGAGACTGCTGATCCTCTTCATCAAGATGGGGTGCAAGCTGTTCTTCCTGCATTGAACTATACATTTACTGACGCGTACTTGCATGGCATGAAGAAATGCATTATACAGTCGAGCATGTAAGTTATACAAATCAAAAGCCTTTATAACAAATGATGATAACCTACAAAACTTAAAAATGTGACACAAAAAATTTAAAAATGTAATATGACATCTGAACCTGTGGTAACTTCAATTATTTTTAAATGCACTCCGCGGACCGAAACTGATTAAACGTTATTTTTAACTTTGTTTTAAAATGAAAAGAAAGTTCTTGTTACTACCTATTATTTAATCGACTTTTATGGTAGAAGATCAATGTGGTTTAGATATTTTTAGACATCACCAAATAGACTGTGCGAATCTTACAATTTATACGTCTAAGACTAATGGCAATGACTCCTCAGTGGTGGTAACGTTTTACCCATGATGTAGGTGGATTAAAATTCTGCAATGACCTTTTAGTGTAAAAATTTTCTACTTGTTTAATAATAAATATAAAATATAAAATAATAATATGTATAATGTAAATAAAACTAGCCTGGCTGAGTACCCTCATGTTGGCAATCTACCGCCAAAAACTATCGGTGTGTTCTGGCAGCTGCACTCGAGAGCCTGTTCTGTTTAATTATTTCTTATTATCCTGTTATAGTTCTTTTTTCATTTTCATTGTTATCTGTATAAATTATTTTAAAATGTTAAATATATAAAATTTTAATAATAATAGCCAAAACGTCAGATAAGATAAAAAAAAAAAAACAAAAAAAAATGTAACCTTGCTGAGTTTCTTGTCGTTTCTTTTCAGTAGAAGGCTCACACTCGAACCAGTTGTAGCTTTAGTAACTTTGACCTTTATTAGTGCCCTCTGCAGGCATAAACTGAATAAATGGCTTTGAATTTTGACTTACCACAGTGAGATTGTAATTCAACGCAAGCCTGTATAGTGTAAAAAAATATATTCGGATATTTCTACTTTTACTTTATCTACATAATGGTGGTACCTAATATTATGAAGACAATATTTGTGTTTTTATTTGTAATGAATATAAACTCAAAAAAGCATTGACTTCAATAATTATTTCACTATCAGAAAGATACTATCCAGATATAATATAGGCTATGTTATAATAGCGGAATACACTTGATCCTTCGGGAACACACTACGTGATGGAAGCTAGTTGATATGTTAATTAACCCTGTTTCAGACCCAAACTCAAAGAATCCAGTATGGTGGCATATTTCGCTTGTCCTCGCCTTACATTGGAATCAAAATATGATATCGCTGGAAAAATAGGACCATTACAAATCGAAGGAAAGGGCGATTGCAAAATCATTCATAGTAAGTATATAAATTTAATAATACCTTTTATTATTTTCGTTTTCTTGAAAGTAACTAGAGATCGGTATCTACAGTAAAGAGTTGGTATAATATAATTATACCTAATGTTGTAGCATCCTATTACTATTCCTAGAACGGGTACTAAAAGCCCATTATGGTAATTTAAGTCGAACATATAGTGTACAATGAGCAGGCTTGAGCTGTATACATACAGGCTCTTCCAGCATTCTAAATTGCTAGTCTTTTATTAGTGAAAAGCCATCTCACACAATAACTTAACTTAATTCAAACGAGTATCTCAAAATATACAAATATCTATACCATGTCAAGTCCATAAAAATAGTTAATTATTTATTTATATGTAATGATTATTACTTTCGCAATGAGTTTCAATGGGAGGAATGTTCTAATTGACAGTTATAAAAAATTATCAAAAGTAGTCGAAAGTTATAGAAAAACTGCTAACCCTTGTTTTGATTGTCTCAGACAGCTTAGATATAAATTCACGCCACGTATCCGCCTTTTCACGGTTAAAATAATTAAATTGAATCGAACTGGACAGAAAATAAAAAAAAACAATAATATTAATAGCTATTCGGAAAATCAGCTAAAGAGCAAAAAGTGCTATGTTAAAGTTTAGACATGGCATGCATGGATAACAAAATAAGTGGCTAAATGTGTGACGCAAACTATTAATATTTTCGTCTTTGTCTTTGAGTTACTGAAAAACCTATGAACCTGATATATTATTATTTTTCAGATGACTATCACATAGCAATTTATTGCGATTTGGATAAAACTAAGGATAAAGAGGGTAGTGTCCACATCAGCATTCAGAATTTCACTTTAGGATTAGATACGCGCGGAGGAGTGATATACGAGTGGAAAAATCTTTTTGACGGAAACAAGGAAAAATGTATGTGCCTTTGTAATTTTTATACTAACATTTTTATTTTATTTGCATTTTTTAAATTTCAAATCAACAGAAATAGACTTGAGACTTATAATTAGTAGTTTAGGAGTTAAATTACTGTGAGTCGCAGATGGAAAAATTAATGGACGTACGGTCATGATAAAAAATTAATTAATGTTAATGGTAGCTTCAGTAACTTTAAATTGACCTTCAATAGTGCTCCAACCATACCTAGACATCGAAATTCCAGCAATATATTTATTTCCGAATAAATAAAAATACTTAAGTAGACGTAATCTAAAGGTGTCTAATTAAAATAAATAATTGGTTCATACATTTTTTGAAAAATATTTTCAGCTGATGCAGTACACAAATACACGAATGAAAATTGGAAAGAAATGAGAGATCTTCTCCAAGAGCCGACTATGTACGCTCTTATGAGCAAATACGTCGAAAATATCAACAAATACCTGAAGACAGTGCCAATTGAGAAAGTGTTCCGTAAATATGTGTAATGGATTTGTAAAATAAAGTTATATTCTGATAAAAGTAAAATACCTGATCACCTTTACCTTTCTTCCGCAACCGGGATATAAAAATAGTTTATAAAAGCCGTAAAACTTGTATCTTTTTAATATATACAGTTCTTCTGCCCATGTGTGCGTTAGTAAATTCTGAATGATGAATTTTTTTGTGTATTCCAGTGGATTTGAGAATGGTTTAGATTCACAATTGGACCCGGTAGCTGGCGCTGCAATCGAATTCCTGCATTGTTTTTTTATGGAACTTTTGTATGGACTTATTTTGACAGGACAACGTCAATTTCAAACAATACCTGCCGGCTAATAGCTAGTATAAATTTATATATATATAAATGAATCCCTGTTTCCCTTGGTCACGGCATCACGCGTGGATGGCTGGACCGATTTCGCTAATTCGTTTTTGTTGTGTTTGTTATTGTAAGGAGAAGGTTCTTATGAAAGAAAAAATATGAAAGTTGCCCGGAAAATTAGGAAATTTAAGAAAACATAACGACCATATTAAGTTTTCTAATGTAACCTTACCGTGTTTGACATAAATGTCAATCCTCTGAAACTATCGTTTAAAATAGAGGCATGGTTGGGAATTATATTGATAAAATAATTAATTTATCACTACTTAGTTCACATTTTACAGTCGATTCAATCGAAAATTTTTTAAAAAATTTTAGACTTCGTTTTTGAGAAGTATGTGCTCATCACAGTTAGTTCAGAGCAATCAGGCCTCATAAATACTATGTTTTTGATTATTTTTTATTAATCATACCAGTTCGAATTCAATATTCATATTTAAAACAGGACAACGACTGTAGGGTTTGCTTTCGAATATGATAATTGTAGTACGATAAATTTTCATGTATAGTTTATAATACAGTAAATATGGCAAAGCAACGTTTGCCGGGTCAGCTAGTTAAAAATTATTATTGACAATAACGTCATTACTCACTTATTGTCACTGACAGTTTCGATTTGTGCGATGTTCCGGCGAGACCTATAACAGCTAACTACATCCGTGAGAATTTTGTGTTACACTGATGCGAGCGCATCTTAAAATTTTACTCTCATATTTTTTTCATAACGCGCCTAAAGAAGTATAACTATGATTATAACACTGAGATAATGACATCACGCTTTCGTGACAGTTCATGCAATTCCGGAAATCTTCGACTTCGAAAGATCAAGAAAATAACTTATCAAGAAGCGATACAGTTAATTTTCCTATGACATTCTTGAACATCAAAACTTTCTTGATTACATTTTACATTCAATCAAATATTGACAATATAAAAATACGTTCTTAATGATTTGAAATGTCACACAAAAATCAACTTTACTCCTTCACAGCATGGTTCACCTGTATCATCATACAATAATCCAATTTCTATGACATTCCTTTGAATCTCTGTATATGATTCTAAATTCAAACCTAATATTAAGTAAGAACTTTAAATAATGTTAGACAAAAATGAACCTTACTCCTTCACAACATGGTTCAACTGTATTATCATACAATAATCCAATTAATATGATTTTCCTTTAAAGTTCTGTTCAAGATTCCTAATTCAAATCTAACATTGATTTAAGAACTTTAAATAATGTCAATCAAAATAATAGAATATACAACTTGAACATAGTTATCGATTTTCATGCCACCTAGAACTAACTTCACGATGTAGAATTCAGGTGTCGGAGTGCGCGCGCATCGTAAAAATTCACTCGAAAAAGAACAATTTTATTATGTAAGAAATTCAATCTATTTTCAGAAACCAATATTTTATTTGAAAATTTTGTTTCAAATAAAAAGATTCAATAACTTTTTAAGAGTTGTACAATTAGAACTCTTACATTTATTTTTCTTTTACGAACAGGATTATTAATTATTTCAGATTAATTGGCTGGATACCAATTTCATTGATATCCTTCCCGACAGCTCCCGTAAATAGGTGCACGGATATTTCCACTATTATTTATTTTGTGGCAGTTAATAAATAAAGGAACAATTTTATTAAGTATGAAATTCAATCTATTTTCAGTTTTTGATTTGAAAATTTTAAAGTTTCAACAACTTTTTAAGAATTGTTTGATTTGAAAACTAAATTTTTTTTTCGTAACGAACTGATTTGTGAATAGACAAATCATTCTTTCAGCTTAATTGACTAGGTCCAAATTTTACGAATATCCTTCCGGAGAATCCTCTTAAATAGACAGATTAATATATTCAAGTTCTACAGCTCTACAAAATTGCATATCGATAGTATGTGTATTATCTGGAACAGTCGTATTAATATCAACACAAAAGTCTCATGATCAAGTTTATTTCATTGCCATAATCGCATAATTTTTGTTCTTGAACTTATTAAGAATTCAAAGTTGATAAGCATTTTATTAGTTATTTGATTTATGAAGCATAAAGTTTATATACGGAATCATTCTCATAGCAGCATTTTTTTTTTTACAAACGACTTTTTTTTCATTTTAAGTATCTTTATAAACCTGTGAATGCTGATCTATATTTCAAATGTCGGGTTTTAATTTAAATAAAATGTTCTCCGGGTTTCTAGCAACATTAATATTATTTTGTGTTTTGTCTACAAATGTTCAATGTAAGTACCTCTTGTTTTATATTTTTAATCTAAATAACAATTTTTTTAATCTCTTTCTTATGAATAATTTAACTATAAAATGGTAAGGAACTTACAAAGATTGAAGACCAAAATAATAATTCATTTACTTTTTTATTAACATTTTGTATCATGTCGGCAGGTCGAAAAAAAATACAATGTGAATTAGAAGACCACGACTGTTTCCTAAAAGCTGCAAAGGTGAAGTATGTAGAGGCCGCATCTGGTGTACCTTCGATTGGACTTGGTACTTCAGACCCTATTCACAAACGATCTATAGAGCAGTACCTCCCACATATACATTATAAATTCAGCAACGCTTATTTATACGGTTTGAGTAACTGTAGTGTCCAGTCTGTCCAGTAAGTACTTCAATCATTGCACGATAAATACACCCTCAAATGATTTAAAATCTTAAACTGAACCGTTAACTTGGGATTGGTCCCTTTTACGCCTAATTAGGTACTTTTTTAATCTGATTGATTATCATTTCCAGAGTTGACACTAAGAGTTTAATTTACTTCGGATATGTTATTTGCCCACAATTAATTTTAGACTCTGACTGCGAAATGCGTGGACATCTGGGATATTTGTATATCGAAGGAAAAGGTACTTGCAGAATATACCATGGTGAGTGGATTTTTTTTTATACCACATAGGCCGACAAACTAGCGGACTGTCCACCTGATGGTAAGTGATCACCGCCGCCTATGGACATTTGCAACACTAGGGGCATCGCCAATGCGTTGTCGACCCTGAGATGTGAAGTTATTATGTTTCATATGCCTGTAATTTCACCGACCCCCTTACCTTTCTAACCGAAACACAGTAATACAAGTGCACTACTGCTTCATGGCAGAAATGGGTAAGGTGGTAGTACTTCCCCGGACGAACTCTGCACTAAGAGCTCTACTACTCTTGACTAATGAAGCCTCAATGCGTAAGTTTATTATGTCTATACCTAATATTGATTTTATCTAAGGTTAAATATACCTTTCAGACAACTTTCACGTGAGTGCTTATAGCAAAATTGATATAACAGTCGACGAGTTGGGTAAAATGTATATAAAGGTATTGGGAGATAACTCATTTGGACTGGACTTAAAGGGAAGAGCAACGTACGATTTCAGAAATTTCTATAATGAAAACAAAGCATTAAGTAAGTTCTTAAAGTATTTCACAATCTTGATACAGGATGGTGAGTCGCCAGTGGCCTTTGCGGAGGCTGAATGCTACAACCACTCTATTTTAAAACTTTTCTTGAAACACAACACTTTGATGGTCTACACGTACGTCCAATAATCGTACATTAAGTGGAAAAAATTATAAAATTCTAGTTTAGACAAATATGCTAACTATATGAACAAAAATGGCTGATAGCAATCAATAAAGAAATGTCAAAAGATATCTTAATGATCTATAATAAATAAACTAATACCCTGAGACATTATCAGTTATCTGATCCCAAACTAAGGTACTGGTTGTATAATGGCAACCGGATAACTTTACCTTAATTTAATATACTTCATATATTTTAATACTTATATAGATATTTAGATCCAGACATTTGTTCTGTACAAACAGACATCTTCATGCACTCATATGTTTGTTCTGAGTTGAAATCGAATCCACGACCCCTGGCATGGCAGTCAGGGTCTCTAACTACCAAGCTAACTGGCCCGTCAGTACAACTGGCACGGCACAGCACCCGTGCTGTTCGTAATCGCGTTGCTCTGCTGAAAAGACCTAGGCTGACCCAGCCTTGGAGTGAAAAATCTCCACACGTCTTTTACCTACATACATTTTGTGTCAAATTCTTAAAGAAAATGTCAGTAACAGCAGTACCTGAGGATCAGCCCCATGTTACGTGTCAATGAGCTGGTAGGTGTTAGGTACTACATCCTCGCAGAATGTCACACACTAGGGCATGAGCTAAACTTTATCCCTGAAATGGTCAATAGGCTTCAGAATCAATGTAACAGCAACGGTGGTAAGAGCCTGGCAAACTGATCCTTTATGCAAGATTGTCTTTGGTTGGTAGGTTATTTATTGACTTGGCAACCAGAACTAGCTAAATTAATATTGATTTCCATTTTAGCTGAGTCTGCAAATCAATATGCAAATGACAATTGGAAGCTACTGTTCGATACTGTTCAAGTACCTTTAATGTACGCATTCTTGAACAAACTAATGGATAACGCCGGCCATTACTTCAGCCATTATGCTGTGGAAGACGTATTTTACAAAATTGAATAAATAACTAAAAAATAACAACTTCTAAGAATAAACTTTATTGAATAATGCTAATGTGTTTGTTTAACAAGAACCTTTTATTTTATTTACGTCGACAACTTTCCTCGAGTCTTGTTGAGAATGTACATCTTTACCTAAGATTTATTAGTGAAGTTAATAGTAAGAATAGTAAATAGTAGATGAACCTTGATATATTCATAATCATCCTGAGCTCACCAAAGCCACAAAACTATCAGTCACATTTTGGTTCTACTGTTCTAAGATTGCCTTGGGCAATATTATAATGACTTGCATTTTTTTACACTAATAAGATGCTAAAAATTGATAAATATAGAGCAAAGTTCACCAGACAGATTTATTGAGTGTTGAAATGGTAAATTTCCGGTTTTTAGAGATCCCTGATACCTCCTACTCTGTTAAAAAAAAAAGGAAAATACATAACCATTTTTGGTTACTTTGTTCACCTCGGCTAAAATCGGATAACTATCTTATACAAATCAAATCATTTCAGCTTAATTTAAGAAGAAGAGCCGAGAGACTGTGCGATTATAACTGATTACTGAAAGACTAAAGTTTCAGACCTTTGGTCAATAAGTAAGTCGATAGTCCTCCGAATGGAACTCACCCACATACATTTATTGTACCAAGGCGATTGCCAATGTGTTGCCGACTGAGAAGGTCTTTAACGCCTTTTTTGACAAAAAAAACATGTAGTAGTCATTGGTAGTAAGATGACCATATCGAGGAGCTCAATTCACATTTACTTAGCGAAGATGACCTAGATGGCCAAGATGGATAAGAATGTACCTCTACATAATCGGAGACGAGAGCAAAGGAAGAAATGTGATGATGGTTAGAGCATCACACCATAAATACAGAATACTTTCAAAGAGTGCCTATTTCTACCCAATGCCTAGGCGATACCGAGTTTCTGAATTATCCCTCATTGTAGAGGCTGAAACTTACTATATACTGCCTAAATATACCGTACTCGTAGGCCAAGGAACGCCTTTGTTGAGCCAGCTGATGAAGTCACTATTGCCCTGGTTGCAGCCGACGTAGGTTGCTGCACATAACACACTTCACAAACGCGACCCCTAGATCGTCCTCGCCAGCGAGGACCGACGCGACGCCCTACCCAGTCCTCTTTCGAGTAGAGCGGTTCGTGCCGCTCAAGCACGAAAAATTCCCAATTTAATCAAACCCGTGAGTGCCATGCCCTAGCAACACCCTGAGCCAAGGTACCAGACTATCAGCGGTGTCGCTTAAATTACCTCAGCAGAGAGCCTTTACGTTCACCAAAAAGTCCGCGTCATACATAAAAAAAAAGAGTAATGAACTAGAAAATGATATACAAGATAGACTGAGGCAAATCTCCGGAATCCAGTAAAACAACAAAAAAAAATGCTAAACTGCTTAAGCGATACCTTTATAAATACGTGGGCATTTGATATAAACGCATTATAGTGTCCGGTATTAGAATAAAATGATCTATAAACTCCTATCTATCTTTACGTTTAGTTGTGTTATTTGCAAGATTCTGTGTATGTGTAGTGACTAATTATTTAACTCTTAATCCTTTTCTTTTAGGCTTAATTTTTTAAATAACCTTAGTAGTGACCCATACAATGATATTGCATATAGACAAAATCATCGAAGTTTTCTTATTTCCTTAGCTTTTTATTATTTGATGGCTCGTTTACAGGCCTGCAGAGGGTACCATGTAGCTTGGACGATGAATATTGCGTATTAAAAGCAGCAAACTTAGAGTTCGGACCATTCATTGCAGGAAATCCATTAATAGGCCTTGAAAGTTCGGATCCAATTAGACTAGATTTGATACCACAATCATTGCCGAATATAAATTATGCCTTTTCCAATGCCTATATATATGGATTTGGTAACTGTACACTTCAATCAGTCCAGTAAGTATATGAAATTAATTTTTTTTTTATTATAACTTGGTTTTCTTTTGGTTTCTTTTAGAGCTTTGATGTGCGACGTGTATTTTGTAATTTAGGGGTTGCGGGGAAAGGTTGCTTTCTATTCGTCGCTCCTATCTATCATTCTGGTGTAACCACTTTGTGTTCTCCATAACCGTTTAATAAAAAGACCTCGATGGAAAAATATTGGTGATATCTTTACCCCATCGGCTGAACTTCTTTCAACAAGCCTTGTATGGATGTAGGAATTCTTCATAAATTGCCTTGAAAATTTCATGTATTTTAATGTTTCCTATTTCTTCTTTAGGTGCAAGAATTCCTGACAAGTCACATAGTGCCGTAAGATATTAAACATCATTCAACACACAAAGTCATTAATGAATTTTAAACCTAAATATTTCGTTCTAGGATTAAAACGCAGGAGTTAACTTTTTTTGGATTCTTCACTTGTCCACACCTCACCATAGAGTCGGACTGTGAAATGAACGGACATCTAGGATATTTATATGTAGAGGGGAAAGGACAATGCAGAATATACCAAGGTATGTGAGTATTTAATAACATATGAGAAAATATTAACTGTGTTGTAGTATGAGTATATCAAGTGGTGTTCAAGCGGGTATGGGATTTAGTTAATTAGACAGCTTCTGTCATTTAAATCTGACAGCTAATTAAATTAATTGTCAGTATTGTTTTGTCCTTTAGATTATTGTCACGTTATTGTGGTAGGAATTAATATTAAGATACTAACTGACCTCCAAGGTTTCATCGGGTTAATAAAATTTACATTTTTCCGGGGAAAAAGTATTCTATGAATTATTTCTGGGTATGCTCCATCTATGTGCCAAGCTATATTCAAATCCATTAGGTAGTTTTTTCGTGAGAGTAACAAACATCCATACACAAACTTTCGCTTTTATAATATTTTTTCATATTTCAGACGACTTTCACATCGCCCTTTATGGTGATATAGAGTATAAGAGAAGGGATAATGGCAAAAACCATCTGCAGTTCCTCAAATGCGTCTACGGATTGGATGTAAAAGGGGGAGTGACATATGACATCCGAAATATTTATAATGGAAATCAGGAACTCAGTAAGTTTTAAGATATTATGATTTATTTAATTATAGCTAACAAGGATAATAATTTCTCTATGGATCCAATGGTTAATTGTAATTGATCATTATCAACTTTTTGGGTAAGCGTGCTACATCGTCAGCCTCGTCATAACTCCTTCTAGGGTCAGTCGAAGGCGAAACGCAAGCCCATTCAATAAAAAAATTAAAAAAAATGATTTCAAGTGAAACGTCAATATTTTTAATGACAAACACAATCTATGCTTTTCAAAAGGGATTGATGAATATTTTTTCTTCCCGTGTATCTTTACGATGGGCCGGATTATCCATTAGGCAGTTAAGGCAACTTGGCCTTTGGTGGAAACAAATAGAGATTTATTTTTTTTGAAAATGGTTTTCTAAGTTGGTGATCTAACAAATCTTCACCGATACTATAATTCTCATTTTTTTTATGTGGCACCCACATAGAGTATTTGATGTAGACTTTATTTCCGCGTGAACCCGCGGTTGACAGCTAGTTGTGAACAGAATTGCGTTTTTGTAGAAAACATATATTTTAAAGTTAGTAGTAGTTAGTAGTAGTTTCCCCGTGACATGCATTGCCTAGGGGCCTCGACATGGTTAATCCGGCCCTGTCTTAACGACACACTTTTCTTTTTTCAATTACCTTTTCTACAATCAAAAAGAAAACACTATGAGGGTTTCACTAAGTATGAGAATGTAAGAAACCCTGTTAAAGGGCCAGTGATTGGTAGTTTACTACGAGCCAGCTTAAAAAAATCCTAAAGTAGATTTCGCACTTATTTCGACATCATTGAAGTGATTTTTTTCCTATATAATGTTTATAATAGAATAACTAAAATCTTACGCAGCCCTATCATTTTATTTTGATGATAATATAAACAAACTATTATTTATACAATTTTCAGGTGATTCCGCGAGCCGATACGCAACTGATAACTGGAGACTGCTCTTTGAAACCATCCAAGTTCCGTTAATGTACGCATTTATGGATAGGTTGGCTATAAACTCTAACATTTATTTCGCTCATAGAGCTATCAGTGATGTATTTTATCGGCATTGAAAATCTTGTTGAAGAATTGTGTTAATTATGTACATACTATAAAGTGGATAATATTCTATTATCCTTTTTATTTTTACTTCTAATTTGAATTAAATATATATCGAAATAAAGACGAGAAACATTGGAAATAAAAAGAGCACCTTTTGATTTTTAGATTTATATGCTATTCGTATCGAGTCGATTAATAATTAATGATAGGATCAAAATTCAAAACCATTTACTCCGCTTAAGGTTACGGAGGACACTTGCGAAGGTCAAAGAACTGAAGTTAACACCAGTTCAAAACTCAGCCAATAGGTGACGCTGTAGTCATGGTATTAATTTATCTTGTCAACAATCAGAAAATCAGTACAATGAAAAAAGAGGCAGCTTGCAAAAATCTAAAAAATCATCTGAAAACTTCAGGGCTATGCTATAATTAATACGCTAGAGAAATCATTGCAATTCAGTGTGGTATCATGTACAAATGCTACGTCGTAGTCATGAAAAGAAATAAGCAATTGTAGGACAAATTACGTTAAGTATGACGGGCCAGTTGACTTCGTGGACCCTGGCACGTCACAGGTCGTGGATTCGATTCTCACCCAGAACATACATGTTTGAACTTATCTATTTGCTCTGTATCCTAGTGTAAGGTCTGTGTATATGTAAGTATGTATATGCAGTCGGTTTCATCGGTATCAGCTATTGGGCTTCTGTAGTAAAAGCTCTGCTTGGTTTGGGATCAGATGGATGTCTGGAGAGAATATCCCAGGATATTCAGAATTTATAAATTTAATGTAACATAGATATATTTGGCGCAATGTTTTCTTTTACTCGTTAAGTTTATTGATTCTTAATGAAAATTATTTTTCTTACAATTTTTTTTCGATATTTGACGATCAAAATTGTGAAGGTATTTTTTAACTTACTAACACACATTTGTTATAGATACCCTGGGTTGAAGCTACCTGTGATAATTCATCTCTGAGCACTTTTTTTACATTCGTTTTTATTTTGAGATTTATTACATTTATAAATTGATTGAAAATGTAATAAAAAAATCAGACAGTAATAAAAAAACGGCTTGCATAACCATGACTAAATATGATTGGGACAAAGATCCCTAAAATATTGCCAAATAAATAAATAAGTCTATTTGAAAGGCGTGTGAGGGAATACAGATCAAACACTAGGGGTTGAATGTGAAAATAAACGAATTTTATTATTTATTATTATATAATTTTATAATAATAAATGTTAAATAATTAATTTAAAATTAAAATTTATTAAATTAATGTGAAATTAGATATATGATACTATATCTAACTGTTATTAATAATTAAAAAATCTATATTTTATATTATAATTGTATTACTATTAAAATAAATAAAATAAAAAACAAAAATAAAAAAGCCTTTATTTGATCTTGCTACATTGCTATTGCTTCATGATCTACTGATTTTTTATAACTATAAAACTTTAGTTGTTAGCAAGGTCCCCAGGTCGGGTAAAGGCCTCCTCCAGTGATGCCCACTTCTCTCTATCCTGTGCTATTTGCCACCACTTTGGACCAGCGACTTTAATTATTTCGTCCTCCCAGCGTGTTGACGGTCTTCCTCTCTTTCTTTTTCCTTGAGGTCCTCTCACATGGTGGTGCTGTAGGTCCATCTTTTGTCTCTAAGCCTTGCTATGTGACCGGCCCACTTCCACTTTAGTTTATGAGCATAGTTTAAGGCGTTAGTGGCTTTTGTTATTTCTCTTATCTTTACGTGTCTAATCTTATCTAGTTTCTTTATTTTTAGCATGCTTCTCTCAATTCCGCGTTGACAGGATGTTTTTCTTTGCTTAACTTTTGACGTAAATTTCCATGTTTGACATCCATATGTCGCATGGTAAGAGGTTAGAGTTCATTGTCTTAGTTTTCAGTTTTATTGGCATGTTACTTTTGAAGATTTCTTTCAAACTCCAGAATCTACTCCATGTTCGCTGTACTCTTCTTACAACCTCTTGTTCGTTGTTTTCTTTATCAAAACTGATTGTTTTTCCTAGGTAAGTATATTTGTCTGTATAATCTAGTGGATATCCATTGACTTTTATCTGTTTTTTGAGGCTATTAGACATTACCATGGTCTTAGTGAGATTGATTTCAAGACCTACGTCTGCGCTAGCTGATTGTAAGTCATTGATCATGTGCTGTAGTTCTGAGCTTGTCTCGGATAATATTACTATATCATCGGCGAAGCGCAAATGACTCAGAAAGGTTCCTTGAATGTAGATTCCTCTATTGCTCCAACTTAGTTTGTTGATGATGCTTTCGAGTATGGCTATAAATATTTTTGGCGACAAGGGGTCGCCCTGTCTTACACCTCTCTTTATTTCAAAGCTCGGGCCCAGTATGTCTAGCTTTATTCTGCCCATGTTGTTGTTATATATGTAGGCCTTTTGGTAGTCAATGAATCCTAGATAGAGTGGTCTCTGTTGTTCTCGATATTTCTCTATGATTAACTCTAAGGTATGTATATGATCTATCGTAGAGAAACCTTTTCGGAAACCGGCCTGCTCTACAGACTGTCTTGCTTCGATTACGGGGCTGATTCTCGAGTTTATAATCGCCGAGAAAAGCTTATACAGAGTCGGTAGTAGGCTTATCGGTCTATAGTTGCCTATATCTTTTGGGTCTCCCTCCTTATATATTAAAATAATGTTGGATTTGGACCACTGTACAGGCGTTTCTGAGCTTTGTAATATCAGACTGAATAGTTCAGCGAGCGGTGTTGCCAGTTGTATTACTATTATAAAAAAAAAAAACTAAAAAAATATTGCGCCTAAAATATATCTCTGATCAATATTATGATTTTCCAATTTTTTTAACCCCAGAAAAGTATATACGTATTTTATTTCATAAATAACTGGACTAAGAATGCAATTTGAAATCATTCTATAAAGCAAATTTTTCTCATGTAATTCAACACAAATACGTCAAAAACAACGTCTATAATGGCAGTAGCCATCCTAACTTGAATAATAAATCAAATGAATGAAGAGCTCATACAAATTATGACACTTAAAAAAAAATTTATCGTTTCGACTCGATATTCAAAAGTTCACCTGTCTGATTAAAAAGCAGGTTATAGTGTTGTACTTACGGTTACTATTATGGAGATCCATAATACACATTGAAATCCTTATTATAATAGCTATCTATCTTATATAAAAATTCTTCAATTTCTTCAAAAATACTTAATAATAATAATGTCAACAAAAGCCTTTATTCACTGACTATAATACAGTCTAAAATTTTTAGCTTAACCTTCTTACTTCCTTATTAACAAAAACCTAGAATTAGTAATACTAAAAATACTATATATTCGTAAAAAAATACCGTACTAAATAAACAAAAACATAAACAATAAAAGCTACGGAATCAACATATTTTGAAACCTTTTTGAAAATAATAAATAAAAATTGGCGGAAAGCTTTATAAACATGAGATCAACCGTTGTGAAAACACTTGTGCGTTTGTATTAATATAAAATGATCTTCTATTTTGTTACTTTTTTAATATTCATTTGTGTCACCAATGTTTTGTGTAAGTATATATTTTTTTTTATAATCTACACTTCCAAAATCCGTTTTCTTCATGAGTTATTTTTTATTTTAATGCAAATCTCAAAATTAGTCAAAGAATATGTGAAAAGATCTTTGCGAAACATATGATGATGAACGATGATGATAACAAGACCACATCTTCTTTAGGAACCTTTTATATGCATCTACATATCGACGAAAAATTATATTTTGATCTATTTGTATAAAAAAAAATTACCCCGTGTTTGATTTTCAGGCTTAACGAAAGTACCATGTGACTTAGATGATGTTCTATGCGTCACAGAATCGGCGAAGGAAGCGTTTGGACCATTTCTAACTGGAAATCCTTCAATAGGACTTGAAAGTTCGGATCCTCTGAGACTTAATTTGATACAAGAATCCCTACCTAGTCTTAACTATAAATTCTCAAATGCTTATAACTATGGATTTGGTAACTGTTCTATTCAGACAGTTCAGTAAGTAAATATTTAACGAATATCCACAGTAGTATTAAGGCGAGGTTAACTCAGTGGTAGTGGCGATGCATAACGCAGGATTTGGGTTCGACTCCGAGTTCCACAACGAGTTCGAGTTTTCGGTAATGGAAAACATTCTGAAGAAGTGATGACTTCTTGTGTTAGGTTGTGTAAGGTTACACTTTGTAGCACCCACTATTCCGGATACAAATTTTAATTGAAAATCTGGACCCTGTCAATTTTCTGGCCGCTGGATTTGGGAGCCAGCTCTCTTTCTTGCCTTTACCTTGGGCCACACCATCACCTATTGTTGTGAGTTTAGGGTGAAACAGAAACCATTGTGCAACTGTTAATGCTAGTTTATTGATATCTGAAATTAATTGTATTTTTAAATAAGGAACCTGCACTTTTTTTTAACATAAACTAAAACTAGTAATGTACTTACTAGTAGGTAGCTTTATTATTAACTTATTAATATACTTTCAGAATTGAAAACAAAAAAAATAGTTTAATTGTCCAGTTCATATGTCCGCATCTACTCATAGACTCAAACTGTGAAATTAATGGACATTTGGGCTATTTATACGTAGAGGGTAAAGGTAGATGCAGAATATATCACGGTAAGGCATTTTTATGACATTCTTCACACGGAGTTAAATCATCTAAAACGTATTACGATAACCAGATAATTGATATGCAAATTTGAAATTACAGGGGCATGAGTCTCAACAACTTCATGTCTCAGGGTCGACAAGGCGTTCAATTCAATTCAATTCAATTCAAAACCATTTATTCAGTTTAGGCCTTCGGAGGGCACTTATGAAGGTCAAATTTAAAGTTACTGAAGCTACAACCGGTTCGGAAGTCAGCCTTCAACTGAGAAGAACCGGCAAGAAACTCAGCAAGGTTACATTCTTTTTTATTTGTTATATACATTTTTATCTATTCTGACTTTTTGGCTATTTTATAATTTCAATTTTACATAATTTTATATTTAGCAATTACAAAATACTTATAATAGGTAACATGAAAAAAAAAAAAAAAACAAAACAAATAAAAATATGACAAGACTGCAAAATAGAAAATAACAATAATTAGGTACTTACAACTTAAACAAGAGATTTAGAGGTGCACTGTGCAGAGAGCAGCTATTTCCATACATTTTTATCTTCAATATAATGAACTACCTTGTAATACGCTTTTTCTTTCAAAACTTTCCTAATATAATTTTTAAATTTATGATCAGACATTTTGGTTATTGAAAGCGGTATCTTATTATAAAATCGAACACAATTACCAAGAAATGACTTGTTAACTTTAGTTAGTCTAAAGTATGGAACAACTAACTTCTCCCTTTGTCTTGTATTTATACTATGAATATCTAATTTTGACTCAAACGTTCCTATGTTTCTACGTATAAACATTATATTTTCATAAATATATAGTGAATGTAATGTCATTATATTTATTTCCCTAAATAAATCTCTTAATGATTCACGGGGACCCATACTGTAAATTGCACGAATTGCTCTTTTTTGTATAATAAATATTGATTCTATATCCGCTGCTGCTCCCCAAAACAAAATACCATAGGACAAGAGGCTATGAAAATATGCAAAATAAACTAATTTGGCCGTCTCAACATTCGTCAATTGTTTAATTTTCCTAACAGCAAAAGCAGCCGAACTTAATTTAGCAGCTAGAGTATCAACCTGAGGTCCCCATTGCAATTTATTGTCTAATGTAAGACCCAAAAATACCGTTTTATTTACAAGATCAATATGGCTCCCATCTATTATTATTTGGCTATCTACTTGTGCTACATTTGGTAAAGAAAACCTTAAGCATTTAGTTTTCTTTGAATTTAGTAATAGATTATTTGTAGCAAACCACCCACAGACAATTGACATAGTATGATTAACTTTATTTAGATCTTTGTCTTTTCTATTAACTTTAAAAATTAATGATGTATCATCAGCAAACAAGACAATATCTGTGAGGTCATTTACAACATATGGCAAATCATTTATATATACTAAAAACAAAAATGGACCTAAAATTGAACCCTGGGGTACCCCCATTTCGACTAAAGAGCCCTTGGATGTTGTGCCGGTAATGCGTTGGTGATGCTCCTGGTATTCAAAATGTCCATTGGCAGCGAAGCAATGAGCACTTCCCATCAGGGGGACCATCCGTATGTCGGCTTACTAATAAAAAAGCTCACATAGACTTAGAACAAACAGCCATTTTCAAGAACACAAATGTTTGTCCTGGATGGCTATCTCTCAACTTGTGGATGCAGAAGCATACGGTCTTCAAACCTTAGCCTTCGACTGGCCACGCCGCAGGTCGTGGGTTCGATTCCCACGCAGGACAACAAAAACATTCGTGTGCATGAAAAAAAGATTATGTAGTACATATACTACATAGTTATCTGGTATCCATAGTGCAAGCTCTGCTTAGATGATCTTATCAGGTGGCCATGTGTAGAATGACCTGGGACACCTGCAACAAAAGAGCATATATTCGATTATGGCTGCAAAAACCTTTCATTACCATCACGTGCTTAATATAGCGTTTCTTGAACTTTCAGATGATTTCCACATCACAATATACAGTGGCCTAGAGAATAAGTCGAAAATAAACGGAAAGAACTATATAAGTTATGTAAAATATTCATTTGGCTTAGATTTGAAAGGAGGAGCTGTCTATGATTTCAAGGATTTTTATAATGGAAACCAGGAACTGTGTAAGCAGTTTTATTTATTTTTATTAGGTCATTTTTAAAGGTCGACCATTGGCGTCGTAACTGACAAAGAAATTAGTGTAACATGAATATGCACTAATATTATTAATTATGAATAATATAAAATCTGTAACATTTATCCACTTCAACTCACAGATATATCATCCCTAACGAGCTATCCCTACTGGTAGGGATAAGTGCATATTTTTGTAGATTTATTTCTACCGGAGGGATAGGTGGACTTCCCGTTACCGAGTGGTACACATATCCCTACCGAAAATTGATACTGGTAGGGATAAGTGCACGTTTAGAGGCACGCGAGACTTATCAAGTTCATCTTTATGTAACAAAAGAAAAATATATTATTGATAAAATACATATTTAAAAAAAAAATATTTAGTTAAAATAACTATTTTATTTGTTGATATATTTTTTCTTTTATTTAAAAAATAATACGTGATCTTGTTAGTCTCATGTGCCTGTAAATATGCACTTATCTCTACCAGTATATACAGCTCGGATATAGCGCGGGATAGCTCGGTAGGGATAAGTGTACCACCCGAAAAAAAAAGGATCAAACTAAATATTAATATAAAGTAAATCTTGAAACTTTAGTAAATCAGTAAACTGTGTATTAGGCGCAACTTTCACGATTCACATTTTACTGGCCATAATGTATATGGAAAATAATAGCTAATGATTTTCACGTTCAAAATGACATAAAGGTTTCACTGTTTTTCACTCTGCCCCATATTACGATCCGGACGTCCGCGTCGGAAATAAAATGTGCTGGCTGAAAAAAAAACGGGTCTACATCATCAGCCAAGGTTGCCAGTGTCCCATGCTATATACTTTCATAGGTATTAACCGTGTATTTTTTTATTTCAGCTTATTCTGCAAGTCGATACGCAACAGATAATTGGAAGCTGCTTTTCGACACTGTTCAAGTGCCTCTAATGAACGCGTTTATGGGGAAATTTACAGAAAACTCAAACATATTTCTATCTCATAAACCTGTCGATGAAGTATTTTATAAGTATGTTTAATAAATTCAAATTACCTACTACTTCTTGCGACTGCAGCTAGTATTGTGTACCCAAAATCTTACCTAAAAGCTATAAAATAAATGTTGTATTTTTAATTTTCCATACATTTAGTTTCATTTAAAGAACAGCTTCCTTTCCACAGCTTTTGCTGAGGACCTTTTATTTTTTGTAAATTAAAAAAAAATGTGTGTCAAATTTCATCTAAAGCTATTGAGCTATTTATCCATGCTTTGGATTCCATGATGCGTCACTAAATAATGAAGTATTTAAGGCAAACCATTATCTTGTCAGTCTAAAGTAACCCAAACGATCCCTTTATTGAAGATTTTTCATTCAAAGCGTTTGGAAACCATTTAAAAATCAAATACTTAATTTAAAGATTGTATTTTGTTCCACAAGCAAATTGCAGATTCATTTTGTGATGCTTTGATTTATTTTATTTCATATCTACGCAAACATCTAAAAGGAAACGTTTATAAGCACGTGAGTACTGAATGCAAATCCACTTTTGCTTTAAGTGTATTGATAAAATGACGCACATAAGTGTAATTTTATTTCTTTTCGCTTGTGGTTTTTCAGATATCCTATGTAAGTACAAATTTAAACTTAATAAAATTATCCAGCATGCTGCAGGTTGTTTTTGAAGTGAAACATCTAATGGGCTTTGAAATTCTGATCCGCAACCTTTTTGTGTGACGAAAAATAAATGAATGATAAACACAATCCATCCTATTACAAAACAGTATTACAGGGAATAATTAAAATTGTTCCCTGTTATACAAAAGTTTCACTTCTATCGTGTGCCTTTATTTTATACATAAACATTTTAAATAATAAAACATTAATTATCTTTAAAACTTTTAAATATTAAAATACAAATTTGAAACAATAATAAAAACACACAGGACTGTTTACAAAAATATGAGCTAACTAGCTGTTCCTCGCGGTTCCCGAAGAAAGTTATATAAAAAGTCGTGATGGAAATCCTGTTTTAATCCAGGCTATAAACTATCTATTTGCTAACTTTCATCCAAATCCGTTGAGTTGTTTTTGCAAAAAAGTTAAATTTAAAATATGTTGAAGTAGTTTAGGGTTTTTGGATTAAGGTTATTTTTTATTTGTGTTATTTTTTATTGGCTTTCTGTTTGTGTTGTTACAATGTAGATTAAGGGGGTGTGTTGTAATAGTGGCTATATATGACCCCTTAAGTATTCAAATTTATCTACATAGAACAAATGTTAATTGTGCTTGTCATATTAGAAAAATTATAGATGTCACAAACCTACTTAACATACAATTTTATTTTAGTTATTTAAATAACTTATTTACAACGAATATCTATCGAAATAATCAGTAGAATGAAACTTTATAGTCAGCTTGCAAAAATCTAAAAAATCATCTGAAAACTTCATGGCTGTAATTAATACGTTAGAGAAATCATTGCGATTCAGTGTGGTATCATGTACAAAAGCTACGTCAAAGTCATGAAAACAAATAAGCAATTGTAGGACAAATTACCTTATGTACGACGGGCCAGTTGACTTCGTAGTTAGAGACCCTGCCACGTCACAGGTCGTGGTTTCGATTCTCACCCAGGACATACATGTATGAACTTGTCTATTTGCTCTGTATCCTAGTGTAAGGTCTGTGTATATACAGGAATATTTTTTATTCAGTGCGCAAACTTTGACCAATTAATCTTAAATGAATTTTATTAAACACCTAAATTTTATTTTGATAAGTTTTAGTACAAAAAATAAAGTTATCGTTAACGAAAGATATAGACTTTAAAATTGATATTATGGATACTCTGCCGTTCGCGTCGGGCGCCCACCCCGGGCGTGGCCTTGGCAACAGCTGGCTCTACCGCCGCGTGCGGCGCACGGCGCGCGCGCCCTTTGATATTATTATGAATAGATAGTGTCCATTGTTTGTTGATTTTAAAGTAAAAAAAAAATACAAAAAAAAATTAAACAAATAATGGAAATGTGTTCTGTTACTGATACTGAACCACAAAATTTTTTTTGCGCATTGCTTAAAATATATTCCTGTATGAGTATGTATATGCAGTCGGTTTCATCGGTATCAGCTATTGGGCTTCTGTAGTAAAAGTTCTGCTTAGTTTGGGATCAGATGGATGTCTGAAAAGAATATCCCAGGATATTCAGGAATTATAAATTAAAAGTAACATGGATATATTTGGCGCAATGTTTTCTTTTACTCATTTCGATTATTGATTTTTATGAAAAAAAAAAATCTTCATTTTTTTATAGATATCCTGGGTTGAAGCTACGTGTGATAATTAACCTCTGAGCACGTTTTTTACATTCTTTTTATTTTAACATTTTTACATTAATAAATTGATCCAAAATATAATAAAAATTCCACCACTGAAAAATATATACCTACGTATGCTATTTCATAAATTACCAAGAATGCAATTTGAAATCTTCATGTTATGCACATTTTTTTCATATAATTGTACACAAATAGTACGTCGAAACAACGTCTATAATGGTAGAAGCCATCCTGACTTGAATAATAAATCAAATTAATGAAGAGCTCATATTAATTATAACACTCCAAAAAAATTAATCGTTTCAACTCGATATTCAAAAGTTCACCTGTCTGATTAAAAAGCAGGTTATAGGATTGTACTTATGGTTACTATTTTAGAGATCCACAGTAACAATTGAAAACCTTATAATAATAGCTATCTATCTTCTCTATATATAAAAATGAATCCCTATTTCCCTTGGTCACGGCATCACGCATGGACGGCTGGACCGATTTAGCTAATTCTTTGTTTGTTGTGTTTGTTACTGTCACGAGAAGGTTCTTATGAAAGAAAAATTAAGAAATTTGCTCGGAAAATTAGAAAATTTAAGAAAAATATAAACTTTTATTATTGTCAGTCGTTTGATAGCCGGAGCGATTAACAGAATGTGCGCTGCAAATATCGTTTAATTAATTAAGAAGCCTCTTTTAGGCATGGGTCGGAATAAACAAAAACTTAAATAATAAAAGCTACGGAATCAACATATTTTTAAACCTTTTTGAAAACAATAAATAAAAATTGGCGGAAAGCTTTATAAACTTGAGATCAGCCGTTGTGAAAACACTTGTGATTTTGTACTAATATAAAATGATCTTCTATTTTGTTACTATTTTAATATTCAGTTGTGTCTCCAATGTTTTGTGTAAGTATATATATTTTTTATAATCTATACTTCGAAAATCCGTTTTCTTCGTGCCTTATTTTTTTATTTAAAAGCAAAACTCAAATTAATCAAAGAATATGTGAAAAGATCTTTGCGAAACATATGATGATGAACGATGATGATAACAAGACTACATCTTCATTAAGAACCTTTTATATGCCTCTGCATATCGACGAGAAATCATATTTTAATAAAATAGGTTGAGGAAAAAGTTTCTTCGCATTTTTTAAGAAAATTTAAAACATCTTTAATACACTTTATTTACATTTAACTAAAGTATATAGGTACCATTTTGTTCGATGACTTTTTGCCATCTTGTAGGTAGGGACATGATCCCATTGCTATAGAAATTTTGGGACTTCTGATCAAAATACTGCGACAAGTGGTTTTGACAGTCCTCTCGTGATGTTAACCTGACACTGCCTAAAAATTCTGAAGAGACCGAAACAGGTGGAAATCTGAAGGTGCAAGGTCAGGACTATACGGCGGATGCATTAATACCTCCCAGCCAAACTATCTTCATTTTTGCTAAGTGGCAAAAGATGTGTGAGGTCTAGCGTTATCATGATGAAAAACCACACCCCTTCTGTTGATTATTTCCGGCCGCTTTCTCTCAACTTCTTGCTTTAATCTCATCAGTTGTTCGCAGTAGAGTTCAGAATCGATGGTCCTGCCTGGTGGTAACAGCTCATAATGAATAATGCCCCTCCAATCCCACCACACACACACAGCATCACCTTGTTGCGAGTTAACCCGGGTTTCGCCACAGTCTGTGAAGCCTGACCGGCCTTTGACCACGACCTTTTTCACACGTTGTTGTCGTACGTGATCCACTTTTCATCACCAGTTATCAGCTTCTTCAATAATGGTTCGGTTTCATGACGTCGTCGTAATAAAGAATCACAAATGAGTACACGGTTCATTAGGTTTCTTTCAGTGAGCTCGTGAGGTACCCAAATATCTAGCTTTTTTGTGTACCCAGTTTTTTCAAATGCGCCAAAACTGTTTTGTGGTCAATTCCCAGTTCTTCAGCTACGTCGTAACTACTGATATGCCGATTTTGCTCCACTTTTTCAAAAATGGCATCCATTTTATCCGTAATGGGGCGACCAGAGCGACGTGCATCTTTGACATCAAAATTTCCGGATTGAAAACGCTTAAACTTACACTTAAAATTTGTGCTACTCTCACAGTCACTGCACCAAGGTCCATAAACATCGCAATTTTTTTTCCGCGGCTTGCGTTGCATTTTACCTTTTTTGTAGTAAAATTTTATAATGAATCGAATTTCTTCATTAGATTCACTCATCTTGGCGGTACGAAAAACAAATGCAAATCACACATTTTCCTAATTTGAATTTGGAATTATGTTCTTTAAAATTTAAACTTTCAGTGATACCAAAACCAGCCAGATACGAATAGTATAGCCAAAGAGATTTTATTACAAGTTCATACATACTATAATGCGAAAAGACTTTTTCCCCAACCTAATATTTGTTAATAAAAAAATTTACTCCGTGTTTGATTTTCAGGCTTAACGAAAGTACCATGTGACTTAGATGATGTTCTATGCGTCACAGAATCGGCGAGGGAAGTGTTTGGACCATTTGTATCTGGAAATCCTTCAATAGGACTTGAAAGTTCGGATCCTCTAAGACTTAATTTGATACAAGAAATTTTATACCTAGTCTTAACTATAAATTCTCAAATGCTTATAACTATGGCTTTGGTAACTGTTCTATTCAAATAGTTCAGTAAGTAAATATTTAAGTAATATCTGCAGAAGTATTAAGACGATGTTAAGTCAGTGGTAGTGGAGTTGCATATCGCGGGTTCTGGGTTCGATTCCCACAACGAGCTCGAGTTTTCGGTGATGGAAGACATTGTGAAGAAGTCATACCAAGGTAACACTTTGTAGTACCCGCTGTTCTGGATACAAACTTCAAGTGCAAATCTGGAACCTGTCAATATTCTGGGAGCTGGAGTTGGGAGCCAGCTCCCTTCCTTGCCTTCACTTTCGGCCACACCATCACCTACTGTTATGTGTTTGCGTTGAAACAAAAACCTTTGTATAACTCAATAAACTGAGACTATCCTTAGTCTCAGTTAAAATGGTTGTATTTTTTAATAGGAACCTGCACTTTTTTATCAACTTATATAATATAAGTAAAGCAACTAGTAATATCTTCTACCTTTCAGATTTGAAACCAAGAAAAATAGTTTTATTGTCCAGTTCATATGTCCTCATCTACTCATAGACTCAAACTGTGAAATTAATGGACATTTAGGCTATTTATACGTAGAGGGTAAAGGTAGATGCAGAATATATCACGGTAAGACACTTTTAAAAAGAAACTTTTATGACATTTTTCGCACAGAGTTGAATCAGCGAAAACGCAGTGACAATCAGATAGTCGATATGATTGTTATTTGAACCTACAGGGGCATGGGTCTTAACAAAATCATTGTCCAGGGTTGACAAGGCGTTAGTGATAGTATAACACATTATGGCTTTATGTGACACCTGGTATTATAAATGTCCATTGACGGCGAGCAATGAGCATATCGGTACATACTAGTCAAAAAAACTCACTTAAACTTAGAACAAACAGACTTTTTAAGAATACAAATGTTTGTCTGGATGGCTATCTCTCAACTTGTGGACGCACTAAAAGCATACGGTCTACATACCTTAGCCTTCGACTGGCTAGTTGGCTTGGCGATTAGAGACTCCGACCACGCCGCAGGTCGTGGGTTCGATTCCCACCCAGGACAACAACAACATTTGTGTGCATGAACATATGTAAGTATGTATCTATATAAATATGCATTTAGAAAAAAAAGTTGAGAAACAGTTTATGTTGTACCTATACCAGTTATCTGGTTTCCATAGTGCAAGCTTTGCTGAGATGATCTGATCAAAGGGACGTGTGAATGTCTTTGGGCACCTGCAACAAAAGGGCCTATAGCGGAGTCCCGATTCCTGCAATCACGTGTTTAATAAAACGTTTCTTGAACTTTCAGATGATTTCCACATCGAAATATACAGTGGCCTAGAGAATAAGTCAAAAATAAACGGAAAGAACTATATACAATATGTAAAATATTCATTTGGCTTAGATTTGAAAGGAGGAGCTGTCTATGATTTCAAGGATTTTTATAATGGAAACCAGGAACTGTGTAAGCAGTTTTGATTTATTCTTATTGGGTCATTTTTAAAGGTCGATCATTGGCGTCGTAGCTGACAAAGAAATTAGTGTAACATGAATATGCACTAATATTATTAATTATGAATAATAAAAAATCTGTAACACAAATGTATCCACTTCAAATCAAAGATATTTTTGCCCTAACCAGGTATTTAAAGTTTTGAGCTAAATATAAATAAAGAAAAGCTTTAAACTTGAATAAATCAGTTTTCACGATTCAGATTTCATTGGCCACAATTTATATTGAAAATAATGGAAAATGATTTCCACGTTCAAAATTACGTAAAGGCATTCTGCGCCATATAACGATCCGAACGTTCGCGTCGGAAAAAAAAATGGTGCTGGCTGAAAAACAGGGGTCTACGTCATCAGCCAAGTGTCCCATGCGATATATGTTTTCATAGGTATTCACCGTGTATTTTTTATTTCAGCTTATTCTGCAAGTCGATACGCAACAGATAATTGGAAGCTGCTTTTCGACACTGTCCAAGTGCCTCTAATGAACGAGTTTTTGGGGAAATTTACAGAAAATGCAAACATATTTCTATCTCATAAATCTGTCGATGAAGTATTTTATAAGTATGTTTAATAAATTCAAATTACCAACTACTTCTTGCGACTGCAGCTAGTATTGTGTACCCAAAATTTTACCTAAAAGTTATATAATAAATTTTGTATTTTTTATTTTCCATACATTTAGTTTCATTTAAAGAACAGCTTCCTTTCCACAGCTTTTGGAAACCATTTAAAAATCAAATATTTAATTTAAAGATTGTATTTTGTTCCACAAGCAAAACTGCAGATTCATTTTGTTGATCGAATGATTAATTAAATGCTTTGATTTATTTTATTTCATACCTACGCAAACATCGAAAAGGAAACGTTTATAAGCACGTGAGTACTGAATGCAAATCCACTTTTGCATTAAGTGTATTGATAAAATGACGCACATAAGTGTAATTTTATTTCTTTTCGCTTGTGGTTTTTCAGATATCCTATGTAAGTACAAATTTAAATGTAATAAAATTATTTTGGGCTTTGAAATTTTGAACCGCAACCTCTTTGTGTGACGAAAAATAAATTAATGGCGCAATCTATGCTTTTTAAAAGTGATTGATTGATGAATTATTGAAAATGTTTCCCTGTAATACAAAAGTTTCTTCTATCGTGTATCGACACACCCTTTTTTGTTTTATTAATGCGTTTTAAATATTAGATATCTTATTGAGATAGGTTTCACTTACTTAAAAACTTGTTCTACTATTTGGATTTAAATAGAATATACATTCTATATATGGGTTGTGTCTTAATCTGCGTAGCAAATAAAACATTTGTTACGCACCCTACTGCTACCCTATTTAGAAAATTATTTATTGTGATAAATACTAGTAGAGCTTTTAGTATAGAGTTCGTCTGGAGAATTCCTACCACCATACCCATTTGCGCCGTGAAACAATAGTGCACTTGTATTACTGTGTTTCCGTTAGAAAAGTAAGGGAGCCGGTGAAATTATAGACACATGAGACTTAATAACTTCACGTCTCAGGGTTGACATCGCACTGGCGATGCCTCTAGTGTTGCAAATGTCTATAGGCGGCGGTGATCAGTTACCATCAGGTGAACTGCCTGCTTGTTTAACCCAAGTGGTATAAATAAAAATAAAAATACAGTAAATTACTTTAGTAGGATGAAAGGTTCAATATTTTACCGTCAAGTAATAAGTATGTTATATTGTTTTAGGTGCCAGACGAATTCCATGTCATTCTGATGACCACACCTGCTTCTTTGAATCGTTACAGATAGCATTCGCTAAGGTAACAAAAGGTATCCCGTCGATCGGCATACAGAGTTCTGAACCCGTTTATAAACCAATAATACAACAGCGGTTACAGAATATTCATTATACTTTTAGAAACGCATACTTAATTGGTTTTAGCAGTTGTTATATTCATAATTTTCAGTAAGTATAACTATTATTCACTTTTACTTTTCAACATTACCATTTGAAGTGAAACTTCTTATGGGAAGGCTTTGAAATTCTTATCCGCAACCTTTTTGTGTGACGAAAAATGAATGAATGATAAACACAATCTGTACTATAGCAAAAGTGCATGATGAATAATTAAAATTGTTCCCTGTTATACAAAAGTTTCACTTCTACCGTGTATTCTTTCGTGTGCCTTTATTTTATACATAAATATTTTAGGTAATAAAACATTAATTTTCTTTAAAACTTTTAAATATTAAAATACAAATTTGAAACAATAATAAAACAATATGAACTAACTAGCTGTTCCTCGCGGTTCCACACACTTTCCTGAAGGAAGTTATATAAAAAGTCGTGATGAAAATCATATGTTTTAATCCAGGCTATAAGCTATCTATTTGCCAACTTTCATCCAAATCCGTAGTGTTGTTTTTGGCGTGAAAGAGTAACAATCCAGACATCCATCCAAATATTAATACGATAGAGCATTTATAAGTATGAATGATTACAAATATGTGACATTACAGGCACATGAGACTTATCAACTTCACGTGTCAGCGTCAACAACGCATTGGCGATGCCTCTAGTGTTGCCAATGTCCATAGGCGGCGGTGACTACTTACCATCAGGAACGTCTAGTAGTTAATCGGCCAATGTGTAATAAAAAAAAATATTTAAAAAAATGTTTTGACTTCGCAACGTTCATAGTGTATATCTTAACTTCTCTGTAGCAATAAAGAGCACCATTATATTTAATGAATTTAATATACGTATTTTAGATTTAATAGTGACAAATCTAAAGCAGTCGGATACCTCATTTGCCCTCACTTGCTCATAGAGGCAGAATATGAGATGGTCGGATATTTGGGATATTTGTATGCTGAGGGAAAGGGCTTTTGCAGGATTGCTCATGGTATGTATATTGTCATTAAGTAATTTTTTTTTTTTTTTTGTTTGTATTTCCAACAACAAGTACACTAAGTTAACATAAGATTAAATATACAATATGGTGCTAAATGCCCTGTCAATTATAGTCAACCACAGCATGCACAACGGTAAGGAAAGTTACTTATGGCTAAAATATGTTGGGTAGTAACATAATCAAATAAATTAATTACGAGTTAAGTGATAAACAAAAAAAATGCCAAAATGCGCAATAAATATAAATTTAAACACCTGGAACAACCTTTCTCAAGTTAGGTATGTTAAAGTTTAATTTCGAATATTTTTTTAATCTACCCAAAACGCAGGAGGTTATTAATTTTTTAATATAAGACCACACATAACTTATTACAGAGTAGTATGATTTCGATAATTATATTTAATTAATTAATATATTATATATTATATTATAATTATTTTTTTATTGCATAGGGTCTTAGTTGGTCTAATTCAAATAAAAAAAAAACAAAAACCACTCCGAAGTGTATATTTTTTTTTCACTTTTCGATTCGTTTTTCGAATGCTTAATTTTGTATATGGTCTAATGAAAAATTAACTATTGATAATCAAATTAGAATACTACTCAGCATCATTATTACAATCCTAAAAGTAACTGTGTATTCAATATTGAAGAAAATAAGAATCTTAATTTATTTATATGGCATTTTACAAGAACATATCAGCGTGTATCAAATACATTTATTCAAAAATGTTGATTACTTGAGATACTTTTATATCATTTTCCATTTCCTGATTCCAATAAGCAGAAAAAAACGTCTAATGTTTTTAAATAAGATTCTAGTTTTACCTTCTAAAATAAAACCAATTGGAAGAATATTTTCGGTTATTTCTGTTTTGAAGATCCGTACTGAAATGGTAAAATGGAACCACTTTAGTCAGACTTCGATGTCTGGTTAGCAATTATTTATCTATGTATATTTATATCGGCAACATAAAATGGTACCTATTTGAAATATTATACAGTAGATTTTTCTTGGACATATATATACGACATATATAGGATCTATATAGGATTTATTGAAAACATACAAAAATTCCGTTCGCTATCCTCCAAACTATATCAAAATATATCAACTTTTAGATAATTATCTATATTTGGCAGAAAGAATTAAATTATATTTTCTAATAAACAACTTTTTCAAACAGCTTTTTAAAAATGTTTGTTTTATCTTTAATTATTTTTTTGCATAATTTTGTTATTAAGCTCGTTTCGGTTTCTTTTTTTATAGACAACGTTCATATTGGAATCTATGATAATATTATCCACAAAATTGATCACGGTAGAGATTACATAAATATAAGCGATTACGTATTGGGAATCGATGTTAAAGGACGGGTTACATACGAGTTTGATAATTTGTATAATGGAAACCAGCAACTGAGTGAGTATCCTTTCCTTTTGGTATTTTTGTAAGCACAATTTTTAGATTATACAAAAAACAATATCGAGTGATCAATACCGCTGGATCTCCTTCTCTGTCAAGTCCCAAACGGAACTCAACGGAAAATCGACACGTGTTTCGCTTCTACACGAAGCATCATCAGGACGTATTAGACCCGCTGTCACCGACTCGACGAACGAGCACCACAGAAGTGTTACCCGCCGTTATTATATATTTAGTTAGCATATTTTTTTTTTATAAATTAATAACTATCCTGTGCCATTCAACATACACGGTTATCTTATCCCAAACAATACTACGATTTTAGTACTATGGCAATAAAAAAACTGATATACTATTTTTTTATACATACTTATATCTATATTTACACCCAGAGACATATCAAATACTGTTCATGCACGTGTTTCTCCTGGGCGGGAATCGAACCCACGACCTGTGGCGTGGACTCAGGATATCTAATCACCAAACCTACAGGCCTGTCAATGTTAACTGTGTGTAACTTAGATTAACATGTTTTTTTGCATAAAAGCTTAGTATTTGTAAAAATAATTAAGGTCATGTCTAAGATCATTGGCCTGAGCACGAATATCTATCGTAAGCGTATCGTCATCGTACCGAATGCGCCAAAAACGAATGCAATGAAAAATTAAACATCGCGCAACGTCACGGTATGCGCGATGGTCAATTAGCCATACAAATCAGTGCCTTTACTATGAGTTTTTAACGTATGTACTCGCTAGCGACGGCGTAAAACATTTCTATGGCAAATGTGTACAGCGCCACTAGCGGTCACCTAAAGAACTAAAATCGATAGTACGAGTCGATAGGTTTTTTACCTAGTGTAGCGTAGTGTAAACACTAGTGAGTAACGTTTTTTAGCCTTTGCTATAGAAATTCGGTACCATGAGTCACAAATTTGACAGTTGCTGTCGAGAAATACTGTGTCGATAGTAGTTTACTCGCTAGTGACTAAAGTAAGTTTCGATAGCATCTCATGGTAGAGGTACAGCTGTTTGGCCCACTTGATACGATGACGCTACGCTTGCTCATATGATCATACTTCAGACCCGGTGGAAACAGTAGCTCATATCATAAGTACCTTTCTCGAACCTAAACGTACCTTTATATTACAGCGGATGCCGCAAACAGATATGCAAATCAAAACTGGAGGCTGCTGCAAGATTCTTTTCAACTGCCCCTGATGTACGCCTTTATGGATGATATAATCGCCTCCGCTAATAAATACCTTATTTCAACACCATCTGATGAGGTATTCAGCCGAGTAGAATAAACAGTTTTTATTGGCAATTTTCGGATCAATATTTTTTTTTAACCCACAATCTTTACTTACAAAATACAAAATGTTTATTTTCCATAAGATGTTTTACATTTTTCAGTACAGTGATTCGATACCTCCTTTTAAGTATAGAATACCTGTATTAGGAGCCATCGCTCTTCCTTAACATACTTTACATATTTTTACAACAGACAAAAACATTATAATCTAATATTACTTTAAGAATAAGAAAAAAAAATGCAAAATGTCAAGTAGGTAATAAATAAAATTACAACAACCGTTTACTATTTTATAACAATTCTTTCTACCTATAATCTAAAATTATTAATTTATTAGAGGGTAGGTTTGAATAAACTTCACTAATGTGTTGATGTATGGTGCAAGTTGTAAGGAGAATGCGTTTGAGAAGTGGAAGTTAGTGTAGTGAATGTGTGTAGTTAGGGGCTCTTGAGAACACCAGTCCTATAAGAGCCTAGGCGTCATGAGCTACCTAGTGTGTGAGTGGTGTGTGTTAGTGTAATGCTTATGTATGTTGGGATGCTAGTATTAAGTGTATGTTTGCAGTATATTTTTATGTTTAAATTTAACCAACTTATAAAAGTGATAAGAGTATCAGTAAAGGTAACAGGATTACTTAGGTTACTACCCTAACAACAGGTGTAATAAGCAAACTATTAATGTGCATTCTGGGACATTTTGTGTATTTTAAGGAGCAAGCCTGCAATATTAAATTTATATATATTAACTGATTTAATGGACGTTGTTCTCCCCAATAGGTGGCGCTATGAGCTAATAGTAACTTAACTACAACACCACCTATAGGATCCTAAATCAAAATGAATATTAATAAAACAATTGAACGGAAAATTTAAAAATGCTGACCTCGATAACAGAGCTTCTACCGAGTCCAACTATACCTAAAACAAATCAGATGACCCTCTCAAAATAATAAAAATCAGTCCAGCCGCTTAGGAGTAGTTCAATCACATACATACGGACAGCAAAAATATATTTATACTAATATTATAAAGAAGAAAGATTTGTATGTAAGTATGTTTATTACTCTTTCACGCAAAAACTACTAAACGGATATGTAAGAAACTTGGCACATAGATAGATCATATCCTGGAATAACATATAGGCTACTTTTTATCTCGGAGAAATGTGATATCCCTCGGTAAAACCGCAGGGGACAGCTAGTATAAAGATCAGTTACCTTATTGTTTTGTGGGCCAGTTGCCTTAATGGTAAAAGATCATAAATGGCACGTGACTTTTTTCAAGGGAATTAATACAATTCGTTTAGTCTTCGTTATTTCTACACCTTGAAGCCGAATCTCGTACTTTTACTGTGTAAATATAAAAAAAGAATATTAAAAACATTTATTTGATTTATAGTCTAGTCAACAAGTTCAAAAACGTGAAAAAGCAATGGGATGAAAGGTATAAATAATCGGCCTAAAAATTTTAAACTTCGTGGAGCCCTTTTGATATATGTACTTTATAAGATCATGCGATAAATTTTCATAAAAGTTTATTAATTTGTTAATTACGATTTTTTGTAACTATTGAAAAATTCAAAACCCAAAAGATGTTGAAAATTTATTTTTTCTCAATTAAAATTTAGCTATGCCTAATATAAAATATAAATTTAACAAAAAAATGTATCAACATTTTTTAGATTTTGAGTTTTTCAATAGTTATAAAAAATCAAATTAATAAACTTTTATGAAAATTTATCGCAGGATCTTATAAAGTACATATATCAAAAGGGATCCACGAAGTTTAAAATTTTTAGGCCAATTATTTATACCTTTCATCTCCTTGTTTATGCCAATGGAGATTGGGAAAAAATTTGTTAGTTAACAATTGAATAATTTTTTGAAAAATGGTGATTAAACTTATTTTTTCTTCAGGGCTCGAGTCTTTCAAGTGTTAAGAAGATACTAGAATTTTTTCAAAAATTTGAAATCACATTTTATGTTATAAAAAAAATATTTTTATTGCTGAACTCTCTTTAGCGGCGGCGCGCGCATGCCGTAACAGCCGCGCGGAGCCCTATTTTCAACGTCTAATTAAAATTATAAATAATGGAGATAGAGTTCCGGGAGTAAGGACTTTTTTATTGGAAATTTCCTCTTCTTTAACGAGCATTTTTCAAAATTGCTTATGTCTTAATATTTTTCGAGTTATTAACAAAAAACGAAATATATTTTTTTATTCACCTTATTTTGTTAAAAACAATTGCAATTATTTACCTGCACCAAAATCCTTCAAAAACATTTTTCTAGAGGTGATTCCGAATCGAATGAGCCATCGCTCATATTTTTAAGACCTTCGTCTCTATTTTTCACGTTTTTGAACTTGTTGACTAGACTATTAGGCCCGAGAAGGGCACTAAAGTAGGTCAAACTTACTGAAGCTACCACCTATAAGTATGTTTTTAAAAGAAAAACCTAGTATCTGTAGTATCTAAGTTATCTGGTTTCCTAAGTGCAATCACCGTTTTTAATGAGTGTTGTTTATTTTTAATAAGAGAAGTTTTGTGTACTTGGTTTTTTTTAATTTCATATTATTTTTTAAAGATCAGATTTTTTTTTTGCAAAAATGAGGTCATCATGTTCCTGTTACAATAGTTAGATCTAAGTTATCTGATTTCCAGAGTGCAATCAGATAGCTATACAGCTAAAGATGAAATGAGAATGTCCCTGGATAAATGAATTAATTAAAGTATGCTTGTATGGTCTACTTACTTCCATACAGTACACGTGTAAAGCGATCATTATTATCTTGGCAAGATAAGACGATATTTTCCTTTCATAACGGTAACCAAACAGGCTCCTAAGATGGATTTTATTTGGTGCATATAAATTGACTCGAACTTTTACCGTCCTGCATTTCTCTGCAGACCGAGTAGAAAGTTGGTACAATATGCATCGCGAGATATTTATTATTTCTTTATTTTGTGTTGTGCTTGGTGTTTCATATGACCATGGTGAGTTTAATTTTTTATTAATTCTATTCTTTACTATATTATTTTTTTAATAATTAATCCTGTTTTATTATTATCAAACTTGGAGCTTCATGCTCCTCTAGGCCATTCAATATCCAATGTCAACTGTCAATTCCAATATTAAATGATTAATTTATTTTTATCAACTATAATTTACAATTGTTTACAATAAATTACGGGTAAAAGATTTACTGGTATTTATATAATTAGTATAAATGATAATAATAAATATTTTTTACTTGTTAAAAATATTTTTTTGTTATTGTGGTTGTCAGAATGCGTTTCACAAGTGCAGCTCGAGTTGGTTCTTAAACAGAGTCCCCAATATTAATTTCTGGTGAGTCCTCCCTGCCATGTCCTGAAACGTGTTGCTAACCCCGGAGATTCTACTCAGCTCAGCTCTGTTGGAAAGGTTACTTACATTGTATTTATTCTATATTTCAGGCATAGACTTAAAGCCATGCAGAGAACACGACGATGTTTGTGTCACGGAAAACTCAAGAAAAATATTCTATAAGGTTGTAAATGGATTACCAGAAATAGGCATAAAATCTGCAGATCCAATGAAACAGAAATATGTAGAAGGAAATCTGGCCATTGTCAAATATACCTTAACAAATTCCACACTCACGGGTTTCAAGAATTGTGACATTGCGAGAGCTTCGTAAGTATTTATTAACTACTAGCTGCGCCCTGCGGCTTTATCCGATTTCAATGGTTATAAACCTTCCTCTTGAATTACTCTATCTATTGCTGAAAACTGCATTAAAATCCGTTACATAGATTACGATTCTATAAAGGACATACAGACAAACATTCATTTGTATATAAGATAGAATTTGCAGTGGGCCAGATATCTTCATATATTTTTAAGAGCCAAAGTTTCAATCGCTGGATAAGCTGTACAAAACTGCTTAATTAAATTCTAGCCAGATGGCCAGACGCCACTAATCTAGGCTATCTTTGCTACATAGGCCACTAGGGCGATGTTTTTAGATGGAGTAAATTTCCAGATTGCACAACCAACCATGTTTAAGTTTATTTTAGAGGCAATTTAACAAATAAGATTGGAATTAAATTTGTAATATTAATTGCATCTATATATGTACTCGTATATTGCCCAGGAACCAAACGCTATTGAAAAATCTGGCCTAAGAAGTAATTTAACCTTTTCTCTTTTATATTTCCATTTTAAGAATAAAACGAATCTTCCTCGCCCATTAGATATTTTTGTAGGGATTCATCTAACTATATTATCTGTACTAATTGCTTAAAAGAGGATTCTGTGCGTTAAGATTAATCCGACTAATATTATAAATGCGAAAGATTGTATGTATGGATGTTTGTTCCTCTTTAACGCAAAAACTACCAAGCGGATTTAGATGAAACTTGTCACATATACAGAAAATTCCCTGGAATAAATAACACATAGGTTAGTTTTTGTGCCGGGAAAATGTTACATCCCTCGGTAACGCGGGTGAAACCGCGTGGTTAGCTAGTAATACATAAAAAGACTTTAAGCACAGCTAACATTGGTTACTCAATAAATACAAAGACTTTATCGAATATTTCAGAATCAATTTTAAAACATCCGTTCTACGTTACGAACTATCGTGCCCACTCTTTATCATGGTGGGCGATTATGAAGTAGATGGAACTCTTATCGTGGTCCCTATTAAAGGCAGTGGAGACTATCGAATTGAAGTCAGTAAGTATATCTTTTATTTTTACCTAAAATATTTTACTAGTTCATATATCTGACGGGCCAGTTGGCTTGGTGTTTGGATACTCTGACTGTCATGCCACAGGTCGTGGCTTCGACTCCCACCCAAGACAACTTTTGAGTGCATGTACATGTCTATTTGTTCTGAAACATATTAGAACAACAAAAAACCGGTTTCCATTGCACCAGTTCTGCTCAGGTTGGGATGAGCTGGCCGTGAGTAAAGAATGTCTTAGGGTATTTATTATTTATTTATTATCACAACTGCCCAGAATACTGTTATAAAATAAAAGAACACTATTAGAAACCGAAAGTTTGCTGTTCTAATACTAGTGATACTGGTTTGAAATAAAGCTTTATATTAAAATTTGTCATAGAAAGTTGTTGTCAGTTCAACTTTCATTTTTAATTTACTTTTTCATTCAATATGTTTTCTTCTACACTTATCGCATAAACAGCGTAGGGAAGATACCTTAACCCATGAAGTTACATGGACATGTTTTAAAAAGATCATTCCTTTTTTTTTAAGACAGATTTTCGGATTCAGCCGCCGTGAAGAGGGGCTGTATTCGTTTTAATTTTTATAACTGCTAGGGTACTGAGTCTAACAGAACAATTATAATATATTTTTGTGAATAATCTGTATGTCACACGGGGCTAGCTCATGACTGTTTATTATGGTCTCCATGGGGAAGGACAATCTTCTGTAGGAGACATTATCTTAGGCGAAGATATAAATGTAATGAAATAAAACATTATTTTTAACTTACAGAGGACTATAATGTAATGGTGGACATTGATTATAAGGTCATAAACGACAAATATGGAAACAGGCAAATTAAATTCAAGAGTTTTAGAGCTGACGGTGATTTACAAGGAGGAATGATTTTTGATCTGAGAAACTTATTCAACGGTCAAAAAGAACTAGGTAAGGAAATTGTTTCTACTTAGAATTGAATGACTAATGAAATACTTACCTCCTGTGCCCTGAGCACAATCATTTATCGTAAGAGTATCGTTATCGTATCGAGTACGCCAAAAATCAATGCAATGGGAAATTTTACATCGCGCAACGTCACGGTGTTTTCTCAAATTTTCTATACCATCCAGCTTTTTAGCGCACTCGATCCGCTTGGGATAGAAGTTCTTGCTTAGGCCTCTGGAGTTGAAAGGTCACAGCCACTCTGCTCTGTCGCATTCGCTAGCTACGCTATCTTGCGCAAGGTCCGCTCTCCGAGGCTTTGTCAAATAAAAAAATTCTAAAATTCAAAACCATTTATTCAGTTTATGCCCTCGGAAGGCATTTATGAAGATCAAATTTAAAGTTACTGAAGCTACGTTACAGCGGGTTGCCGTCGAAGTTTGTATTAGCTGAATAAGTGACTGCTTAGGGTTTGATTCAGTAAGGTAAATGACATTAGCTCGACGATTTTTGGTCGCAACCTTTATGCTCTCTCTGTGTCAATTACTACACAATCAAGTGAGAGAGAGCCGATGGATATTTGTGTTAACTGATTAATGGGTCTCCTTTTGCCCAATCATTTAGGGCCAGAGATAATGAACATCTAAATAGGTACGGCAGATTTCTTTGCTATCTTAACAGTACATTAGGTATTGATGACAAATAATGTTTTGTTTCAGGTGACATTGTCCTTAAATTCGCCAATAAAAACTGGAAACCTGTATCCAAGGAACTACAAGGGCCTGTTTTCAATGCCAATATAAAGACTCTGTTAAAAGGATATAACAAATTATTGAAATACATACCTACTGATCAATTATTTATGAAGACAACATAGTTAATTAACTTATTAGTAAGTGGAAGTATCACTTGAGTCGTCAATGCAATGTCACTATTTTGCAGGAGTATGTTAGGATTTGAGTATGGTGATTAAATTGTATAATTAAAATAGTACCTGCAAGCGGTTACTCGTGTTAAATTTGTTATAAAGTTAAGCAAGATCGGTTTTAACGACAAACAATCTCATTAATTATTTAATTATATTAGTATTTACGAACGCGCTACGCTCTAAGGAATCGCAACGCCTCAGGAAGGAACTATTTAATTTATTATAAGTACCTACTGTTATTTATTTATGTGATGTTAGATTAATTTATTAATTTATTTTGATTATTAATAAAAAGTCAATGACGTTGAATTTTTTTTTATTTCCTATTTCTTTCAAATTCAGTTTGATTGTTATTTTTTGCTGCAAAATAAGTACTTATTTTCCTAAACTGGAATTTTGTGTATACAAAGCAAGTTTTTGAATAATCTACACTTACCTACACATCAAGATGATTCTTTATACTAAACTTGTCAACACCTAAAAATCTATTATGACTGCAAAAACTGTCATTGAATAATCACCTTTATTGCTTTAAAGTTAAGAGTTCCCCCGCGGTTTCACCCGTGTTTTTCGATATCATAGCCTATAACCATTTCGATTCCGCGTCGCATGGTTGGAGTCCCATTCCGGTATATTCAGTAGTTTGGTGGGTCAAAGGAACCGTATTTTTTTTATTTAAAGTTTAGTTGGCATATGCCAACCTCTGCTTAGCTTGGAAGCAGATTGCCGTGTGCAAATATGTATCACGATTTATTTATTAATTTAATTATGCAGATATGAAATAATTATTAAATCTGAGTTGAAAAGAGAATCAACTTAAATTATTGACAGGAAGTTTAATGCCAAAGTGTATTCTACTAATAAATAACGGATTTCGAGTTGTTTGCTTATTTGTTTCTATCGGGTGTAAATATATATATATATATATAAGTAGAATTTAGAAGAACAAAAAGTTGATATGTGGTTTCTATAATCGAAGCTGTTTTGTTTGGAACTAGACGGCCGTGTAAAGCATGTTCTGGGATTATGTTATTTAATAGTAATATGTTTATTTATTAAAATATATTTTTATCAGTTCTTATATATCAATTTTTTTATAGAAACACAAAACTGCTATATAATCTATGGTAGATATATTTTCTTTTAGTCACATTCCAGATTTAATTATATCGCAAATACCTCTTTTTTTATACACTGGGATGAAAAAAAATTAAATCCAAGCAATTTTTTGTTAACTGTTTTAATATTTGATGTTTTTTTTACTCATACACAAAGAAAAACTTATTATTTTGCAATTTTTTGTTCATATAAACGTATACAGGATGAAATTTAAAATTGGACGTGGATGGCTAAATCCAAAACTATGATAAAAACTCAAAGGAGTCACGGGCCCCATTTTAGTGAAAACAAAAACTGCGTCAATGGATTTTTGCAAAAATTCCTACTAAATTAATGACATTATTCAATGGTGTCGCTAATAAATACATTTGTGAATGTGAGAGGTAATTCTGAAAATTTAGGGAAAATTTTAAATTTTAATTAACTGATTCATATTGATAGGTAAGTTACCACTTTGATTAATACATTACCCATACCATGTTCCAAATTAATTTAATTTAATATCGAAAACATAATAAAAAATTTAAAAGAGATCGTAACGTTTTGAAGATGACTGCGTTGGGGATGTGTTGAATTTTTTTTTATTGAGTACAAGTTGAGGTACAGGTAATGTAAGAATGAAAGATATTAATCAGTTTATTAAAATTCAATGTTTTCCTTGAGTTTGCCGTATGACATTATTTGCCAGAAGGGTCCGAAGCGAGGAAGAATCCTGGCTAATAATTTTTCAAAAATCCAATTACGCAGTTTTATTTCATCGAAATTGGGCCTAAGACTCGCGAGAGTATTTTTCGCTATTACTCACTTTAGGAAATGACCACCCACAATTTGAAAATTCAGCCTATATACAAACAAAAATATTTTATATACATTTACATTACGAACATTATAAAAAACTACGCTAAGCAAAAGGCTCCTTGAATTTTAAACACCTATGAATATACCTACTCTAAATGACCGGACTGAACCAGTACGACGAAGAGATAATATTGTACATATAAAATGACCTCAAACATAAAATCACGCATTCAAGTCCGTATGACGAGAGCTTTACACGTGAACCAAAAAATGATTTTGTATTTATTTATTGTATCTCTAATAAGTGTTGGTGTTTTATCAGGTTAGTGATGTTTTTATTATAAATTATTTCTATTTATTGCCAAAATTGTTCTGCTTGAGTTTTGAAAAATGTAATTCAATTCTCAGTATAAAATATAGTCAAAATACCCTTCAAAGTTTCCATCCTTTTTAGGGCTTAATTAAATTTTTGTTTTCATCTATTTTTTATTGAATTTAATTTTTATAAAACAGGTACCAATAAATAATATAATAATAAAAACAATTTAAAAGTAAACAAGAGCTTAACCTAATTATAATTATTATATATAAAAAGCCTACCCTAACTCCTCCCCTGGTGGCATAGTACCAAGAATGCTTGCGGCATTGCCTCGCTGTATTGCGAGGTTAATTCTTTGGGCTAAGTAGCCGCCAGCTCCGGAATCTAATTTTTGGGTTTAATTCTCAACATTACTCTCTAACATCAGTCTTTACTTAGAGACGTTTGCTACAAAAAAAACTGGTAATTGGCATGGTTGCATCATATTAATAATGCCAACAAACCTGTGAAAATAAAATTACAAAATATATTGTTGTGGGTATCTTCTGTGCACGTAAATAGGGGATTTATTTTCTCGTTTATTCTATTGTGTGGGGTGTCTAATAGGGTTTAGGTTAAATAAAATCGATGTAAGTGAAGAACATTTTATGATTCAGGTATCCGTTTTAGATATTACGCTTTAATGTAGTCAATGTGGTAAGAAATCATTATGACTACTAGGAAATTTTTGATACCCATTCAGAACAAACACTTCTGTGAATAATCTGTTTCTTCTGTGTCTAGGTGTAAAGTATTTATAGTTGAAAAGTAGCATTCAGTTATCTAGTTACCATAGTAACTGTGTGTACAAAAAATGTCCTAGTATTTTTTTTTTCTTTTTACAGTAATTATAATTAATTTATTAAATTATTTCCAGCCGACTTACCATGCAGTATAAAAGACTCAGCATGCCTCAAAGAGGCTGCCCAAGACGCCTTCGTCAAAATGATACCAGAAAACAAAGCATTGGGTGTCGAATCGACAGATCCGATGCATGTTAATTTAATAGACGGCAACTTGTCTATATTGAAGTTCAAACTGTTTAACACTACAGTCCAGGGATTTAAGGACTGCAAACTGGACAATGTAAAGTAAGTAAAAAAAAACGAAATTATGGCTTTTTAGTCAGTTATTAAGCCAGTTGGCTTGGTGGTTAGAGACCCTGACAGCCAAGCCGTAGGTCGTGGGTTCAATTCCCACCCAGTACCTCTACCATGAGTTGCTATCGAAACTTACTTTTGTCACTAGCGAGTAAACTACTATCGATGCAGTATTTCTCGATAGCAACTGTCAAATTTGTGACTCATGGTACCGAATTTCTATAGCAAAGGCTAAAAAACGTTACTCACTAGTGTTAACATTTCGATAGGTTTTTTACCTATCGACTCGTAATATCGATTTCAGTGACCGCTAGTGGCGCTGTACACATTTGCCATAGAAATGTTTTACGCCGTCGCTAGCGAGTACGAACGTTAAAAACTCATGGTAAAGACACAGGACAAACAGCTGTGTGCATGAACATGTAACTATAATTTAAGTATGTATTTTAAAAGTAGTATAATATGTAGTATATCAGTTATCTGGTAGCCATAGTACAAGCAGTACACTCTGCTTGATTTGGGATCAGGTAACGATGTGTGAAGAATGTCCTGGGGTATTTATTAAGTGTCAAAGTGAGCAAAGATCATGACATTATTGCTCACGAGACAAATAATAATTAACTAAAAAAAATCTTTTGAAGGACATATATAGGTTATTGCTTATTACACATTAATAACTCCTGACAAGCGCATGCGCATGTTTTTTTTTTTTATATATTGTCAATTTTTTTGGTAATTTTACTCTAAATTATATTTAGGGGCCAAATTATCATCTAAACTAGTGAGACGTCATGAAGTATCGTAAAATGGTACAACTGTTATTGAAGGAATAATTGCTTTACTTTATTATAGTGCTCTACGATCATGTCATCATAGTGCGCCGCTAGTTGTATTTTTTTATTTATTTACAAATTTAAGAATTTATGTAAAAAGCAAATATTAATAGATACCTACATTTAGAAACCAAAAAGGTTTATAACAATGCTTCCGAGGCAACGGTGGAGGCCATTTGGGATTTATACTTTATAAATCTTATTTTCGTACAAAGTAACAATATTGATGTTTTATACCACATGGGCCACCACACAAGTAGCCGGTCCATCTGATAATAAGTGGTCACCGCGGCCTATGGACATTTGCAACACTAGGGGTATCGCCAATGCGTTGTCGACCCTGAGACGTGAAATTGTTACGTCTCATGAGCCTGTCATTTCCTGTTTAATGAATATAAAATATTTCTTTCAGAATTAGTGATGACAAAACCCAGCTCGAAGTAGATTTCACCTGTCCAGGTTTTGACCTTCGTGGAAAGTACGATATCAACGGAAGACTTATTATCCTGCCAATAGAGGGTGATGGAGATTATCATATTGTTACAAGTAAGAAATTTCATTGTTTCACAAAGTCTTGTTATATTATATCAGCTTTTATTTTATCTAGTGAGAGTAACAAAACACTATGTACAGTTTAGTTGGAGTTTTTAGTATTTTGTTTATGTGATAACTAGTTAACCCCGCGGTTTCACTACAGCCTATAACCATCTCCAAAAATATCTGCGTCGAATGGTAGCAGTCCCATCCCGATATGTTCAGTAGTTTTGAAATGATGGTGCGTCAATGGAACCCCATTCTGCTTATATATATATCGCACCCTCAGTACGATAAGGGCTTAACTCAAAATTTTGCGAAATGGAGTTACGATCATAGAGAGACTAAACAAAGTATGCTCTATCCGATGAATAGTAAAACATAGTCAATTTAATGATAGAATAAGGATACCGATACCTCAGCCTCTTTAACACCGGGATTGACAATATAACAAAGTCATATTCTCTTTACTGTTTGACTTGCATATGACATACATTCCAGGAACGCAATGTGGATATATGTGCCTTATATGTCCTATTGCAGAACTATTGTGATGAAATACCATACCATATTTCATGAGAATAGTTCTGCTGCTTAGTGAAGAACATACATTTTCTCATTTATAATATTAGTAGGAAGTATACGATTCGATACGCATTAGATAACGTGAAGAAAAAATACAATCAAGACATAGCCCTGTGGAATATCCGTCACAATTATAATAAGCTGATAATAGTTTAAAAGCATAATTATTTTTAATTTTCCAGAGACATACACAATTCAATTTGTAGCTGAAATAAAACTCACCACAGGTGACGATGGTAAGACGTATGCGTCGATAAAGAGTTTCAAATTAGTCGTTGAACCTGTTGGTGGAATAGTGTTTGACTTTCGTAACTTGTTCAATGGACAGAAAGAGTTATGTGAGTAAAATATCATATTATTATAGTATTTAATACAAGTGTACATCTGTGAGGTGGTAAGCACACTAAGTCTAAGAAGAAGCTTTCTATTGCAGCTTTATTCTCCACACAATTTTATTGCCACCTACAAATTAACTAAACTACTTATTTGGTACCCTGGTAACACTGACCATTTTCACGTCAGGGGTAAAATTTTATTTTAAAAAAAACAGAGCGATTTATCCGCGTCTGTTGACAATTTGTTATGTGATTATAAATTCAGGAAATAGACATTCTGTGTACATCAGTATATTTCTATTCAATAAGACCTACAGAAACTACAGTCAATATCTAAAATTTCTATGAATTAAACAATTATTTAAAATTTAATGCAAACTTAATCTTAATTCATGGCCCTTTTCATTTAGCTGAATACCTTTTCATATTGATTTAACGTTATATATAAATATACAAATAAAAACTTAATTAAATGAAATCACCGCATTCACAAACTGGAATGCTTCTTTATCCATTAAGTTGATTGATTAAATACTAAGCGACATTCTTTATCTTTTCAGCTGAAACTACACATAAATTCGCCAATGAAAACTGGAAGGAGGTTGGCGCCTTTGTACAAGATCCTGTATTCAATACAAACGTAAGGAAATTGGTCAAGAGTGCAAACAAATACTTGAAAACGATCCCAGTTGAAAGTTTCCTGCAATAGGTTAAAAATCTTTGACCAAATGAAGTCAAGATTTCATATAGAAATAAGTTGACTGATAGATATATGTATATATGTGTACATTTAATTAGCAAGTAAATGTTAAAACAGTGGCAGATATGTTTTATTAAATTATACATTATGTTGATGATTGCTTTATTTTGACGTCCTATAACCGATTCGCTAATCAAATACAAATTCCAAAATATCAGATCTAAACTATCAGAAATATCCTAATATTTTGCATGATTTGTCATATTTAATCAAAGATTTGTCTTTTAAGTATTATAAGAGAAGCAAGATGCACTCAAAGTATTTTTTGTCTATCTGCTACGAGCTTTATTTTAAATTGTAACGTCTATCCAAATTTCAAATATTTTTTTCAACTTCAACTAGCTGATGTCCAATTGCGCTGACACTTCGCATGCTTATGTACTACTTAGTTATTTATGTTAGGTGACAGCAGAAAAGTGGTTTTCGACTGCCTAAACTACACATGATGAACCCATAGTATTTGACTTATTTTGTCAAAAATTAGGACCAAAATGTTACTGATCGTAACTATACGAATGAAAAAGGCGCTGGATTTAAGCCACAGTTTATTTCTAAGCGTTTTACAATAAAATGTGAAAACTACTTTTAGAATTTAGAAGACATAATAAAATCCAAAAAGTTGATGTAAATAAGTTCGGTTCGTAACTTACTCTGTATTTTTATTATAGTGTGTGGCAATAGTTGATCAAGTCGAAAGGTTATAGGAAAATATTATAAACATTTTGCATCAGTTTTCCTTCAAAGGTTTAAGTTGTTTTTAAAATAATACTCATTATTTATTACTTTACGATATAGCATAATTGATTAATGAAATGTCAGGTGTCATGTTGTCATATACATTATAAAACCGGCCTAGAGTGAGTTAGACTCGCGTACGTAAGGTTCCGTACAATAATAATAATATCAGCTTGAGGGACAGACCGCCGGTTGACGAGATTGTTAGATAATTTGGATTTTTTTTTCTTACACACGGCCATCTGATCCCAAACTAAGCAGAACTTGTACTATGGAAACCAGATAACTGATATACTACATATACTCGATTTTATATACATACATACATAGATATTTACACTCAGACACAGAACAAACAGAGATATTCATGCACACAAATGTTTGTCCTGGGCGGGAATGGAACCCGCGACCTTCGACTTGACAGTCAGGGTCGCTAACCACAAAGCCAAATGGCCATTCAAAAAAAAATTTGAACCATATTATAAATAAAAAAATATATATTTATTATTTGCTTGCAAAAAGGTTTTCTAAGAACTAGGTAGCATATTATCATGTGTCTTCAACTACACACAAAGCCCCACGTAAGGATAACCTGTGCTGTAGGCTTACAGTTTCTCTAATAAAGAACTGCGTGTTTTAACTTTTATGTTAAATCGACCCTAAAGGAGGCAAACAAAGGTGTTAAAACTATGAAGTATTCTTTAGATACAGCCTATGGGCCATAACAAAAATAAAAAAAGCTATTACCAAGGTAGTTTTATGTCGATAATATTTGCCGTTTACTTGGAATTTCGATGCATATTTTTTGAGATACAGTAAAAGCTCCGTATTCGCGCTTCCTTCATTCGCGGTTTCACTATTCGCGGATAAAAAAAATGCGACCCAATTCCTATATTCGCGTATAAAGATTTCTTTATTCGCGGATCTAACCTGTGCATAGGTACATGTATACGTATGTATTTAAAAAGATTCGGTATCCTTCGTAAACGCGACGTCAAATGGACTAATAAAAAAGTAAAATATACCTTATTACAACTACGCCTAAAGTATGTTGTAAATGATATCGTCGCTGTATTGGTTCCACTTTTCCATTGACATAAGACGCCTTCGCCACGGTCGGTTTTTGAGAATGTACAGAAACAGAATGTTTAAGTAAAGCAACATATTAGACGTTCAATATGGTCATAAACTACTAATTGTAGTTTTTTTATATATTTGTTTTTTTTATTTTGTCACCTAGGAACGTATCCCCTACAATCCCATATAAATTACCATTCCATATACACGGTTTCTGTATTCGCGGCATATTAACGGAACGTATACCCCGCGAATAAGGAGCTTTTACTGTAATCAAAAATTAACAAAACGCTCGCGCGCTTCTTTTCAAAGGGAACGCGGGTGAAACCACGGGAGACAGCTAGTTTATTATATATTACCGGCGTTCCCGTGGGATGTCACATGTATTATACATAAAAACCTTCCTCTTCAATCAGTCTATCGATTAAAAAAAAACCGCATCAAAATCCGTTGCGTAGTTTTAAAGATTTCAGCATACATAGGGAAAGGGAAAGCGACTTTGTTTTATACTATGTAGTGATTTATAATTTTGTGGCTCGCTAACTTTATTGTGCAATTTTGCCTTAATATTGATTGAAGCCGCAAGAAAATATATATTTTGTTATGTAGTCATTATTTATTTACCTTCACTAGTATGATGCAGTAATAATTGCGATAAAATTTTTGGAGCACTTATCATTTACCAACTTAGTTGAAACTGGGTACACGTTTAGTTACAAATGACAAAAAGATTTTGTAAATCGTGACCCTGTGGTGGAAACCTGAACCACTTTCTGGTTTTGAATCTCCTCAATGACACGTGAAAACATAATTTTTTTTTATTTCTCTAATAACGTTATCTCTACCAGTTTTGGATTCGTTTGACGGACAAACTTAGTAGGCAGTTAGGGTCTCACTAACGGAACCCTAATAACCATTTTAGCATAGTTAATACTACTATTGTACAACACCAGATAAAAACCAGTAATAAATATACTTGACCTTTTTTAGATATGCCCTCATTAAGTATTCTAGATCTAATAGATATGTAATTAAAAATAAAATCACGAGACATTAATGGCAAAATGCCACTAGTGTTGCAAATGTCTAGGCGACGGTGACCACTTACCATCAGGTGGACCGGAGCGTCTGCTTTTTATTGGCCAATGTGGCTCTATAGGCAAGGCTCTATATCATTATAGCTGCATAGCAACAATAAAAAATCTTAATAACACACTTAAATGCTATATCTTTAGATGTAGCAGTAGCAATACAATTCAAATAAACGTGCAAAATGCCCGTCATAACGTTCTTGTGACAGATGCGTATGTTTGGTACGCGGAATATTTATACTCATTAGCGACAATGCGGCCATACCAAGTGGCTCGAGACTAGAATTGTAACTGTTGAAAATTACATGCTTATCCTGTTGTTTGAGCTTACTGCTGATTCGAGAGATAACATTACGGGATGGTCCTTGGTGAATAGATAGTAAAGCTCTCTGTTACAGCCCACTTACATAGGCGAAATTTAAATATAATAAATGCCTTGGGACATTATTTACACACGGCTATTTAATCCCAAACTAAGCAGAGCGTGTACGATGGGAACCAGATTACTGACATACATTTTTTTGCACTTGTATAGAAATTTACCCAGACACAGAACAAACGGACATATTTATGCACACAAATATATGTCCTGGGTGGGAATCGAACCCACGACCTGCAGTGTGGCAGTCAGGGTCTGTAACCACCAAGCCATCTGAGCTTTACGTAAGAAAGTAAAATCAAGATGGTTTTTCATAGTTTTGTTTTGATTCAGTAATGAAAATTAATATAGTTTAAATAAGCCAGACATCTAGTTAGTGTTCATTCTTGATACTGCGAATTAAAATACGATAGCTTATTGAACTGTCATGGGGTCTAAAAAAATGAGCGAAAACTTTCAAGAAAAAATCAAACCAGCACCTAAAAAAATTGTTTTCAAAAGTTATAAATAATTCAAGGTTCCAAAAAATGAGTTAAGGTATACGTTTTTGGAAAAAACTCAAAATCTATATTGGTGCAAAAGGCCTTCATTGCCTGATAAAATTAAATTTAACAATTAAAAATACCACATGCTCATTACTTCATTTAATATAGTTACCACGAAGCGAAGTAATTTTAAGACATTTTTTTAATTATTACGCACTTGCGATATTTATGCTCAAATAAAAAATATTGTTAATTAACTTATGCATAATTAAAAGAAAAATCGCGATAAAATGCTTTTGAAGGCTTTTTTTTATTGTTCATTTATCCATCCTCCACGGATTAGAATTTTTCGTTCTTTAATTTTCATATTTAATATGTTTAATATTTTTTTTATCAATGTCTTAGTAGTGGGCGGGCCTTACGCAAGTCAGAGTTCCGGTTTTCGGCAGGTTTTCATCCTACTGGGTAAATTATAAATATTGGTACTACAGTTCCGGGAGTTAAGACTTTTTTAGGGCATTTTTTCCTCATTCAGATCTTTTTTTTTTTATTCCTCTAACATTCATAGATTTTGAGTTATTTTCAAAAACGTAGACCCCTTTTTTGGATTTTTAATTTTTCTCAATTTTCCTGGTCGTATCACGTTTTTTTTACTTGTTGACAAGTCAATATAGAACACTCAAATAAAAAAAGTGGAAAAATATAACATAATTTACACGAGATAATAAATTGTTTTTAGTTGTATTCCTATATCATTTTCGTTAAAAGCGTTCTTTGGCCAAGGAAAACGGTTCTAGATTAACACATAGAATGCGCTTATCCCGGAATAGCTTCAGTAACTTTAAATTTGACCTTCATAAGTGCCTTCCGAGAGCCTAAACTGAATAAATGGTTTTGAATTTTGATTTTTTTTGAATTTTGAAACATAAGATTAAGATAACATAAAATATAAATATCCTGGGACATTCTTAACCAACGGCCATCTATCTGGTCTCAAAATAAACAGAGCTTGATGCGCACCAGATAATTGATAAACTACATTTTTTTTCTAAAAAGATATCTTTATAGAGTTCATACCCAGATACAGAGCACACAGAAATGTTATTGCATATATATATATTTCTGTACGGTAATCGGAGCCACGACCATGCAGTTAGACTCTAAAGCCACCTGGCCCATCAAATTTGCTTTATACGCAAATAGGTACTCATGTTTATTTATTATTATATACTTGTAATTCGGGATAATTCATTTTAATTTATGCATGTATTATAAAAAACATGCTTTTAATATATTCAAAGAAACAATGTCACATTTTTGCCTTTGCAAAAAATATATGTAGTGTTTTAAAAACTATAATAAAACTACTTTTTGGTATTAAAAGGATATATAGACTGGGTGATTGTGAGCCGGCCTCACGCGACAAGGGTTTCGTACCACCATGAAATATAATTGCATTATGAATTGTAAGGTAGAACTTCTGTTGGTGGCAAGCCGTGGTCGGATTTCATAATGTTTTGCCTTACATAAAACATATTTAATTTAAAATTTATTTTAATTAAAAAAAATTATTTAACCAGTAGTAGATTAGGTCGTTATTTTTAGTTTTTTAATTTGACATAATTTACTCTTCTATGCGGATAGTTTCTTAAGCAACACTATTCTTTGTAAACACTCCACCTTTAAATTTGTATAAATACTAGCCGCCCCCTACGGTTTTACTTACTTTCATCGCTATCATATATAGCCTATTACCATCTAGGAAAAATACCGGATCTAATGGTAGCAGTCCCATCCCGATATGTTCAGTAGATTTGAGGTGATGGTCGAAGGAAGACTGGTCAAAGGAACCCTATTTAATAATAATATATTTATAAGAGATGAAATGTACAAAAAAAATATTACGAAACATATCAAGTCTCGTATTCAAACCTAATAGTAGACGATAGCGCTAAGTATCCTGCAGTTCTCGTATCAGACGATCTTACGAACTCCCTCTGGGGGGTAAACGTTACGACATATTGAAAAACATCTTCCCGTTTATCTGCAAAGCGATTTCTTCATACCTATCTTCTGTTACGTCAGCAGAAGTTACACTAGAGGGTGTAAAAGCCAATTGCAAAGCACACCTTTAACTCCACTCAATAAATCCGTATCTACCTCCTGTAAGATCTATACATAGGTAGAACTTTTTATTATTTTTAATGTGCATATAAATAATTATAATATACATTATAACGTAGTTCAAAAAAATAACGTATCAAGAACAAATTTAACCATCAAACTGAATATGCTTTTTTACTCGTATACTTCATAGACCACACAAACAAGCATGCGATCCACCTGATGGTAAGAGGTCACCGCTACCTATGGACATTTACAACACCAAGAGCATCACTAATGTATTGCATTTAATCATTTCATTTGCAATGTGCCTTTAATTTCACCGGCCCCCTTCTTTCCTTACTAACCGAAACACAGAAATACATGTCCACCACTGCATCACGGTTGAAATGGGTAAGGTGGTAGTACTTCCCCGGACGAACTGATTTTAGTAGTATTGATATTAAATAATACCTGTTACTTAATGTTAATAAAAATCGTTTTTAACAAATCTGTTGTCATGACGAGGATCTCTAAATTTATTTATGAGCTTAAAAGGGGTCTAGAGATTTCTGATGATTTAATTTTGAGAATATAAATAATGTTAAGTTTTACATTTGCCTTTAATATCGATAAGTCGTGCTTCGTGGTTGTTTAAATAAAATGTGGACTCAACATTTTCTTTTGTTAAGTTTCTGTATATATTTATGTATAGGGAACGAAAGTTCAAGTAAGTTTTTTATGATATGAACTAATACTTTCACGGGCCAGTTGACTTGGTGGATGGTGACGCCACAGGTCGTGGGTTCAATTCCCAGCCAGGACAAGCATTTGTTTGAACATGTCTGTTCTGTCTCCGGGTGTGATAACTATTAAATAATGCATTTAGAAATAAAAAGTAGTAAATGTACGGATTTGAAGAAATCATTATTTGATTATTTTTTTTATTTGTGGTGTTTGAAAAATATTATGCGATGTCATCTGTATTATAATAATATATATAATATAATATACGTAATATTATATTATGTCTAATAACTTTTACATTGACATAAATAACATATAAACTAAATACAATAAAAAGAAAATGGCAAAGAAAAGGTAGTTGAGATATATAGAGTACTTTATATTGTTTCTTTATTCCAGTAAAAGTCACAAAATGTAAATGGAACGATTCAAAATGCATAAAAGATTCTGCACAGGAACTTATTCCGGCGTTTGCCGGTGGTATTCCGGAATACGGAGTGGAATCAATAGATCCTATACGCTTCAAGAAGATAGATGCCAGCTCGTCAAACCTGAAACTTATACTGACGGATACAGTATTGACTGGACTGAAAGGTTGCAAAGCTAAAAAAATTGAGTAAGTTTTTATTTTTATTATATATTATATATAATAATAAATAAATAAGATAATAAATATCCTGGGATATTCTTTACACACGGCCATCTGGACCCAAAGTAACCTGAGCTTGTACTATGGAGATCAGATAACTGATATACTACTTTTTTTTTGCATGCTCATGCACACCAATGTTTGTTCTGGGTGGGAATCGAACCCGTGAACTTCGGCTGGCATATATATCTATATATATGGATAATCATGGGAATAGAGTATGTAGTATATAGGTGTGGGAGTATAACTATACGAGTAAATCAAAATTATTGATGTACATTTTATCCGAATGTGTTTAATGGCGTAATTGTACCAAACGCCCATTTCAACTTTTGAATTTATAATATGACAAGCTTCCGTCCCGCGGCTTAACCTGTGTACCCATCACATCTGTGTCTTGTATAAATCCACATTCTCATTTGTATATACATATCTTTGACTGAAAATAAAATAGCTTATTTGGAATTTTGTATAAAATGTAGATGTATGCCGACAGAAGTCAAAACTTGAACAATAACGTGTGTATTTTTTTAATCGTCAGGTTTCATTATCTACATATAAACCACTAGTACAAAAATTATATTACAATTTTCATTTAATGCGATGTAGCTGAATCAAATAAGAAAAGTTATATTAGCTTACCCCCGCGGTTTCACCCGCGTTCCCGAGGTACGTAACATTTTCCCGACACAAACAGTATACTATGTTACTTCTTATACCTCCAAGAATATGTGTACAACGTTTCATGATGATCGGTTAAGTAGATTTTGTGTGGAAGCGTAACAAACAAACTTACATTCACATTTATGATATTAGTAGTGATTATCAATGTATTTCAACCCAAACTCAACTCTCGTGTAAACGAGGCCAATATGTAGATAGAAATATCGGGGTGACAATGTCGCGAGTTTGTATTTTCCCATCTCAAAAATGCTTAACGCGCCTATAGAAGTTTTCACTTTAAACAGAGGTGATGGTAACAGTGACACAAGTTCAATTGTATTTTCCCATTTCAAAAATGCCCAACGCGACTAGCGTTGAAGGAAATTGAAGAAATTTTCACTTCCAAAAATATGTATACGGGACACCCTATCACAATAAAATTAATTAAGCGATGTAATAAATGCCTTCTCACTATGAACTAATCATAGAATAATCAAACCACAGGCGTGACTGTTTATTTTAAATGAAGAAACAGAAAATACCCAGCAAACAAGCAATATTTGGCAGCAAACAATCCATGCAATGCAAACTCTACAAACCACACTCGATACCACTTACAAATTCAAAAATATAGAACAAAAAGCTATAAATAAAACTACGTCAAGTGTTTCCATTATGTTGACCTTAAACAGTTTGTTTACTTAAATTTTTATTATACTGACACATCTAACCGTGACAAAGTTACTAAGGAAGTAGTAATTTCCCAAAAAGAATAATTTAAGTTATGAGTTTAAGTTATAAACCAGTTTTTACGAACAAAATATTAAATAACTTAAGCATCGGGTGTTAACCTTAGACTTAACATTTGATACATAAACATTTCCGTACTGTTAGTTTCAAAATATTGTCCGCATAAGGATGCTCATCAGAGGCTAACACACCATCGTTCTTTCCAAAGAAAAAAAAATTGTTTCAGTACCTTTTTCAAAGTGGTCCGTGGTAAATATCACAATGTATTCAATCAAGGCATCTATATGGTAGGTATATCAATAAACAAGCAGTTGGTCATAGACACATGATTTTTGTTCAAGATTATTGTTTATGTCAACAGCCTGTCATCAATCTGTTTATGGTATGTGAATAAAAATACTGCAACATCTAGCAAATGTTCCGTATTCTTGCTATTTCCTGCATCAAAATGATGCAAATGGTCAAGTCTTTATAGTAGCGGTATCGGTGTAAAAATCGTCATTTCATGAAGTAACTAAAGTACAGATAGTGCAAAAAGGCTTAATAAAACCAGGCAAAAAGTTATTTAAAAATTATTGACCACTTTCTCACCACGGTAAGTGATAATAATAATACTTTAATAATACTTTATTGTTCAAAAATAAATGTTGTTAACAAAGTAGTTCACTAGCCTCCACACAAGGATTACACTAAAATTTTGTCTAATAAAGTCTAAAAAAATGTATCCGTCCAATAGATCCAGCCCCTTATTCAGCTAATAAAATCTTCATTGGCGAGCTGGCGCACGGAGGCCTCGGAGAGGTTACATCTCTCGTTATTGCGTAGTTAGCGAAAGAGACAGAACATAGAAGCTTAGACGGAACATCCTCAAGCTAGTGTAATTTTCCTTACAGAATCGAAGCTCAGGCATCGGGTAATATCCACGTTACTACTTGAGTTATACTTTATTATTTTTATTAGCTGAATAAGGGGCTGGATATATTGGACGGATACCTTTCTAGGTAAATTTTTACGGCCAAATTTAATATTGGGAGTTAGACAATTCACTATGCAATTCCCGGCACCTTTAACCTGGATATATTCAAGGCCAAGCGTGGTGCATCATCGGCCTCGTGATAACTCCTTCTGGGGTCAGTCGAAGGCCAAAAGCAAGCCCACTGTAAATTAAAAAAGAAAAGCGATATTGGCAAAGTGCCGGTAATGTGATACGCTAGTTAATCGATTTGCAAAAGAAATTTATATTAGAAGGCCTCCAAATATTTCACAAAACTAGCATTTAATACAATAAAAGAACAATATTTAATACTAATGTTTTAAATTCAAAAGATTCTGTTTGTCTGTTTTTAACGTTTTCACGGCTAAACAGCTGATAGGATCTTGAATATACACCTTTAGTTTAAAAAAATAGCGTAGGTGAAACATCGGGGTGTAAGCTAGCTAACTATAAAAACCGTTTTGAAAGGGACTGAAGGAAATACTAAGATTAGGATACTTGTATTTTTTGCTAAAATTAAGCCAAATCGACGTAATGAATGATGTTTATCAATTTACTGCTGATATTAGTTAGGAATTCAATAAAACGCAGGTATTAACCATGTGACAAGGCATATCATAATCTGACCGATTTTAAAATCAGCCTGCGACATGAATATCTAGAAGTTACTCAAATTAACATAATGAGCGGAACCACGGCTCTATTCGTGGTCAAGGGCATCTTAACTCGTTTTAATTCGAATTCGACCTCAACCTTTTTCAACGCTAAGTAAAAATAATCTTCCGTAATGTTTTTTTTGTTACATAAAACCAACATCAATTGGCGAATCTCTTTTTTTCGGTTTGGCCGTCAAAACTACTAATAGAAAGAGCCTTTGTATTCTGTGAAAGATCCCATTAACAATCACATGTTACGTAATAAAAATAATTCTGTGCCCTGAGGCTTGAGCACGAACATCTATCGTGAGCGTATCGTCATCGTATCGAGTGCACCGAAAACCAATGCAATGAGAAATTGAACATCGCGCTACGTCATGGTATGCGCGATGTTCAATTTAAAATTTTTCCTTCTTTTTTTTTGCGTGTCTATCGTTTTGGCTAAATTTGTTTAGATCAGAATTCTACCAGACGTACTGTGTCGTCTGTAGCATTATACAGGTCTTCTGGCGTGCAAGATGAGGGGCACGCAGGGCACGACAATAGATGTGCCATTGTCTGAGGGGAGGCGCCGCAAGTGCACTGGTTGCTTGTGCTGTAACCCCATCGGCGCAGATTGTCGGACTGTTGTCCACTGTTGAGGGACTTCCACGTCAGCCACGGGAGCTTATGCCCAGGGGGAATATTCTCCTTAACAGGGTTTGGGGTTTGGTGATGCTGTTGGGTATATCTCCTGCCAGAGCTTACGCCGGGCCTCAGAGGCCATTCACAAACCTGTTTTTTTAATTATACGATGACGCTACACTTGCTATGGATGTTGGGGCTTAGGCCTCTGTAGCCTAACAATCAACTGTTTCTTAAAAAATCAATTATAAATTTTGTAAATGTTACAGACGTGATATAGAGAATTCAAAACTATTGGTTAAGGTCTTATGTTCAGCTGAATTAAATGGAGACTATGACATCGATGGAAAACTCTTCATCCTACCTATCACAGGCAAGGGCAAACTCCACGTCAAAATTCGTAAGTACTCATGTTTCTTATGACAAACTACATAGTAAATTTGGGTATAATGTTTTACAATTTAAAGTCTAACTTGTGGCTGTGAATAATTAACAAAAATGCGTAGTAACGCTACATGATGGTGCTGGTATCAAATAATTGCGTGTCTATAATGATTTGAATCTTGCAAAACAATTTGGTAATTACAGTGTGGTTTGCAAAGAGAACTTTACAAGGAGATGTTAAATTATCATCATTTCAAGGTTTATATTTATTAAAATATGAATCGCTAACACAAGATACAATGTATGAATACAATATAAGACAAATTGATATTTATGAGCGGAAACTACAGTATACACGAATATAAACACCTTTTTAAGATTTTCCAAAAATAGAATTCGAAGCTAATCACGTTATTATTTTATTTTGAGTCCTCATTATTGATTTTTCAATTGAATTAATTGGTATTTGTAAGATAATGATTATAATAATTTTAAAATAAAAAGGTTAACTTATAATAAAAAGTTAAATAAGCATTATAACTACATAAAAACACACGATATAGACCCTTATTACCAAATGTAATAGGACTCGTCAGAAAAAAACAAAATACCTCAAGTTCGAGGGGGTTAGCTAGTGGCTGGATCAACAGATCTTACCCAATGTAATGAATCGGACTCGTCTAAACCAATCAATGGTCCAAAATTCAGGGAGCTTATTAATAGCTACTGAGTTCCACTACCCTGGCCCCATTATTAGATCTGCCCCCTTATTAACTTAATACAAACTGCGTCGGCGAGCCGGTGCACGGAGGCCTCGAAGAACTTGCCTCTCAGGTGATTGCGTAGTTAGCGAAAGAGAGAGCATGGGGGCCGCGATGAAATATCCTCGAGGAGGTTACTTCAGAAAAAAGCTCGATTGGATCAAATTATTGCATCGATAGGACAATTCGGAAGAAATGAAATGGAGCTAATAAAAGTGTGCTAAAAAATATGACGTATTTTTAGAACATCGCCCCAAATAATTCTAATCATTTGACTTACTTTAATACAAAAAAACTTCTTAAACTTTTCAGCGAAGATCCAAATTAATACTGACGCAGACATAAGAGAAATTAAAGGTAAAGACGGGAAGACCTACTGGGATATCGAATCATGGAAGCACACCTTTGAGTTAAAAGATAAATCTGAGGTTAAGTTCGAAAATCTGTTTGGAGGAAATGACGAATTAAGTACGTATTATTGATAATAATTTCGTAATATTGATGAAATGAAATGAACATATTTTTATTCAAATATGCCTTTACAAGCACTTGTGAATAGTCTGACTCGTATACCGATGAGTCTACGTATCTACGGAACATATAGAAATAATAGTATAAATGTGACCCGGGCCAGTTGGCTTGGTGGTTAAGAGACCCAACCTGCCACTCCGCAGCTTGTGGATTTGCTTCCTATCCTGGTCAAACATTTGTGTGCAAGAACATGTCTGTTGAATGCTCTGTATCTGAGTGTAAATATCTATATAACTATGTATTCAGAATAAAATAAAATTGTATGTAGTAAATCAGTTACCTGGTAGCCATAGTAGAAGCAGAACACTCTGGTTAATTTAGCAGCAGGTAACCACGAAGAATGTCTTGGGATATTTATTATAATTATTATATAGAAGAAAAAAGTAGTATATCAGTTACCTGGTTTCCATTGTTCAAGCTTTGTTTATTTTGAATCAGATGCCCGCGAGTAAAATATGTCCCAAGATATTTATTTATAATGTTCAGGATAATATATATTTCAGGAGTAAAAAAAGGATAGCTTTAGCTTATAACATACAGCTCGTTAAAACTATAGTAACAATACACAATTCTATAGACACCACAATTATACATGTAATATTAATATATTTGCAGGTCGTACAGCTAGGAAAGTTATCGCTGACGGCGGAAATGACATAGTTCTGGAAGTTGCACCGCCAATCATTAGAACAGCTACTGAAAGAATCATTGGAAATGTCAACAATTATTTCCACGCCGTACCGATCGAAGAACTAACTTTAAATTAAATCTTCAACTGCAAATAAATGGTAACCGACGATATAAATTTAGTTTGATTACAATATTAGAATATTTAGTACAGCATACAAAAACTCCTCATTTGATAAGCACGTGCAAAAACTCGCAGCCAATCCTAACAAAATTGAAAATTCTAGGTTGTCAAACTGGTTCTTTTAAATGGGACCAAAAAAGTAAATTAAATTTGCACATTTTTTGCTCATTACTTACATAGTCTGAAGGTGGCTCGTAAACACATTATTATTATTAATCTTAACAATTAAATCTACATCTAGACATATTTTTTAAGACAAATTAAAACAACACATCAGTGAATGCGTATCATAGCCATGATTTCGGACTTAATTATGAATATTTCAGACCAGAGATTTCTGTTTTTAACATTGGACGTCTTGTGAGATTTTGTGAGACACTTTGCAGTAATTAGAAAAGTTATCGGTCTTTTGGCTTTTATCACTTTTCCTGATTTTATAATGTAAATTTAATTTTATTTTATAACTATCCAACTTACCTTTTTGGTTAATTATTAGAAGAAATCAAAAATAAAGATTCTTGCCAGTTCTGTTGGTAACTGCAGTAGTTTCAAAGCTTTATTTATAAGTTTACTAGCTGACCCGACAGACGTTTTCCTGTATATATTGAATTCGATTCTTCCGATTGAATTGACCATGAAATGTGCACTTCATTGTATATAGAAATTTAAAATTTATTATTTTATCAATATAATTACGACTCATGCCTCTTTTACACGATATTTGCAGCGCGCATTCAGTCAATCTTGCAACTGTCTAACGACTGACAGTTAAGTCAAACGCCATATACATTAGAAAAGTGAATATGGTCGTTATGTTTTCTTAAATTTTCTAATTTTCCCTGCAACATTCTTAATTTTTTCTTTCATAAGAACCTTCTCCTGATTATAACAAACACAACAAAAAAAGAATAAGCGAAATCGGTCCAGCCGTCCATGCGTGATTCCGTGACCAAGGGAAATAGGGATTCATTTTTATATATATATAGAATTCTAGGGTCTCAACTAAATAAATAGTATTAGCTAAATTGACTTGTTGGTAGTTTTATTTTCCAAATCTAAGCTTATATTATTTCCAGGTTTCTAATTATATACATAATAATATAACTTAGGTAACTAGCAATAATAGATAGAATAATAAATAATTCTACTAATATTATAAATGCGAAAGTTTGTATGTATGGATGTTTGTTACTCTTTCACGCAAAAACTACCAAACGGATTTGGATGAAAATTGGCACATATATAGAAAATTCCCTGGAATATCACATAGGATTCTTTTTGTGCGGGAAAATGTTAAATCCATCGAGAACGCGGGTAAAGCCGCGGGGGACAGCAAGTATATTATATAGATATATTTATGGACTATAAAGGCATGAACATTCTTATGATGGCAACATAATCTAATTTAGTATGTCCATATATCAACTGTCCCCCGCGGTTTTACCCGCGTTTCCGAGGGATGTCACATTTCTCCAGGATATGGTATATGTGCCAAGTATTTCATCCAAATCTGTCCGATAGTTTTTGCGTGGAAGAGTTACAAACATCCATACGTACAAACATTCGCATTTATAATATTTGTAGGATATGGTGTTGTTACTTTTTTTGTTTTGTTTCATTTGATTACTTTTTAACGATTTTGCAGCCATATAATCGTTTCTTTATTCATACGAAAATAGATTTAGTGAATAGGTATTCTTTGAGTTCACTTTGTTTTTCTGACGTTAGCTGGCAACTCCAAAAATAAATAATTGTATAAAAAGTTTAAATATTTATAAAATTTGAAAAACGAGTCACAATCGGCAAAGATGAGGTCACAAAAAACATATAGTCGAAATCAGGGCCTGAGAGAATAAAAAGACAAACAAACTGTTTAACTTTATTATATTAGTATAGTTTATTAAAGATGGCTGGCTTACATTAAATGAAATACGGATATTTAAATATAGGTACCTGTTTGATAAAAATAATCTTGAAATGTTACGATCAAAGGAATACAAGCAAGAAACACACGATGAGGCACAATTATACAGTTTGTTCCAGATAGTGCTTATTTCAAAATATTAAAAATTAAAAAAAATCTCAATTCCAAACCATATATTCAGTTTAGTCCTCGGAATGCATCTATGAAGGTCAAATTTAAAGTTAATGAAACTACTACCGGTTCGGAAGTCAGCCTTCAAGTGAGAAGAACCGTTAAGAAACTCAGCAAGGTTGCAATATTTTTTTTTTATTAAATACTTTTTTATATAAATTTTATCTATTCTGACTTTTTAGCTATTATAATATAAATTTTATATATATTTGTATATTTAACAATTACAAAATTCTTAATATAGGTAACATTCAAAAACAAAAAAAAAATTCAAGCCTACAATTTAGAAAATAATAATAATTACTTACAACTTAAACAAGCAAATTAGAGGTGCACTGTGCGGAGAGTAGCAATCAAAGTATCATGAAAATGTATACCCATGTTGAAAAGAGACAAACGGCCCACGTACTGAGTAGGGTTACAAAGTATCAAAGTACATTTTATAATTTAAGATCGACTATTACTCGTTATCTTGTAAAGCTCTTAGTTGTTTAATAATATTGAAGATATACTCGTATTTTTCAAGAATTTTCTTACAAATCCCATATCTAAACAGCTTGAAGGTTTCACAAGCTATAACGACCAACGGTTCCGAAAATATATGGTTTTTTAAAATCACAATTAAGGCCCCTTTTCTATCGGTTCAGCAGTTTGGACAAGGTATGAATAGATAATTAAAATATAATATCTATATATGTAAGGAAAACTTCAAAAGTACTGGACATATCGGAATGTGACTGCTACCATTTGACGCAAAATTTTTCGTAGCTAGATTATATATGAGATCGATAAACAGGGCCGTCTTGAAACTATTGCAGGCTCTGGGCACTAGGATATGAGGGCCCCTAAGACCACACTATGAGAGCTCTAAGAGCGCGACACACCGATCCGATCTGACGACACTATCGACGTCCAACGAGTTCCATTCCTTTTGGACCAGGGGCCCCATGAATCGCAGGGCCCTGAGCACTTGCCATGAGTGCCCAATGGAAAAGATGGCCCTGTCGACAAAGCAGTAATTTGGCAAAGTTACAAAGACATGAATTTCTTTATCAAAAATTTTCCATTCGCCTAAGATATTAAAACAAAATCATGATAAAATAACTTTTTTATTTTTCAACTTTTTTAACATCAAGCGGTGATAGTTTTTTTACTCGTCTATTCCATTTCTTGTGTGTCGTAGGAAAGGGTTTGCAAAAATATTTCAGGCTATTTTTCGTTTCAGTGGTCATTTTTGTTACAGTCAAATATGTAGACACGTGCCGAGTATAAAGTTTTGACACAATATTATTACCTACCAATTTTTTAAAATCAGTTGAGAAAATTCTTATTATATAAATCCTAAACGTTAAAACAAAGTATAAAAAATCAGTGTTTGCTTTATTATGTTCTTATTTACGTCATGTCTAGATAATAAACCATTCAATAAAACTTGTTAAGTTTCTTATAATTATCACTTGTTTACTGAATTTCGCACAAACGTCATTTAAATGATAGATTTGTAGTCTATATAATTTCAAAGCAAAAACTTAGAGGAAGAATTTAAAAATTTATTCTTGAAGTTTTATTTAAATGGAATTTAATAAAAGTTTCCAGACATTTTCCAGATTTTACACGTGTCCCTTAATAGAATACGGTCAGTATTCTATTCTTTCACTTTTGTATAATATTTTTTTGCAAATCATTTTAAAACCACTCATTGATCAAACATCCTTAACTAATAAACATATCATATTATACAGTGCCAAAGGAACATAGATGTATGTGGAAGTGATTTTATTTGCGATCAACCAATGTTACTTTATACGGAACAAAAAAAAAACCTTCAAGCTTGACCCTAATGACCCCTGATACTTATTCATCGATACAACAATATATATAACAAAATTGTGTACATTATGTTAGTTTGTCAAATCAACATTATTTTTATAATACATTGAAAGTATTGGTGGACCTGGTACTGCTTTAATGTCTTGCGGATTTAACAAGTGTAGCAATGGTAGATACCATCAAAAAATGTTCATAAGAGCTCTCAAATATTATTTTAGGTCCTATTGATCTTAATTATATTATATATAGCTGTCCCCCGCGGCTTTACCCGCGTTCCCGTGGGATGTCACATGTTGTTGGGTTCTTATTTAATCTGTGGCTAGATATAAAACTCCCGCCTAAACTTCCGGAACCTGCAACGAACGTTGTTTACGCGCGCCGCCACATCAACCCATGGCGCTGCTGTAGTCAAAACTCAAGAAGCCGCGCGTACGCGTCTCCACTGTAATATTCAATAAAAATATAAACCATCCAAATAAACACTATCAACTGTGCTGTTCCGTATGGTCTAAGTGACAGTGAACGTTTGTGATAAGAATTCCGTCCCGGGACACGTTCGGTTCCTGGATAACATTGGTGAGTTGTATTTCATTAAGTATCTAGCCACACTGTTTTCAAATAACGAAATTTTAAAGCTATCGAAGCGCACATTTTGGTCTATCGTGCCGGGATTAACCAGTTACGAAATCTATGCAACTAAATATCTATTTATTTACATAATTATTGGTATAATTCACACTTAATAAAGTACTATTCAGTGTCGGGAGTAGGTTAGGTACACTCATAACTTTGTGTACTAATTTGCTTATATCTCTAAAAGTATACTACTTAGAATTCTGAATCACATTCAGATCTTATTCTTTTGTGTCCATTCTCCTAATCCAATGTGTATTTCATTTCCGAAACCATTAATTTAAATAGTTGTTTTCGAAAATTTATTACGTAAAATTTACCGACGCTAGCCGGCCGCCATTATTAATTCTTGTTGTTTGATAAATAATTTGTTGCAAAATGCCGCCCAAGCATGATGTCAAATTCGAAGAAGAATACGAAAAATTAGTACAACCACATATTACGACAAAAGAAATGTGTTTTATGAGATTGCAGGCCTTATATGAAGTTTCCAAAAAAGTTTCTGATAAACCGGAATTAATTAGTGAATTTAATGCCCGTTTTCATGATTTGCCCGAATGGCGGGAAAAGTACGATAAAAGTATTTGTGCCATCACACTCTTAAAAAAGAAATTAAATTCCGACTATGTGCCATCATATACAGAACTCGAAAGTTTTGATGTTATGTTCTATTTCATACGCGGTGTTTCAAGTAGGTTGAATGTGGATATGGATAACCAACATAATGCAACATTGAAGGCGGGTGGCAGCTGCGTAAAGCCTAGGTTACCTAAGTTGGAACTATATCCTTTTGACAGTAAACTTGAAAACTGGCCCACCTTCCGTGATACCTTTTCTAGTCTTATACATAACAATACACACATAGCAAATATTGAGAAGTTTTATTATTTACTGTCGGCAGTAAGCGGGTCCGCTTTAATTATCGTAAAGTCTATGCCCGTCACTTCCGATAATTATCAAATCGTGTGGAGTGCGTTAGTAAAACGGTTTGAAAACAAACGCGCATTAGCGACTACGTATCTCGATAAAATATTCAACTTCAAACCTTTGGTGAATGAGTCTGTATCGGGACTTAATGTTTTCTTACAGACATATCAAGAAAACATCAAAGCTCTGCAGATTTTGAACATAACAGATTTATTGGGATTTATGTTGTTTTATGTCGCATTACGTAACCTTGACCCCGCGACTAGGCGTGAATTGGAAAAGGAGTTAGGACAAAATGAGTTACCTACCTATGACGATTTGATGACTTTTATTGAAAAACACGTACGCGCTCTTGAGATGTCCGAGTGTACTACAAATTCCACTAGTACTAAAAGTGTATCGTATACTCGGGGACAAACTAAATCCAGTCAACCCTTTACTTCAAAATCAAATTATGCACTGCGACCTACCATGTCGTCAGCTGTTATCGATACAAACCAACATGTTAAATCAACGAAGTCCATGGAGTGTTTGTATTGCAAAAAGATGCATTCTATTTATCGATGCACCGACTACACCGACCTGAGTCCAGCGCAGCGTCTCGTTAGGATTAAACAATTAAAGTTATGCGAAAATTGTTTACGTGCACATTCTGTCGACGACTGTCCATCAAAGGTACGGTGTACGGTCTGCAAAAGCAAGCATCACCATACACTGCACATAGACTCATTTGCAAATTCGAATTCTAGTGCAGTCGCATTGACGTGCTCGGCTAATTTGACAGTCTTGCTCGGCACCGCGGTTATACACGTCGCAGATTGTTGGGGCCAGTACCACAAGGTGCGTGTTTTAATAGATAGCGGGGCTATGACAAGCTATATAACTCAAGACTGTGCAAAACAATTAGGTCTGTCACGACGTAAATGCAATTTTGAACCCATTGGTTTAGGGGGCAATCCCGTAAAAGAGTTTGGGTTAACTACTTGTAATGTTAAGCCGCTACACTCAGCCGGACCCATCCTATCTACTGATGCGGTCATTGTGTCTACAATAGCCGGTAATCTACCTACAGTGCCTCTTTCGGATAAAGTGATCGTTGAGTTTCAACATTTGATGTTAGCTGACCCGGACTTCTATAGACCTGCACCCATTGACATACTGTTAGCATGTGATCTGTTTCCGTACATCTACGACGGTAAGAAGATACTCCCGCGAGTACACGGATTACCTGTTGCAATGAGCTCAGTATTTGGGTACGTTCTAATGGGTCAGACTGAACTCTCTCCACCAACTCGCAATCATGCTGCGCCATCCGCTACTATTAATGGTACTTTCTGTGCATTCACCATGAACCTCGATCAAGTTATTCGCTCCTTCTGGGAGGTGGAAAATGTACCATCTGAGGTACCACGTAACCCAGATGATGAACTTGCGGATTATTTATTTTCAAAAGAGCATAGTCGCGATGCAACGGGTAGGTATACAGTGAAATATCCTCTGCGATCAACGATTGAGCTCGGCGACTCGAGCCAAATGGCAACTCGTCGACTGCTTAACTTAGAGTCAAAATTAGAAAGAGAGCCTGAACTCAAAATTCAATATCATAAGTTCATGCGTGAGTACGAGGACCTCGGGCATATGTCTTGTCTTGGTGATGTCCAGAACGTGGATTCGAAATACATCATCCCGCATTTCTGCATCGTCAAACCGACAAGTACCACGACGTCTCACCGTGTGGTATTTGATGCCTCTGGGAAAACATCAAACAATATGTCACTCAACTCAATAGTGTTGCCAGGGCCCAAGCTTCAAGCTGATATCAATGAACTTTTAATCAACTTTCGGCTTCATAAAATATGTATCTCTGCGGACATTTGCAAAATGTACCGCCAGATTATTGTCGACCAGTGTCAACGACCATATCAACATATTCTATGGCGTTATTCATTGGACCAACCTATTCAAATATATTCTTTGAATACACTAACGTACGGTGTAGCCAGCTGCCCTTATCTAGCTATAAAAGTGCTGCACACCTTAGCAGATGACGAAAGAGTACAATTTCCAAAAGCTGCTGAAATTTTGAAAACTGGTTTCTTCATGGACGATTTAATATGGTCTGTCGAGACCATAGCAGAAGCCTTAGAACTTCAGAAAGAGCTCATGAATTTATTGAAAGCGGGAGGCTTTATTCTCCGCAAGTGGTCGAGCAACTGCGCACAGGTATTGGAACATCTGGATGATGCTCATCGCGAAACGCCGGTTGCATTCGACGATGAAAGTAATATGTCCATCAAAGTGCTCGGGCTTCAGTGGTCCCCAGCCTATGATGCATTTTCTTTTGCCATCACTCCGCCCAATCTTGTCGTTTCAAAGAGAACAATCTTGTCCCAAATTGGTCGACAGTTCGATCCACTAGGCTTTGTAGCTCCTTGCATATTCTATGCCAAATGTCGCATGCAGGAACTTTGGTCTCGTCAACTTGACTGGGACCAAAGTCTGCCGTCAGATCTTGAGTCACAGTGGCGGGCATATGTCAACGAACTCCCATTGCTAACAAAAATAAAACATGATCGCCATGTTAAGGTAGAACGCCATACCTACTGTCAGATTCTAGGTTTTTGCGACGCCTCTTCTCTCGGTTATGCTGCGGTTGTGTACCTCCGAACTAAAAACGACGATGGTGAGACTAAAGTTAGTCTAGTAATGGCCAAATCTAAGGTTGCCCCATTAAAAACTGTCACTATTCCGCGTCTTGAACTCATGGCTGCACATTTGCTAGCAAAGCTTACCAAATACGTCCAATCGATATTGCGTAATCGTCTCGAAATCAATAATATAATGCTGTTTACGGATTCTTCCGTTGTTCTAGCCTGGCTTAATACTCCCAGTTACACACTCAAAACATTTGTGTCCACTAGGGTGTCCAAAATTAATGACAGCGTATCTAGCGAATGCTGGTATCATGTAAGCGGTGGGTCTAATCCAGCCGACATTTGTTCTCGTGGTGTTTTACCATCTGTGTTGCTAGCGACTCCAGAATGGTTCAACGGACCTGGTTGGATCGATCGGGATCAATCTAAGTGGCCAATTAAAACCATGGCTGAATTCCGTGACAGCAATCCTCCTGAACTCAAGTGTACTAAGCCAGTTTTAGTGTCAACTGAGTCTGACACGTATGAAATAGTGTATAGCTTAACGAAAACATATTCTAGCTACAATAAATTGCTCAACGTCGTTGCTCGATGCTATCAGTTTATACATAATTGCAAGTCAGCTGCTGAGGAGCGTAGATCTCTCGCTGTTTCGGACCTCAGGAAGGCACATGATATTTTAGTGAAATCTGTTCAAAAACAACATTTTTCGAGCGATATAGTATCTTTATCAAAGGATAGTTGCTGCAGTAATTCCTTGCGAAAGCTCAACCCTTTCATAGATTCCAACGGTTTCCTCAGGGTGGGGGGTCGCCTTTCACAGTCAGATTTAACGTATGAAAAGAAGCATCCTCTGTTACTTCCTAAGAAATGTAATTTCACTAATATATTAATTGATCATTTTCATAAAGCTTATTTGCACGTAGGTCCACGAACTCTTCAAAGCATAATAACACAAAAATATTGGATCATTTCAGCGCGTGATGCTATTCGATCACGTACCATGAAATGCATTGCCTGCTTTAGGGTATCTCCCATAAATCGACAACCAATAATGGGGGAACTTCCTAAATATCGTACGCAAGACATTCATGTTTTTCATACCGTAGGCGTTGACATAGGCGGACCCTTTTCTACGAATGAGTCAACTCGTAGAAATGCTCACGTATCCAAATCCTATTTGTGCGTGTTCGTGTGTTGTGCCACACGAGCGGTACACTTAGAGGTCTTGTCCTCTCTGAGTACCGAGTGCTTTCTCGCATGTTTCGACCGTTTCACGGCAAGGAGAGGTCTATGTCATTCTATTGTGTCCGATAATGGCACCAATTTTGTGTCAGCTGGTAAACAGCTGACTGAGGTAGTAAAATTCCTAAATTCGGATTTAGAAAATATATCGCATGGCTTCGTTTCTCGCGGAGTAATTTGGAGACATAATCCACCGACAGGCAGTAATTTTGGGGGACTTTACGAAGCTGTTGTCAAATCTGCGAAACTACACCTAAAACGTAGTATCGGTACACGTGCTCTATCGTTTGAAGAGCTAGGGACACTCTTTGCTCGCGTCGAAGCTGTACTTAATTCAAGGCCATTGTGTGCTTTATCCAGCGATCCAAACGAGTTTGAGGTTCTAACTCCCTCACATTTCCTCATAGGTAGAGAACTCTTATCGGTACCGGAATACAGTTTAACTGATTTGACCAGTTCTAGATTGAATCGTTGGCAATGCGTCCAACAAATATCACAACATTTTTGGAAACTTTGGAGGCAAGATTATTTACATACTTTACAGCAACGTCAAAAATGGTTTACTAATTGTCGTAGTCTTAATGTCGGTGATCTTGTATTAATTAATACTGATGCTCCACCTCTCAAGTGGGGGTTAGCTAGAATTACAAAATTACACGGTGGTCCGGACGGTGTGGTCCGTGTCATTGTTTTAAAAAATTCAAACGGAAACGAATTTACACGTCCCGTTTCAAAAGTGAGTCCTCTACCGTTGGATCAGGACTCAGAATGTTTATAAATAATTTCAGGCTTTATTTGTATCTAAAATTGTATCTACCTATACATAATGTATTAACTATTATATAATTCAACTATTCAATTTATATTCTATTATACAGTCCACTAACACTTTAATTATATTTCAATTTATATTCAAGTACACATTATCTATACCTTAAGTTTTATCTATTTCAACTTTGCCATGGTATCGTAACTGGGAAATCCTTGCGGATTTCGGTGGGGGGAAATGTTGGGTTCTTATTTAATCTGTGGCTAGATATAAAACTCCCGCCTAAACTTCCGGAACCTGCAACGAACGTTGTTTACGCGCGCCGCCACATCAACCCATGGCGCTGCTGTAGTCAAAACTCAAGAAGCCGCGCGTACGCGTCTCCACTGTAATATTCAATAAAAATATAAACCATCCAAATAAACACTATCAACTGTGCTGTTCCGTATGGTCTAAGTGACAGTGAACGTTTGTGATAAGAATTCCGTCCCGGGACACGTTCGGTTCCTGGATAACATTGGTGAGTTGTATTTCATTAAGTATCTAGCCACACTGTTTTCAAATAACGAAATTTTAAAGCTATCGAAGCGCACACATGTATTATACATAAAAACCTTCCTCTTTAATCATTCTATCTACTAAAAAAAAACGGATCAAAATCCGTTGCGTAGTTTTAAAGATTTAAGCATACATAGGGATATAGAGACAGAGAAAACGACTGTATTTTGTACTATTTTGTAGTGATTATTATGCTTTATTAATCACTTCTATATACTTCCATGCAGCTTGCATCTAACTCTTAGCAATGTATATAGATAACCACGCGTTTGATGAGTAAACTTTGTTAGCTTTGGTAGGTATTGAAATTAGTTAATTTGGGCTGTATTTATCGATGACCAAATTCCAGTTGTAAATTGAAAAATCTACCTCGTTTTTACAATTCAGTTGATTTTAACTATAATTCGTTTAGTATGTTATGTTATAATTTTATTACTAAATCAAACAGACTTTGACGCTAACATACATATTTACTTACCTTCAACGGTTTTTATCGAAGTTTTTTTATCAGATTACATACGTTAATACCAAATCACGATTATATTACAACGCACGATAACCTGCTATCAAGAAAAACCGGAGGAAAAAACTAGTGGGTGCCATAAAAAAATCAAGACATAAAAGGATTAAACGCCGCTAGATTATCGTATAAATAAAGAGTAGGCTTTACTTCTTCGACAGTTGCGTTGGGTACTAGCCAGACGCGTTAATTGTTAATAGACTGATCAAAATGTGTGAGAAAACCATAGTTATTTTTTTAGCTGTAGCAACTTTATGTAATGCTGGATCAAGTAAGATTTTGTTATACTTGTTTTGTTTCCACGGGGGTCCAATAAAATTTGATTTATTGTATAAAAAATGTTGTGTCAATTAATAATTTTCCAGTATCATTCATTAATAAATGCAAATCAGACGATACTAAATGTGCAAAGAATTCTGCGCAAGCTGCAATCCCCATTTTCGCTGCTGGACTCTCTGAATATGGAGTAGAGCAGTTAGATCCAGTCTTCTTTAAAGTGATAAACGCTAGCAAATCCAACTTAAGGTTCTTGCTAAATGATGTCACTATAACTGGATTGAACAAGTGTCAAGCTAGGAAAATACAGTAAGTATTAACATAGTATGTTTATAACGTTTTCAATGTTAAAAAGTTATCAAATTTCAATATCCAAAATATAATAGCTGGACAAATTAAACTTTGCATGTTTTATAATTCTACTAACTATAGCCTAAGCTTTTAAGCTCTTCATCTTTATGCGCTAGAAGCTTTGAAAGTTTGAAATTACGATGAAAAGCTTCGAGAAAAAGTATGCCCTGCTTTTTGGCTCGTTTTGGCTGATATTGTAACGTCTTCAATCCACTTAATATTGATTGTGAAGGAAAAATTCTGGTCTAAATAAATTCAACCCTGTTCATTAAGATGATCTGCTAGCGCTCTGAAATAAAGATTTCAATTCTTTTTAGACGTGATGTCGCTAAGTCCAAAATGTACATGAAATTCTTGTGTGATACAACACTAGAGGGTCAATATGAAATGGGTGGACAAGTACTTATCCTGCCAATTGAAGGCAAAGGAAGAATTCACGTAGTACTAAGTAAGTATAAAAGTAAAATTACTCATCGGTATTAACGTATAAAAAACTTAATAATAAATCATTGATGTACGGGAATTTAAATTAATTAAGTTTTACCATGAAAATGCAAAATATTTTTGAATACAAGTTTCGGAATCCTGTATAAGTTATAACTAACACTATTATGATTTATCTAGAAAAAGCAGCAATTAGTATTGAAGCGGAAATGGGTGATAAAAATGGAGAAGATGGTAAAAAACACTGGAATATCAAAAGCTGGAAACATTCTTTTGAACTGAAAGATAAATCGGAATTAGTATTTGAAAACCTGTTCAATGGTAACGAATTATTAGGTAAGTTAAATCACACTTTAACTTGGGACCTTAAGGATAAATGTCCATCCAAAATTGTCCATAAAAAAACCATGAAGCTACATGAGCTACCTGTGCATGTAAGTTGATAATGTTGGTATTAACAACGCATTGTGCACTGACGTTACAAGAGGCAACTGATATCAGATATACCCATCTGATGCTTATTGATTGGAGCTTTCGACTGTATTACATTGAGTGTTCTTAGGACAATATCTAGAACATGAGTCTCATATCAAATTTCCTGACAGTACTATTTCTATACATAAAACCTTTTTACCGAAATACATTAAATATACTATTTAAATATTAAATATACAGTTTGCTAAGTACTATCTAGATTGGTTGTCCTTAGTAAACAATTTATTTATTATTATTAGCTTAACAAATACAAATTTACAATAACCACAATAAGCACACCAAATCTTATTAGCAAGCTGAAGTGGCAGTGGGCTGCTCACATCTGTCGCAGAACCGGTAACCGTTGGGGTAGACGTGTTCTAGAGTGGAGACCACGGCTCGTTCAACGTAGTGTAGGGCGCCCTCAAGCTAGATGGAGCGATGATATACGCAAGCTGGCTGGCAGCGGTTGGAAACAAAGAGCTGAAGATCGAGCTCAGTGGCGTGCCATAGGTGAGGCCTATGTCCAGCAGTGGACGGAGATAGGCTGATGATGATGATGATGTTGATGATAGATTATTATAGTTTTATTATAGTATTATTTTCATAGACACATATTAACTAAACACCTATTGACTCCATTTATGGATAGTTGTAGTGTAAATGTGATTTGTAAATTTAAGTCTATTCAGCTACTTATGATATTGATGGTACAAGTAGAGTAAAATTGATCTTCCAGGAAATGCATGTTGACCAATACTTTATTCAAATTCATTCCAGTTTTACGGAGAGATTCTAATATTTCACTCATAATATCTGAGAATAGTTTTACACTTGAACTAACTATATATTTGTATGTTAAATATAACAACCTTAAAAATGCTTTACGTGCAGGCAACCTAAATTTGTTAGTAACTCCCACAAGTGATTATGCTACTGGGAAATTGTATCAGAATTATAATTATAGGGGTGTAGGTGAACAAAGGAAGTGGTTTTGAATCCCATTTTATAAATAAAGTAATACAATCTAGGACATTGTTTACACACAGCCGTCTGATTCCAAATACAGCAGGACTTGAACTGCTTGTACTATACAAACCAGTTTACTGGTATAGAACATACATTTTTTTTTATCTTGAACATACTTATATAGATACGCCCAGACATAGAACAAACAGTATGTTCATGCTCACAAATGTTTGGTAGGTCAAAACCAAATCTAATCACATCGATTTGACTATGTTTCACTTTGGTTAGGATAGTAACAAACGATGGTGTGGCCGAAGGTATGGCACTCATGACCTAGAAAGAACTCCCTCTCAAGTACAAGGGACCTATCCGCCTCTAATTCCGATTTAATTTCATCTTATCTGGTTTGCTTCTCTAAACATAATGTCACTTTTTACCAAATAGTCTTTCACAAAAACAATTCAGCAGGGCAATTGTGTAACGATCTCGGAATCGTCGATGCAGTCAATTGTGTATTACATTGACGGCACTACGACTGTTTTCCCATAATACTGGCGCCTCGAACCATAACAACAGAACATCTATTATGAAATCTGCTTCAAAATTTACTCAAATAGAAAGTTGTTATAAATCATGGTAATACTTCAGCTGCCGGAACAACTATAAATGATAATTCAATTTGAGGGTAGTTGTCAGCCAAGGCGAGTCCTATTTATCATACCGCCAAGGAAAGATAATTATGATCATAAATAAAATTTGGGATTGAGTTAACGTTGGTAACACTTCTTAATATCTTCTCGTATCAGGGTCGATAACGCATTGACATTGCCCCTGGTGTTGCAAACTTACATAGCCGGCGGTGACCACCAACAGGTGGACCATCTGCTTCTCGCCCTACTTGCCATAAAAAAGCAGATATTTCTTATTAGTAATTTTTTTTTATTTCAGGACGGGCAGCAAGTGAACTGATAGCCAATAACGGAAACGATATCGTGAGGGAAATCGGCTCACCTGTATTTGATGCAGTTGTCGACAAAGTCCTTGAGAATGTTAACAAATTCTTTATTAAGGCGAACCCTGAAGACCTTTCGACAGATTGAATAATTTAAGCACTTAATGTAATTTTAAAATACATTATTTATACACGCATGGCATTGTTTTACTAGTTAATATTTAACTAACGAATGTTTATGAAAGGGTTTGTGAAGCAGCATCAGTGATATCAGTTTATTAGTTTAGTATTATGGCTTAATGTTTTTTTTACGTACCACAATCTGACCTTGGTTGAGGATGCATGGCCAAAAGTGGTATTGCTCACTAAGCCTAGAAGAGAACTAGCTTTAGTGCAACTATGGGAACCCAAAAATGTGCACTCTGCATAAGTGCGGCAGATTTTACAACATGAAGATAGTAGCCACATTTTCTCTATGGTTTCCTAACTTGTGTAAATGTTTTTTTATACCAAAAGCTCAAGCTCACTATTTAATTCGAACCCAAGACTCTCATCACTGTATACGACATCACTACCAACAGAGATATCTTCAAATTGTTCTGGTTATAGGTGCTAAGACGGCATCAGATTACTAGGCAAAATTACTAGTTAGTATTAATTAAGCAGCCAGTAAAAAACTCTTCAAGGTAAACCTTGTACATCTCGATTTTAGCGCTATGACTGCCTTTTGTACAATAATTAAGTTAATTCTTGTTTTTTTTTAACAGTTTTTTATTTTGTTTCCGGTACCTACAATATAGGGTCTGCATGTCTGACTTACAATTATTAAAGCAATAACTCTAGATGGATGGACGTTTCTTTCTCTATCACGCTAGAACTGTTGAACGAACCAGAATCAAATTTGGCACAGAGATAGATTTCAGTCTGGAATAGTACATCGGCCTTATACCGGTTAAATGTAACACAAATTATTAATAAAAAAATTTACACACGGCCATCTGATCCCAAACTAAGCAGAGCTTGTGCTATCGAAACCAGATAACTGATATACTACATATAATACTTTTGTTTTTCTAAATAATATACATACATATTTAAATATTTACACCCAGACACAGAACAAACAGACATGTTCATGCACACAAATGTTTGTCCTGGGTGGGAATCGACCCCGCGACTTTCGACTTGGGCCTGTCAACATCTTTTGGGAACGCGGGTAAAACCGCGGGGAATAGCTAGTAGCTACATAAAAATAACCTTTTTTTAGATTTCAATACATTAGCTAGAACTTTGACTAGTTGAATACAAATATTATTATTATTTTACGCACTGCTCCCAAAGTCCAACTCGCACTTGCTTGTTTATTTTTAAAGTCACGTTTGATGTCTAGACTACCGGAGAGCTAACAACATGACGACCGCTTTAACATCTTTTGGATAGGAATTATCTCGTGGTAAATTAGATATGGTAGTATATACATTTTTATTAGCTACTACAAGAATGTACTATAGGTATTATGTGATATTTTAATTATTTTTAACATATTGCTAAATACCTACTGAGAGATACCATCGGCTTTTTTTTTCGTTAGTAAAATGCATGGAGATTCATCCAATATTATTTATTTCGTAATTTCATAACTCTATAGTTTAGGGTTTTTTAGAAAAGACATTTTTTTCATAAATTCATGTATATTGTAGCAACCAATTAGTTTTCGAGTAGAAACGGCTGAGACTTACGGACAGAACGAAACAGTAAAGTTTCGTGCATGCCACTAGTGCATTTAATAAAATGAAATGACTACCTATATCCCGCGGCTACGCTTGTTCAGGATTTGGTACATAGAGATCCCTTGACAGTCAGTTAAGTAATTTTGAGTTCTCATCGCATCGCCCACCTGCACGAGTACTTCTTTATCGCTTAGCGTTCTTTCTGACAATTTTCATTTTGTCTCGGCTCCTGAGGATTGGAGCCGAATCTTAATACAACCTTCTATAACCTAATATAACCTTCTTCGAGAATTGGGCAGAAGTATTTCAAATCCGATAAGCGCGTTCAAACATAAAAACACTTCCACTTTACTATATTAGTTATATATAAATTATGTATATAATTTACAAAAAAAAGTATCTATCTAATTTCGTTATAAAAAAAACTTGTTCTTTGATCTTCGACTGTAGTGATGTTACCACCTCACTTATTTACCACGCTATATTAATTCGATGCTATAAAGCAGAATTTTGCTTGATTATGGAGAAGACCTTCGCGGTAGATGCTTTTTAGAGGTCTCGCTTTTGCATTGTGCTACACAATCTATATTTTATACTTTGTTACATTTTGTTTAGCTGTTGGTTTTCCTACTGATAAATAAATAAATAATATATAAGTATATAAGGAAAATAGGGTTCCTTTAACACACCATCACCTCAAAACTACTGAACATATCGGGATGGGACTGCTACCATTCGATGGGGAATTTTTCCTAGATGGTTGGCTATGAAATCGATAAATGCGGGTGAAACCACGGGGACAGCTAGTATTATTTATGAATTAAAAATCATCATCCCATATTTTCGTAAATTCGGTTCTCTACTTCATTCATGTTTTTTTAAACAAATCTTCGAGGTTATTATATTATATAACTCGAGTACATTTTAATACAACTTTGAATCGCATCACTACATATACTTACTTACTTACACATACTTACACATCACTACTATAGGTAGGTAAGTAACTTAAATGATCATATAAATATGGATGCTCAAAGTATTTGATATATAACAAGGAAGTACACCGTGTTGTTAAGTTGTGTTTAAGTTAAAATATTATTATACAATATGAGGTCGAAAATTTTAGTAGGGTTGTGTTTGTTAAGTTTTATTTATAAAATTGAAGCTGCATCAGGTATTTGTTTTTAATTATTTTAAATAAAAAAATAATAAGTCAATTTACGCGTAAATAAAAAGTATTATTTAAATATTTATTAAGTTATAAAATTTTGCACCATAACCGTTAAGCAATATCATATTAAAAAAAATATTACCCTTTAAATAACAAATGAGTAGCAAAAGAAGAATAAAAAAGCAAAATAAAAAGTATTAAAAATATAAAATTTTGCGCCATAACTGTTAAGCAATATCATATAAAAAACATTATTACCATTTTATTAAAATAATAACGATTAATAAATAGTCAAGGAACTATTTAAATAATAAAAAAAACTAGGTTTATATTTTGTACAACCACAAATTTTCTCTTTCGTAATGAAGTTTGGAATTAACGAAAATATTTTACCAATCACGAGAAACGATTATTCGATACAATTTATTTATTAACAGTGTGTGATTTTTGGGAAATGTGCATAACGTTTTTTGATGGAAATAATAATAATGAGTTCCTATAATATATGTATTTTAAGGCTTTATTTAGTAGATATATAAACTAATTTATTTAATACTATATTTGCTTTCGTTGCAATTATTTTTTTAGATAATGAGTCCAATCTTCACGTGAAACGTATGGCGAATGATCATTCCAACCTATATATATTTAATAGCTGTCCCCCTCGGTTTCACCCGCGTTCCCGAGGGAAGTGACAATATTTTGTTCTTTCTATAAATCTGTAATCTGTAATATCAATAGTTTTCGCAGCGCACGCGATATAATGATTTTTTAGGTAATTTTTTAACACCTTGGGTAAGCCTTACCTTTGCCAAGCATCCCACATTTTTTTAAAATATAATTTAGCCTATATAATATTATTATATACTATGAAAAGAACTACAAAAGAATTTTCGAAATCGATCCAGTAGTTTTTATGTTTATTCGTTACAAACAAAAATACAAATCTTTCCTCTTTATAATACTAGGTTAGATATGACATAATATCTTATTTTACCAATATCCAGTTATAATTTTTAACCAATTGCTGGATTATAGATAAAAGTCCTTACCTTCTATTTTTATTCCAGCCTCATTCATAACGAAGTGCAAATGGGATGATTCAAAATGCATAAAACAGTCGACGCAAGCGGCGATCCCGATATTCACGGGGGGTATACCAGAGCTTAATGTGGAACAATTGGATCCCATCAAATTGAAGAACTTGGATGCGTCCTCGCCAAACATGAAACTATTATTGAATGATATCTCCGGAACTGGATTAAAAGATTGCGTCGCTAAGAAAATGCAGTATGTATCAATTTTACTAGCTATTACCTGCGGTTTCACTCGCTTTTCCGAGGGATATTACATTTTAAGAGGTTAATCAGTAGCCTACGCGCTATTCCAGATTATAGTCTATCTCCATGCCAAGTTTCATCTAGATCTGTTCAGCCGTTCCGGCGTGATTTAGTTACAAACATCCAGCCATCCAACTTGTCGCAATTATAAGTAGTGAGAAGTCTGCAGTAAGATTGCAGGCTATATACCTATTATATTCACTACCTTCTTTCATTCACACCTACTTGATTTCATTTCAAACAGTAGGAAATAATATATTTTATAAAATGTATGCCGATGATAAATTAAAAAAGAGAAGCATTCTTCATTTCTGTATTTGAATAAAACCCTAGCTATGTCTTCCTATTCGACACCATGAATGTGGCCAGCAGTACAATTCCGCCAATGTTACTTGTTGGTTTGCCTCGTAGTCACTGTTGGCATGGTGGTTTGAGACCCTGACTGCCACGCCGCAGATCGTGGATTCAATTCCCACTCAGGACAAACATTTGTGTACATGAACATTGCTGTTTGTTCTGTGTCTGGATGTAAATATCTATATATGTATGTATTTAAAAATGTTAATAGTAAGTGTAATTTATAGGTTCTCTGGTTCCATGGTACAAGCTCTGCTTAGTTTGGGATCAGATGGCCGTGTGTAAAAATTGCTGATATTAATCTTTTACTTCCACTATTTATCTGGTCACATATTTATCGACCACTTTGCTGACACTGTCAAAAATGTACCTAATGTGTCTACATTTAAAGTGTGTTTTATTAGTACTTAAGGATGTCCATTTTTAGGGTAAAACGGGACTCTATTACTAAGACTACGCTCTCCGTCTGTCTGTATGTTTGTCCGTCTGTCACCAGCCTGTATCTCATGAACCGTGATAGTTAGACAGTTGAAATTTTCACAGGTGATGCATTTCTTTTGCCGCTATAACAACAAATACTAAAAACAGAATAAAATAAATATTTAAGTGGCTCCCATACAACAGACATGATTTTTTTTCGTTTTTATTAGTAATGTAGAATTAGAATTTAATTGTTGGAAATCAAAATATTAATATTTAATGAGAATTTAAACCACTCAAACATTTCAGGCTAATATTAAACAAGATCATTGCCAGATAATATTTTACAGACAAAAAATAGTAAAGATGATTAATGTTTTTTCGGGAAGTAGGTACTTAGGATTTAAAATATGATTTAGTAGCAATAGCGTAAATAAGCTGACCATTATCTTAAATTACCATTAAATTGCCCATATTTTTTGTGGTGGAATAACTATGAGTTAGAAGTTGAACGATCATATTTTCTTGGCTAGATTATATCATGTATTAACATTTTTTTGCTGCAATACTGGCTTGTAACTCTTTTAGTCATAGTGTTGAGTGTCACTTACCACTTTTTCCATATGTTATTAATTAAAAACAACGCTTTCTTTCTGTTGTTCTTTGCACTTACACGAATACACATCATCATTGACAAAGACTGAGTGCTACATTTCTCGGCACATCGGTCATAAAGTCATTACTAAAATGTTGGTATGATTACGCATTTTACATGCGTAATATGTGGGACGGACAGATAGACAGCAAATGTCTATATTATTTTTAAGAAGGTACCAGTCTCTTATATTTATATAGCCAATAATACAGTCAAATTTTATGAGTACAATGATAAAGCATGTAAGGTTTTCAACTAGGGTGAAAAATTAAATAATAATAATAAATAAATATCCTAGGACCTTCACACATGGCCATCTGATCCCAAACTAAGCAGACCCCAAACAACCAGAAAACTGACACACTACTTATGCTTTTTTTTTAATATATACATAAATATTTACACAACCCAGAGCAAACAGACATGTTCATGCACAAAAAGCTTTGTCCTGGGTGGAAATCGAACCCACGACCAGTGACTTGATAGTCAGGATATCCAACAAGCCAACCGGCCCGTCAAATTAAAATTATATTTCATTCGAACTTAATGTAAGCACATCAACTGGCATACATAGTTAGCCAAAATATTATAATAAATAAAATAAATAAATGAGTAGTAAACAGGTTTCATATCTTCATGACGAACCATGACCCTTACCCTGTTTACCTTCATGACGTCAAAGTCTCATTACTGGACCTACAATACCTCATTCAATTCGGTCAAGGTGGTGTTTATGAATAATAAGACTATAGTATATATTCAAATACCTATACACAATATATATCCAGATTGTCTTAATTTGAGGCCTTTATTCTGTGGAGTTATTGGCCAAAAATATTGATATATATTGGGAAAATATTTTGTGCTTTAGAGACAGGTTAATAACTACAATTAGTTCATAGCAAAAAATCGAACACTAACGTCATTCTATTTTAAATAATCGAATATCCTAATAGCTTTGATTTAAAGCTAATTTATGCAATAAAATAACTTATTGTAGGTATAATTCATGACTACGTTCTAAATTATTCGATAACTTGGAATTAATAATATTAAATTTTCGACATTCATCACACATTGTTAACTGATTTCAAATTAAGTAGAGCTCACATACTCAAAGACACAAATAAATAAATAAATATCCCGGGACATTCCTTTTACTCACAGCCATCTGGTCCCAAACTAAGCTGAGCTTGTACTATGGAAACCAGACAACTGATATACTACATATACTACATTTTTTTTCTAAATACATACTTATATAGATATTTACACCCAGACACAGAACAAACGGACGTGTTCATGCACACAAATGTTTGTCCTGGGTGGGAATCGAACCCGCGACCTTAGGTTGGGCAGTCAGAGTCGCTAACCAGTAAGCCAACTGGCCTGTCGACATGCAACTTGATGACTGATATAAATACAACTTATTTTTCATAGCACACTTATACAGATATGTATAAACAGACATATAGTAAACTAATATACCCCTGCACATAAATGCATATCCTGGATGGAAATCGAATCCACGACGTGGTACGGGGTCTCTTACCACCAAAGGAACTTGCCCATCTGCTTGGGATCAGATGATAATTTTAATCCACCGATGCACCAAATTCTTTACACCTATAGTATTTTTCAAATGGCATAAATTGAGAGACAGATGGTGTTTGACAAGATTTCTCAAAAGTTTATGTTTATTTCGACACAATAAGGAGATACCGTAACAGACCAAAGTCTCATGAAGCATTTAGTGTAGTATAAAAGAGTAATCAAGAGCTATTTCACACAATATAGATACAAAACCTTCAACAGTCTTATCACACTGGCGATTTGCAAGCCTGTTTAAAGCGAGGTGAGTGCGCAGCAAGCTCGCTGCGAGTTCGCAGCGAGCGCGCGGCGGTCACGTCGCGAAGAAATGGGGAAGAAGTGGGGCTGTTCCAAGCTCGCTGCAAACTCGCCTCGCTTTATACTCGCACGCAAATCGCCAGCCTGATAAGGCTCTCACAACTCATTCATTTTGAAAAAGATTATAATGTATATTATTTCAGGCGTGACAAGGAAAAGTCCAAGTTATTCGTTAAATTGCTCTGCAACGTCGACCTGACCGCTAAATATGAGATGGATGGACTTCTGCTTGTTCTACCCATTCAAGGCAAGGGAGACGCGCATGTAGTGCTAAGTAAGTACACTTACACTAGCTACAATCCCACAGTTTCACCTGCGTAATGGGTTTAATGTATCTCATAATTTTAATATAGCATCACTCGGGAATAGTGTAGCTTTGTATCAGCGAAATATTCTTTTTTTTATACGACATGGACAGACAAACTACCAGACCACCTGATGGTAAATGGTCACCGCTGCCTATGGACATTTGCAACAATAAGGAAAAAACAAAAAGCCAATGTGTTGTCGACCCTGAGACGTGAAGATCATAAGTCTCATGTGCCTGTAATTTCACCGGCCCCCTTACCTTTCTAACCGAAACACAGTAATACAAGTGCACTACTCCTTCAGTGGTAGTACTTCCCCGGACGAACACTCCACTATGAGCTCTACTACTAAAAAAACTATATATTATTAATATATTTTTAAAAAGGATGTATTTAGATTCGGAAATAACTTGCATCCACACTTGCCTCTGTGTAATATGATGTTAATAAAATTTGGTAACACAATTATGTATATAGTTCTGGCTATTCCGGAAACGTTGCTATGAAACTTTCGTTGGGTCATATACCTTCCCTGGCGTACATGGAACAACTCATTAACTTGAATTTTCAATATTAAAATTTTACTTAATTTATTAAATGTGTAGTTTTAAGAAGAAGACCCTTTGTAAGTTGAAACTCAACAGAAAATCGACACGTGTTTCGCTTCTACACGAAGCATCTTCGGGACGTATTAGACCCGCTGTCACTGTGTTGACGCACTAGCACCACAGACGTGTTACCTCGCCGACCGCTGGACACAAAGTCGATTTTCTGTTGAGTTTCCTTGTTTAGGATTTGACAGAGAAGAAGAACCACCGGAATTAGTTACTATATAAATTTATATTTTTACAATGGATTTCCGAAAGGTCACGCCTGAGTCAATTGGTTAAGAAGACCCTTGTTGTCTGAATAAAATATATTTAATATTTTTTTTTATTAAACTTTCATTGCTATCGGATAAATAATATTAGAAGGCACAGGGTACAAACATACAAACATTAATTCTGTGGCCTGGTGCTAATAGGGCCAATACCAATAATCATAATTTTCAGTAATGAGCTTTATTACATTAAACTGGCATTACAATCTCGTTTCATACAAAAACAAAACGTACTTTGGCCAATTTAGCACCAGGCCACAGAATTATATACTTACCTAATTACAACCTGCCTGTATTATCTATTTCTTTAGGAAAGATGCAATTATCAGCCGAATTAGATATGACGGACAAGGAAGGCGAAGACGGTTCAAAACACTGGTTTATCAAGGACTACAAATATTCATATGAGCTAAAGGACAAAGCTACAGTAGAATTGGAAAATTTGTTCAATGGAAATGAAGTTTTGGGTAAGTTTACATAAAGGCTATTTTAGGGATGATTTTAATTTGTAGAACAATCGCTAAGAAAAATTAAAACTATTTAGTTATTATGAAGACGATAGTTAATAAGTAGGTATGCATTTTATGCTTTTATCATTATCCATCAAGTTCTTCAATTGTTGTCCTTCTGTGACCAAGTACTAACTGGGGCAAACCTTATTTCGTCGCAAAATTATTGTTCTCTTTATTCAGGCAGTTTGTAATGTTATTATTTCTAAATAATTTTATTACCAATGAAAAGAGATGACAAAAACTGATCAATTATAATTTTCAAAACGAACATAAATTATTTACAATATTTACGTACCTACTATGAATTTCTATTTAATAGTTTTCTAGAAATCAGTACCAAAACTGTAAAAAACACTATCGTTTTTGAAGTGAAAACGCGTTGAGCATTTTTAAGATGGGAAAAAAACAATTGATCTCGCGACACTGTTACCATTACCGACACCTCTGTATATAAGTTATATTGGCCCTGTTTACACGAGAGTTGGCCTAATTTCCGGGTGTACGGATTGTTTCAGGGTATTTATTATTATATATACCTTTGAATCAAGCTTCTGAATAATTAAAAAGAAAACTAAACACGAGTATTTTTAATAAAAATTAAAATCGTGTTTCTTTAAACCACAGCTCGTGCAGCGCGTGAGCTGTTCGCCAGCAACCCTAACGAGATCGTCGTGGAACTTGGTCCACCTATTGTCAAGGCGGTCATTCAGAAGATAGTTAAGAATATCAACAATTTATTCGCCGGATTTAAAATAAATGAGCTTGAAGAATAAGTTCCTATTAGCTGTGAATATTTATATAGAGTTAAAGTTAAGGGTTGTAGTGGAAACTGATAAGTATAATAAATATTGAATTAATATAAATGAGCACTTTTTATTTCCGCTTTGGATAATATGTTGTATTTTATGTTAAAATAGGGTTCCTTTGACACACCATCACTTCAAAACTACGAATTCGACACGGAATTTTTCGTAGATAGGCTATATATGATATCAATAAAGGCGGGTGAAACCATGGGAAACAGCTAGTAATAAATAAAATTCTTAAAAATAGGCCCTAACCATCAGATGTTCAAAAATCTGCCTATGAGTGAGGAAGACTGAGTTTATTTTCCAGAATCTAATTTACAATTTAATTTTGCTATCTTTGTAATTAGACTGACTTAGGCTTTTTACAATATTAAGAGCTGCGTTCTCAAACAAATATTACGTTTCATATTAATGAATGAATTGATATCGTTCTCACATTTAATTGTCCCTTCACCTCCTTGCATAACCTTTGACATTAGACGTGATATCAACATCCTTTCAAATAAGCTTACCACGTGAAAAAACATTCAAAAACATGCAAAGACAGACACGTCACCAGATAAACATATCACTGAAAAAAGTAAAGAATCAACGACTCTTAGTAATAAATTGTATTATCTCGTCATGAAACTGTCAACGGTACTAAACACTCCGTTGGTATCATAATAAACCATAAAAGAACAATTATTTTGGATCTTCACACGTACAGTGAGGATATAAAAACGTCAACGCGGCCGTGAATGTATGAAACATATGGCCGATCGGAATGCGTTTATTTTAAGACAAAAGGGAGCAATAAAGTCTTTCTATCCCTAAAAAAATTAATAAAAGTCTCCGGCTTGACTTTCGCAGCAAATTGAGACAATTGCAGATTTTTTTTATTCTAAGTTGCTAAGTGACTATAAACAATATTTATTTATTTCAACAACAAAATCCACAGCTCTTAATGGCCTGTACCGATTTAAGCGATTCCGTGTATATGGATCGTTCTTGTACGAAAAGATACCGCTTACCTGAATGGTACCGTGCGGTATTCTAGTTCTGCCGTGGTAGTATACCGTGGAACTTCAAGAAATAACCTGCGCTATACCGAGCCGTATCTATCCAGTTACCTACATTGGTAGCAAATGTCGCATATATTTCAACAGGCCTTAATAGTGAAGTATAAATGTTAAGAATCAAAGGTAATATAGCTTTCTAATATATCATCATCCTCTTATCACCCGAGGAGGGCGAACGTTAAACCGTATAACCAGGCCAGCTACAATACGGTGCCTTCAAAATAGGTATAAGTAATAGTACATATTTTTATAATTAAACCCATTAAAAACAATCCTTAAAAATTTTAAACAAAACGCTTAAGAATGCACAAGATAACTAAATTGTAAAGATTCTTAAAATGAAATATCATGACAAGTTTAGGTTTATTTTAGCCATTAGGATGAACTATTTCAAAACTATTGCAAAACATCTATTGACTATGAGGGAATCGAAGAATGCTTGATGAAGGAGTCATGGAAAGATATATTCTGTATTTGCGATGCAAATATTGCAACTGATATGTTTGCCACGAAACTTCTAAGTATTATAGATGAGCATACGCGGATTAGAAAAGTCACTAAACGGCACCAACCACTTAAGCCGTGGATCACAAGAGGAATTGTTAAATGTATTAGGAAAAGAGATAAATTGCACATGAAAACGAAAAGGGCACCACTAGACATAACACTTAAAGAAATATATATTCAATATAGAAATAATTGTAACAAAATAATGAAAAAGTTAAAGAGAGAGTATTATAGAAATGAGTTAACTAGAAATCAGAAAAATTTAAAAGAGACTTGGAAGACAATAAAGGAAGTTTGTAATATTTCTCAGGCCAAGAGGCCATCACAAGATCTGCTTGATATCAGAAGTAGTCCTACGCAATCACTTAACGATGTCAATTTGTATTTTACTGCTATAGGTGAAACGCTTGCGAATAATACGCTGCAAAAAATGGGAACTACAGCCAGTAATCTAGCATTCATAGCAAAAGACCTGAACCCACCGCTAGATTCTATATCATTGTTCCCTACTGATCCAGTTGAGGTCAGGAACGTTATCTTAGGACTCAAAACTAAAAGTTCACCTGGATGGGATAGAATTACGGCAGTACTACTTAAGAAAAATGTCATAGCACTGGCTGAACCCATTACATTCATATGTAATTTAAGTTTCGAAACTGGAGTTTTTCCAGCCACTTTAAAAAAAGCTGTCGTATGTCCAGTTTTTAAATCAGGAGATATCTATAATCCAACAAACTATAGACCCATCTCCCTTCTCTCTACGTTATCTAAAATCCTGGAAAAACTTGTAAAGGAGAGATTAATTAAGTATCTTAAGAAAAACAATATCCTGAGTAAAAATCAATATGGTTTTAGGGATGGCAAGTCGACAGAGGATGCAGTTATGGCACTAACTAACCAAATTGTATCTTACCTTGATAGTGGTGATAAGTGTGTAGGTGTCTTTCTGGATCTTCAGAAAGCTTTTGACACGGTGTCAATACCCATCTTATTAACAAAGCTGGATAATGTCGGAGTAAGGGGGCTTGCCCACAACTGGTTTGCAGATTATTTGATGGGACGTTCACAGCATGTACGGGTGAATGGGCATGTAAGTGATGATGCATGGTGCACCTACGGTGTACCACAGGGTAGTACTCTTGGACCCATTCTTTTCCTCATCTACATTAATGATCTTTGTTGTTATGCCCTGCCCGGCCTAGATTTAATAATGTTTGCTGATGACACTGTCTTACTGCTTCACGAAAAAACTTGGGAAAGGGTTCTTATACTGGCCGAGGACTGTCTCGCTGCTGTGACACAATGGCTAGAGAATAACCTTCTATCCCTCAATGTTAGCAAAACAAAATTTATGTGCTTTAGTAAAACATCTGCAGGTGAACCTAAAACAAATATTTCTCTAAAGATACATACTTATCCCTGTAACCGCAGTCACAGCCCTGCGCTTTGTAGCTGTTCGACTTTGTCCCGCGTTGACTCTATAAGATATTTAGGTGTTCAAATAGATGATAAACTTAGCTGGAACAGTCATATAACATCATTGTCTTCAAGGATGAGGAAACTCATATACATTTTCAAAACGCTAAGAACTATCTCTGACCATAAACTTCTTATACTGACCTATAAAGCGCTTTGTGAGTGTATTGTAGGGTATTGTATTTGTGCTTGGGGCTCTGCAGCTAAATCCCACCTTCATTCTATCGAACGGGTGCAGCGTTCTATTCTCAAAGTGCTACTATGCTTACCTTATAGGCACCCTACTACCGCTGTCTATAGCGAAGCTAATGTTCTTAGTGTAAGAAAACTTTACATATATGAATGTATACGACGTTACCATAAAATTACAGTCCCGTACTTACCTGAGGTATCTAAAAGAATCGACAGATGTCCCGTACCACAAGTTAAAACAAGATTTGCGCAAAAGCAGTTTAATGTCATTGTTCCACATCTCTACAATGCATTATTAAGCAGAGAACGAAAACTAAAAAAGTACGGTAATATTAAATTAAAAAGAGCAATCATTTCTTGGCTTAAACCTTTTGACTATGAAGATATTGAAAAAATGCTGATGGATTTCTTTTTCTGAAAGAACTTGTAGGTATACGTAAATAACACACAGCTACACTTTAAACACGTAAACACTCACTACACATACATACAGAGCACATACACACACTACACATATATATTCACTCACACGTCTACTCCACATACACGTACAAACACACCCCACTATACACATAATCATTTGTATATAGAATAAGTTTACTTTTATTTACATAAATTTTAGATTGAGTATGTTTTAATAAGAAAGGGCACTGGCTTCTGTAACACAGGTATGTATGCCTAGCGCAGAAGTCAGAGACTGAATTTAAATTGTGTATGATTATTTATGTGAATAAATTTATTATTATTATTATTATTATTATTATTTCTACCCCATATTTTCTTATTACAACAATTTTCAAGGAGAACAAATTTTAAAAAACGTCTCAAACAATTCCAGAAAGTATTCTCAAGACTTACGCGTAATATTTACAAGATACTTGCAAAGGAATCTGGAATGCTTTTATCCCGTTTTATCTCCAAAGCGTATGAAAGTTTATTCCCTCCAAAGTTTGGTAGCCTAGGTCTTTGTGTAGGATATATGGTAATGAAAATATCAGTTGTTAGTTTTGTTCGTTACCAAGTTTATTTGTTCTACGCTGCCAAGTTCAAATTCCCTCAATTTGTATATTTGTTTTGTAACTTTAGGTTATTGTAGTGCGTCAATTTCTTTTATTGTGCGATTTTAAAGCTTGTTGTTTAATCATTAGAGTGTATTTGGTAAAACCTATTTATAACATCTGCCTTTAATATTATTTTGACAAATAGACCATTAACTTTAGATTTTTTAGATTTTTTTAGATCTGTAAACGATTCGAGGTCTAATAAATGTTGGTGAGTCAGCGTATTTTTAACAACAACCTGTCTTTATTAATATACTTCTCTGTTTTTCTCTAATATTTTTATCAGATAAAGTACCATATAACATCTCCTCTTTCAAAATTTTAGTACAAAGCGCTTAATGAAGATTATGATTTGATTACGTAATTAGTTAGGTACTATAAAATTGGCTCCTGGTTTGTGATCGCAAACCATAACAAAATCGTTAAAGAAAATGTTAATTTCGAATGAGCGTCAAAACCATACAATAAATTGAACTAGAATTTAAACATATTAAGTGAAGTATGTAATGTTCCTTTGAGAAATAAATTCTTAAAACCGAATACATAACGGCTACATTTTGTACTTACTAAAAATAAAACTGCTACCGTTCTAAATAGGCAATTGAATCCTGCCTCGCTTAGAAATTGGATTTAAGTTTGACTAATTTACAATTCAGTGGGTAAACCAACAAGATGTGTCATGACAAATACTATATACAACGTGTTACAAAATACCACGAAAACATATAATTAATTATCAAAGGCAACAACCCTAGTGAGCTGTCATGTCACGGAACCAGATTATTTAACAAAGTTCTAATATAAGTACCTATTTTACCTAATAATTGCTACTGTAATAGTTTTTCTATTTTTCATTCATAAATATCAGTTTTTTTTTGGGGTATGTTATACAGCGTTACTACGGTTCTTAAATATTGTGACTGGAGTCGTTATAAGGCCCCATTTAACCTCCTTTCGGCTTTACGGGTAGTTTTGTAACACGCTGTATAGGTATGTATATTTGATATTCTAGTGTTGTCGTAAAAACTATTGCTTGAGAACAGTAAGGTGCTCGTATTTTTTGTCAATGAACGTGAGTCATTCTTTATACAAATATAGGAAACTTTTCGGCTCAACATGTTGTTATATCTTTTTCATTCACAAATACACGATTATTTTTATTATTAGGCGATGTTGAATAAAATTTAAATTAAAGTGGTCAGTAAATCAAAACAATAATCTGCACTATATTCATAAGAACCATTTGGAAGTCAGGAATGTGTTTTTTCCAGCGCATTTTTTTCATAATCTAATAGACTCTAGAATAAGTTCTAGGACTTTATCAGGTTAAATCCTAGAGTCACATTATTATTATTAATAGGCAAAAATATTAAATCCTCAAAGCTGCCTAAAAACAGACTCTAGAGCTAGTTGTAGGACTTTATTAGGTTATATCCTAGACTTACATTATTACTATTAAGAAACACGAATATTGAATTCTCAAAGCCTAAAACCTACCAAGAATGATGAACATTTTTTATTATATACTTTACTCACTACAATATAAGTGGATGCGGTGTTTCTCTCACATAAATTATCATAATGTAACATGAACCCCATAATATGACCAAATTGGGAAGAAAAACGAATTAATCGGGGCGTTACTAACTGCCTAACTAACTACTAACACACTGATTTATTCCCAAGGGGTCATGGTATTGGTGAAAATATATGTCAAACAAATAGAATGTGGTTCCTTTAAAAGCGGTCGAGGAAATCTGCACCCTATTCCACTAATGTTAAAAACATTTTTGATTGGATGCTTCACTGTATAATTTTTATAACTAATGGTGATAAACCAACAAAGTTTAAAGCCACATTAAGCACGCTTTGATCTTAAGCTACTGAAGTTACCATTAGTTCGGAAGTCAGCCTTCAGTAAAGTCATACATATTCATTAAACATTTTTTTAAACGAAATACGCTACAATATCCACCACAGCTTTACCACAGCAAACATTTCACTATCGACTAGGGGAGCAGACACGTGCCGAAACCATTTGCAACGAATGTTCTCTTGTAAAACTACTAACAAATGAGTTGAGGTCTGCTTTGCAGGGGAAGAGCTTTTATGGTTCGGAGCACTTGATGGTATCAGAACTACGTAATAGGAAACAATGTAGGTATTTCTTCACGACCGAAAATTGACTACTTAATATCGTTCCATCGATGTATAAAAACTTTACCATCAAGCCATACATTAACATAAAAATTCAGTACATTACCGCATACGAGTACATAGACTAACAAGTAAAAAAAACAAATACACAAACAAACTATAGGTAAAGTTAACTAGTTCGCAGAAGTCCAATACATTCTTTGGAGTGAAGAAAAAAGTTTTTTTCTATCAAACGAAACTAACCAATCTACGCTTGAGTATGACTCGTCACATTTTTTGCTACCGAATGGTTTAATGTAATTTAGAGGGTCCAATAAAGACTTGGGTACATATACGTCAGGACGCTAGCATATTTAAATTCGTTTGGAAAGAATGTCGAAATATCATTAAACTGGTAAACTTTGCTAGTATTCGACGGGCCAGCTGGCTTGTTTGTTAGAAACCCCGACTACCACGCCGCAGGTCGTGGGCACAATTCCCACCCAAGACAAACATCTGTATATTTGTTCTGTGTCTGGTTGTCAATATCTATATAAGATTATATTTGATAAAGTAATAGGTATGTAGTATATCAATTGTCTGGTTTCCATAGTACAAGCTCTGCTAAGTTTGGGACCAGATGACCGTTTGTTAAGAATGTCCCAGAATATGTATATTTATTTATTTTATAGTTATGACTTATCAATATTGCCATTTTCATTTGTCGGTACGCAATTGGCGCACCTTCGATATTTTCGAAGCACTTTCCAACTAGGTCCGGCACGCGGTCATCGGGGCGAAGTCGTTTCGGTACACTGCGTTTCGGTATCCTATTCTACTAACTGCTGGGTAAAAGTGATACCGCTGAAATCTTTTCCAATGTTGCAAAAAAACTATATCATAAAATATAATCGTAAATAAAAAAATAAAAAAAAAACTATCCAAGGTTTTTAAAATTAGTATTAGTATTAGTTGTTTTAAATTAAGGTTGGGACCTTCTTTTTAGTACAAAAATACTTGTGCCAGAAGACCCCGCTCTTCAATACCGATATTATAAGGTCAGCACATGGTACAGGTAAATTAAAAAACAAAATAATTTAATATAAAGTGATAGTACATTTTTCTATCTCATTGAGTAGAAATTAGTGTGTCCTAGCTTTTGACGTTCGATAACCTCGGAAACTCACTAATCCAATGATAGATAAAGCTAATTGAACCTAAATGATACGGAAAAAAACACAAACGAGTTACTAACTGGTTTGCTGACACTATACTGTGGAAAAATACTGGCTCTCTTTGGGCGATGTTTTTTGTTTCATTACTAAATCTACAGTCTTGTTTACACTTATGTATGTACTCTACATGAGTATTTATTTTATTTTCCTTACATGTTAGAGTTGGTTTAATAGTAGTTATAATGATCTTCCGTCACAAGTAGTTTTGTTAGAAAAGAGTTTCAGTTTTTTTTTTATACCACATGGGCCGATAAACAAGCGAACGGTCCACCTGATGGTAAGTGATTACCGCCGCCTATGGACATTTGCAACACTAAGGGCATCGCCAATGGGTTGTCGACCCTGAGACGTGAAGTTGTTAAGTCTCATGTGCCTGTAATTTCACCGGCCCCCTTACCTTTCTAACCGAAACACAGTAATACAAGTGCACTACTGCTTCACGGCAGAAATGGGTAAGGTGGTAGTACTTCCCCGGACGAACTCTGCACTAAGAGCTCTACTACTCGAAGTTAAAAGTATTTTTAAAGCTTGTATGGGTACCTATGGATGTATGTATAACTAGCATATAGCCTTCTTCGATAAATGGGTTATGGCAATGACAAGTTACTGAGATTAGCGCGTTCAAGCAAACAAACAAACAAACTCTTAACCTTTATATATTATCCACTACACATCATATTCCAATTATTGCTTTATCTTATAATAGCTTATGATCCAAATGTAACACAATAAAAGAAATTAAAAAACTTCGCAATAAAAGCTCCACGAGACATCACAGAAGTGTGACTATAATCAAAACATTTAAATTTAATTTGTTAGTAATTATACATTTTCTTTTCATCATAACGAACGTCGTTTGTAAGCGGCACGCAATGCCATTAAACCAAATAACGTTTGCCATCGAAATACACCTTAAAGTGAAGACACAAAGTTGATATTAATTCTATGAGCTGTATTATATAATGTTGTATCATGATTGGTGGCTGTCACAGCTTTTGCATTTCATGTGATTTCATGTGCATTAGTGTCACGAACAGTGCGTTTATAATGTAGAGTATAAAATATTGTCAGAAATAATTTTCGTGGGGTTCTACACGTTTTACAGGGAAACGCGGCCATTAGAATAACAAACGACTGACAAGCAATCATTCCCTGTTATGGGAACAATTCTATGCCTTATTTGATTTAATTAAATACTTTATACATTTACCCCTATTTTCTATATGAGTCTTATGCTTGTCGAAGATGGAGAACACCATGTAAACAAGCGCTACCGTTAAACGGTTTGTGAAAGAGAATAAAAATATACTAAGCGATCAAAAGAATCAAATGGTCATGACGACAAAGCGCCCACTGGGAACCAAAGTAACTACAATCTAAGAAAACTGCTGATAAATAAAATTAAATGTAATTTGAGTTAGTAAGCACTCTATTCAATTTTTCCTCAATTGTGTAAGAGCTTTAAAAAAGAGCACTACATTGAACGCTTGATAAAACATTACTTAAACAATAACTCCCTAAAGATAACCTCTCATGTTATTTTAATTAGCTACCTCGTAGTAAGAAAAAGTATAATAGAAATCTAGTTCAATCTCGCTTAAAATATCCCCGCGATTAATATAAAACACCTAGCTGATGGGAAATTAAAAAAAGTAATTCCGCAAACAGCCGACATAACAAGGGGTACTCGGATGTAAAAGCTGTGGTGTAATATACAAGCGAAAGCCGGCAAACAGTTTTTTGTTTTATTTGACTTTTAATATCACAACATAATCGGTCACATTGCAAAAAATTAGGAGCAACGTGAAGCTTATTAGAAGACACAGCCAACGCTAGAAATAATCATAACTTTTACTTGTACCTATATGTTATGGGTACTTACAATTTATTTATGGAATAAGGGGTAACTAGTTTAAATGTTTTAAGATAACATGGTTATTTAAGTGAGGGGTTTATTTAGAGATTTGGAGCCATAATGTCTTCAATTCAGGTCGTTTTTTCATTTTTTACCACATGAGCCGACAGACAAGCACACGCTCCACCTGATGGTAAGTGGTTACCGCCGCCTATGAACATTGGCAGCACCAGAGCATCGCCAATGCATTGTCGACACTGAGGCCTGAAGTTGTTCACTTTCATACTTATCACGCTTTAAGGCATATGGCTTTCATCGCTCCTCATGACATATCCATACCATAAGAAACGGGTTTCTTTATACACTACCATCTGATCCCAAACTCAGTAGAAGTTTTACCATGGAAAACAGATAAGTGATATACTACATATAGCTACTACTTTTACCTGTTCCCTTAACTGTCCAACAGTCAGAGCCGTACATTAAAACAGGTCTCATCACGGATAATATCTATCAGACACACAAGAGAATAGAACAAAATCAAGATTGTTTGAGGGAGGACCACGCACATTAAATGGCAAAATTACGTAACTAGATTCTCAAACCGCTAATCACTTATAATTATACCAACACAAAAAGTAGGAATGTTATGAAAAAACATACCCGCTTTTAGTCCTTTGTTTCTGTAGCGTGAACGGAAGAGAACAATTAGGTGTTTTGCTTCCAACGGGAGGGTGTTAGGCGCACAAGTTTGGCGTAAAGTTTTTTATACATAACCTTGTAATTGCCTTTATTACATAAGTTATGATTATGAATTATTCATAATCAATTATCAGGGTTTTCTAACTTAAAGAGCAATTGCAATACTAATATATATAAATTACATTATCTGTCTGTACATACGTTCTTGGTAAACAAGAAGTTAACTATTAAATCCACATACAATTTTTGTATACCACATGAGCCTACTATCAAGCACACGGTCCACCTGATGGTAAGTGGTCACCGCCGCCTATGGTCATTTCCAACACTAGAGAGCCAATGCGTTGTCGACCGTGAGCCGTGAAGTTGTTATGTGTTATGTGCCTGTAATTCCTTACTTTCCTTACTTTCTATCCAAACGTTGTTAAGTTTCATATGCCTGTAATTTCACCGGCCCCTTACCTTCCTAACCGAAACACAGTAATACAAGTGCACTACTACATCACGGCGAAAATAGGTAAGGTGGTAGTACTTCCCCAAACTCTGCATTAAGAAGTCTACTACTCAATATTAATATATAAAAATAGTTAATGTATACAAGTATGTATATCATTTTTTGTTTATTGAGAATTTGAAAAAACTTGTACTATTTACACTTGTTATTTTCTTATTTCAAAATTCCATACTAAGAGAAAATGTTGTAATCAAAGTGCGTATCTTAACCTTTAGTAATTTTTTCTTCGATAGATGTGTTAGTAGTTGATCCACATAGTTCATAAGTCATCGTAATCTAAGCGCTTGGCATTGATTGAATACAGTGATCTAAAGGCGCGCACCCATTGGAGTGTATAATTTGATATATTAATTTATGAAAAATTTTCAACATTTTCTAAAGTTCTTTTGCAGACTGCCTTCTGACTAAAGCTTTGAATGAATGTCTTTACTTATTTTAAAAAAGGAAATAAAAGGTTGAAGGACATAAACATATTTATTGCAATTAGATTTGATGTTGAATTATTTAGTGACAAAAAGTTACACAGAGCAAAATTTTATGAGATATTGAAATGTTCAGTTGAAGACTGCCTTCCAACTGACGCTTTGAATGAATATTTTTACTTACTTTAAAAAAGAAATAAAAGGTTGAAGGAGATAAACATATTTATAGCAATTATATTTGATTTCGAATTTTTTAATGACAAAAAAGTTTTACAGCACAAAAAAAAGAAGTTCGTAAAGCATACAAATATCTGCGCAATTTACTAAAAGAACTATCTAAACAACATAAACATTTGAACCAATGTTTGCTTACCAAGCAAATAAAAATACCAAAGCCCGACCTTCCCTTTCATATGCAATTCATTGCCACCACAAATCACGGTAAGTAAACTGCGACAGGTCACGTGAAGTCTGGAGTAATGAGTAATACGGCCAATATAAATACAACATTTATTTGAATATTTAACTGTACTTTCTGATATAAAATTGTAACTTATAATAAAAAGGTATTAAGGTTTCAATTTGAATAAAAAAAATCTGTAGAAGTGAACTTCTAGAAACATTTAGCATTCAATTGAATAAAAATAACATTGGTCATCTTAAAAGGAGATTAAAAACTAAAGTAAATAAAGCCATTTAATAAAATAAAAAAAACTCATAACGTTTATAAAGATTCGTTATGACAGCTAAGAGTGCTTTTGAAAAGATAACCCTATGCCTTGAAAATAAGGTTCATCATTGTCATCATAAAATTGGATCAGTAGAACCTTATTTCAAAATAATAAAGTTGATTTTTCTATGTCATTTTTAACTGTCAAAGAGGGTATATTATTGTTATATCGATAAACACTAGTGGGGGCAGGTGATCGAAATTCGAACATACTGCTTTGCTTTTAAAGTTTGAACTTTATTTACAGTGTTTTGTCAGAGTATAACCTCTTAAATCATTACATAGATCATTTTCATTTTTTTATATTAGGTACGTCAGCTGCGAGCGTGTACAAATACGTCATTATGTGTTTGATTTTGTTTTTTTGATTTATCTGTGGGCCTCGACTCTCTAAGGAAAATGACACTAATTCGAGGATTTTTCGTCGCGGCCTCTATGCTCTGTCGCTGTCGCTTACTACGCTAATACTACTAATCACGTGAGAGATAAACTCTCCGATGTCTTTATAAAGCGGCTCGCTGACGAAGTTTGCATTAGCTGAATAAGGGGGCTGAAAGCAAAAAGTGATTAAAAATTAAAAAAAAGTCGATGATTGGTTTTCTCAAACATTTTTCGTTATCAACGCTATCTCCGAAGACAGAAACTACAATCCCCAAGAACGCAGTTGAAACAGTACGGGGTACAGTATTAAATAAACATAAAGGCACAAGTGTAAACACAACGTTAGACATTGATCTTGACCTCCAGACGCCATACGCGCTGCATCCGCTCCTCACAATGAGCCCCATACATCACCCAAATGTGCTGATAATCAACGGTGAACAACCTCTCTTACTCAACGTAAGCTTTCACCCGTAGTCAGCTGATTATGTATTGTTTATGTTCGAGTTCAATTTATAGGCTAGCTGAGTTTTATCCGTACATAAAATCAAAAAAAATATATATTATTGAATTTATGTTCCCGATTGTTATGTTTTGTCTTCAAAGTGTGATAATCTAAGACAAAGAAACTCATGCTTATCACTATCATTAGATACTGACTGGCGAAGTCACCTGTCACATACATATAGATCTCTATACTATACCTAGTATATATATCTGTAGGTCTGTCTGTAGGTACATTTTATTTTTTTTGATTTTTTTTCTGTCTGCATGTCTATGTATAACTCAAGAACGATTTGTCTGATCTTAGTTTAGTTAGTGAAAATGAGTTATAGTGTACACCTAAAAGAGTTTATAATAATTACTAAACTGATGCTCATATTGTTATTTAATGGAGAAAATCATTGTCGGAAAGTTAAAGTAAGAACCTGAGAGCCCCTTATTTATTATTTATATGGGATGGTAAGCTAAACAATAAGTAAAGTAACTAGAACTAATTAAATTAAGTATTTAAATTAAATTATATGTTTTTTTTACGTGATGATGCTTTCTGTATAGTAAGTCTATACATGTTTAATCTATTAACAAATATCGAGCTAATATGACCTTTATTACCTTAAGTTACGTAATAGAACCATTGATACATAGCACAACGGACATTGATCACCCTGTGAATAATGACTTTTGACAGGACTCATTAACGTCGCTTAACTACCTGGAACTAGTTAACAGACCGTTTGGTTCGTCTTATCCTTCATAAGCTCTCTAACTGACACTTCCCTGAGGGTTATTGAAAATTGCTTTACAAGTAAACTATGGTTAAAGCGACTCGTGAAATGACCAGTTTTGCTTCCTTATTGTGTATTTTCCGTTGACACTGGTAATTTCTAACGCTATTTGTGACAAGAAATTTTTAAAATATTTAAATTTTGTTTGTCTATCAATTGTCAATACTCAACGGTTGATATTGACTGATCGGTTGGTATGATAAGATACCCTGAATATCATGCTACAGGTCGTGGGTTTGGTTCCTCCTTTTTCACGTTCTTTGTCTATATACGTATGTATTTCAAAAGTAGTAACCGTCGGGAACGCGGGTGAAACCGCAGGGGACAGCTAGTATATTATATTTTTCCGTAAATATGTCATGAATTTTATTGAGATTTTTAATGTCATATTAGATACACACTGATCTAACAAATGTTATTTTCAATTGTGGCGACATCTATGAACACGCATGCAAGAATCCTACATCGCCCGCACCACAGGAATGTGGCGACATCTATGAACGAATAGCCACGCGAGAATCCTACATCGCGATATCGAAGTTTTCTCAGGAATAAACTATACTTACATACAAGCTATTGGACGTTGTTGATGTTGGACATGAACCTTTGCACCACGGTCTCCAGGCATCCTAGCCTGGATATTCATCTTCCATTTTAAATGGAGAGTCTCATACCTCGCTCCCCCATACAATCAACAATGATCCTTGAATGGTACCGTTGTATAATTATTGTATAGCAACTTAATTGGCGCATTTCCCATACAACCTGGTACAGTTACATCGAGATTTGAATCAAATAGCGGTATCGAAATCAACATTAATTGTTCAAGATGATTGTACCGATCACTATAGACAATCAACTTAGATATACACATCGATCTAATTAAGACCTTATTCCGTTTGATGGAAGATTAAAATCACGTTGGTGTCGAACTCTACATGTAATCGATTGAGCTGTGCGCATTGTATTCGTCTCATCAAGTCTTTGATTCTTCTCTAAATGAAGTGGAGGAAAAAATCATGAATAGGCGAATGTGTTTCGCCATATCCACATGTTTCTTTGGAAATAAATCGATTAAATGCTTGTTGATTTAATTATTCTTTCACCGCTCTGTGTACTGTGAAGCGCAAGTAGATGGTTTGAACCATGAATAATACAAATTGTACTTTTTATGTCGATGAATTGTCCCAACCCTGGCGAACGCGATGGCAACAACGAGGGATAGCTAGTAATAAATAATATGTTTTAAACTTTTATATGAGAGAATATGACATGATACGCCAGAACTATGAGGAGAACGTCCTTCCTAGTAGTAACTCCCTCGGTGGCTGTCGCACCACAGTCGGGCGAGTTCGGCGGCGAATTGCCAACTACACTCAGTACAACATGAAGATCTAACTAATTAACTTATCTGATTAAAAGTTATCATTCAAATGCTTTACTTAGCCCGTAGGGTCGATAGAATGCAAGATCAATAAATTTTAAGTTAAATAAAAATAAATCCTATACAATTCCCAGACTAAAACCATCCGAGCTAAAAATTATACAGGGTTGTCAACAATCCGTAGCCGTAGGCGACTATAGAGCTTAAATGCCCATAACTCATCAGTAACCAAGACAGCGAATATGAATAACCTGTAAACACAACAATAAATGAACGGTTATAACCCGTGCCGTGCGCCATGCAATATGTTACGGCCGCGTAAGTGATTGCCGCAAACTTGCAAAATACCGTGCTTTGTGCATCGCATATGCCACGCCACGGCCACACCACGCCACGCGTTGGTGTACGACTCATTAGTTTTCTATTTGTTTTAAATGTCGTTATTTATTTTTTATTACTTTTATGTGGATAGTTTTTGTTATTTTGCTAACTAATATTGCGACAGTGAGTTTGTTTGTTACGCTTGCACACACGCAAAGCACGGGTGAAATCGCTGGAGACAGCTAGTTAGCTAGCTATAGAATAAAATTAAAGTAATTTTCAGTCGCTTAATAGTCATTATAGGTACTATGCCACAACGTAATAAGAATAAAGTAAACATGGGATAGAAAACGCATTAAAATTTTCTATTATATGTGAATTTTGAGCTTCCTCAATTTTGATCAGTCAGTATTGTTAAGAGTGGCCATGGTCGAGTCTGACTATAAAAGAAGTCCGACCGCTAAAGGTAAAGGGTCAAATTTAACATCTATACGGGCAATTTTGGAGAGGGGGAGAAACTTTTTGACACTACTCTGAGACGCCTGGAAAATTACCACCCAGACGTTGTGTTCGGAACATAGGGACAAATCTATTTACATCTTCTTTGTTTTGTATACCACAGAGCCCGACATACAAGCACACGGTCCAGCTGATAGTAAGTGGTCACCGCCGCCTATGGACATTTGCAAGACAATGCATTATCCTGAGACGTTTAGTTGTTATGTGTTATTTGCCTGAAATTTCACCGGCTCCCTTAACCGAAACACAGAAATACAAGTGCACTACTACTGCACGTCGGAAATGGGTAAGGAGCTCAACTATTTAAATCTTAATTTGTGATGTGTACAACAAAGAACTTGCTTCCGGCATCACTCCTACAACCTAAAGACCTTTAAGACTGGTTGAGCTTCTAAGCATGCTCCATCCACGACTTTGTCACTCTTTATCATAGATAGATGGACCAGTAGCCATACGCAAGTCCATTCCTTAACAAAAATAAAAATTGAAAGCAAATAGCTTTAAGTAAATAAATAAATGGGATTTTTACTAAAAATAATTTACGCTAAGAAAAGCCGGCTTAACCTAAAGCCAATATGAAGGCACAAAGAACGTGACATAATAAAAAAGTTGCCTCGTAAAAAATTCATCCTGGTCATACCGATACCGGCCGAATATTGCACGGTTCATAGGATATGAGCTATCTGCCCGAGGAATATTAAATTTTCCACGTTTTTACGGTTGGGTAAGACCATCTTAAAATATAATAAGGAAAATTTAATATATCTTTTTTACTTTAGATAAGCTTGTGCACAATTGTACCTTTCTAAATAGGTAATTACGTGGAGCCTTGAAGAGATCACTGAAAGTGCAGTTCTAAGAACACTTTGTAAGTATTGGCCAGTCAGGCGGTAGTAGAATGAAACCTTCATGGTGTTATGAAATCAGCGAAAGCATCTGTTTATTAGTATTAAAACCTAAAACCATAGCATTCCAAGTCAAGATCTAAAGTCCAAAATATAGTAAATAGGCTCAGGAACATTACAGTGTACATTTATCCCCAGCTTTCTGGGGACCTTATAATTAAGATTTTGCTTTGTTTAAAATTTTCATTGTTTCTTTTATAATAATAAATTAGATTAAATAATAAATGAGATCTTTGAAAAGAAAATAATGCTGTTTTTTTTCTTCTAATTCGAATGATTGATGTTAAAATTATTTCTTTAGTAATTTGGAAATTTGTTTTTATTGTTTTACTGTTGCTAGAAAAATTATGATCTGCTGCTTTTGCTGTAAGCAAAATTGAACAATACACGAACGTTGAGACGAACGAATTTTTAAATATTTGAAAAAAAAAATTATAACCAAACAAGGCTGAATAAAACAAAAGTGAAAGTGAAGAAAAAAATCCTTACTGCTATTTTTCCTGATTCTTCTCAGTTGAATAGTGACTTCTTAACCGTTGGTAACTTCAGGAACTAGGACTTCCTTATTGAGCCTAAACTATATACCAAAATGGTGAATTTTGAATTGACTGTAGACCACAATTAGCTGCATAATCTAAACAAGACTTTTAAGTGTCAGTAAAAGTGCTTTTATTCCATCTAGCTTAGGTTTACTTAAAGCGCCTAAATAATAAGTTACATCAAAATTCTCTTTGATTGATTCGTTCTAAACTGTACAATACTACTGCCAATAAGTTATAAGTAGTAACTAACAATAAAGTAATGAAAAAGAAATTACTAATTGAAATGAATTCATATCTGTACTCCAATTCATTAGCGATACATTGATAGAGTATGAGTAGGTACTGGAGTACTGAAAATACTGAGACGCGCATTGTTGCAAAGATATTGCCATGTTACGATCATCTTCATCTTCATTATTACTATTCCTGGACTACATATAAGAACTCATTCCTTGAAGAAGCGTCCTAGCTTCCGAATTAAACTGAAAACCGCCAAACTCCAGCCGAGAACTCCATAAAGGCTCTCTAGGATACCATCGAAGAAATTATCAACTCTACACATAAATCAAATCAATAACATTCAGCACAAGGTCAGTTTGTCACTCAACTAGCATCTGCCCTCGGTTTCACTCACATTCTCGAGAAAATAAACCATTTTTGAAAAAACATAGTCTTTAACACTTACGAATAAAGAAGTTGTCTATCAGTGAAATATTTTTGTTATCGTTTTAATAGTTTCCTGCATCCAAAATTACTAAGGTTGCCTCTATATAATATAAATGGTTAACCATAGGTAATATAGGTACGAGAATACATATTACAACATGTATCTTTCATTCAATCATAACAATTCTGAATAGAATAGAGAGTATGGTCACGAACAAAAGTCACTAGCAATACTAAAAAGTGGGGTGGGGGGCATATTGACTTTCTGCATTAAGTTCAGGCTTATTTTTACCCCTAAATGTCATCTTCTTTCTTAATTTATCTATAAATAAGGATAATAGGGTTCCTTTGACGCACCATCACTTGAAAACTACTGAACATTTTGGGATTGCTACCTTGCGACGCGGAATTTTTCAAAATCGATAAACCCGGGTGAAATAGCGGGGGACAGCTAGTATATTAAATAATATAGACAGTTTTAGAGTACAGTTGTATAAATGAATCTGTTAATGGAGTTTCGTTGTTGAATGTACAAACATTTATTTTTCACTGACGTTTGCTCCAGTTTTTGCAACTAGAATTTGATTCGGCACCGTCCCACACTGTCCACGCATCAATGCCCCTTTTACAAAGATAGCTATAGTTATGTCATGTGACAGCTCTCTTATATGCATTCATATGTCGTTTGTTTGACGTCAAATACTGGAGTTTGCTTTTTCATTCAGTTTTGCATGAAGTGATTCAAAGGTATATGTTGCGAGAAGTCAATCAAACGTTTGAATGTTGACCAATGATTGATGGCTTGGATAGTTTTTTTTAAGTTTATTTTGAAAATAGCTGTCCCCTGCAGTTTTACCCTCGTACCTGGGAATAAAAAAAAAGTCTAGGTCCAAACCATAGGTTACATGTGTGCCAACATTTATTTATTTTTATTTATCATCGATTTAGTCGAATAGCCGTGAAAGAATAACAAATAAACAAGCAATCTCTTTTAAATATTATTGGTTAGAATTAAAATTACTCGCAGCTTAGTCAATAAATTAAGTTGAACAAAAAGTTACATTAAGTTAATTAAACAAAAATTAAAAGAAATTACAGGCACATGAGACTTAACAACTTTACGTCTCAGGGAGGACAACGCATTGGCGATACACCTGATATTGCAAATGTCAATATGCGACGGCTACTTGTTTGTCGGCCCATGTGGTAAAACAAAACATAGCATCCATCAAGCTGACCCCCTGTGTCACTTTGTCAAATTTATGTTTTATAATATACAAGCTGTCCCTCGAAGTTCTACCCTCATACCCGAGGGATGTTACGTTTTACACGGATAAAAAGAAGCCTATATTTTTAATCCAGCAGGTTCTATCTATGTGCCAAGTTTCATCAGAATACGTGTGATTTTAGCGTGTAACAAACACCCATACACCCATACATCCATACAACCATACTCACAAACTTTCGCATTTATAATCTATACTTTAATATTATAAAGAGGAAAGATTTGTATGTAAGTCTGTTTGTTACTCTTTCACGCCAAAACTACGAAACTTATAGGGATGAAACTTGGCATATAGATAGAGCATATCCTGGAATAACATATAGAATACCTTCCTCCCTATCCCGGAAAAATGTGATATTCCTTGGGAACGTGGGTAAAACCCCGGGGGACAGCTATTTATGACAGCTATTTATTAATAAATAATAATAAATATCCTGGGACATTCTTTACACACGGCCATCTGGTCCCAAACTAAGCAGAGCTTGTACTATGGTAACCAGATAACTGATATACTACATATACTATTTTTTTTTCTAAATACATACTTATATAGATATTTACACCCAGACACAGAACAAACAGACATGTTCATGCACACAAATGTTTGTCCTGGGTGGGAATCGAACCCGCGACCTTCGGTTTGGCAGTCAGAGCGTTAACCACCAAGCCAACTGGCCTGTCAAAATTTTATTTATATATTATTATTTAATTTGTCATTATTAAATATGAACAGGATATTTTAAATAGATGGTTTTGAAATCATCTCAATTTAGGTCCAAGGCCAACTGATCCTTAAATCCATCTCCGAGGTTAAATGAATTTCTTCCATCGTAATTATAAATTGCAATATCAAATTTATTTAACTTATAACAGTTGATTAATACGATTTCGTGGTGGTACAGACTTTCGAGAACTTCTGTTTTATTTATTCCACCAATGTATCACGGGCTGCGAACGCATTAAAATATTTTCCTGACACATAATTCATATACTGGTGAACAGGGTCGGACTCAATTATTGTCACTCAATTGTCGGAACTTTGGTGGGTTATTACACCTCTTCACTGTATAATTTAGTGTGAAAATTTATCTGGTATAGGTCATCTGACACAGTAATTAAATTTATAACTGGAACTTCTGGTCTTTGAAACTGAACTATTTATATACGTACCTGAACGTGTGTGTTCTGTGCCTGAGTGTAAAAATGTATAGTGGTATGTATAAAAACACAAATATTGTGTAAAATTTCAATAACCATATTTTGAGTTAAGTTATCATAGTAGTTAGTTTGGCTTCAGATAACCGTGTGTAAAGCATGTTCCTAATAAGCCGGATAAGTGCGAGTTGAGCTCTCATGAGACCATAGACTTATTATAGGTTTTCCTGTTATCTTTAAATAAAGATTTATCTTCCTTCTCTTCGAAACGAAGTACCTACATTATCTTATATTTTTTTTAATTTCCCTCCCAATTTCATTAATATACGGTATATTTATATCAGTTAAATTCTGGATACAAACGTTCAACTAAATCAGTCTAGTAGATTCGTAGCAAATTGGCTGTGACAGACGGACATATAGACAAATCAGTAAACCTACATGTGTTTCTGTATGTCCGAATGAAAAAACAGTAGGACTGAAAATTAACGAAACCTCTTAAATAACATTCTTACAAACAAGTCCAAATCCCTACTGGAAAAATTACGTTATAGATACACGTTAGTATGTACATTTAAAAACATTTTATGATCTGTTTTCAGTACACGTGTTGACGTGTAAATTTTTCCCCGTCGCCCATAATCCGGCCCTGATTACAAATGGTTTCTTGGAAAGGATGTCTGTTTAACCAATATATCTCGAGTACATTTATTCAATTTGGTTTCTTGGCACGCTTTTCACTAATAAATTGAATTAATTACACCAATTATTGTGGTTTTGTTAGAAAATAAAATCGAAACAAGAAAGGCTTTTATTAGTTTCGTTTTACCAATAATTGTAACTCACTGTCCCCCGTGGTTTCACTCGCGTTCTATTTTATAAATATTATATATTGTCTCGGGATCAAAAGTATGTAAATACAGGCTAGAAACTATATATGTGCCATGTGTGACAAACATTCATGCGTATATTCATTCATTTGTCTATCCCTCTACCCATTCATGCTCACAAACTTTCATAGTCAACATTTACTTAATTCTCTATGATTAATTTTAGTTACATTACAAATTTCTTTTTCGGACAATTCTAAATCGTTTTTTTTTATATACCACTTAGGCCGACAAACAAGCAGACGGTCCACCTGATGGTAGGTGGTCACCGTCGCCTATGGACATTTGCAACAGTAGGGGCATCGCCAATGCGTTGTCGACCCTGAGACGTGAAGTTATTAAGTCTCATGTGCCTGTAATTTCACCGGCCCCCTTACCTAACCTAACCTAACCGAAAATGGGTAAGGTCCCCGGACGAACTCTGCACTAAGAGCTCTACTACTCTATAAATTTATAAACCCCAAAACCAAATCTGACTTAATAATCAAACCCAAATTATTCACTTTAATTTTACAGGTTAGTCGTGTATTATAAATATGAAGAGAAAGCATTTAAAGTTGCATTTACTCGCCAAGTTCTATTATAACGGACCCTCACGAAATATACCCCTAAACTACAAACCCCTTAGATCCGCAAAACGTCATTTCATGATACTTGGTTATTAATGACGAGGGAAGATAAGATCCGTGGATTTGCGGCATTTGCGAGGACGATGGGTTCAACCTTGGTCATAATTTCCGTATCAAGTTTAATGTTAAAAGAAATGGAGCTCTGTATATAATAACTAGAAAACAATTTAGGCGTTATAAGCGTTTATTCTCTTACTTTAAATAAATGAAAATATAATTAAATAATTGTTTTTATTTATCTATCTATATATATATATATATACATATATAAATATATATTACAATTATTGGTAAAACGAAACTAATAAAAGCCTTTCTTGTTTCGATTTTATTTTCTAACAAAACCACAATAATTGGTGTAATTAATTCAATTTATTAGTGAAAAGCGTGCCAAGAAACCAAATTGAATAAATGTACTCGAGATATATTGGTTAAACAGACATCCTTTCCAAGAAACCATTTGTAATCAGGGCCGGATTATGGGCGACGGGGAAAAATTTACACGTCAACACGTGTACTGAAAACAGATCATAAAATGTTTTTAAATGTACATACTAACGTGTATCTATAACGTAATTTTTCCAGTAGGGATTTGGACTTGTTTGTAAGAATGTTATTTAAGAGGTTTCGTTAATTTTCAGTCCTACTGTTTTTTCATTCGGACATACAGAAACACATGTAGGTTTACTGATTTGTCTATATGTCCGTCTGTCACAGCCAATTTGCTACGAATCTACTAGACTGATTTAGTTGAACGTTTGTATCCAGAATTTAACTGATATAAATATACCGTATATTAATGAAATTGGGAGGGAAATTAAAAAAAATATAAGATAATGTAGGTACTTCGTTTCGAAGAGAAGGAAGATAAATCTTTATTTAAAGATAACAGGAAAACCTATAATAAGTCTATGGTCTCATGAGAGCTCAACTCGCACTTATCCGGCTTATTAGGAACATGCTTTACACACGGTTATCTGAAGCCAAACTAACTACTATGATAACTTAACTCAAAATATGGTTATTGAAATTTTACACAATATTTGTGTTTTTATACATACCACTATACATTTTTACACTCAGGCACAGAACACACACGTTCAGGTACGTATATAAATAGTTCAGTTTCAAAGACCAGAAGTTCCAGTTATAAATTTAATTACTGTGTCAGATGACCTATACCAGATAAATTTTCACACTAAATTATACAGTGAAGAGGTGTAATAACCCACCAAAGTTCCGACAATTGAGTGACAATAATTGAGTCCGACCCTGTTCACCAGTATATGAATTATGTGTCAGGAAAATATTTTAATGCGTTCGCAGCCCGTGATACATTGGTGGAATAAATAAAACAGAAGTTCTCGAAAGTCTGTACCACCACGAAATCGTATTAATCAACTGTTATAAGTTAAATAAATTTGATATTGCAATTTATAATTACGATGGAAGAAATTCATTTAACCTCGGAGATGGATTTAAGGATCAGTTGGCCTTGGACCTAAATTGAGATGATTTCAAAACCATCTATTTAAAATATCCTGTTCATATTTAATAATGACAAATTAAATAATAATATATAAATAAAATTTTGACAGGCCAGTTGGCTTGGTGGTTAACGCTCTGACTGCCAAACCGAAGGTCGCGGGTTCGATTCCCACCCAGGACAAACATTTGTGTGCATGAACATGTCTGTTTGTTCTGTGTCTGGGTGTAAATATCTATATAAGTATGTATTTAGAAAAAAAAATAGTATATGTAGTATATCAGTTATCTGGTTACCATAGTACAAGCTCTGCTTAGTTTGGGACCAGATGGCCGTGTGTAAAGAATGTCCCAGGATATTTATTATTATTTATTAATAAATAGCTGTCATAAATAGCTGTCCCCCGGGGTTTTACCCACGTTCCCAAGGAATATCACATTTTTCCGGGATAGGGAGGAAGGTATTCTATATGTTATTCCAGGATATGCTCTATCTATATGCCAAGTTTCATCCCTATAAGTTTCGTAGTTTTGGCGTGAAAGAGTAACAAACAGACTTACATACAAATCTTTCCTCTTTATAATATTAAAGTATAGATTATAAATGCGAAAGTTTGTGAGTATGGTTGTATGGATGTATGGGTGTATGGGTGTTTGTTACACGCTAAAATCACACGTATTCTGATGAAACTTGGCACATAGATAGAACCTGCTGGATTAAAAATATAGGCTTCTTTTTATCCGTGTAAAACGTAACATCCCTCGGGTATGAGGGTAGAACTTCGAGGGACAGCTTGTATATTATAAAACATAAATTTGACAAAGTGACACAGGGGGTCAGCTTGATGGATGCTATGTTTTGTTTTACCACATGGGCCGACAAACAAGTAGCCGTCGCATATTGACATTTGCAATATCAGGTGTATCGCCAATGCGTTGTCCTCCCTGAGACGTAAAGTTGTTAAGTCTCATGTGCCTGTAATTTCTTTTAATTTTTGTTTAATTAACTTAATGTAACTTTTTGTTCAACTTAATTTATTGACTAAGCTGCGAGTAATTTTAATTCTAACCAATAATATTTAAAAGAGATTGCTTGTTTATTTGTTATTCTTTCACGGCTATTCGACTAAATCGATGATAAATAAAAATAAATAAATGTTGGCACACATGTAACCTATGGTTTGGACCTAGACTTTTTTTTTATTCCCAGGTACGAGGGTAAAACTGCAGGGGACAGCTATTTTCAAAATAAACTTAAAAAAAACTATCCAAGCCATCAATCATTGGTCAACATTCAAACGTTTGATTGACTTCTCGCAACATATACCTTTGAATCACTTCATGCAAAACTGAATGAAAAAGCAAACTCCAGTATTTGACGTCAAACAAACGACATATGAATGCATATAAGAGAGCTGTCACATGACATAACTATAGCTATCTTTGTAAAAGGGGCATTGATGCGTGGACAGTGTGGGACGGTGCCGAATCAAATTCTAGTTGCAAAAACTGGAGCAAACGTCAGTGAAAAATAAATGTTTGTACATTCAGCAACGAAACTCCATTAACAGATTCATTTATACAACTGTACTCTAAAACTGTCTATATTATTTAATATACTAGCTGTCCCCCGCTATTTCACCCGGGTTTATCGATTTTGAAAAATTCCGCGTCGCAAGGTAGCAATCCCAAAATGTTCAGTAGTTTTCAAGTGATGGTGCGTCAAAGGAACCCTATTATCCTTATTTATAGATAAATTAAGAAAGAAGATGACATTTAGGGGTAAAAATAAGCCTGAACTTAATGCAGAAAGTCAATATGCCCATAGATAATCTTTATGGTTTCTTAGACGGTTGGCGCTACCTTAAATCACGGCGACGCCTCACCTTTGAAAGATATTATCACAGTTTTACGGTTCCACAGTTAATGTCTCCTTTTAGTCGGAATATCACGTATTTTTGAAGATAAGTTTGATGTACTCCTTTAGTTTTATGTGAAAGGGGTTTTAAATTCAAAAAGAGGGTTGTGAATTTTACTTAAAAAGGATTAGTTTGTAAGATTTTTATCGTAATGGTATAGAATAGGTATTTGGGGTTTAAAAGAGAGAATGAGTAACATTTAGTTTGTACATTATTCTTATCGATACAAAAATAAAATATATAATTATTATACTAATCGTTTTATTACAACATACTACAAGAAAACATTTAGATTTTAGCTTCAACATTCCCAAGAATAAAAAAGGCCACTGAAAAAAATACTAAGGCATTTATCAGCGGTATCTTGACAGAGAACAAAGGGAAATGGTCGATATTATCCCCAATTAACACCGGACAGTCGAAAAATCCCTTACGTTATCTGCCTACACAGATAAGATTTGTTTTGTTTCGCTTCCACCTTCTATATGTGATAAGGAACTTTTAAAACAGCCGGATTTTGTCGCCTTGCGAAGCAGGTGTGTAATCTTTGATGTATTTGTACGTAATAGATTATTATTATTTTAAATGAATACAGACTTACCAATTTCACGTCTCAGGGTCGGCAACGCATTGGCGATGCCCCTGGCAAATTTTCATAGGCGACGGTGACCACTTACCATAAGGTGGACCGTCGGCTTGTTTGTCGGCCAAATGGTATAAAAAAACTTGAGAGGTGTCAAGAGACACCCGGATGGAACGAAGATACGCATTGGAATTGACCAAAACGCTGAGTTTAGGTCCAGTGTTCAGAAAAACATGCAATCTCTCGTCTTTAGGTCTTCAATAAAAGATCAAGACTGTGCTAATAATTACTAAAATTACTAATTTATAAATGGAACAGAATTTTAAACATGTTGTATGTAGCCTTTAAATAAATTATGAAAAAAACAAACCCAATAATAAACCATATCATTTAAATTTCGAAAAAAAAGTGTCGTTACAACTTTTCGGATGAATTTTTTGCGTCCACGCCCCTTTCACAACGCGCGATAAGGAACCTCGTTCCAAAAAAAAAGATAAGTTCAATTTTGAGGAACTGCGACCTTATACAAGTACTAGAAATACTATAAATCTGTCGACAGCTTTATCTAATTATTTATTAGTAAAGCGTGCAACATGCAAGCTAGGTTGATACTTGAAGTACAAAAACGAACTAGGTTTAATGAGGAATTTATACTTATACTATTGCTTTTCCAAAAACATTTTGAACCTTATTCATATTTTATTTAAATGTATCAAAGACGGCATCTTCAGTACCACAACAACCGTCATCATGTTTCACTAACTTGTCCTTGTCATCGGTGCGATTAAATGGGACCGAGTCATAAGACATTGAAGCTCTCTCAGATGCATCAAGTTAGTAGGTAGATATTGCGCATGGTACCTTTCCTTTATTAATCTTTGAGCATCGACAGGTTCGTATTCGTGCAGACCCGTGAAATGCATCTACATCAATGACACAGCCAGCACCTGCCACAGGGATTTCAACCACCACCGTGACCGTTTTATCTTCATTACTGCTTTTTCTGGTGGCAACTTTATTGATATACACCTTGCGTTTTATTTCTTCAGAATATATTAATCGAATAAACCCTTTTTACCCTTCAACCGTGGCACCTACCACTGCGGTACTTTGCGTGTGGAAATTGTAAATTAATATAACTTCCTGTATCCAATAAGAAGGAAATCTATATCTGTATAAATGAATGTTTGTCTGAATGTCCCTTATAGAATCGTAAACTATGCAACGGATTAAAATGCAGTTTTCAGCAATAGATAGAGTCATTCAAGAGGAAGGTTTATAACCACGATTGAAAGCGGGCAAAGCCACAGCGCGCAGCTAGTCTACTATAAGTAAAAAGTGTGTGGACAGAAGTTTATTTTTTATATGGTGAAGTTGATCTTCAGTATCAGCTTTATGGATTGATTCGAAAGGTTACGCTTTGTCTCATGAAGAAAGTTTGAAAGGAGTTATCCAAAAACTCCAAAAATCCAAAAAAATATAGTAAAATTGATACCTCACTAAACGGCCTTTCCATGGAGAAGGACTTTTATTATTTCAAGAAAACGTTATCACTACATAGTATAAAAGTCGCTTTCTCTGTCCCTATATCCCTGTGTGCTTAAATATTTAAAACTACGCAACGGATTTTAATGCGGTTTTTTTAATAGATAGAGTGATTAAAGAGGAAGGTTTATATGTATAATACATGTCACATCCAACGGGAACGCGGGTAAAACCGCGGGGAACGCTAAATCAATCAAAACGATACATGCAAGTGAAACCACTAGGCGGCAGTAAAAATCAAATTAATAGAATTCTCTTTCAAATCTTGAAAGTACAAAAAGTGAGTGAGATAAAAACTAATTACAAAGCAATGTGACCACAAATGTTTGCTAAGTAAGCTGTAAAAATCCTTTAGAATTTAAGCATCTTGCATAAACATTATGCGAAAACAGGCATTTTATGCCAACCATCATTTTTTAACACGCTCTAAGACCATACTAACTTGAACCGTAGCAATTATTTAAGTTTCTTGATTCTACAAAAGAAAGTAAGGATTTGCGGGAAATGGTAGATCTTGTTGACTGGTTTTTGAAGTCTGAGAATTCAATATCAAGATTCTAAGCAGGTGTGTTTTAAGACAAGGCGCCCTTAATAGTCACACAGGGGACAGAAGAATGGCGAACGGTTTGTTAAGCTAAACAAGATATACAAAAAGTGTCCGTGATGCGTTTCGTTTTAAATATCAAAACCAATCAAATACTTATTACTCATGATAAATTATATATTTTTAACTGTAAGAACCCAACATATTCTCTAAATCATAAATAACATAGTCAGTCAGTTTGACCTTATTTGCTTTACACTTTACTTAGATTTTGATGCGGTTTCTACCATAAATTAGAGAATTTTTGCCGAAGGTTTATGGTTTAGGTGTATGATTCCTTTATTTATTATTCCTTATTATTATTACAGGTTATTATTCCTCTCAGGCGTAGCCGGAGCGGGTTACAAATTAAATATAAATAAGCTTTTACTGTAAAATCCACATTTGTTTAAGTGTCACCAAAAATCATAAAAAATGCTGTCCTATTAAATAAATATGATAACTATGATGTTTGGATTTGTGATTCAATCACCCATAAAGAGCTGAATGGGTTTAGATTTATCTTGACTCACATATAGAGTATGTGCTGGATTATGTGTTCATATTTTTTTCATAAGTACGCCATGTGATACTCACGCGCTGGTATGGTTTACATAACTACAGCCTGTAATTTAAATGCAGCCAAATTTTCCAATGGCCAGATATTACATTAGCTACATTTTGAATTAAGAACAGTTTTTGTAGACATATCAGAAAGAATACCGTGAAAAATCGACCCTAAATTGTATGTTATAATGAGTTCATTATGCAACAGAGCCGTATGTGCAATCGGCGACACAAGTAAAAACTCTGCGGTCGCCACTGCACCGTCCCATCCGCGTCTCTTGTCGCCCGCTTGTCGTCCCTTTGTCGGCACTTTTTGTATCCTAACCCGTGACTGTTTTAGTAATCGGATAGTGATCTGTTTGAGTTACCGATCAAGCCTATGATCAGGTAGCGATGAAGTAATAAAATATGAATAAAATAAACTATGCGGTGATGCGTAATGATCAATGAAATGTTATTCCATAATGTGAACGGATCCGGTCTTCCACAGTTAGATGTCAGATGTGGTTACAACTTGGATGTGTTTTTCATATTTTGCGTTAGATAAGAGTGTATATTGGGCAGGATTTAAAGTTGTGACAGCAATTGGACATAGAGGACTGAAGTTAGAAATATAGTCATAGGAGATATGAAGATGGGTGGAATATCACAAATTCTTTTAAAATCACGAATTTTATATCTTCCAATAACCCAGTAAATGATGTACTTCCTAAATAAAAAAACAGCATTTAAAAAAAATTAAGCATGAAACTACACTTATTACCCCGCGGATTTGATCGCGTTTCTGAGGGCTTTAATTCTTTGGGATAAAATATTGTATTTGTATTAAAAATGTTGGCAAACGCCATAGGCCATTTGTGCGTAATTTAGTACCAAACATCGAACCATTCAGAGTTAAAATATTAGTTAGTATTCAAACTGCTAGCATTACGCGTTGTTTCGATATTTCTTTGCGTAATTTGTCACTAGTAGCGCCATCTGTTAGTGGGTAGGGGAAATTCTTGGATACCCAAGCATCGACAATGTTGTAACATAGATATTTGTGTTTCATTGCAAAAGGTTTTAGTAATTAATTTTGGTAAATAATAATCACATTACCAGGTCAAGTGAATCCCGTATTTTAACAATAGATGAATAAAATACTTTTCCTGATGTATATAATAAGATGGCCATTGCTTAGATTTTGATATGAAGGTACAGTCTTCAACTTAAGTAGCTTAATAAATCCAAACAGAGGAAATACGTATTTTCTATAATTATCCATAAAATTAAAAAAATTACTGTAGGTACAGGTGTTTTGTAAATGTCTCTACAAAATCCTACACTATCAATATGTATACATTTCTTCAATATAATTTTTCGTAGGTACAGCCCCTTATTCAGCTAATACAAACTTCGTTGGCGAGCCGCTTCACGGGGGCCTCGGAAAGCTTATCTCTCACGTGATTAGTAGTATTAGCGTAGTTAGTGACAAAGACAGAGCACGGAGGCCGCGACGAAACATCCTCGAGTTAGTGTCAGTTTCCTTACAGAATCGTACCCCTGGTGCTTTGTTAAATTTGATCTATAAATCTACTTAACCCTTCTGTTTAAAATAAGCTATAGAAATATAAGAAAATATGACCTAAATCTCTCAAAGATAATTACTCCATAAACATAATATTTACGATGAAAAACGGAATAAGTCATCCACAATCTCCAAAATCTAAATAACATTTTCATGATCACAATTTGGCCATTGTTGTCCTCTTAATGAAGTGACAAAACAACTTATGACAAAGTAAACATGACTCTTTGTCACCAGAACCAGTGGAACCAAACAGACTCGTGTAACGAGCCTCATTATAGCATAGCCAAGAGTACCAGACAACACTTCATTATTTCCAACAAGATCAAAAGCCATTGAGAAAACCTCAATCTCCGCAACAATAAACACAAGAGACACAGTGCCAATATTTGCAGACGCCGTGTCATTTTCAAGACAGGGCCGTATTGTTCTGATAATGTAGCTGGAAAATGTGTACCGAGATAATCTTTGAACAAATATCTAAAGATATTTTAAACTGTGATATTATATTTGTGATTTTATCGCCTTTGTTCTCTATTGCTAAGGAAATATGGATCTTGTCGTTCAAGGCGTATTTATAAGAATCTGTGCTTTCGCTTATTAGTTACCTACTTATCTACCAATTTCTTTTGTCCTTTAATAAATTGTCGTAAACCTATAAATAGAAGTTATTTGTAACTTTTTAGTTTTAGTTTGTAGATAATAATATGAGCAAAGTTTTGTAGTTCCTTGTAATTTTTTTTTATATTATATCAGAAGCCGATACATTCTCACGCATATAGATGCGTTCAGATATAAATCTGAACCGGCTACATGTAGTTTCTGTATTTCGGTTGAGAGCCCTAAGCGCTCACCGATATTGTCCGCGTAAGGGTGTCAGAGCCATCTGAGGCTAACACCTTCGTCCATTCAAAAAAAAAAAAAAAAAAAAAAAAAAAAAAAAAAAAAAAAAAAAAAAAAACATGTAGTTTCTTTGGAGAACCTTTTTTATTAAATCATTTTGCAACCGGCCAATAAGTGCCATAATAATATTTATCCGGCCTTTTTCTTACTAACTAGATATTTGACCAAAATGCCTCCATAGTAGGTTGTGAAGTGGTCGAAAATGGTAATCACACAGTCTAATAGGGCAACTACCACACCAGCCACACAATTCACCTACAAAGTGTCCTACCACCCTGCTCTAGTTTCATCACAATATTTACATTTACCATTGCTCACTATAGGATTCGAACCCACTGCCTTCACCACGACATCTGTCACCATTACTAGGCTTTGGAAGCCTTAGAACTTTTAACCACAATATCATAATTATTTTAAAATTCTTTGATGGAGACTAAATGTTTAGATAAACATTGGTTGGCAAAACTGGCAGCAAAAATACAAATGGCAACAAAAATAAACTATCTGACAACAGATGGCGCTAGTAGCAATGAAAAATCTTAGTTTATTATTTTTAATGTAATTAGAGGGAACTTTTTTGTTTCAACCAACCTAATTAAAATAAATGTTTAGAAATTAATAAAGTCTGGCTAATTAGGTGCCTTCACAACAATTTGTTTCGTAAACTCAATCAAAAATTATAATTATAATAAATAAAATCACAAATACTCCGTGATTTTATAATAAGATCTCTCTAAGCGTCTAATTATTATTTAAAGGTTTTAGGTGAACTTTTATTTCGTTAAACTTATACCTGTTATTTTTGAACTTACTAAAGTTCTCCGGCAACATAACTACTAATATTTAATTCAGTAAAATTCACATAAAATTGAAAATATTTATAAAAAATAAATATTATGAATAGGCCCAATTTTCATAGTATATATAGGAGTTTTTTTTTATTATTAGGATGGCTTTCAGTTATAACACTAACTATATCTACCTACTTATATGACACGAGATCAATAAGTGTACCTAGATGTAAAAACTTTCTTATCTTTCTTCTTTTATATCTATCAGTACAACTAGGGTCGCCCTTCTAACCCAGTGGTGTGCTAAAAATGGCCAGAGTTTGAGGTACGTACAAGAAATATTATTAAAAAAATGTTTTAATATTTGTTATTATTATTCACCATGATTAATTACTAATAATATCTAAACATCGATTTTATAAAACTTTTACTTTTTTTATCATAACTATTTTTTTAAGTCACCTGTCAAGTAACGAGACGTTCCACCTGTCACCGTGGTCACCGCAGCCTATAGATAAATAGATGCCTATACTAATATCCTTGGAAATCCGCTCTATTCAGTCATCCTTGATACATTCTGTGTACGGGACTCATTCAAATTACTTATTCAAATCCAGATCCCGACCCAATTGCGTAAGATGTTTTTGTGTAAAGAATCTTTCGGCTCTTAGGCTTATCTATGATATAGAGGCCTAAGTAGGAACCTCTATCGCAAGCGTAGCGTCATCGTATCGAGTGCACCATAAAGCAGCTACGATATTCTGCAATCAAATTCGACGATGAATTTACGCAATGACTATTCCCTGTCTCTCTCTCGATCCCGCAATTAGACGAGAGGTCCGCTATCAACGTGATCTAAGTGATCACTCGGCGAGTTTTGGTTTTTTGAATGGCACAAATGGTGTGTATGAAAAATTTGCCACGTTGCGCGATGTTCAATTTCCCATTGCATTGTTTTTTGCCGCACTCGATATAGATAAAAATAATAGAAACGTCACCTTGCTTTGGCAACCTAATATTAGGTTAGGGAAAAAGTTTTTCGCATTATAGTATGTATACTATATATAGGCTATACTATTTGTATCTGGCTGGTTTTAGTATCATTGAAAGTTTAAATTTTAAAGAACATAATTCCAAATTCAAATTAGGAAAATGTGTGATTTGCATTTGTTTTTCGTACCGCCAAGATGAGTGAATGTAATAAAGAAATTCGATTCATTTTAAAATTTTACTACAAAAAAGGTAAAAATGCAACGCAAGCCGCAAAAAAAATTGCGATGTTAATGGACCTAGTGCAGTGTCTGTGAGAGTAGCACAAATTTTGTTTAAGCGTTTTCAATCCGGAAATTTTGATGTCAAAGATGCACGTCGCTCTGGTCGCCCCATTACGGATAAAATGGATGGCATTTTTGAAAAAGTGGAGCAAGATCGGCATATCAGTAGTTACGACGTAGTTGAAGAACTGGGAATTGACCACAAAACAGTTTTGGCGCATTTGAAAAAAACTGGGTACACAAAAAGCTAGATATTTGGGTACCTCACGAGCTCACTGAAAGAAACCTAATGAACCGTGTACTCATTTGTGATTCTTTATTACGACGTCATGAAACCGAACCATTTTTGAAGAAGCTGATAACTGGTGATGAAAAGTGGATCACGTACGACAAGAACGTGCGAAAAAGGTCGTGGTCAAAGGCCGGTCAGGCTTCACAGACTGTGGCGAAACCCGGGTTAACTCGCAACAAGATGATGCTGTGTGTGTGGTGGGATTGGAAGGGCATTATTCATTATGAGCTGTTACCACCAGGCAGGACCATCGATTCTGAACTCTACTGCGAACAACTGATGAGATTAAAGCAAGAAGTTGAGAGAAAGCGGCCGGAATTAATCAACAGAAGGAGTGTGGTTTTTCATCATGATAACGCTAGACCTCACACATCTTTAGCCACTCGGCAAAAATTAAGAGAGTTTGGCTGGGAGGTATTAATGCATCCGCCGTATAGTCGTGACCTTGCACCTTCAGATTTCCACCTGTTTCGGTCTCTTCAGAATTCTTTAGGCAGGGTCAGGCTAACATCACGAGAGGACTGACAAAACCACTTGTCGCAGTATTTTGATCAGAAGTCTCAAAATTTCTATAGCAATTTCTATATCATGTCCCTACCTACAAGATGGCAAAAAGTTATCGAACAAAATGGTACCTACATACTTTAGTTAAATGTAAATAAACTATATTAAAAATGCTTTGAATTTTCTTAAAAAATGCGAAGGAACTTTTTCCCAAACCTATTATTATCATTAGTAGTGATAGGATAGATGGAACATAAATCTTTTACCAAATCAAATTATTAATATAATAACATAAACGACATTTTACAATTAACATACACAAAGCTCTTAAACCAAATCAGATAATAATTAAGACACAAAGTAAATTATAAAACGAGGTGCTTTACCCCAGTGTTTTAAACAGAACTTACTGAATTCAAACAGCGTGCCGCACACAAATTTAATGCCGAGTTAAAGTACATTTAAATGCAAAGCCCGGAGAAGACGGTAATTAAGCCAAGAAAATGCATTAAAATATACATTATTAAGCACAAGTTTAAGTTTTTCAACATGAGATTATTTTAAGTTTATGACAAGAATAATTTCTTCCTACAAGTAATAGTATTATGGGGAAATAGGTTAAATCTAAGCATTATTATCAGGGCTAATCCACGGAGACTTCAAATTTAAAAAAAAAAATTCAATATGTAACCTTCATTCAGATTACGCCTTAGAAGGGCATTTATGCAGGTCAAAGCTGCTGAAGTTGACAACTGTTCGGAAATCAGCATTCAGCTGTGGAGAAACCTTTACTTCCACGTTCTGGTCGTGGGTTCGATTCCCAGCCAAAACCAACATTTGTGTTAATGAATATGTCTGTTTTTTTTGTGTGTGGATGTAAATATATATTTTGAAATAATAAAAAATGTAGTTTATGAAGACAGGATAAATTGAGTTATGTGGTTTCCATAGTACACTTTACACTTTGCTCACTATTTTATACTAGCTATAGTTTTAATTAGCCTTAATATGTTGATGGTTTATGTTTATTATATTATTAACCTATATATTGTAGTCCAAGCGAGGAACCACTGGTGACTCAAAATACAGGTATCCACCTAGTTTGAGAGTCAGAGGCAAATCGATTTTGAACATATAATTTTATAGCCTGTCTCACTGTAATTGTCACATATTATACATTTTATATTTGTATCTGGCTGATTAAATAAATTATTATTATTATAGTAGGTACAAGCTCTGCTTTGTTTGGGATCAGTTAGGTGGATGTGTAAAAAATAATTATCCCAGGATATTTATTATTAATATCCCGCTTTTGCCACATTTTTCATTGATGCTCCGCTTCTATTGTTCGTAGCATGATGTTATATAGCCTATAATATCCATCCTCGATAACTGGACTATTCAACACAAAAATGATTTTTAATTCGAACCAGTAGTTCCTGAGATTAGCGCGTTCAACCACACAAACAAAAAACTCTTCGGCTTTAAATATTGGTATATACATATCTTAGCTTCTTACACTACAGCAGTCAGAAATTCGCTTATTGATGAAGCAAAGAGGAATGGATAACTCAACGTTTTAAACAACCGTAGCGAATAATCTTTTTAATCTCAAGTGAAGCCTTCATGTTTTTTACGCCTTACCGCTTGTAAGAAATTTAGCCCCATTAAACGAAACATTTCTGCCAATTTACCTTGCAAATTCAAATAAGCCTGCACTAAAACCTTGAATATCTGCATATTAACACTTAAAATCTGGTAAAAACACAAAAAATTGTGTTGAAAAACAACTTTGAAAAACATGTCTTACGGTAAAAACCGTAAGACATGTTTTTCAAAGTAAATTGCAGTGAATTGAGTTCGGTCCTTAAATTTTGATGGGTTTCTTGGCCTTGATGCATCAAATTATAATTTGTTAATGTTATATAAACTCACGGATTGTCCAATGATAAAAATCTTATTTTCTTTGGATTGTATTACTTGGTCTTACACAATAGAATACGAAATCTAAGATTGAAGACCAACTTTTTTGTGACAGGCCGACAAACTGGTATACGGTCCACCTCATCAGCCTATCTCCATCCACTGGTGGACATAGGCCTCACTTATGGTACGCCACTGAGCTCGATCTTCAGCTCTTTGTTTTCAACCGCTGCCAGCCAGCTTGCGTATAAAATCGCTCCATCTAGCTGGAGGGCGCCCTACCGGTCCACCTGATAATCAGTTATCACCACTTCCTATGGACATTAGCACCACCAGGGGCTTCCCAATACGTTGTTTAAAAATGATATTAGAAAAGTTTTGGAAGAAAAAGCGTATTACAAGATAGTTCATTATATTGAAGATAAAAATGTATGAAAATAGCTACTCTCTGCACCTCTAATTTTCTTGTTTAAGTTGTAAGCTATTATTGTTATTTTCTATTTTGTAGTCTTGTTATTTCTTTTTTTTTTGTTTTGTTTGTAATGTTACCTATATTAAGTATTTTGTAATTGTTAAATATAAAATGAATTTAGAAGAAAGAAAATTTGTATTATAAAATAGCTAAAAAGTCAGAATAGATAAATTTTGAATTTTAAATTGTAAACCCTGAGACTTGAAGTTGTTAAGTCTCATGTGCCTGTAATTTCACCGGCCCGCTTACTTTTCTAACCGTACACAGCTATACAAGTGCACTACTGCTTCATTGAAATGGGTATGGTGGCAATATTTCCCCGAACGAACTCTGCACTAAGAGCATTACTGCTTCTGGCTAAGAGCTCTACTTCTTCTAAAAGTAGCTTATATAAGTAGCAAAAATAATCTGTAAGAACGAAATTTCCAACTTCCTGTATATGGCCCCAAAAATCTATATTAATTCAGCCATTTTGAAAAGACAGAATATTTATTTTGGAAGATAATAGATATAGTTGTCTCATCTAGACAGAGGCGGCCTTAGGGGGTGGCGATCGGGGCAATTGCCGGGGCCTCGCTCTTGAAAGGCCTCGCGCAACCCAAGCAAATAAAAATAAATATGGATTTCAAATTTTATTTATTTGTATAACTTCAGCATTTCTTGTCAAACATGACAAATACCTAAACCAAACAATCAGACTTACTTTCGCATAACATACTTTTCATGAAGGACAAAGGGCCTCCCGGAGCCTTGCAATGGGTAAGGCCGCTGCATCTAGATTTATAATGATAATAATATTCATATACAACAGCAGCTATTGAAGATCATCGTCGAATTATCTTTTAGTAGCGGTCCCCCGCGGCTTCACCCGCGTTCCCGAGGGATCTCACAATCTCGAGATAAAAAGTAAATGAAAATCTTGTGAACTATTCCAGACTAATAAATTAATATCCTGGGACATTCTTTACACACGGCCATCTGATCCCAAACTAAGCAGAACTTGTCCTATGGAAACAAGATAACGCGTATACTGCATACTTTTTATACTACTGTTGTAATGTTCATGCACACAAATGTTTGTTCTGGGTGGGAATCGAACCCGCGACCTTCGGCCTGTCAGTCTGAGTCGCTAACTACCAATACAACTGGCCTGTCAGACTATAATCTATCTCTGTGGCAAATGTCATCCAGATCGGTTCAGCCGGTATGACGTGGTTGAGCCAGAAACATCCATTCATCCAAACTTACGCATTTATAATATAGCAAGATTATGTCAGTCAGTGGTAATTGACACCGATTTTACAAAGCCTAGAATCCAAGTGGTTCTGAATCTCAAAACTCTTAAATTCAAGTGCTTGTAGTAATATTTTCTGAGATGTTTTCCTTCACTTAAAAGCCGGTGGGTAATTTATTCATACATTAGTTCTTCCACAGGATGCATCATAAGCTCAGGCCATCAAAAATATGTAACCTGAGCAGGACAACTCAGCTTCTACGAACCTGATAAGCAGGATTCGCATACGTTTTATTTTTATGATCGCCTCGAGCGATAAGACTGCTGGATAGACCGCTTTCTAGCTTGCCATAGAGTTGGGAAACCTTTTAGTGGAATATTCAAATATCGATAGTTTTCGGTAAATAAAAAATAACAAGATCTTGCCAAAAATGCTTAATTCGCTCTAAAAAGTTATAAATAAAAGGCTATTAACGAACTTAGGCCAGTACTCATCATCTTTAATTTCAAAGTTAAAAAAAAAAATTTTTTTCAAACCATCAACAAACAAAACAAAAATTTCAAAAGAGATTGTATAGTAAATAGGTTAGAAGTGTACACAAATTTGAATACATAAGTCCATAATATATTATATTAGCTCTTTCGTTGCCATAGTAGGTACAACAATTGTTTTCAGACCCTATGGACCGCGTAAGATATTCCAGATTTTTTTTCATATTAACTTCAACCTAAATATTATAATCAATTCGCACAACATTTTGAAGTATTTACGTATCAATTTTAAGATTACAATGAATATCAAAGAGAGAAAGCGTCATACAGACAGGCAGTTTATAAAAACTAGAAAATCAAATTTCTAAAGTGCAAGAAAATGTACCGAAAAGCAAATGGTGGCAGTAGAGGCAAACTCTTATTTTCACACAACACTTTCTTATAAAAGCTATCGATACTCGACAATCAAGAATCGACTACGAATACTAAACAACACTATTATGAGTGCATTTTTAAATAGAGCAAGAAATAATTAATTGCATGAATATGATGGATGGTTTAATAAATTATATGTAGATACAATGACGAGATGACCTTGCACAATAAATATTGCTTACATTGATATTCAATATCATAAGAATTACTCTATTTAATTCGTATGTAAATCCACAAGCTAAGGAAACAACCAAGATATGTTTAAAAAAATAAATACATTTTGAAACAATGGTTTTTACGGCCTGTAATGTTTAAATTTGCTGTATTTATTATTTTGGTTAATATTAAAAGAAAAAAAAACATTTATTTCTGCGTTCATTCCCCTAATAATAACACCAGTGAAAAAGCCAGCAAAATAATGTTTTCAAGCGTACCATCGTCAATAAAGTTTTCGAATTCATAGGTTAAGAAAAGAGTATGTAATTTGCACGCCAAATAAACATTAACCATAAACATTTAATAGCAAAATTACGCGATATTTTGCTACATCAAACGGTGTCTGTAAAATATAATTACCATGCTCCACGTGCCTTCAGGCTTTTGCGCCAGTTTTTGTGCGACACAATTGCTGAGCGGCACTCGCTAATTAAAGGCTCTGAGTAAAAATGTTACATTTAAGTTATAATGCGTAAGCTGTTCACATCCGGGAGTGATTTTATCAAGATTGGTTGTTGAACAAAGATTTATTTTTCCTTTTTATATGCTGCATCTTTTTATTCTACTGAATTCTTACTCTATTTCTATTAAAATAATCTTAAGATTTTGTTGTCTAAAGAGCAACTCAATTTTATCGCGGTTTCTTGATAGTAACTAAGATGTCTTTACAACCGAGTCTTATGAGAGTTAAGTCAGATAAAATCTTTTAAAAGGGTAATTTCATTCCTTTGCTATTTACAGAAGTGATTACAATAATATAAAAAATAGAATAAATAAAAAATATAATTAACTAGCTGTCTCCCGCGGTTTACCCGCGTTCCTGAGAGATGTCACACTTTCCCGGAATAAAAAGTAGCGCATATGCTTTTCCAGGATATGCTCAATCTATGTGCAGAGTTTCATCTAAATCTGTACCGTAGTTTTTGCGTGAAAGAGTAACAAACATCCATACATACAAATATTCGCATTTATAACATTAATAGGATTGACAAGTAACAAAAATCTGCATATTGTTTCCCCGAGATCCTGAACCATATTATATGTATCATAAAACACAATTTTAAACTACTTCAACATATTTTGTCCTATTAATTTCAAAGGAATACTACTGTATAAAATCGATCACCACAGATCTAAAAAGATTGTAATCGTACATAACTCATTCTTTAAACAAACAAACATGCTCTAGATTCAACTTCTAAAGCAATATACTACACTCGCATGAATGGAAGACCGAATGAATGATAATAATCGCTCTCCAGCTCACACACTATACTGCTCTACTTCCAATACATTTGTTAGGAACGATCCGAGTGCAATCGAGTTAAACTGGTTGATCTATCAGTCAATCGACAGTGAAATCGACTTGGCTGTTTGCTGCTACTTATTGTATTATGTTTATGTGTTTATTGTTGGAAATACACTTGTTGTTTCTGTTTTCATACTAAAGTGATATAGTTATGACTTCTCGGTATTTTGTTTTATGTTCAACCTGATGACTCTTTGCCTAACTAGTTAGTTATTTAATACCAGCTGTCCCCCGCGGTTTCACCCGCGTTCCCTAGGGATGTAACATTTTTCTGGGATAAAAAGTATCCTATGTTACTTCTATGTGTGATCGGTTAAGTAGTTTTTGCGTGAAAGCGTAACAAACAAACTTACATCCACATTTATAATAGTAGGGATTAGTTAGTCAATAAACAATATTTTTTGTTTATATTACACTAGCGCCCCGCCCCGGCTTCGCTCAGGTGCAATGTAGATACTAATACATATAAACCTTCCTCTTCAATCACTCTATCTATTAAAAAAAACTAAAAATAAGGCTGTATATAGGAAGGACATCTAAAGAATACCTACCTATTAGTTTTAAGGTCACAAAAATTTGTCGCGCACTTATTTAAAGGTCATAAACAAAACAAAAATCTATGCGCTATTATAAGTGTCCCTGGACTGGGGCTGGCATCCGTCCCGGTATCAACAGATGTGTCCTAGTTAAGAGGGTGTCCGGGGAGCGTCCGGATGAGGTATTCAAAAAGAATCCGGAATGAAACTCGGACACTTCCTGTGCCAGGGAAATCCCAACTATTTGATAGATAAGCAGTTAAAATTTATACTTAATCGTGAACCGCAACCAAATAAAGTAAATTATAAGTGTAAATATATTTTTAGACACGTCCAGGAAAAAACGCAATATTACCTAAATGTCCGGAGTTTGTTAAGTTTTTGTCCGGCGTTGGCAATTTAGGAGATGGCAGGCCGACCCTGGACTACACAGCAAACATATATGTTGTACTTATACTATATATAAATAAATATCCTGGGACATTCTTTACACACGGCCATCTGGTTCCAAATTAAGCAGAGCTTGTACAAGCCAGATAGCTGATATACTACTTTTTTTTCTAAATACATACTTATATAGATATTTACACCCAGACACAGATGACAGAACAAACAGACCTACTATCAACATGTATGTGATTATTGCTGAATTGCACACAAGCGCCACTCCAAACAATGACATCATATGCCCTATATTACTCGGCGCCATAAGCCATGTAAAGTAATCTATGACTAAACAACACACAGAAGGCTATACCTAAATATTAAATTTAACTAGCATGCCTAGTTAAATAATGAAAACAAATGAACCAACCTAAATGATTCAAATGAATTAAATTTGGAACAATTTGTGTGTCAGAATTATCTACATAATGAGAAACGGTGTAATCTATACAGCTTAATAAAATGTAGGTAAGTGTCTGAAATGCATATGAAAGTATACAACTACAAAATACCCCGTAAAAATATAATTAATTATCAAAGCCAACAACCCTAGTAAGCTGTCATGTCAGGGAACCAGATTATTTAACAGAAAGGCCTACGTACCTATTTTACCTAATCATTGTCTACTTTAATAGTTTTTCTATATTCTATTCAACAAAATCAATTTTATTTTATTTGGGGTATGTTATACAGCGTTACTACGGTTCTTAAATATTGTGAATGGACTCGTTATAAGGCCCCATTTAACCTTACAGCTTTACGGGTAATTTTGTAACATGCAATATATAGTAGATAGAAAACGTTTTTTGTTTTAATTTCTGTCGCTCTGTTTATTCTGGCTAATCTCCGTAAAAGCTGTACCTTTTTCGACTAGACTTTCACTGCTTTATAGCTGATGTTATAAGAAGAAATGTAGGTTACTTTTGATCTCAGCAATAATTTCATTCCTCGGCAACACGGGTGAATCCGCGGGGGATAACTTGTACTTCACATAAATATTACTGAATCATAACATATAATATTAATGTCACTAGCTGTCCCCTGCGGTTTCACCCGCGTTTATGGCTTACATATTTATTATAATTATCATAATATATTTTTGTAGAAAATTATAAAAAAAATCAAAATTGAAAATAAATACTATTTTTATTAACTTGCAACATTCACTTTAAAAAAAGACGACTAATAAGGTAGGCAACACCTTTATAAAATTGAATATGTATTTATAATAGCGTTGAAAATGCCACCCGCGGCGTACCACTAAATCTCACCCGACTAACACTGTTACACAAAACAAAATGATTTCAACTCAAAATTAGACTTCTCGTTTCACAGCTAATAAATTCAATAGACCCCGACCGAGCTCACCAACCAACGACTTAAGCCCACCACAGACTAAAAAAAGTAGCGAGACTATTTCCCAATATAGCTTTAAGACGATTAATATGAAACAAAACATTTCCAAATGTTCACATTCAATTAAATTAATGTTATCATTATCATTGATTTTATGGGGTACTGTCATAATCATTAATACCTCTAACACGTTTTCTTTTTTCAGGCGCCGAAATTCCGCTTAAACAAAGGAAATTTAGGCTATAATTTTTATACGGGGAAGTGGTTTGTTGGACTTCATAGCCCTCGAATTCCAGCAGATGTTGTTGTATGAACTGTATACATTTTTTATACTACATGGGCCGATATCAGGCTGACTGTCCACCTGATGGTAAATGGTCACTGCCGCCTATGGGCATTTGCAACACCCAAATAATCGAGAATATACACCAAATACGGATACAGAAAAGATGAATGATTATTCCTCTTTTTAACAACAGGTATCTGCTCCTCAAGGTGGCCTTTATTTCATTCCCTTTCTTCACATAAGCTATCTAGTATTTGAGCTATTTTTGAGACCCGCGATGTTGTGTGAATGGCGTGCCTATATTATAATTCCTCATTGATCGTAGCGTGTATCTCAATTGTAATGGTGATACAAAAAGTCGCCTAGTTTGGTAAACTTTTTATACCACGGCGCGACGGCTGGCACACTGAAAACAGGTCGAAAGTAAATAGGCAAAAATACATAGGTCACAGCTGAACAGGGGCTCGATTCTAAAGCAATATACTACACTCGCATGAATGGAAGACCGAATGAATGATAATAATCGCTCTCCAGCTCACACACTATACTGCTCTACTTCCAATACATTTGTTAGGAACGATCCGAGTGCAATCGAGTTAAACTGGTTGATCTATCAGTCAATCGACAGTGAAATCGACTTGGCTGTTTGCTGCTACTTATTGTATTATGTTTATGTGTTTATTGTTGGAAATACACTTGTTGTTTCTGTTTTCATACTAAAGTGATATAGTTATGACTTCTCGGTATTTTGTTTTATGTTCAACCTGATGACTCTTTGCCTAACTAGTTAGTTATTTAATACCAGCTGTCCCCCGCGGTTTCACCCGCGTTCCCTAGGGATGTAACATTTTTCTGGGATAAAAAGTATCCTATGTTACTTCTATGTGTGATCGGTTAAGTAGTTTTTGCGTGAAAGCGTAACAAACAAACTTACATCCACATTTATAATAGTAGGGATTAGTTAGTCAATAAACAATATTTTTTGTTTATATTACACTAGCGCCCCGCCCCGGCTTCGCTCAGGTGCAATGTAGATACTAATACATATAAACCTTCCTCTTCAATCACTCTATCTATTAAAAAAAACTAAAAATAAGGCTGTATATAGGAAGGACATCTAAAGAATACCTACCTATTAGTTTTAAGGTCACAAAAATTTGTCGCGCACTTATTTAAAGGTCATAAACAAAACAAAAATCTATGCGCTATTATAAGTGTCCCTGGACTGGGGCTGGCATCCGTCCCGGTATCAACAGATGTGTCCTAGTTAAGAGGGTGTCCGGGGAGCGTCCGGATGAGGTATTCAAAAAGAATCCGGAATGAAACTCGGACACTTCCTGTGCCAGGGAAATCCCAACTATTTGATAGATAAGCAGTTAAAATTTATACTTAATCGTGAACCGCAACCAAATAAAGTAAATTATAAGTGTAAATATATTTTTAGACACGTCCAGGAAAAAACGCAATATTACCTAAATGTCCGGAGTTTGTTAAGTTTTTGTCCGGCGTTGGCAATTTAGGAGATGGCAGGCCGACCCTGGACTACACAGCAAACATATATGTTGTACTTATACTATATATAAATAAATATCCTGGGACATTCTTTACACACGGCCATCTGGTTCCAAATTAAGCAGAGCTTGTACAAGCCAGATAGCTGATATACTACTTTTTTTTCTAAATACATACTTATATAGATATTTACACCCAGACACAGATGACAGAACAAACAGACCTACTATCAACATGTATGTGATTATTGCTGAATTGCACACAAGCGCCACTCCAAACAATGACATCATATGCCCTATATTACTCGGCGCCATAAGCCATGTAAAGTAATCTATGACTAAACAACACACAGAAGGCTATACCTAAATATTAAATTTAACTAGCATGCCTAGTTAAATAATGAAAACAAATGAACCAACCTAAATGATTCAAATGAATTAAATTTGGAACAATTTGTGTGTCAGAATTATCTACATAATGAGAAACGGTGTAATCTATACAGCTTAATAAAATGTAGGTAAGTGTCTGAAATGCATATGAAAGTATACAACTACAAAATACCCCGTAAAAATATAATTAATTATCAAAGCCAACAACCCTAGTAAGCTGTCATGTCAGGGAACCAGATTATTTAACAGAAAGGCCTACGTACCTATTTTACCTAATCATTGTCTACTTTAATAGTTTTTCTATATTCTATTCAACAAAATCAATTTTATTTTATTTGGGGTATGTTATACAGCGTTACTACGGTTCTTAAATATTGTGAATGGACTCGTTATAAGGCCCCATTTAACCTTACAGCTTTACGGGTAATTTTGTAACATGCAATATATAGTAGATAGAAAACGTTTTTTGTTTTAATTTCTGTCGCTCTGTTTATTCTGGCTAATCTCCGTAAAAGCTGTACCTTTTTCGACTAGACTTTCACTGCTTTATAGCTGATGTTATAAGAAGAAATGTAGGTTACTTTTGATCTCAGCAATAATTTCATTCCTCGGCAACACGGGTGAATCCGCGGGGGATAACTTGTACTTCACATAAATATTACTGAATCATAACATATAATATTAATGTCACTAGCTGTCCCCTGCGGTTTCACCCGCGTTTATGGCTTACATATTTATTATAATTATCATAATATATTTTTGTAGAAAATTATAAAAAAAATCAAAATTGAAAATAAATACTATTTTTATTAACTTGCAACATTCACTTTAAAAAAAGACGACTAATAAGGTAGGCAACACCTTTATAAAATTGAATATGTATTTATAATAGCGTTGAAAATGCCACCCGCGGCGTACCACTAAATCTCACCCGACTAACACTGTTACACAAAACAAAATGATTTCAACTCAAAATTAGACTTCTCGTTTCACAGCTAATAAATTCAATAGACCCCGACCGAGCTCACCAACCAACGACTTAAGCCCACCACAGACTAAAAAAAGTAGCGAGACTATTTCCCAATATAGCTTTAAGACGATTAATATGAAACAAAACATTTCCAAATGTTCACATTCAATTAAATTAATGTTATCATTATCATTGATTTTATGGGGTACTGTCATAATCATTAATACCTCTAACACGTTTTCTTTTTTCAGGCGCCGAAATTCCGCTTAAACAAAGGAAATTTAGGCTATAATTTTTATACGGGGAAGTGGTTTGTTGGACTTCATAGCCCTCGAATTCCAGCAGATGTTGTTGTATGAACTGTATACATTTTTTATACTACATGGGCCGATATCAGGCTGACTGTCCACCTGATGGTAAATGGTCACTGCCGCCTATGGGCATTTGCAACACCCAAATAATCGAGAATATACACCAAATACGGATACAGAAAAGATGAATGATTATTCCTCTTTTTAACAACAGGTATCTGCTCCTCAAGGTGGCCTTTATTTCATTCCCTTTCTTCACATAAGCTATCTAGTATTTGAGCTATTTTTGAGACCCGCGATGTTGTGTGAATGGCGTGCCTATATTATAATTCCTCATTGATCGTAGCGTGTATCTCAATTGTAATGGTGATACAAAAAGTCGCCTAGTTTGGTAAACTTTTTATACCACGGCGCGACGGCTGGCACACTGAAAACAGGTCGAAAGTAAATAGGCAAAAATACATAGGTCACAGCTGAACAGGGGCTCGATTCTGTGAGGAAAATGACACTAGTTCGAGGATGTTTCGTCGCGGCCTCCGTGCTCTGTCTCTTTTGCTAACTACGCAATCACGTGAGAGGAACACTCTCGAAGGCCTCCGAGTGCCGGCTCGCCGACGAAGTTTGTATTAGCTGAATAAGGAGGCTGAACTGAGTTTGTTGAGTTGACTCTGAGAATCGAATGGTGTCAATCGAGTTCCTAAGCCAACTTTAGCCCAATACCACTAATTATGCATAGGAAAAATATATATATTTTACAATTTTTATATTACTTAATTTCATATAAAACTATCTACAGAAGCTTTATGTTAAGGTTATTTTAAAATTTATTATTATTTTTTTAGTTATTTCCTTAAGGAAATGTTAATACGAATATCGTACAAACTAGTTCCGAGAACTTTATTTTTATTTTTATAAACAAAATCAGTATTCGATTTTCATTTCGAAGAATGGTGCACAATTTTCCTTAATTTAAATTTAGAATATTTTTTTTACCGACTTACCGAATTCGTCTGTATTTTATTCTTTACATGACACATCTGTTATGAGACTTTGATTTTTTTTTTATTATCAGGGTTTGTGTTTGCTATTTCAAGTATCACAAATAAGATATCATTTAGTTGAAAATCCAAGGCTACTGAGAGCAATGATATGTCCATAGGAAATATTTTTACGTACGTCCCAATGAAAAAACCTTCTTTCAAAAGACTATATGTGGATTATTGGCACTTTCTCTCAGGAACTTTACCATACCAGGGTTTATATTAATATTCGTTTAATTAAACGATAGTTCTTTCTCGAGCTCTTTCTTTTTCGAGCCTTACCAAGGATCAAACTCAGGACCTCTGGTCACTAACCAAACTTCTGAACTGACTATTTTTTAAAAGGTAGATTGAATCGGCCTAAAATACCTTAATGGTAATAAAACTAGGATACTTAAAGCTAAATAATATAATAACATTATACCAACCATTAGTAAAGTAATTAAATTAGCAGAATACAAAATTACGATTGCCCTACTAAAGTAAATGAACACGCGTGTGTTTCAACATACAACCTGTAAATTTACGACACCATAAAACCAAATAGCTTTAATTATTTCAGGGCAACAAAATAATATTGAATCACTTCAAGGCGTTATGCATAAATCTTGCGGTGCTATTATGTATACATTTGTAGTTAGCAACAGCTGTGCATTTATCGCGGAATCGTTGCGAAACGTCAACTTGTCATTTCTGAGCTCTTGAAAGTCTGCACTTAGCGCCTTTAGCAATTAACTTGCAATGAGATCATTGTGCGATTTCCATAATTAAAGCCACTCAGAGAACTGCAAAAAAATAATAAAACAAACTTAAGTATATCGATTACTAGCTGTCCCTCGCGGTTTCACCCGCGTTCCCGGGGGATGTAACATTTTTCCGGCACAAAAAGTATCCTATATGCAATTCCAGGGCATTTACTATATTTGTGAAATCCGTCTGGTAGTTTTTGCGTGAAAGAGTAACAAACAATCATACATACAAACTTTCGCATTATAATATTAGTAGGTTGACTTAATATATAAATTGCCCTTTTTAATATCTTTATTACCGATGAATTATTATCGATATTCCCTTTTCAAACTCATAAAAGTAAGCATTCATTTTGAAATAATCGTATTTTATTAAATTTAATTGTGGCACAGCCGAGGATAAAAAGGATATCTTGAATAATTAATTGCAGTCATTAAATATGTCAATTGGAAGATGTAATATAATTTCAATTAAGCATTAATGTCAGTGTTGAGAACGTAAGTGGCCCGACGGGGGACCACTGGCGGGGATGTACTGGCCAGTACTAACTTCATTAAGCCATCTTTATTTTTCTTTTAATGTCAAACAACAACATCACGAGTAATAAAATTAATAAAGAATCAATAAATTGTGTAGTAATAAAGGTCAGTTTCGGTTGCACGTTTTAGAACGTTTTAATATTTCATTGGTATTTATTATATAACTATTCGCGGCATGCGCCTTCAGATCATCATTTATGATTATAAGTTAGTACAGAAACTAAAACAAAAAACGTTTGGATTAGTCCGAAAAATAGTGCCATAGAAATAGGTAAAGCACTTATTTAATTTTCGAATTTACTATTTTTCGGACTAATTCAAACGTTTTTTTTTTTTTTCAAATAACACACCATTTCCCTTCTGAACCTCGCACATGTAAAAGGAGCTGATATTTTTAGGTCATTAACATTTTTTTATTCAAAGATTCGTTAACATTTAGTAACATTTGAACTATTCATACAACTGTCGGAACGACATCACTTTTTACGGTATTTTCGACTTTAGTGGTAAATAATATAAAAACCCAAAATAAATTATTACGTTGTCTAACTATCATGGTACTGTTCTAGGCAGTGGCCTAGCAACAAATTTCAAACAATCAAGTAATAGACCAGTCAATAATTTCCAGACGCTTTTATCTCAATAATAATACCACAAGTTTAGACTTGTCACCCTTTCCACTAATACAAAATCGAATGACAAGAACTTGATTACAGTAGCAAAACCGTCTACGCCAAAATCTTGACAAAACAAATCCGATTCATTAAATATTCAGTGAGCGTTCTTAAATCCATTATCTTGTGACAAGCGACGCAGCTGAACCGATATCCAAGAACCATCCCTTACTTGCACACAAATTAAATTCGTATTCCGATGTTGTAATCAAGACAGACACTTCGATGCACATCTGCGCCTTAGAAAATCACCACAAGAGTCGCTGCACGCGATAATTAACCTTATTTCAATATACATAAGGTATTGGCAAACGCAGACATTAAATTTAAAAAGGATAACACTTTAGTACGTGAGGTCTTCATATTATGAAACAGTGGTCTCATTATTGTCAAGGGGTGAGTATGTACCCAAAGTATTTTGAAGGGCCCATGACAAATGAAATTGCAAAAACGTCTGACACTTAAGTTACAACTGAGTGATTGGAGTTTTATAAACTCGGACATTTGTGTAACGTATATATTTCTGGAGTTTATTCTCATTTTGTCAAGGCGGGGGTCAATGACAGCTTATATAAAAGGGATCGTAAATACGTTGTGTACAAGTATGCTATAATAGAATATATTTTCTGTTCAAAAATTACGGTTTATAATTTATAATATTTATTCTGAAATTAATATAATATAATATATCTAAGTCCCCATGTCTTTTAAACTACAAAAAGAAATGATGCAAATTTCACTATCATTTATAAAATTTATTCCTAAAGATTAAGTTTATTTGTATAAGAATATCCTACACAAGCAAAGCCGGGGCCGATCGTTAGTACAATATAATTAAAGATGTTGATGCCTGTACAAATTTATTTATAATAGTAACATGCACTTTAAGCTACTGCTATAGTTCACGCCTACACTTATACAGGTGACAAAATCTGATAGTTAAAAAAAAAGAAATTGATTTCTCAACATGTTACAGTTGTTCCTTTCTAAACAATAGTATCCATACAAAATAAACTTTCTTAACTAAATTGGTTCATCATAATCGAAACACAAAGATAACAGAAGAATCAATTTTATTTGATATTGAAATCGGAGATCTAGATCAGATAAATAATCTAAGTCGTTCATCGTAGTATGTACAAATAAAACAAGGAAAGCATTCAACGCTTCTTTCCGAAGAGATATTTTATAGTAGCACTCCTTTGATCTAAAGACCTTTTCACTGACCGCAATAAATGCTTCGCTAAAGAGATAAAAGTTAGATTCCTTTGTGGGGAAACTCGGTCAAGTGACTTCAAATGTAATGAAAATCTTCAGGTGCGCTAGGGAAATTTATTTCTTCCAATAAGCTAACGCTCTTTGTCGTGTGTTTTTGGTTCTTTGAACACTAAATTTCATCTGAGCCATTAAATCCACGTTATTTATCGATTGTGTACATATAAATCTCATTACCTTTGAATGCGGTGGTTGGTTTACGAAAAAACAATGTTCGAGAGAGAAGAAAGAATTCAAAGATTGTTGAATTACGTAGCCGAAATGGAATTATAAATATATACGAACAAAGGAACTCTTGAATATTATATAGCCCACAAACATCTTGGTCCAAGTATCGATGGATATAATCAATTTTTGACGTTAGTTACTCTAGGTGATGAAAACTGTGTATAACTTACCTTTAATATAATTTTGTTAAGTACTTTCGAAAGATAAAAAAATAACATTAAAGAGTACTTAGTCCCATCACGAAAAATATAACTCTATCGAATAAAGATTACGTTTCATTAAATTATAATCCGATTATAACCCTTCCCTTGTTACTAGAACAAAGAAGATTATTTCAGAGTTTAGTTCTAAAAGTAAAATTTTTATTCGAGCAATCCAATCAATTTTAACGATACAGAGAAGTTTCGAAATTCCGCTCAATATCCGAAAACCATGCAATGTAAAGAGCAATTGCAGACTATTCCAATTCTGAATTCCTCATACAAATTGGTTTTGGGCGATATATATTCCAATGGTATGGTATATATAACTCATGCATTATAAGTAGTTGCTGACCTCCTCGGGTCAGAGGCATGGAAACCAGGCCAACAAATTGATCCAACGATTATGTTCGGAGTTGAGACTTCTGTAAAATTGGACTTGTTATAAGTTATTTATTTTAATGAGTTTCAAAAGCGACAATGTAAAAGAAAATAACCTTCAAGACTTAGTACAGCTATGCTATTCAGTGCCGAAATTACGCTGGATTCACGTAAGTGGCTATAGTCTGTCCCTCTCGTGAACTACGCAATATGTTGAAAGGTCCACAATCCGTGGGCACATAGCACTTACGGCTTTAATATACGATCCCCATCTAAAATCACAAGATAGAAGTAGAATTTAGACATTACGTGTATTAAAGTTCCTGTCAAAAGGTTCATCAATACATGGATTTTCGATCGGGATTGCATATTAATTTTCGCCGTTAGTCGAGTTTGGTGTATAAATAGCAAGACAGATCGAATATTACACATGGAATTTTCGGAAACATTATTGTCTCATAAGATCCAACTACAAAGTGAACCAACAAAAGGTATCACTGTGCATTGTAATGGATGATCTTGCCCAACCTAAAAATTCAAAGTGAAATAGTAAACAAGACAATATTAAAATGGAACCTTTTGAAATTCCTTTTGTGTTGGATTTGCATGAATCACTCAAATACATGAACATATTCTGACCGCCGGATAACACGGCATTTCACCCAAACCGTGTGGTCGCCGACAACAAAGTAGAGATTAGGATTCTGTGGTCATATTATGTGAAATATGTTGGCAAAACACTGTGCGGTCAAACTCTAAACAGGAATCGTTTACGGACAACCTTTGTTAAATGGTTTAACTTTGTTATTGGAAAAGGTAAAATCTCTGTTAATATTTATGAAATGAAGCACCATAATATTATTTATTTAAGCCTGTTTACAATTATTCATAAAATTCTTTGTCTTTTCATTATTCGTTCATTATTATTCATTATCTTAAGTAGAGCTAAGAATGATCAGAACCATCTTAAGATCAGGTCAAGCATTATACCACAGCATTTCTCCTCTTAATACGTTTTTTTTTGCTGCCGATTACTAAAGCATATATACTTAATTCATAAAGGTGCATCCATGCTGTATTAAAAGTGATTTATGGTTGACCAAAATTAGAGCAGCATTTAATAACAACAAAAAGTAACTAGAAGTCAGGGTTAAAAAGATTTATAGTTCTCCGATAAAATATCTCCATGCTAAAAAAACACATCGATCCATTGCCCTTTTGTAACGCGAATAATGAACTCTCCCTATGAAACACACATGCGAATATTTAATAAAAGTTAAAGAAATATTAATAATTTCACCTACATCATGAATACTCGAAAAAGTCGGTTTTGATTGTTGAAATTAAATGCCTGCCACGACGACTCATAGGTTCTAAACAGAGTTTGTACTCTTGACCAGATAGCATAGATACAATAATTGAGGAAGAGACATGTTCATGCATACAGGCTATGACCATTCGACCACCCCGCCAACCAGCCCGTCACAGTGTATTATCTAATTCTTAAACCCTCGCTCGACTCTTTGTCTTTCTGTTAAGCATTATTTACATTACTAATAAATAGCAGTTGTTTGGTATGATAGAGCATATCGTGGAATTCACAGGGAAGCTCAGCTCTGCGACTTGACGATAAAACGCTTAGTCTGCGCAGCTGCGGTACGTCTGAAGCGAACTTCGAGGTTGTGGCGTAGAATCGCTTCGCAAACCCTTCCAGTGTGGCGTGGGGGGTAAGAGATGCGCGAGAACAATTGTAGAATAACGAATAAAAACATCGGTTCACAAACTTTAATATAAACAACTTGGATATTGATTACATATTAGAGAAAGACTATTTGGTGGCGCATACGCATGTCTCCAACTCTTTGATTGTTAACACAGACTAGGCGTGTTAAAGATGCCACAGTTCAGGTACGAAGTGATGCAGCAGTCGCCTTTCGTCCGGCCGCTTGACCCAAACGCATCGGTCGGGCGATTATTGTTTAATTACCATGTGCATTACTTATGCCGGCCACTATTTTTTTAAATGCTTGGAACCCTCGAAGGCTAAAGTTTGATCGTCATCGGTTAGACAATTATAAGAAGATATAGGGTACAAATATACAAACATTCACATTTGTATTTCGATTGTTCATTTGTTATATGTTTGTAATGTCATTAACGTGGGCCTTAACAGAATACCAGCGTGCGGGCCTATTTAAGTAGCCTTACCCTAGTCTGGTCCTTTTCCTGGCATGACGCTATTTAATCATCTCATCATATGCCTGCCCTGTTTCCAATTAATCGGGGTCGGCGCAATACATTTGCTTTCTACCCAATGGGTACATTACGTATTGCAGGAGATTTGGCAGATTGATATTTTATTTTAGTTAAGATAACACTTAGCTATACTGGTAATGAAAATATTACTAAGTAATCAAGTCTTTAATATCGCCAGTTCCTATAAATTAAACCAGGAATATGCCGACAGCTCTTTACTCGTAACAGCTTTGTTGGCTCGTTACGTCTTTCGTGCTGCAAGCGAATAAAGTTTTCTTTGACGTATTTGCATTGAAGCCATACCTGGATTGCTTTAGATTTCGTATAAATTGTGTCTTTTTATATTGACGCTATTTGTTTGTTGTAGTTTTAAGATGGGGGTAAGCCGAAGAGTTATGAAACTTTAAACTGGAAATTTTATTTTAGAATTGTATGCAAAGTATGCAGCCGATTTTTTGGCAATTATTAACAGGACATGTATGTACAACGCTGAATGCAAAGCTATATATGATGTAGATAAATGCGGGTGAAACCAAGGGGGACAGCTAGTATTTAATATTATTGGCTGAAGCTTAATCTGTCTGCCTGATAGTGGCTGATGGGAGTATAAAGTTTATGACCTGCTCTCATAGGTTTCTGATTTGCTCTCTTCAACTTGCGGCACAGGGAAGCTATCAAAAATGTACGTATTTCAGTCACATATATCACTAGCTGTCCCCCGCAGTTACATGTAGGTACTGACTGTATACCAATTTTCGCCAATCCCAAATAGAATTGGAGTCAATATGTCAAAAACGAAAATTTATAAAAACAAATTGTATACAGATTCAGTATGGACATCTTATCTAGATAGATATCTATCATCACGATAACATTAGGAAATTCTCTTGTCTCTAAACATCCTCATCCCATCTGCCCCAATAATTTTGGATTGGCGCAATACGTATGCTTCCCGGCTATTAGACGCATTACGTATTGAGAGATTTGGTAGATTTATTACGGCCAGTCGCCCGCCTGATGCCTATTTGGGAATGCTTTTATGACTACTTGGTCCAAGGTGTAAGTGAATGTGGTCATCCGTGTACTCTTTAGTCGCCACTTACAGCACCCTAGAGATGAGTTGGGGTGGTAGTAATTGTTGCTGCTACAACCCTGTACCGTCACCATACACCACACACAGTGGCGTAGCTAAGTAACCATAGGCCCTGGGGCCAAAGATTTAGTAGGTCCCCAACTAAACTATTTAAAATCGTTTGTTCCCCAGCCGAAGTTTGGGGGGCCCAGGGTACTGCCCCGTCTAGCTCTCCGGTAGCTACGCCAATGTTTTTAAGTCAGAGTCCGAGAGGCCCCCTGAGCTTGAGGGCCCCGGGGCACTGCCCCGTCTAGCCCTCCGGTAGCGACGCCACTGACCACACAGATACTTCCGAAGATACGACTGGCATAAGAGACGCCGTCTCTGATCGTATTTATTACCCTAAATATTGCGAAGTCATACAAAAAATGTGAAACGGATTTGAATGAAACTTAGCGCATAGATAGTTCATAATCTAGATTATCATATAGGATACATTTTATCTCAGGATAAGGTATCGAAACCGCGGGGACAACCAGTTAATTACATATACAAAATAATTGATTAACAACTAAGAATTCTAGTCTACAAATAGGATTTACAGAGGCTTTGTTCATATTAGAACACTTAACGACTGGTACAGACTAACTGCAGTTAAGGCCGGTAATACATCAGCGCACAATACCTCGCTCACACCCATTGATTACACCTACTACACGTGCAGTACATACATCATCGAAGACATTAGCTAAGAAGGTATTTAATAAATTTATTAAAAATATATATAAAATTGTTATATTAAGGTTGATATTTAAAAAGAAAATTAGTATAATATCAGATTAGATAAATATAGAAGATAAAAATGGAACCTTGCTGAGTTTCTTGCTAATTCTTCTCAGTTGAAGGATCATTTCTAAATCGGCGGTAGCTGTTAGGCTGTTATAAGAATAAATAGATGTGAGGAGAAAAGCTGGTTAAAAAATATTCTAATAATTAGAATAATAATAATATTGTACACTTATTGTAATAGAAAATTACTATCTATAAGATATCTGATTTTTCACTAGGTAACATGCAATCTAATTATGTTTTATTACTTTTCTTTGATAGCTTATTCATTTATAGCCTTTAAACCATAGAAATAACCTTCTTTTTCATTCTGATTCACTCACAAAGTGCCCAACACGAATCAAAGTTAGACTAAAGTAGTGTTACCGCTGACATTGTCCTTATATGTACTGTAACATTTCGCATACGAACGATAGATATCTCATCGCTACCGTCGCGCCACGCCCGGCGTCAATCAGTGTGAAGTGTGCTTTTGTGTTTATTTCATTGTCCTAAGAAACCTGGATCTCTTTGTTGTCGCGTATGTTTCATATAAACCTGTAATCAAATGCAAGCTTATTTTTTGCATTTCCCATAACTCAATATTAAGATCGACATAATAAATAGAAATAAAATTAATAGCAGACATAATTATAAATTATTGGTATCATGTTTACGTACAAATTACATTCAATTCTAAGAAGGGACGTGCTCACATTAATTTCCTGTATAAAATTAGAAGCGCCGAGCAAAACATTCCATCTTATTAAACATCGTAAACACAGGAAGTATAAATATTCCTCTTTTTATTTTATCCGCTTCTGAAATTACGTTGTTCTAGAACAATTTTCGCTAAAGCAATTACCTACGTACGTAATTAAAACCCGTGCCGTCTGAGTTACGCCGGAATGTCGGCGATGTGGGCCGTCGGGTATTTGTCAGCGGCCCGCGACTATTGTGTGTGCTGACCCTTAACTGACCTCACTCTAAGTTTCAATTAAGTTACCATTTTGATGTTACACGAGGACTAGTAGATGGCACGTATTCAATGTTTGTAACTTATTTAGGACGAAGTAACTGAAACAAACTTAGATACCGCAATAATCAAGAAATAAGTGTGGGACCTACACATGACAAAGTTTGCGTTCACTTGGAAAAGCTAAACAGTTTTGAATTTTATTATTAAGTGTTTGTTCTTTGTTTAAAACAACAAAATATATTTTATTTTTTTGTAGACTTAGTTGGTACGTATTTAAACAAGATTTCATTCATTTAAAAGCAATAATATTTTATCATAACAAATAATTGTTTTTTTGTATGTACCTGAATTCCGCTGTAATTTTTTTATAACAAATGAAAGAAAATTTTCTTTTAAAATAAAGAAGGGTCTGGCTCTATGTTATCTACATAGTCTTTTATCGTACATCTATATTATTCTATATAAAATGATTAATCCAATATCAAAAAGAGCTCCCTTAGGCCCTGCCCCCCAATTCACCTAATACAAATTTCGTCGATAAGCCGGTGCACGAAGCTTCGGAGAGCTTTTCTTTCGCGTGATTGGTTAGTTAGCGAAAGAGGCAGAGCTAGGCCGCAACGAAACTTTTTGAACTAGTGTCATTTTATTTACAAAATCGAAGCAGAGATGAAAATCAGCGGCTCGAAGCCAGACACATTACAGTATTGTCAGTAATTTACTATTCAGCTATAAGGCATAAAAACTCCATGAAAAATTAACTGAAAACAAAAATTGGTAAAATTAAAAAGATACAGCTTGTCATTTTCATCAGCTCGTACCTCCAGTTTCTATATCAAAAGGCTTCTCTAATATCATATTTTATATATGTAATAACTTATGTTAGTATCTTAGCTAAATCAGGTTATATTTCATTGTGGTTTTTCAAGAACTTATCGAACTACGTATTCTAACCACATTTTTCTGATTTATATGAAACAAGCTGTTTCCGGAGTATTTTTTTTATTTTCACGGGATAAAAAGTCTCAAGCATCAAGAAACTTTAACTGAAGTTTATAACCATCAACATCGATATAAGTACCTATTCACGCCTCCACAACATCACATCGATCCAACTTATTAAAATAGAAGCCTTGAGAATTCACGCAGTTCCCTGACAGTGATATCGTCGAAGTTAGTCCATACAGGGCTCCAGGAATATTCATGTTGCAGCCGACTTTGAGTTTCGAAGCCGTTTTAATTACATACAGCCTGCACTAGTCACCCGCAGAAACTTTTACTTAATCACCACCTGCTCTGTACAAGTTTAATTGTGCTCTCTTGTGTAACTGAATCAGGAATTAGGAGAAGTGTCGGTCGCGTTCGAGACATGAATATTTACCTTAATTGAGGTGTTATGAATTGATACAATCAACCTTGTATGATCCTGGTGAGAAATGAAATATATTTTGATCAAATAGGCCTTCGCAGGCACGTATGATGGTGACTCTAACGCCGGTTTAGAAGGTTTCTGTTGAGAAATAACAGGATGCTTTTTACCTTTAATATTACTGTGCAAAATATTGTTAACGTCTCATTTATGATCATAGATTTTTAGATGCTTGTATAAGTTTGCTATTCAGAAATAATTACAGGAAACCACATGCAGCAAAATTATCATAAGTGGAATTTTTAATAATTCAATTTGCATAAATGTCATTTCCGTATGTTGAAGGTAAATGCCACATACGATTATTGAGTCTTCTATAGAGTGCAAAGTGCATAGACATAAATTTATGTGACTTTGAGTCACTAGTCGGAAACTTCGTTTAAAGTACTTAGTTTAAATATCCTGGGACATTATGGGGCATTATTTTTACACACGGCCATCTGATCCCAAACTAAGCAGAGCTTGTACTATAGAAACCATATAACTGATATACTACATATACTACTTTTTTTTTCTAAATACATACTTATATACATATTTACACCTAGACACAGAACAAACAGACATGTTCAGTTCATGCACACAAATGTTTGTATAAGGTGGGAATCGAACCCGCGACCTTCGGGTTGGCTGTCAAAGTCGCTAACCACCAAGCCAACTGTCAACTGTTTAAAGAAGTTGAAATTATTATAAAGTTTTTCTTTGTAAATAAAATCAGTGAATTCCCACTTGAGTGCCGAGGAATGGCTCTTTTATGATCTTCTCGTTTAAGCTGTGTAACTTTGTGCAATTGAGGTATTTTCTCACGCGGCAAAGCGAGTCTTTGATAGTTGTGCATTCTGACGATACTGGCGTAATTGTGTGACTTGCTACTTGCTAGCGAACTGTCTACACTGAACCCCTACTTTGGAATAATATCTCGAAATAACTATTTGAATAATTAAAAAAAACCGTGAATAATAAAACAGACTTTAGACACTGCACTTTAGCCCCCAAAATAATGTAGTAGTCAAAAGGTATTCATTTGTATGGTCTATTCATAGGTATGTCCTAAAGTGTCATATCACCAACAGTATTGTTGACCTCAAAACTCACCACTTACACACTTACTTCGTACGTTATTTAAGGCTTGGTATGGGACTATTTAAGACGAAAATATAAAAATCTCCAACTTATGGTAGGGGCAGCAGCATTCTGAACAGTGTGAGTACCAACCCAGGTGCAAAGCAAAACAGTCTTCATTTTGTGAACAACTCACTTTTGGAATATCATACAATGAACTTAAACGTCTATGTTTTGAAGGAAAACAATTTCACTTCACGTTTACTTTAACATTATAACTACATTGAACTCGTTGTCTGCTTAATTTTGGTCTTGTGGTATTAACGTTATTTTAATTTGTGTTTTAGGCTTCTGTGCCTATAGGGACTACTACTGCCTGTCTGTCTGTCCGTCACCAGGCTGTATCTCATGAACCGTGATACTAAGACAGTTGAAATTTTCACAGATGATGTATTTCTGTTGCCGCTATTACATCAAATAACAACACATACAAATATCTAAGGGGGATCCCATACAACAAAAGTGATTTCTTCCCGTTTTAATAGTTATGGTACAGAACCCTCCGCGCGCGAGTCCGACACGCACTTGGCCGGTTTTTAAAAACTGTAGAGATTTAAGGTGGTACTAATCAATATGAACAAATTTAAGTATGGCAACCAGCACTGATATCGCCACAACAGCTGATCTATGTATATAATATACTTGGGTCGAATAATATAGATCTTTAAAATGAATTATTATTTAATAGTGCAAAGGGTTGAAAATTAAATGATGTCTGTCGCTGTTGAGCTTATAATCCTTGAACTAGCCGTTTTTCTATCATTTAATGTTATTTAATCCCAAGCTCCGCGGATTTATCCGAAGGATCTAACGTTTTGATTTTATTTTATAGGACAGATTTACAAAAGGCAGGCCAGTTGACTTGGTAATTAGCGACTTTGACTGCCAAGCTGAAGGGCGCGGGTTCGATTCCCATCCAGGACAAACACTCGTGTCCATGAACATGTCTGTTTGTTCTGTGTCTGAGGGTAAATATCTGTATAAGTATGTATTTAAAAAAAATCGTACATGTAGTATATTATCATATATAGTTATCTGGTTTCCATGGTACAAGCTCTGCTTAGTTTGAGATCAGACCATGTGTAAAAGAATGCCCAGGATATTTATTATTTAAGTACTTTATTTTTTTTTATACCACATGGACCGATAAACAAGCGGACGGTCCACCTGATGGTAAGTGGTTACCGCCGCCTATGGACATTTGCAACACTAGGGGCATCGCCAATCTCTTGTCGTCCCTGAGACGTGAAGTTGTTTTGTCTCATGTGCCTGTAATTACTTATTTATTTAATTTCAACTCGTCAAGCCGCTTGAGTGCTAAATGGTCACAAACCAACACTAATAACCTTTCTCATTTATACCTATTTATACCTAATACTAGCTGTCCACCGCGGTGTCATCCGCGTTCCCGAGGTGTGTAACTCTTTCCACAAAAAGTATCCTATGTGTTCTTCCAGGGTATTTTCTATATATGTGCTAAGTTTCATCCAAATCCGTTTGGTAGTTTTTGCGTGAAACAGTAACAAACATCCATACATACAAACTTAGGATTAGTAAAACTATCTTCAGCATCTCTGTAAAAACAAAGCGCACCATATTCGCGCTCAGGATATCAAAATTCAGCAATTGTCACTTACACATTTACGGTCTGCGTAACAAACAGCTTAGCCATTATATTATGTATTTTCCCCATTCCTCTGAAGAAACTCATTATCTACGGTATTCCATTACTACTGTCGAGATCACTGTACCGTGTAACAGTTCACACATAGCTTTCACAACGATGGAACAATGCTTCCATTAACACCTTAGACAGATGTGATGCTTGCCTGGCCAGGGACAATAGCGGCATATGGTTTTATCTTAATACCTATTTGACGTCCAAAAAAGCTACTATCTCTAAATCAAAGACAATAAAGGGCTATCTTTAAAAAGGTAATAGCATTGTAAATCTAAAACGGTTTCGGTAAAACGGAAGAAAAGTTATCCATTTTTATTGCTAAAATGTATTTCGAGGTTATTTAACTCTTGAAACAGAAAATTTGGTGGAAATTCCAATACTCTTCAAGCTAAAATACATCACATTTTATCAAGTCCTCCAAAAAATCTGGAGGAGTTTTTTATGCCAGGCAGTTTTATGACAGTCTATCCTGATGGTGGTTACCTTCAAAGCACATTTGCAACACCAGGGGCATCGCCAATGCGTAGTCAGCCCTGTGTCGTGAAATTGTGAAGCCTCATGCTCCTGTATTTTCACTTGTCCCTTTATCTTATTAACCAAAATATAAAACACTAGTGCATCTATTACTGCAACTACAACTGCACTTTTAATCAAAAAAAATATACGTTATAATAAACTAGCTGTCCCCCGCGCTTTTACCTGCGTTCCCGTGGAATGTCACATGTATTATACATAAAAACCTTCCTTTTCAATCACTGTATCTATTAAAAAAAACCGTATCAAAATACGTAGATTTAATCATACAAAATTTAGGCATACATAGGGATATAGGGACAGAGAAAGCGACCTTGTTTTATACTTTGTAGTGATACTAAATGGATACATATCGCATGTAAAATAACCAAGACTCAACATCCTTTAAAACCGGGCGCAAAATCATACACTTGGAGTGCAGTTATGAGTCATGATCTCTTTGATATCTCCCTCGTATCTCGAAGCTTTAAGTTGAACATAAGTGAAAACTTTCCGAATAATTACTATGTGTTGCGCTGGAGCGGAGATCGACGTGAGAAGTGCACTTCATAATAATGACGTGCCGAGGGCCGGTTTTGTAACTGAGATGTATTTTTACGCTGGATATCCCTTGGTATAAAATCTTGTTTATGGAACGGAGCAGGTTGAGTTGGAACTATAATGGTGGTCAGTATTATTTTTCAAAATACTGCTGTACTGATTCCAAAAAGGTTTATGTCTAAAAAAAATGTAAATAACATATAAAAATGAAAAAAAGACTTTTGAAGATATTTAAAACGTGACGTTCTTTTTCAAATATAAATGTTTGTATGTTTTAAAATAAATAATATGTAAAACTAGACATAAACCTTTTTGGAATCAGTACAGCAGTATTTTCATCAATAAAAAATTTAACATAATTTTTTTATCATTTTGACTAGGTAGTAAAAATAACAATTTCTCAAAAAGCTCATTTATAATTAATGTTGACATACATATTTTTTAAATTATTATATATAAACTATATACTAAAACACATACTGTTCATAAATCGAAAAAATTCTCGATCATTATTTAAAAGCATTGTTATCTTCCAAGCCACGATCAATTCCTAAAAATAATGACACTAACCAGACTCAGAGGTTATTCCTAATATATTTATCTGTACAAAAATATATCAAGTAATAAAAATCAACTACAATTTTATTCGACTCACAACCTTACCCAACTGAAATTTTCAACAGAAGATACAATAAACTTGCGTTTAACACGGTAGGAGCATGGCAGATACAAAATATCACGTCCAGCATACAGAATATGCATCCGTGACCAGAATCGCGTAACTTGTCGGCAATCATGAGAGGGAAGCATTGAAGAAGACACATTGTGTTTAGCAACCCTCGGTAGAGGGAACTTTGACTAAAATCGATACTGCTTGAGTGCTGTTAAATAATAATCACGATTTATGTTTTACTGAATTGATCAGGAACTTTCCAAATTAAAAAAAAATTATCGCTGAGTACCATAGATAATTTTTGACCAAAGATTTCAACTTTAATCAATAAATATTCAGGGACTTTCTTTACACACTTACAGCAGAGCATGTTATATTGAAATCAGTTAACTGATTTATTACATACGGTACTTATGTACTTATTTAAATTCATTGTTATGTTACAATATATTATTAGTTGGTTTAGATTAGGTAAAAATCGATATTATATGTATCTATTAAACAAAAAAATTGCGATAAGAATTTATCGTTTTTGATTTACGAACGAGTAAACACCATACCATAGACAAACCTTTGAAGTTGACAATGATTAAATTCAATGTATAAAAATTTGTAATTATGTGTCAAATAAATAAAATAAAAGGGAGGGACCAGCCACTGCTGAAACGCTATGGTTCGTGGCACAAAATAAAAAAAAACAAGTGATATTATACTCGTATACACAGGTATTGTCCACGTAAGGGTGTAAGAACCACCAGAGGCCTTCATTCCTTCCAAAAAAATAGTTACACAAGTTAATAAATGTACTTAGGTTATTATTACGCAGCTTCCGATAGTTACCTTTTTGTATAGTGTTTGCCCTATTTTAAGTTGATAGTCAGATTCTATTTCGTTACAGCCTCGGGTGCAAAAAAACAGGATCATCCTTCTTTCAATGTTATTTTCAATTTAGGATTACCTACCCCCATGAGTTTTAGTGAAAACTACTTACTGTTTGCTGATTTGAAAGTCTATTCTGTTTCTATTTGAGCTCCGTATTCGAGTAGGAGTACGTATAAGATTTTCTTGGAATCCTCCGAATACTATAAATGCCAAAGTTTGTGATGATGAATGTACATATGTGTGTTGCACATTCACGGAAAAAATCTTAAAAGGATTTGGAGGAAACTTTACACAAAGATAGTTTATAACTGGGATTAACTAGTATACTTTTATCCTGGGTAAATTTTATATCCCACGAGAAGGCAACTGAAACTGCGGGGGATGGCTAGTTATTTATAAAATATTGTCAAAAGCAAAATAAATATTTATTTATCAATATATTACTATACTATGGTGATAATTTTATCTGCAGAGAAGTCAAAGTTTGGACTTGGAGCTCAATTATCATGTTTTTATATAAAAAAATATTAAAATCGAATGTTTCTTTTGTTGAATTAACATACGCATTCATAATAATTTTGTATTTTAACAAGATTGCAGAAAACCCTCCCTATTTATTCCCCTCTCTACATCTGGTAAACCTCAAAGTAATGGCTGACGTTAAATAAAGCATCGCTTAAAATAACGAACATAAAAATGAGGAGTAATTACTGAAGCGTAACTGAGGCTTCAGGGGATAAGTTTAAAAGTGCACAACGTAATGTCATCTTTAAAAGTATTAAAATGATCGTAGACGCAAAAAACACGAGGCGTGCACACTGACGCATAGGAACTTAAAATTCAAGGAGGTTATATGCCTTTGCTTTACACACATCATAATTTTGTAGAATTGCAATATTTTTTGAGGTAAAATTCAGAGTTAGCTAATTGGGCGATACGGAAACCTATCATTTTTTCTCTTTATTTTTCAATGTCTATTATTTATAATAATGCGTAGAATAATGTGGTTAAAAGTTGCATCTCGTTTTTCTACAACACTCACAGCATGGAATATATAGATTGTGGGTTCAAATTGCAAAATACTTTTTTGATTACATTGATTTTTATAAACAATTATATAATAAAAAAGTAGATTTAGGTAATACCCAAAATTTACACTGCGCTGGGCGTGCGTGGACATATAAGCTGTGTCTAGAATGGACGTTGCACTGTCCCGTATTAGCAATGCCGGAGATATTTGTTATTATTTGTGTACAAACCCGGCAATAAAACATACAACATTGCTTATGAAGAAGCCTTACACGAAATCATTATTTTAAAACAACAAATCATGTTAGCAACAAGGAGAATAAAATTCATAAATCAATATCACAAAATATTTCACAAGAACGAAGTCACGTGCACTGCTAGTATATAATAGGTTGGGGAAAAAGTTCCTTCGCATTTTTTAAGAAAATTCAAAACATTTTTAATATAGTTTATTTACATTTAACTAAAGTATGTAGGTACCATTTTGTTCGATAACTTTTTGCCATCTTGTAGGTAGGGACATGATCCCATTGCTATAGAAATTTTGGGACTTCTGATCAAAATACTGCAACAAGTGGTTTTGACAGTCCTCTCGTGATGTTAACCTGACACTGCCTAAAGAATTCTGAAGAGACCGAAACAGGTGGAAATCTGAAGGTGCAAGGTCAGGACTATACGGCGGATGCATTAATACCTCCCAGCCAAACTCTCTTAATTTTTGCTGAGTGGCTAAAGATGTGTGAGGTCTAGCGTTATCATGATGAAAAACCACACCCCTTCTGTTGATTAATTCCGGCCGCTTTCTCTCAACTTCTTGCTTTAATCTCATCAGTTGTTCGCAGTAGAGTTTATAATCGATGGTCCTGCTTGATGGTAACAGCTCATAATGAATAATGCCCTTCCAATCCCACCACACACACAGCATCACCTTGTTGCGAGTTAACCCGGGTTTCGCCACAGTCTGTGAAGCCTGACCGGCCTTTGACCATGACCTTTTTCGCACGTTCTTGTCGTACGTGATCCACTTTTCATCACCAGGTATCAGCTTCTCCAAAAATGGTTCGGTTTCATGACGTCGTAATAAAGAATCACAAATGAGTACACGGTTCATTAGGTTTCTTTCAGTGAGCTCGTGAGGTACCCAAATATCTAGCTTTTTTGTGTACCCAGTTTTTTTCAAATACGCCAAAATTGTTTTGTGGTCAATTCCCAGTTCTTCAGCTACGTCGTAACTACTGATATGCCGATCTTGCTCCACTTTTTCAAAAATGGCATCCATTTTATCCGTAATGGGGCGGCCAGAGCGACGTGCATCTTTGACATCAAAATTTCCGGATTGAAAACGCTTAAACCAAATTTGTGCTACTCTCATAGACACTGCACTAGGTCCATAAACAGCGCAGATTTTTTTCGCGACTTGCGTTGCATTTTTACCTTTTTTGTAGTAAAATTTTAAAATGAATCGAATTTCTTCATTAGATTCCCTCATCTTGGCGGTACGAAAAACAAATGCAAATCACACATTTTCCTAATTTGAATTTGGAATTATGCTCTTTAAAATTTAAACTCTCAATGATACCAAAACCAGCCAGATACAAATAGTATAGCCAAAGAGATTTTATTACAAGTTCATACATACTATAATGCGAAATGACTTTTTCCCCAACCTAATATTTAAATGTGTTTTTTAAGTATTTATATACTTAGTTCATTTTAATTGTAAATATTGTGTAAATGAACGTACGTAATTAATATAAATAGAGGAAGATCAAAGTCAAACCTTAGTCATGGACCAGGGAACTTCTAAAGGTCTTCAAAAAAGATTCTCATTATTTACTTTTAACTTTAATTACAACGGCAAAAAGCCGATTATGATCTACAGTAAGCAATAACATTCATACGCTCTTTACAGTACCACAAACTTGCCAAAAAAATCATCAATGGTTCACAAATACTTTTAGGTAGTTTTTAGTTTACGGAAGTAGCTGTTTGTCATGTTGTACACAACAGGTGTAAACTGTGTCATAATTGTCCCACGTGGTTTCCCTCGGGTTTCCGTGGAATAATTCATTTTCCTGGAATAATAAGTGGCTTTACGTGTGAATTTAGGTTTCATCCAAATTAATTTGGTAGTTTTTTCATGAAACAAACATCCATACTCTTGTCGCAAAATTTTCGCATTTATATACGCATGCTATTACATCACGGAAATAGCTATTTCTCATCTTAGATGCATTAAAACATAACTATATTCTAACTGCTAAGCTCATCACATATCACAGTGAGATTTAAAATATATAGCTTCTGTGGAATATGGATCACATATGGACCCATATACATAATGGGCGACATTATTTTTATTTTACTAACATCATAGCTCAAATTTATTTCTACTGCAGGGGCATGAGCATTCTCTCATAACGATGCCAGCAACAGGCCACCGTCCGTCACGTGGAACCAGTGATGATTTACTAACTTCCCATAATATTCACTGGTCGAGCGCCATTAATATCTCGTGGTCGAAAACTAGATTTCAGTAGAAAAAAAAAACAGTGTACTTTAGTTGATTGATAGTAAATCTACAAACACAGACGCGTGCTCATGTGTGATTTTATGGGATTTGTTCTTGGAGATACGTGATATTGCAATTCAACAATGAAAAACAATGGAACAATTGAACTATAAAATGACAAGTAAGTATTTACTGCTAAATATACAGTTCTGCGGATTTCCCAGGAAAGTCGAATGATTAAAGTTAACTCTATAAAAATTGTTCGTCATTTATAACATAATATACATATTAGCATACGACATTTGATCATTAACTCACCACAATTTTGGACGAGGAAATATATGAGTCATATGGTCCAAATCTTTATCAGGACGAGTGTAATAATCTGTCTGTCTTCCTATTTTGAATGACCTTTACACAAACATGCAAGTAGAATATACAAAATAATCGTATTTCCTTGTTAAACCTAAACAATCTGAACTTGATACAATGCATTTAACCGAGACAAAAGGCGAAGGTAAATCTGTACAAAGCAGGACAACGTAGATAGGTCAGGTAGCGATAATCGTGCGGCGCGCGTGGCGTGTCCGACACATTTGCATGCAAATGTTGTGGACCACCGGAACAAGGTGCACCGTTGTATCACAAACTGGTGGTCTCCTATTACTTAGACTTTTTGTAGCCCTGATTAACATGAGAATTTGTTGGTGGGACATTTGGAGCGAATGAGAATTTTTTGAACTTCTGTTCCATTTTTGGAACACAATTCTTCCACTTTTGTTGACCAAATAGTTTTAAATATATAGAGTCACTAACCGAATTATATCGATGGTAGTATTTTGTACAGCAGATAACTGAAAGGTTTAAGTCCGTAAGAGCCTTTAAGACGTAAAGACTTAGGCCTGATCAGATTATAAGCGAGTTTCGCTACCGACTGAAACTTTGAAACTGTTCCATTTTTGGGAACAGAATTCTTCTAACTTTAGTTGCTTCCCAATAGTAGTAAGAATGTAGTGTTACTAACCGATGTATCTCTATGGTGATCTTTGTTAGACATTCATTATAGAAGTTAACTGGATAGCTTTTAATGGATAAACACTCAGGCTTGATCAGATACAAGTGTTATTCCTTTATGTGTAGCGAATACCGTGTGAAAAGCGGTTATCCTGCTGTTCAAACCAAAGTAGATTGTGTTTTAGCAAACCAACTCAAACTATAGCGGTTACCTAAGGCCTAGTCGAAACAGGACGCTATTAGCTACGCCCTAGCCCTGGAGCTTCTTATAAATACCCAGAGCGGATTTTTTTATCATTACAGACTTTTCCAGTTAAAGCCAAAAATATGAATCTACTTTTTCTTCAGGATTTTACATTTCATTATTGACATAACAAAATCCATAGCTCTTAAATTCTAAGTAAATAATACAGGTAAGACTTTGACAGGCCAGTTGGCTTGGTGGTTAGCGACTCTGAATGCCAAGCCGAAGGTCGCGGGTTCGATTCCCACCCAGGACAAACATTTGTGTGCATGAACATGTCTGTTTGTTCTGCGTCTGGGATGTAGAAAAATAAAAAAGTAGTAAATATAGTATATCAGTTATCTGGTTTCCATAGTACAAGCCCTGCTAAAGTTTAGGATCAGATGGCCGTGTGTAAAAGAATGTTTCAGGATATTTATTATTATTACAGGTATGACTGTTCCAATAGCCAATTATAGTTTTACACTTCATTTTCTTATCTTTAGAACTTTAACCTTAAAATTGCATAACATTCTACGGATGTAGGACCATTTCTTTGTACAGTTAGGATAAAAGTGAGTAAATCAAAAATTCACAATTTAGATACAATTGATATTGACAATGCCTATCAACTGTCTAACAATCGGAATCCAATATATCAAGAGCTAAATAGGTCACGCTCTAGTAGAAGCGTTCAAAGGTGCGACGTAGCGTGGAGTAAACTTACCTGAACTGCACACGATGCTTTGAGATCGTTGAATTTTGTATGAAATAGCAGATGCATTTGGTATGGCGGTGGATGATATTCTACCACTAAGGAATTGCGTCTCGATACCGAAGCTGTATTTCACACTAGAATATCGATTTAAATGCCGAATGTTTCAAATAGTTTGAGTTTTATAAAATGTAGATAATACTTAAATTGTAGATGTAAATGATTTATTAATAAATGAATATACTGGGACGCTCTTTACACATTGCCATCTGATCCCAATGTAAACAGGTCGATTCTGTAAGGAAAATGACACTAACTCGAGGATGTTTCGTCGCGCCCTCTATGCTCTGACTCTGTCGCTTACTACTCTAATACTACAAATCACGTGAGAGGTAAGCTCTTCGAGGCCTCCGTGAAGCGGCTAGCCGATGAAGTTTGTAAACCAGTTTTTTTTTTTTTTTTTTTTTTTTTAATGGACGAAGGTGTTAGCCTCAGATGGCTCTGACACCCTTACGCGGACAATATCGGTGAGCGCTTAGGGCTCTCAACCGAAATACAAAAAAAAAATTTTTAAGCAACAGCGCACTGAGGGTGCCCCCTGTGGGGCTCGAACCTCGGGCTCAGGGCGTTGCGTGGGGGGCCTTTTTAAATCAAAGACTTTACTTTATCTGATTATTAGTGGTTCTTTATTTCATAACAATAATAAAACAAAAAACTCTACAATGAACATATTAAGGAGAGCGCGGTTTCTTACGTCCACGCCGGCGAGGACGGTAGCGAGGCTGATGGCCTTGTGTGTGTGATGGATGATCGCGAGTTGCAGATTCGGCTGCAGCTGTCTGTGCTTTTGTTATGTCGTCGTCAGACTCGGCGAGGGCGTGCCTCGGTCTGCGAATGCGACTAATGCGGGACGGAGTGTAGGACGCGGCCTGCACTATGAGGGGATTTTTATGGTTTAGTGCCCGATCGAAATGGCGGTGTAAACCAGTGGAAACTAGATAAGTGATATAATACAAACTTGTATTCATATTTATCCTATTTATATATTTAATGTAAACAAAGGCAAAGTGATTCGGTAGTTATTATACAGATATCAAATATGATTAATTTTTTTACCAACTAGCTATCCCTGCGTATTCCCCAGCATTCCGAGGGATGTAAAGGTTACTGGGATAAAAATAATTATATGCGTTAATCCAAGTCCTTAACTATCCATATGCTCGGTTTCATATAAATCTCTTAAGTAGGTAGTTCTTGCGTAAAGGAGAAACAGCCGTCCATCCTTATAAATGGGTGTAAATATTTATATAAGTATGTATTTAGAAAAAAAAAAGTAGTATATGTAGTATATCAGTTATCTGGTTTCCATAGTACAAGCTCTGCTTAGTTTGGGACCAGATGGCCGTGTGTAAAGAATGTCCCAGGATATTTATTTATTATTTATTTATTATTTATTATTTATTTATTATTTATTTATTATTTATTTATTTATTATTTATTATTTATTTATTATTTATTTATCTGCAAACTTTCGCATTTATAATATTAGTAGGATACGGTTTAGAAATGAATGTGTACTAAAAGGAAGGTCTATGCTAGCGCACTGGCCGTTATTACTGTTGCTGGCTGACGATAATTTGAATAAATATTCGTTTTTTAAAAAAGAAATATAACATAATGACAGTGCGCGAGCACGGACAAAGATGGAATGTAAAAATTTGATGGACTAAAAATACTAAAATAAATAAATAATATTCGATTAGTTTTTTTTGTAATTACGCCCCCGTTCACTACAGTACTTATATCACTCCAGAAGAACAAGTTCAAAAATACATCATAGATATAGTTACGATATCTTAGGAACTCTGTAGCCCTGTCCAATACAATTTTCTCATAAAATACTCAATTAAGCGTTGTTCCTTCGTTTTCTCATCCATCTACTATTAACAGCTATCTATTAACATCGAGCAATCAATCAATCGTAGCTCTGACGTCGAATCCATCTGGGATACATCTATTTATAGTTATATTCCAAGTTAGTTTTCACATTGAAACAAACATCAACTTGTTGAACTTTTGTAAACATATGCAACATGTTGAAACTCATATTTATCAATTTATTAGTTACTAGCTATGCCCCGTGGTTTCACCCGCGTTTATCATCTTACTTTGTTTGTATGGATGTTTTTTACTCTGTCACGCAAAACCTACCAAACGGATTTGGATGAAACTTGGCAAATATATAGAAAATGCTCTGGAATACAGGATACTTTTCGTGCCGGGAAAATGTTATATCCCTCGGGAACACATATTGCCAGTCATTCGTGCAATTATATGTTCAAATCAAATCAGGTCAAATCGTTCTTAAGTTATAAACAGTCATACAGACACACACAATTTCAAAATAGTAGAATTGGCGTCAGTTAGTTATAAAACATATATTTAGGATCAAATTTGATAAAAAAAAATCTATAGACAGATCCTACAGATTCATAATATAGTAGTATAGAGTAGGTTTGGATTATCGCTTTAAACCAATATTACTATTTTTATGTGCATGCATTGTGAATGTTATTATTTTTCAGGCAAAAGACACTAGATAAAACTTGGCACATATAAAGAACATAATATAATCCAAAAAAAAAACAAGATCCGCGGAAACGTGAGCAAATCCGCGGGTCTGAATCTAGTATGTATATACTTATGTCAACCTATCTATACTAATATTATAAAGAGGAAAGATTTGTATGTAAGTATGTTTGTTACTCTTTCACGCAAAAACCACTAAACGGATATGGATGAAACTTGGCACATAGATAGAGCATATCTTGGAATAACATATAGGCGACTTTTTATCCCGGGAAAATGTGATATCTCTCGGGAACGCGGGTAAAACCGCGGGGGACAGCTAGTAATTTTATTAATGTGAATGTAAGTTTATTTGTAACGCTTTCACGCGAAAACTACTCATATTCTTGGAGGTATTAGAAGTAACATAGGATACTTCTTGTGGCGGTAAAATGTTACATTCGTCGAGAACGGGGGTGAAACCGCGGGGGACAGCTATAAGTCATATTTACAAACAAAACAGACAAACTACTCAGACTTCTAAAAAGAAACTTAAATATGCATCCTACTAATATTAAATGCGAACTTTGTGAGTATGGATGTTTTTTACTCTTTCACGCAAAAATTGCTTATCGGATATGGATGAAACTTGGCACATAGATAGTTTATAACCTGGATTAACACATAGGATACCTTTTATTCCGGGAAAATCTAACATCCCTTGGGAATGCGGGTCAAACTAGGCAGGGGACAGCTAGTTCTATAATTATAGCATAAAATAAGAATGAGACTATGCAAGAGCGTGACATTAATATGACCAAGAAAATTATTATTCCATACCTAACTAACATTGTCGTATAAAAAACTTAAAACTACCTCGTTGAAATAACATGTTTTTGTGATGTAGGTTGAAACGTTCGGACCAAAATAAGATATCTGCCTTTGACACCATAAATTGCAAATTTATTAGAAATGTCTAATGAATTTGGATTTGGAGGTAATAACTTCTCAAAGGATTTTTTTTTTATTTTTGAATCACTGTTATTTCGCTTTGTACCACAACGTTGCTCGCCATAATGGAAAAGTTACCTTTTGGAATAAAAAATCTCCCAAATCTCCTTTACAAGGTTGTGTACAAAGCGTAGGTACATATTGCGCAAACCCCAAATGATTAGGAACAGGATGGCAGATGATGATTTTATGAGAAAATCGTTTAAATCAGTACAATACCACGATGTAAATCAAACTCAACAGATCCACTCAGATAGAGTATGCAGTACGTGCTTCTAAGCCACAATGCAATAGGTCGGTACCAAAATAACTGAACACTTCGTTTTATTCTAACAACCCCTTTGGTACCCTAGATAGCTTGATGAGAGGGGAGGTGAGGGAGTTCAAGATACACTGGCCGAATATTTGCTTGGTTACCCGAAATGACAAAAGCAGATAAATGTTTTGTTGAATGTTGAAAAATATTAAGTCTCGAGGGTTAAACTTTCATAGAAACAAATGATGTATAGTATTTATTTTCAGTTAAAGTTCGACTGAAATGGTATTTTTAATTGAGGATCATTTGAAAACGTTAAATAATACTCGAACATTTGCTTGACTTAATTTATATAATCTCAACATAAAAATTTTGATCCATGAGGTGTAATCTTTCTGTCCATTAAAATTTTGTTTGAGTAGAGTTCTTAGTGCAGAGTTCGTCCGGAGAAGTACTACCAACTTACCCATTTCCGCCGCAGTAGAGCACTTGTATTACAGTACTTCGGTTAGAAAGGTGAGGGAGCCGGTGAAATTACAGGCATATGAGACTTAACAACTTCAGAGCAAAGCCAAAGGGCTGTCTATAGGCGGCGATGATCCCTTACCATCAGGTGGACCGTGTGCTTGTTTGTCGGTAAATGGAGTACGTATAAAAAAATCTCTTTAAGCTAGCTTCCCAACGCCATCTCTCTTTGCTATTACTTGTGTTGACCAATTGGAGCAAGATATAAAGTGCAACTAAACCGTTTGAGTCGCCTCTTACGACACTCCAGAGGAGAGTTGGCGTGTAGAAAATTATGGCCGAAGGTAGTAGCGTGGGCACTTCTATAGCCTAGATGGGATCTAGTTCTGAAGTGCATCTTTTGGTTCAAAGAATTCTTGGCGATAGATTTTATTTTAATGGAGTTCAAACAGTCAGATACTGTTAAGTACCATGAAACCCGTCTTCTTTACAATATTGCTGTCCTTTTTATTTTTTAATATTTATATTTTATACCACTTGTGCCCACAAACAAGCAGACGGTCCGCCAGATGATAAGTGGTCACCGCCGCCTATACACATTTGCAACACTAGGGGTATCGCCAATGCGCTGTCGACCCTGAGACGTGAAGTTGTTAAATCTCATGTGTCTGTAATTTCACCGGCTCCCTTACCTTATACATATCTCAATTGATTAAAAAGGGCCAAAATATTCAGCTAATAAATAGGTTTGTATATAAATCTGATTAAAGAATCAAAATCGCATTTCATTATGGCACCACCTAAATAAATATGCAGAAATCAGAAATAATTTATTGCATTTATAATTAATAATTTATTATACATTTCATGAGTGTCAACAATCAAAGAATGTCACAGGATATACTCGTATATATTTTTTTTTATTAAAAATAAAACCACCGCGTTCAAATCGATTATTATTAATATTTACGATTATTAAAAAAACATCTAATATGTTGTCTCAAAGTCGATGTCATTATCCATTTTCGTAAAGTATATCAAATATTAATATTATATTTGAATAATAATAATATTATTTATTAATATATAATTTAATAATAAGATACAAATATGAACCTTGACTGTTCTACAAAAAAGCACCAATTCCATTAATGGGTAGCATATTTATTATTCTTTTATAATATTATATTAAATTTCCTCAACAAAGCAAACAAATGGAATCGACATTTTAAGGAACTCGTTTCCTATAAATAAATGTATCATTGTGTAACCTTATTGACTTATCAAACGATTTCATTATCTGATGTAGTTTTTTTTTAATACGTAGATAAACATAAAATCTAGACCTTTACATAAATTATGGAAGCAAGTGAATGTGTCCGTTTATTTATTAATAATAATAATAATAAGTTTTCGCAGACGCCTGAAAATACACCCCCTATATCTACCCCCAATTTTAACTATGACTTGGCTTAGGCCCGTGATGGTCAAAATAGTACCAGCTCCAAGCTGAGAAAAAAAAAACAAATGAAAAATAAATAATAATAATAATTAAAAAAAAATATTAATATCAATTTTTGTTCCTTAAACACTATTTATACATATTTACGCAAACATAATACAAACAAATTAGGTAAATAAATAAATTGTGTTTCATTGAACTCTGGTACCCAAAATAAGATTTAATTTGTGTTATGGATTATTGCTTGAAATTGGGAGAGTGGTACTTGAATGCAAATAATAGCTAACGATAAAACATTTTTTTTTTATTTTGTTTTCACATTTTCATCACATTTTATTTCAGAAATAGGCCTCTAAAGTTAAAAACTGCATGAGAAATTCATCGTAGGGTTTTCATTGTTTGTCTAATCCAAGTCCCAATTATCAATAGCTATATATGTTTGTCTGTGCTTATGATTAACATGATGTCCGGTTGCATCCGGGATACAAAATTACTCCTTATAATATTAGCTATCTGCAATAAAAGTTCCGTCAAAATCGGTCCAGCCATTTCGAAATTACCCGGAACAAACAGACAGACAGATAAAATAAAAAAAAATATAAATATACTTTTATTGTTAGATATATGTATTGTATATAATTTCGTATGTGCTTTGTAAAAAAAAATCATTTTGACAAGACAAACAGACATTTGAATATACATATAATTATACAATACATGTATAATATGTATGTGTATACAACAATAAAAAAACCTGTTGGCAAACCATACAACAATTTTAATATTGTATTTTTAAATGTTTTTATACAAGTTTTGGTCCTGCATGAAATACGAAATAAATAAAATTAAGTAAAGTCATATTTTATTTTTCATACATTGCCGTACTTAAAATAAATTACCATTGTTTACATTAACTTTGCGTCATACGGTTATAAGAATCTTACATAATAGGGTTACCACCTAATTCTGAACTTTATCCCAAAATACTTAAGAACTAAATTACAATATTATGCTGATATGAACCAACCTAAGAGAATTGTAAACATGCTACCTAGGATCGAATGGTAATAAAACCTTGATTTGTCAAGCTGATTGAAAATAATAAAAAGCCAAGAATTGTTAAACTGTCTAGGAGTTGGATCTACACTTGGATCAATTGCAGTTTTTATATTTATACCACATGGGCCGACAAAAAAGCAGTCTGTCCGCCTGATGGTATGTGGCTACCGCAGCCTATAGATATTTGCTACACTGGGGGCACCGCCAATGCATTGTCGACCCTGAGTCCACTGCTGAACATTGGCCTCACCTGCATCCAGCGGCTTCCAGGGCCTCTAACCAGGTCGTCGGGCCACCTGGTGAGACGTCGTCTGACTTGGCATTTCCTGTACGTGGTCGCGACTTGAGAACCTTTCTTCCCCATTGGTTATCAGTTCTAACCTGCCCGTTGCCATTGCAGCTGGCTGACTCTACGAGCTATGTCTAAAGCCTTTTTTTTCTACGAATGTCCACGTTGCGGACCCTGTCGCGTAGTGAAATTCCGAGCATAGCCCGATCCATAGCTTGCTGACTGTCCTTGAGCTAATTAATACGGCCAACAGTAAAAGACTACCGAAGATTTACCGAAGCTTCCCGAACGCTGTCGAACGCAAAAATCTATCACCAACCACCTTCAGCCACATCATAATACCACGATGACAACATCAATTATAATCTCGAAGTCCTATGGTCGTAGTCTCCAAAAGAGTTCTAAAATTACATATTTTATTTCTCGGTAACCCTTATTTGTGATGTTCTGTCATGCGTCACCTTGAATATAGGCATTTCCATGACCTGACATGACGTGACGGTATGAGCAATCAACAAAAACATTTAAGAACAATTGATTTGAGCGTTATGCCTAATCTATGTCGTACTTTGTACTATATCCGTTGTAAATGGGAATTTCTTAGCTCAGATATCAAATAGAGTCGTCAATATGGTGCTAATCGTCTTACAAAACCATGTCTAATTAACAGTTTTTAGGGCTTTTTGCATAAACCGGATAGTCTTTTCTGTACATTTAATATCCAATTAGTTTTATAAGGCAAGTGTTAAGGTAAAACTACCATGCGCAAATTGTTAGGTACTAAAATTCAGGTTATTCATTTGAATAAAAAAACTGACATATACTTACAATGAAAACTTAACTTACAATAAAATAACCTTGAAATCCGAAAAGTATAAATAATGGTGACTCTAATTTTAATTCGCCAGTATCACACTGTGATTAAGAAAATACACATCTTATAATTAGTTACCATGTTAAGTAAAATAAGTTCGTTTTTGTGTTTCTCCTTCATTATATTAGGAGCAGAAGCTAATTTAGGTAAGGGATTTGTTCTAATTTATAGAAAATCTTCTTTATTTGTGCTGTAACCTTATTATCCTTATTTGACTGTGTTCTGTTTTGTGTGTCAAATAAATAACATAAAATAAAAATACATAAAGCTTCATTTTTTTTATTTTAAATAAAGAAAATATTATAATTGTTGAAAATAATCAGGTGTCCCAGATTTAATTTAAAGTATAAGCAAATAATGTATTTAAGAAGAATAAATGTCATATAAAATTATTAATAAAGATTGAGAATGTCAAAGACCGAAAAAGAGATAAAAATAAACACGTCTCATAAGTATATGCAACTTTTAAATCCTACTTTAATAAAATATCCTAAAAAAATATACCTTTAAATCGAGAAAGTGTTTTGACAAGTAGGAACTATCTGCAAGATATTTTTAGGAATGTTTTCTTTATAATTTCAGCACCTTTCATAACACCATGCAATTGGAAAGACAGTGATTGCATCTTAAAGTCATCAAAAATAGCTCTTCCACACTTGGCAGAAGGTACGACAAAGCTTGGTCTTCCGGCTGCTGATCCACTGAAGCTCGATAAAGTCGTGGCCGACAGTGGTGACCTGAAACTTAGCTTTTATGATGCAATTGTCAAGGGCATTGCAAAATGCAATATCATTAAATCCACGTAAGTAAAAGCAGAATATTTTTTTAATCTCTACGATCTATCCACGCATACATTTAAATATGTGGTAAAGAGTAGTTTACATCATAAGGGATTTTATAATATGTCTGATTATTCAGAACATAATAACCCTTGGCAATGAATTGCTCGCCTGACAAACTATCTATTTGTGTATTTTTATGGTGTCATTTTTTTGTTATTATTACTAATAATATTCTTGTGGTATTTAAAAAAACATTTTAAGGCGATTTATAAGAACATGTAAGGGGATAAATCTATAAACAATATTTCTATTTATCATAACGTAAGCGCACGAAATCTTTATCCACATGTATGTACTTATTTACTCAATTATTTACTGATCCGCGCATCATAACATAATACAAACAATAATTAATAAATTATTTGATTATTCGTGATTTATTTGTAGATTTTATTTTAAATGTGTTTATTTCTTTCTTTTTCTAATCTGTTGTAACGCGCCGACAAATCGTTTTAATTTTTACATGGCTGACGTCGCATAGTGAAGGGCATTTTATATACTAACAACGTGGAGAAATAATGATGCGGAAGTTAAAAAAATTCTTATTTATGCTAACATGCATGAAGTAATTAGAAGACTTAATTTATACATATATTATCGCTACACGTGGCAAATATGCCCAGAAGGCTGGCATCATTACCTCTTTAAATTGGTAGCTAATCCTTTATCCGAGGAACCAGCCCTTTGGTCTCCAGACAACGTAATGAGACGAAATATATTGTGTTTATGGCAAGATTTACTTATGGATTTTATAAATACCCTTAAGGCGAACCACGCGCGGGACGGCGAAGCTACTCAAGCACGGAGAAGCGTTGTCAGTGTGTTACTGTGCCTCGTTTCTATACAACTGAGATATTTCACTACAACATCTGAAGCCCGCGGTTTATTACATTGCGCGGCGCAGTTTGTGGATCGCCTAATTCCATTAGCTATAACATACATCATGTGTATTTTGTCTTTTATATTTCAGGCGCAATGAAGCCGATGGAAAATCGACGGGAGTATTAGCGGCCGAGTGTCCTGTAACAGTGACTGGATCATACAAGATGAGCGGAAAACTCCTATTCATAAACGCTGAAGGAGACGGCCCATTTGAGATTAAGACTGGTAAATTTATCATTGATTTTAAATACATCCTACAAATATTATAAATGCGAAAGTTTGTAGGAATGGATGTTTGTTACTCTTTCATGCAAAAGCAACCTGGCTTGGATGAAACTTGGCACATATATAGCAAATACCCTGGAATAACACATAGGATACTTATTGAGCCGGGAAAATGATCCCTCGCGGGTGAAACCGTGGGGTACAGCTAGTTATAAACATAAATTGTTTTACAAGAAACTTTCCAAGTCGCACATAAACTATCGATATCAAGGAATGCGTAGGCATACTTGAATTTGCAGTATGGCTACAGCCACAGCGAGTTACTTACCAACCCCCTTATTCAGCTAATACAATCTTCGTCGGCGAGCCGCTTCACGGAGGCCTCGAAGAGCTTACCTCTCACGTGATTAGTAGTGTTAGTGTAGTAAGCGACAGAGACAGAGCATAGAGGCTGCGACGAAACATCCTCGAGCTAGTGTCATTTTCCTTACAGAATCGAGCCCCAGATAAAGGTTGAGAAAGTCATGACAGCTTCTATCTTTCAATAATCGGCAACATTAAATTTACAATTCGTGATTTGTTTTTACCGTTATTCGATGATGGTTTTCATACTCATAATGGAAAATATGTACCATATCTATAACACCTTTTATGTTATGTACAAAAACTTATATAAGAAACAAATATCTAGTAACTTCTATTTCTTGTATTATCTTATAATGGATCAGCAAGGTCACGCAAGTCAATTAGTTATGTACAAAATTAAATTCTATAATATATTTTTTTTCTCTGTTTTTATGACGGATGTCTTAAATATTTATTTTAAAATCAATTGATATTTTCAGAAAAAATCAGAATAACAATAGATTGGTCTGCGAAGACCTTCAACGGCAAAGATGGGAAGAAACATTATAAGATTAGCAGCTTCGAATACAAATACGAGCCGTTGGAGAGGATTTATATCGATCTTCAGAATCTTTTCAATGGAGACAAGGCGCAAGGTAATTTTATCCTTATTGTATTAGAATTATGGTCGCAATTTATACCAATATTATAAAGAGGAAAGATTTGTATGTAAGTATGTTTGTTACTCTCTCACACAAAAACTACTAAACGGATATGGATGAAACTTGGCACATAGATAGAGAATATCCTGGAATAACATATAGGCTACTTTTTATCCCGGGAAATGTGATATACCGGGAACGCGGGTAAAACCGCGGGGGACAGCTAGTTATAAATAATCCTAATCCCTACTAATATTATACATGTGAATGTAAGTTTGTTTGTTACGCTTTCACACTAAAACTATTAAACCGATCATCATGAAACTTTGTACACATATTTGTGGAGGTATTAGAAGTAACATAGGATACTTTTTGTGCTGGGAAAATGTTACATCCCTCGGGAACGCGAAACGAGGAAGTTTGTAAGGATGTATGGATTTTGTTACTCTTTCAAGCTAAAACTACCGATTGTATTCCAATGAAACTTGGTATATACATAGAGCAGTATAAACATATAGGTTACTTTTTATCCCGAGAAAATGGAAAATCCCTCGGAAATGCGAGTAAAACCGTAGGAGAAGGCTAGTATAGTTATATTAAACAAATATAGTTATGCTTACAGTAAGCACGTTAAAAATCGAGTAGTAGAACTCTTAATGCAGAGTTCGTCCGGGGAAGTACTACCACCTTACCCATTTCTGCCGTGAAGCAGCAGTGCACTTGTATTACTGTGTTTCGGTTAGAAAGTTGAGGTCGGTGTAATTACAGGCACATGAGACTTAACAACTTCACGTCTCAGGGTCGACAATGCATTCGCGATGCCCCTAGTGTTGCAAATGTCCATAGGCGGGTATAAAAAAAAAAGAAAAAAAAATTACAACTTTTTTAGTTCGTAATAATATCCAATTTATTAAAGGATCGATATTGTAACTATCTTTCTACCTATACTATTCCTATATAATAAAGTTTACTGTATAAGTTTTACAGTTTGGATGTAGGTAATCTTCGAAACTTCTCACCCACTTTCAATTCTTCAGGGTGGACATATGCTATATATTATACCAGTAAATTAAAAGGGCTTTTCGTGGCATTTTGCAACGTAAGTCGGCGCAAATACGATCGAGCTAAAACGTTTCTTACGAACGCTGAACAGTAAGAGAAATGTGAATGTTTCTATAGAAAATGTGTAGACCTTAGGAAGGCCAGTAACAAAGTCTTCTTCGACAAATACACAAAAAAAGTATGCATTCATTTGGAAAAACTAAACATTTTTGAATTTTGTTTTTAAATATTTGTTTTTTTTGTGACTCAAATAGTACGTACCTATTTAAGCAAGATAGCAGAATTAAAAAGGCTTTTTTGATATTTTTTATCATTACTATTTAATATTTAAAATTTTCCTAGTGAATGCAAACTTTTTTCAAATGCAATCTATGTACAGTACATAAAATAATTTTTTTATAAATTTTTAAAACCGTTATAGAGTAATCATCTGACTGAACTAAGTTGTGTTGTGTGGTCGTGGCAGGCGATGTATAAAATGGGTACTATGGAAGAGATGCGGGGCTAGGGTTCTTTATTCCAACACCGAAAACACGATTTTGTATCCATGACGCGGGTGAAATCTATCTATATAAATAAAGATGAAATGTTGTTCGTTGGTAAGCGCATAATTTTAGAACTATAGGACCGGTTTGTCTAATTCTTTTTATAAAATTTTTATTATTGTTAAAATTTCAAAAAAACGTTTTTAAGACAAATTTAAAAAGTCGAAAAAAAATTTAAGTTATATTTTCTATGGATTGTTTGTATGACTGATAGCTAGCTTTTATTATATATTTAACTAATACAGAGCAATGGATTTTAATTTAAATATACGTTTTACTTGTAACGGGAAGCGATCGAAACCGTTCGGGACTACACTATTCTTGCCAGTCCTAAAGTCTGATACTCAGATTATCGATATCAATATCAAACTCGGCAGAGCAAGCCCTATGGTTTCGATATTTATGACAGGCCCTTGTTAGTATAGGGTTATAGATACCCGACTGGTACACCATAGATAGCGGTCTCTATTCCCACTCAGGACAAAAATCTGTGTCATGTACACAAATCTGAGGTCTGGGCAAATCTAAGCGATTTGTAGGATGTAGTTTTGTTATTTTCTGTATATGGTTCCATTTTACTAACTCTACTGAGTTTAAAAATCATAAGATTATTTTACTTTTGAAACCCTCTACAGTAACTGTGATGTTAATATTGTAAATCTCAATGACGTATTTTAATAAAGACACGTCATTCACTAACATGGCGAAGAAAGAGAAAGAAAATTAATGTCACCTTACGGCCACTGTAACTTGTTGTTAGAGAGATATGAATATGATAAAATGAGAGGTATATATCGTTAGTTACGCAACTAAATGGAATTAGGTCAATTATAAGCATCTTATGTTTCCATTTCTGAGCGTGGACGCATCTTTTTTGCACCTGATGGTAAGTGGTCACCGCCGCCTATGGACTTTTGCAACACTAGGGGCATCGCCAATGCGTTGTCGACCCTGAGACGTGAAGTTGTTAAGTCTCATGTGCCTGTAATTTCACCGCCCCCCTTACCTTTCTAACCGAAACACAGTAATACAAGGGCACTACTGCTTCACGGCAGAAATGGGTAAGGTGGTAGTACTTCTACTACTCTAAAAATCTAAAGTCAAAGTAAAGGATCTATAGTTTAGATATATATCATAAGTAAATCTCGAGAATTGGTCATCTGAAGAACCATAACGGAAGGGTGCTTGTAAGCGCCTATGACTATAATCAATTCGATACACCGATGGCGCTACGACTGTTAGGTATTATTGTTAGTGTAAAAGAGATAGAAATTACCCAACGAATAGTCCTTCATAGTAATCCTATTTATTATTTATTATATATTATATTATATTATATTATTAATATTATATTATTATATATTATTTATTTATCTAGGGTTAGTAGGAACTAATGGTACTAAAAGTATAAATGCAAAAGTTTATGAGAATGTATGTATGTATGTCTGTTACTCTTTCTAAACTACCAAAGGATTTTGAATTAAACTTAAATAGACGGAGCGTGGTCTGCGGGTAAGACCGTGGGGAGAACTAGTCCAGTATAATATGACCACGAGACCACTTCCACTCTCTTTCTCCCCGCACTTCAGTCCCAATCCAAGGCGCGGTACAGTGCTTACGGCCACACTTTAAGAAATCGTCCACAATTTCGATTCCAATTTCTTCTCCCAACGCTAACAAAAGATTTTAATGATTCAATAACATTGTATGTTTCAAGGTGAACCAGTATTGAAGGTGTTGAACGATAGCTGGGATGTAATAGTTGCTGATTTAGGAAAGCCGCTGTTCAATGAAATTCTGAAGAAAACCGTTCACATAGTAGATTTGTTATTCCGAACGGTGCCTAACGATGAACTTGAAATTGCTTAAATAAATATTGTACGTATTTTAGTTTTCGTATGTTGTCCATGAAGACGTAGTATTCAATGTAAATTTAAATGCTTTAATTCAAAAAAATCAAAATTCATAACCATTAATTCAGTTTAGGCCCTCGGAGGGTACTTATGAAGGTCAAATTTAAAGTTACTGAAGTTACATGAAATTACTATATAAAAAAAAATGTTAAAATATTTTGCTTCCTAGTTAAAATTGGCATTACAAGTAAGAGACTCTGTGAAATATTAACAATACTATCAATTAACATTACATAATAAAAAAAGGTATTTATGTACCTAATACCTACTAGCAACACCAAAATGTATTTTAAATAAAATGTTATTATTCGGTTATTGATTGTTTTACTAATCCTTTGTTCGGATGTTTTTCTTTAATTTTAGCTCGCCAAAGGCAGATTCAGGTCTTACATGTTTTAAGAGACGCTACACAAAGATTCTTATTGTAGATATTATTTATTTATTTTTACTTGACCAACAGCTTTACGAAATTTTGATCAATTTCATTATAAATAAAAGCGTATTAAAAATGGTGACCCCATATTGAGCCCTCGCTGATAAACACACAATTTCATTAAGAAATAAATCGATTACAATAATACAGCACAGTTAAAGTTAATAAGTAGGAGTGTAGAAAACTAATATTTTTATTAGATAAAAATTATATTAATTAAAAAAACAATACACACACTTTACACATTACACAAGCCGGTTGGTCTCCGTGGGGGAATATGACCAACCCCTTCCAGCACAATTGAGAAGTAAAAATAAGATTAGCATCAAAACAAAAGATAAGAGGAAACTTTATATTGCAACTTTAAACTGCTTAACCTTGCGTACAGATGAGAGTTTAACAGAATTAGAACTTGAACTCTCAAATATAAAGTGGGATGTTCTAGGATTAAGTGAAATAAGAAGATTAGGAGAAAGTATTGAGGATCGCAAAGAGTATATTTTTTATTACATAGGCGAAACAAAAGGAAACTATGGAGTGGGATTCATGATTATAAAACATTTAGAAGAAAACATAGAAGAATTCAAGGGCATATCAGAGAGAATAGCTGTACTTAATCTGAATTTGCCATCGTACAAAAACAAGTGGTCGATTATCCAAATTTACGCAAATTTAAGACGAGGAGATGGAGGATATCCCAGTTTTTCTACAATCAGAAATAGAAAAAGCTGTTCACAGTCTAAAGAGCGACAAGTCACCTGGACGTGATCAGATAACGAACGAGATGATAAAATCTTCAATCATGGCACCTGGGAAACTAAGAAAACTCACAGAAATATATAACAACATCCTAAGAACGGAATCTATACCAACGCAGTGGACAAAGAGTACAATTCTCCTTTTACACAAGAAAGGGGATCGGGATAAGATCGAAAATTATAGACCAATTAGTCTATTGTCAGGTATATATAAAGTATTTTCGAAATTGATTCTAAATAGACTAACACAGATAATGGACGAACAACAGCCAATCGAACAAGCTGGATTCCGAAAGGGATTCTCAACCCTCGATCATATACATGTATTAAAACAGTTAATAGAAAAATCAAAAGAATACAATAAAACACTGTATATTGCATTTGTGGATTACAATAAGGCTTTCGATTCCATTGAGCACGAGTCACTCTGGAAGGCTTTAACTCAACAAGGAATTCCCAAGAAATACATACGTATAATCAAAAATATATACAAGAACAGCACGTCACAAATAAAACTGGAAACAACCGGCGAAGAGTTCCCTATAGCGAAAGGCGTAAGACAAGGTGATCCGTTGTCCCCAAAACTTTTTTCTGCAATCCTAGAAAGTATATTTAGGACCATAGGGTGGGAAAATGTAGGTATAAATATTAACGGGGAAGAACTCAACCATTTAAGGTTCTGATCGGCACTGACAATCCCAATACACTGCGAAATATGCTGCAACAGTTATCAGAGGCTAGTAGAATAGTAGGTCTTACCATTAATAAATCCAAAACAAACGTAATGACAAACAGAGAAGAACTAGCCATAACAATACATGGCGAAAGCATTGAATACGTGAAAAGCTACACATACCTGGGACAGTTAATATCATTCAGAGATCAAACGGACATGGAAATCGAAAGAAGAGTTGCTTGTGCATGGAAAAGATATTGGTCACTCAAGGAAATACTAAAAAAGCAAATGCTTTACCATGGGAGCTAAGAGAAAAGTCCTCAACTCGTGCGTCCTACCTTGCCTGACGTATGGGAGCCAAACGTGGGCCCTAAATCAAAAACACTGGCTTAAATTGAGATCATGTCAACGGGGAATGGAGAGAAGCATGATGGGTGTCACTAAAAAAGATCGGCTAAGAGCAGTGGAAATTCGATCCAGAACCAAATTAGAGGATATAATAAAGAAAGTAAGACAGTTAAAATGGAGATGGACAGGGCACATGACGAGAGAAAGTAAGTTAAAATGGATACAAACTATAACAGAGTAGCAACCACGTGATGGCAATCGGAAAAGGGGAAGGCAGGCCAAGAGATGGATAGACGACATAAGGAAATTTGGAGGTACTACCTGGTCTAGAAAAGCTAGAGACAGAATTAAGTGGAAAGAGCTGGAAGAGGCCTATGTGTCACAGGACACGCTGATCACTAAACCGGAAAACCCAATGTGTTAGATTTATGGTTTTTCTTTTTTAAATACTATTAGATTATAATTGTGTTTAGTTTTTCAGCAATAAAGGCTTAATAATAATATTAATTAAAAAAACATTACACACACTACCATGCGTTTGACACACACACACATATATATATATATATATTATGTTCATACTTCCAATGTCAAACACATAATGATGTATTTATATACGGTTGAACCTTACGTAATAGAACAAAATTCAAAAAAGTTTTATGCAAAGGTGAGGTAATTCTGAAAAAACAAACAATAACGTTCAAACCTTAAAGATAAACAATTAAGGTCGAATTTTGATCGCTTGACAACCACTAGTATTATTCAATTGTTTACCAGACTATTTAGTTAACTATAGCCGCTAGGTAATAGTGCTTCAACAAAGATGTGTTTCGCTTCAAAAACTATATTAACTAAATTCTCATTTTACACCAACTTGTTTTGAATAGTTACGATATTGGATAGACGGAGACAATGAAATGAAAATATTTTTAATCAAATAGGCCTTCACAACTTATGAATAGTCTGACAGTAATACCGGTTTGGAATATTGTTTTTACTGACAATAAACTCGACAATTACTCTATTCAAAAGGAACATAGATTAATTTACACTTTTACTACTATTATAACTACAATTCATTTAGACTTACTGACAATATTCGCGTGGTATATAAATAAATTACTAAAGAATATGACTAATAGAAAGCAACAAACTAAAGCAGACCAGCCCCCACAAACAGCAGCTGTTTACAAGTATGAGGCATGTGGCATAAAAACAACCCTCTCAAGCTTGTATTTAGCTAATACAAATTTCGTCGGCAAGCCAGAGCAACGAAGCCTCGGACCTCTCACATGATTGTATTGTTAGCGAAAGAGACAGAGAGTATGTAAAATGACGTAACGGGTTTGTAAAAATTTTATGCTTGCAAGGTTTCTAGCTCTTTAGTCTCTTAAGCAATTGCGCACATCGTAATGCCTAAATGCCAAAGCACGATTCTATAGATAATTTTTTGCAAACGAGCCAAACGGGTCATTCATTACGCTCGTATGTGGCTGGAACAGAATAACGAAAAATTAGAATATACAAAATAAACCAAAAAAAAAATTAAATAAGCCATAAATAGTTACACAATACAGTAAACTGTAATAAGTCTGTGTTACCTATTCGATAACCAACTTGATATTTTCAGGAACATAAGCCGAACCAGGGTTCGATTCTGTAAGGAAAATGATACTAGCACAACGATGTTTCGTCGCGGTCTCTAAGCTCTGTCTCTTTCTCTATCCACGCAATCACATGAGAGGTAAGCTCTCCGAAGCCTCGTTTGCCGACAAAGTTTGTATGCTGAATAGGGGGGGCAGACGTCAATACGATATGGAACAACAATGCTCTCGTACTAAAACAAGTTTTTGACGCCCCGCGAGTTTTGACTAACAGTATCGTTAGCAAATAAAGGGCGTTCTACCTCATACATGTTTCATCTGACATGTAGTATGAACTTAGTGGGTCGTTGTTTAGAGTTGTTGACCGATCTGACGGCGAAGAGCTACCTTCTCACTAAAAGCATTATTATGTAAAGTTAGGTTTGTTTAGTCTCCCGCTAGCTAGAATAGCTCAAATTAATGCTCTTGTTGTTAATTTATTGTTATGCTATAATAGTAAGATGCTAGAAACTTCAGGCAGAGGCATCCCTTCTAAGCCGAAGTCTTCAAGTCATCGACAACCGTTTTATGGCTATAGTTTCCGATACGATTGATGAAAATCTACTTTATCGATAGTTTTGAATTTAAATTTATGAAATCGATAATAAAATTTATATCGATAGTGTCGATGCCAGCTATAATATCGATATAATACATAGTATCGATAGGCCTATCCTTATACTGTTCAGAGGGGCACCGCCCCGAGCAATTACCTCCACGCCCCCATACACCCTGTATGAGAAGACCTCGCAGGTATAGTGCAGTCCGAGGCATGATATCGCCAAGTACGACGACGAAACCTCAGATTGCTCAGATTGCATCGAAGAATTACATTACATATAACCGTCAACACCTATATCGTTCTCGCCGACGACTGTTGGGACGTCCCATTCAGCCTCGACTTCTATGATTCCCAAATAATCATTTCATGCGAGTCCCAACTCCACCTTGAGCAGGGCTCCTAGCCCGCAGGAGTCATCCTTAATGCTGATGCTTAACTAACCCTCGGTGGAGAAACTGTTCGCTCTCTAAACTGTCCGCCTAAAAGATAATATTATACAACATAATAATTAAAAAAAAATCAAAATATTGTGAAACACAACACCTCCTTTTTTTAAGTCGGTTAAAAATATCCGTCGAGGCAATTATTTATTATATAAATATTATGTTTCTATATTTAGTGCATATTATAATTGCTTTGTCAGATGCCAAATTATTATAATCAACACGTTTATTACAATATCAAATATATAATTTAAACTGCAGATATGATTTCAAATTAAAATAGCGTGGATATCAAAACGACCTTAATATTTTTCTTTTATTTTAATATAAAATCATGGTTAAAAAGGCTTCATGCATGCTTTGTTTCAACTCTATCTGTAAAAACAGTTTAAATATGTAACAAAATTAAAAACGTCATAGATATGTAATCAGTATCACCTTGATCTTGGTACATAACACAGAGTATATAATAAACAGGGTGCTTAAATCAGGTCAGTGTGGATTTTGGATTCTCCGAGTAAGTAGTCCTGCTATAAAATTTGTTCTTTTGCAACACGGTGACTTTTTAAGAACACCATGTTTAAAATAATACGTCTGTTTATTTGTTTCTACTATTTAAGTTTAGGCGCCTATGGACGCAAAGGTAAGATTTACATTGAATATATTTAATTACCTACCATTTCTACATATTTTCATAGTTCATCTTGCACAGTTTTTTTTTTGTTATTTAACGATATGTGCATTTTATTTGATACGTTCCATTTTTTAATGTGTATTAGACAGTTTTGCTAAACTGGTAATGGATAAAACAGTCACATCTCACTTCTGCCTACGTACTCGTATATTCAGGACTTTCTGGGATTGTTGGGCTACATGTTCTGACGTTCTAAATAAGGTCTCAGAAAACAATTGACAACTTAGGGTTATAATAGTATACTACAGGAGCAGGATAAAACAGTTCCATTCGAGAACTCATCTATCACAATTACAGATATTACAAATTAGTTTACGTCAAAATAAGAATTACAAGGATTAACTTTCGATTATTTTCCAGCTCCCTTCATTACACCATGCACCTGGAACGACGAGAAATGTATCCTTTCATCATCACAACACGCCATACCAATAATGACTGCTGGAGTGCCTGAATTAGGTATACCTACTACAGACCCTTTCGTGTTGAAGGATGTTAAATTGGAAGAAGATGGATTGAAGCTTTCCTTCCAGGGCTTGAAGGTTATTGGTGCGAGCAAGTGTCAAATGCAATCCATAAGGTAAAAGTTAATAGAGTTTTGTTTTAATTTAACGGTCAAATGTGTGCATTTACCTTTAGCTATAGCCTTGTTTGACCACAATATCATCATGTAAGTTGCGAAGCTTTTAGAGGTAGTAGAGCTCTTAGTGCAGAGTTCGTCTGGGGAAGTACTACCCCTTTACCCATTTCCGCTGTGAAGCAGTAGTGAACCTGTATTACTGTGTTTCGGTTAGAAAGGGAAGAGGCGCGATGAAATTACAAGCACATGAGGCAAAACTACTTGATGTCTTAGGATCGGCAAACCCAACAAAGGCATTTTTTAAAACTATTAAAATAACTGTTAATCTGCTAATGCTTCTTAAAATAACTATTAGATTTAAAACTTCAGGGGTCAGGGTCTTAAACGCATTGGCGATGCCCCTGGTGTTCCAAATGTCTAATGGTGGGGGTTTACGACTTACCATCGGATGGATGGTCTGCCTCTTTGTAGGCTTGCATGAGGTATATATTTAGTATATAGGAAGGCAAGTGGCTCCCGTCGCAAATAGATATACATTAACAAAAACATGATTGCAACACATTAGCAATCATGTCATGCTAATGTGCTGCCAGCCTATAAAAAGCTTAGACGGCAACTAGCTCTTAATTGCAAACACTTCGCTAAATACTGGGAGGTCCGAGCAGCTTCCACAAACATAAATTTGTCAACAATCCTATACAAATAAATACCTTAAAAACAAATTGTACCCACTTAACTTGAAAACCAATTATTTATTTTAAGTTCCTGAAGTCAAAAGTTTGTGAAATTACCGACATTACTGCATTTTATAGTTTTTAAACTCAAGATGTTGTTTTGCATTAGCCGAGATAAAGAAGCTTCGTCTATATCGATGGTGATAGACTGTCCGATAGAAGCAGTGGGAGACTACACCGTGGAAGGGAAACTGCTATTCGTGCCTATTGCAGGATCAGGCCCCTTCAATATTAAGTGTAGTAAGTATTTATTTGATTAAAATCATAATGCGAACGCGATGTTAACGTGAACGGAAACAACGAATTAGGTATAACAAGCCTATTAGACCATAAAGCGCATGCCTACTGCTATTTCAAAGGGATGACAACATGGAGATGATGATAAGATGTCACTTATGTAAAGAATTCGAATTTAACACTTGTCCATCCATATAGAAGAAAGAAGAAAGAAAGAAAGAAACAAATTTATTTGTGACAAGGGGAAAAATAACACATGAAGAAAAAAAAATTAACAAATAGAAACAAGGTACACAATTGCCACAAATCGGTACTCCAACTCAGCATATAGAACGCCCTACACTGCATGGGTATGCTCTAGCTTTATAACAGACTTTAAACTTAGTAATTTAACTACCTAGAGCTAAACTTAAATTCAATCATTATTTTAGGTGGTTGTTAATGCTCGGTCTGGGAATCTTTTGTTTTTGTATTACAGTAGTGTATCAATCTCCAAATACAGTGCTGAAAGAAAAACGATATATTATACACAATGAAATTAAGACACTTCCTTTAATATTTTATTACGACACGGCGCATAAGTTTTAGTTTTAAATTAATTATCTATTTATAACTTGAATTTTTTTTTGTATAGCGTTTATTATTTTCGTTACGTTCCATTTGCATACTATTTAAATATTAAGTTGCTTTTATGTGCACAGATACAAAAATAGTGAAATGAGCAAATGTTGATACTTCCACCGCCTTAATTATTAGAGATAGCCTTTTACACCCTTTATTATAATAAGTATGATACATTTCAGATAAACTACGAGTGTCATCAAAAATATACATCGAAGAGGTGGATGGGAGCGATGGCAAGAAACATTGGAAAATTAAGAAAATTGATCACACATACGACCCTCTGGAGAAGTTCTACATGAATTTCGAGAACCTCTTTAATGGAGATAAGAAAAAAGGTAAAATTTACTTACCAATAGTCCAACAATCACATGCAATCGTAGTTCCAAAAATAGACCAACGATTGACCTCTACAAGATTTTTTATACACTATTTAAACTGACCACAACCTACTAAAATCATTCCTGGGAAGAGGCACAGAATAAGTATAATCCTGCTTGGATATTTAATTATTTTAGGAAATATATGTCTTGAAATTAAAGAGTAATAAATCTTGGACTTCCGGACTAAGCTACTTTAATTAAGCCTTTGAGCCGTAAAACTGACGGCTGATAACTATTACTTAGTTGTTGTAATCTTTATAATTGTTCGCATAGTATAAAGCTAGATTTTAGTATTAAGGAAATATGAATGAAAAGATATTTACTATCAGTGCATGACATATAATAAGAGAATTGGCAGAATCTTTACGGTTTTAAGTTATTAATTTAAAAAAAAAACGCAATGGTGCCGATTTCTTTGTACAAACTTCATTAAATCTACGAACATTTCTTTCTCGGAGGGAGTCGTGGTTTCGAATTCTACAATACTTAGGCTTTTAGTAAAGGAAAACATCTTGAGAAAACCATAGCACGATGGTAAGGGGACTTCATAATACCCGGCAAGACTGGTAACCGTCAGACGTATTTCTAGATTAGTATTTTTCTTATTCGTTAATATTCCAATTTTAATATTTCCTCTACTGAACATTTTCACAGCTGAACCGATCTTAAAAATTCTGGACAGCAATTGGAGGGATCTAATTCTGGGTATCGGTAAGCCGCTTGTCGACGAAGTGGTCGAAGAATTAACCAGCGTTATCGGAAAATTATACGAAGCAGTACCATCTGAAGAACTTCAAATTGTTTAACAGTTTAAACATTTATGTTGTTGTCATAATTACTTACCATGTTTTCAATAAATCGTTTCATTACATGACTTTGTAACTTATATTGATTAATGCTGAAAAAGATTCAAGGAAATTTCATCCCAATTGTCCCCGAAAAGGAAGTCAGGCTGCATAATTGCAGTGTCTCTATGTCATTGTTAATTCCGGGCAGATTATAATATCTAAAGGAGTAACGTTAATTGTACTTTGCCTGAACTGGGAACCGAATTTGGGCCCTCCAATTTCATGCTCTACGACCAAATCGATATGCTTGAATTTTATTATCATTTTTATACGAAGTCTTTGGAAATACTATTTTTGAACATTTGGTCTAACGATAAGATTTAGAATGCAAGTGGTCATCGGTATCCCAGCATAAATATTTCATATAAAATAGGTTGCCAAGAGTAACAAACAGATGACACTTTCTCTGTTAAAAAGATCTCATGGAGAGCCAAGCCTCTAACTCTACACACTCTACATCTTGGCCAAATAGTATGTCTTGGCCATTTCAGTTTGCACTACCAAGTACTTTTTAGCTGCTTGTTACGTCTCGCTAGAGATGATAAGGTAGTAGTCGCCTACCCCACAGCATAGCAGAACATTGTTTTATTTCTTGTTATATCTTTACTTTTACCCAAAATCTTAATAACTACTTTAATAAATAATAAATAAGTTCTGGCAGGAACATTTTATTATGTAGCGTGTTAAAATAGAAAGCAGTAAAATACACCGCACTACAAATCGGCCACCTCAAATGGTGAAGTTTGGTCAATTCAACCCGGAAATAGTAATATACTTGGCAATTATACTTTACGACTAAGCAACCGTAACAGAAGCAAATCATATTTTTTATTTATAATTCCGTTTCAATTTATTACTTACTGCGTACCTACAACTTTATTACACAGTAAGTTGCATACAACTGTAAACATTAATTTAATAACCTATACAAACATTAACTGCTTAATCAAATAGTAATCAATATTTTACGATTGAAAAAAATTATAAAATCATCGCTACTGGCTATATTAAGTTTCTTTCATGAAGACATCTTAATATGGAATGATATAATTGAGGCAAAAGGCCAAGTTTATTACTTCTTATAAATATTAATGAATCTTACATTTATAATGGGCGACCAATTAAAATATTTGATCTAGACTCGAGATTATGCTTAATGGCAGCCGTCAAATTTCATCCTATATAAGTTAATTAGTTATATATTTTATAGATAGATATTTATCATCTGGTAGACCGTCTCTCAGCTTGTATTATTTGTCTTTTTGTCTATTTTTTATATGGAAACCCTATCGCAATTATTGTATTCAATTTAATAATAAATCTTAAAAAATTCTAACATCAATAAACTAGCTTTCCCCCTGGTTTCACCCGCATTCCCGAAGGATATTAAATTTTCCCGGGATGTGTGTTATTCCAGGCTATAAGCTATCTCTGTACCAAATTTCATACAAATCTGCTCAGCCATTCTGGCGTGATTGAGTAACAAATATCCATCTGTTCAAACTTTCGCATTTATAATAACCTATTTATATTTATAATAATATAGTACCTATAATAAAAAGTCTGATGAAAGTGTTATTTAGTTACTGTCGTGAAAGCCTTAGCGAGAAACGCATTATTGCCTAGGTAGTAGAGTCGCATAAAACTCGGCTAGGGTCCCGAAGGTCCTGAGTTCAATTTTCGTCATTAAAAGTAATATTAATGTTTCTTAGTTTGAGGTGTGGGTCTCATTTTTTATTTTTATTTTTTCAAAGTAGGCCGATAAACACACGCTCCACCTGAAGTGGTTACCGCCGCCTATGGACATTTGCTACACCAAGGGCAACACCAATGTGTTGTCGTTCCAAAGACGTGAAGTTGTTAAATATATTGTGCCTGTAATTCCACCGACTCCCTTACAGCTCTAACCGAGACACAGTAGTACACGTGCATTAATACTTAACAGCGGAAATGGGTAAGCTGGTAGTTTCTGATTATTCATTGCTGATTACTGATGAAAGTCAACACCATTTATTCAGTTTAGGCCCTTGGAAGGCACTTATGAAGGTCAAATTTAAAGTTACTGAAGCTACTACATAAACTTTCATTAAAAACTAAATAAATCAGTTTAATAAAAAATCAAACCTTAATCCTTACCTAATGTTATAAAAATACTCTTACTCATATTGCATACTATTCAAGTGAGCTTAGAAAACAGAAATAATTGCACGATCGCTCTAACATCATGTCTAATTTCGAACAACGCAGTAAATTCACGTCCTACTGCCTCTCAGTCAATATTCAGAGTGTCAGTCGAGTCGAGTCTAATTAGGATAGAACTGCCAATAGTAGGTGACATGCTCTGACAAATGACACTTCACTTAATGGGCCGCAGTCGATAAATGACTGGAAACGCATGTACAGTTTTGTTTATGGATGCAAGCTCAGAATTAGGGCTAAAGACTTTCCAATACCGAAGAAATGGTAGGGTTTTTAGGTACAATATTGCATTGAATTAATAAATAAATATCCTACGACATTCTTTACACACGCCCATTTGGTCCCAAACTAATAATGACATCAAAATGTAGAAGAGAATAATCTTATTATTAAAATCATTACTAAATTAAGTTTAAGATGAGCTTCCAAAATCATGAAATCATTTTAGTATATAATAAATACAAAGTTCTTTAGCTAAAAGGCTTATCCACAATAATAGTAATGTGTGTGATATCAAGGAATTAAGTTCACAAAATTAGTAGAATAAAGCACTGAAATTTCTGCTTTGATGCTATCAAAGAAATACATTGCCTATATAATTAGGCGGCACAAGTAAATAATATTGCTTTATAATAACAAATACCTGCATATAAAATCAGTCGTAAAAATAAAGCTTGTATTGCAAGTAGAGTTATATAATTAGTTTGTACAATTTCATTATGGCTCGAAAGTAAACTCGAGAAATAAACTCGTAAACCAGACGCTGTAAACGAAACAAATTTTTGAGTTAGTGTACTCCGGCTAACCGCGGAATATTTAACATCTACAGTAACCACTTTTATGTACAAATATATACGTCTCGTAAAAAGTTTGTATTCTTCACCTTCTATAAATAATAAGGTGTCTGCAACACAATAAGTCGTAAAAACATATTGTTTTGCTCTTCGTTAGAACATATATCGATTTATAACAAGACCTTTCTAGCCGGGACTTAAATTAAAAGCAGAAAATACATCTGTAATATCTATTTGTCTTTGTCACTTTGAAGCGAAACTTGCGGGAGGAGCTCTTATAGGAGGGTGTTGAAATTCTGATCCGCAGCCTTTTTGTGTGACGAAAAAAAAATGAATGATAAACACAATCTTTGTTATTAAGTGATTGATGAATAATTAAAATGTTTCCCTGTAATACAAGTATCACTTATATCGTCTTTACGAGACCTGTTATTTTAAGGTACACTAGTATGTGTTAACCTTTGATGGCATTTACACCCTTACTTGGACAATTCGGCGCGTAGGGTCTTAACCGAGAATGGGTTTATTTTACACTAGCCTCAGCCCCTCGGTTTCATCCGCAATAAAAAGTATTCCATGTGTCAGTTGTGTTATTTAGGTACCTTCTTGCATCTGTTATAAGTTATAGAGCTGGGTGATAACAATGTATATGTTATAGTCAAACATCGATGTTTGGCTAGTCAAACCCTAGGTCTGACATAAAGTCTTAGGCAAAGTCCAAACCAATATCGTTTTTTTACCTTTGACTAACAAATTTTTGTCTAATCCTAAGAGTGACTAGTTTGGACAGTCAAACGCCGAAACTCATTTTAATAAAATCGGGGTTTGACTAGTCAGACCTAAATTTGGTACAGGACTGTATTAGTTTATGAGATTAGGTATAATAAGAGCATATTTTTAAATTCCATCCATTACATTCATGTTTATTGTTTCAATACTATAAGAATGGATTGACAAGTAATCAGAATAAGTAATAATATTTTTTGTTATTTTATATAAAGACAATAATTAATAAACAAATTACTATTTATTTTGACAAGGTGACGCGTTATGGCATTTTGAGTTGCACAATACGTTTGATCTTTTACATTTACACAATTTTGAGGAGCATTTTTTATTGCAGTGGCATCTTATAAAACCTTGGCCCCCAAATTTGGAATCTTTTGTACTGATCTCCCTTAGAGACAGCTGAACGTCAGGATGTATAAACCTGTTTGAACATGTAACAAGTACAGTACAAGTTAACGTTTGACCGCATTTGCCTTAGTCGCGTCTAGGATTGACTAGGCAAAGCCCGAAACAGATAATTTTACTTTCAACGTTTGACTAAAAATTTAGGTATTTCTAGGTTTGACTAAAAATACATCAGTTAAAAGCCGAAATTAAAATATATTTCGTAGTTTGCCGAAAGGCGCTGGTCAAACCTAGGATGAACCAGTTATTTCGCGAAGAGACTGCACATCGATCTTTGACTATAACATATACACATAAAACTTTTGCATTTATGATTAGTCAAGCAAAGGATGGAAGATTGGTTGTATTTTTTTAAACCATCTACAGTATCTTTTAAATTTCATCTATAAACAGCGTTACAGCAATGAGAAGTTTAGCCATAAAGCCTTCACTGTGAATTCGCAGATGCGACGAGCGCAACTTAAGTGAAAAGTTCGACAGTATCAAGTTACTCGGTGGAAAATAAAAAGATTGTTTGACAAAAAGGCTCTTTTTCTTCTAAGTGTACCGTACTATGCAGTTTGCACTTTGTCAACTTAGTAGTCGTATTCATTTTAGAGTCGTAGATACTTTTGCTTCTTGTGTAACTAGTGGTTTTAGGTTTTGTTTAATAAATAATTTATTTTTAATTTGTCTCCAAATAAAAAGTGTTCATGAAAACAAAAATAAAATTAGAATACTTAAGATAAAGGTATGTGGGCACATCCATGGCTGTGGTAAGATACCATACGACAGCTCAAACTCTACCCTGACATGGAATCAATTATAAAATGTAACAAATAGAACTTCCTGATTCTTCTAAACCAGTGCTAGATTCGGTAATTTTCAAATTTATAAGTGCCTTTCTAGGCTGGTTCATGTGGATTATAACCTAAAAATGGTCATAAAACATCGAGATTCAGTTGTCATGGAGAATCTTTTGGGAGCGAAACCATACGAGGCCGAAATGTCTTAAGCAAATTTAATATTTAGAATGTACAAATTTTGATAAATATGACTGTAACTAAATTAAAGTAAATCCTAAGTTATTTATATATAATCCATGCATGCAACAATAGAATGTAATAATAATAATAATAATAAATATACTTTATTGTACACTGAAAGAAGTACGGTACAGAATTGATACTTAAATAAAGGTACAATTGGCGGTCTTATCGCTAAAAAGCAATTTCTTCCAGACAACCATTGGATGGAAAGAATTACATAGGAAAAAGTAAAGGGTAGTTAGCAGTGTACTAAATACATATAGCAATATATACCAAATATATATACAATATTAAAATGATATACTATAAATAATACTTAATAATAACTTAATATAAATAAATTATATACGTATATACATACCAAAATATAAAAATAAATAAATATATATGTATATAATTAATCAATAATATAATAATATAATAATATAAAAGAACAGCTATGTAACGATTAGAGAGCAAGATAATGTTCTTTGACCATACTCTTAAATGTAGCCAGTGTCTGAGCACGTCTCACATTCTCAGGTAAAGCATTCCACAAGCGAACAGCCTGTACAGTAACTGAGTGGTCAAAGAATCTAGTGGAATGTGCAGGCATTTTTAGTTTCAGGTTTTCTGATGACCTCAAGGAAAATGAATGTGTGTCACGCATGAACTCAAAACGTTCTTTAAGATAAACGGGAGAAGTGGGACTAAAAAGAATATTATAAAGCAAAGAAAGAATATGAGCATTCCGACGAAGGCGTATTGGGAGCCACTTGAGTTTAGTGCGAAATTCTGAAACATGATCATACTTGCGTAGGCCAAATATGAATCTTATACAAAAGTTTTGGAGTCGCTCAAGCTTGTCGAATTGCTCCTCAGTGAGATCAAGATAGCTGGCATCGGCGTAGTCAAGTATGGGAAGAAGAAGAGATTTTGCTAGCGCAATTTTTGTGGCAGTGGGTAAGAAGTTGCGAAGTCTTCTTAAGGATCCAGCCGAACCGTAGAGTTTACGACTTGTCTCTTGCAGTTGTGGGCCCCACGACAAGTGCTTGTCCATGTAAATCCCCAAGTTCTTCACTTTGTTGCTAAGAGGAATCTGAATTCCATCAAAGACAACTTGTGGGAGTTGCGTCCAGTTAATTCTGGAACTCATTTTTGAACCGCCTATGATGATAACTTGGGTCTTATTGGGATTAACCGTCAGTCCATAAGCTTTGCTCCACTCTGAAATTTGGGCCAAATCATAATTAATGCTATCAATGGCTTCCGTCAACAGTCCAAGCGGAGCTTGTGAGTAAACCTGAAGATCATCTGTCCGACTTGGCGCTCCGTGCCGAGTTGCCGACTCAACTTGTGCCGTTTATGACTGCGGATATTCACTTGCAATTATTGTTACTACTTTATTGTTGTTTGTTATTTCGCCTCGGGTTCCGGGGAACTAATTGTATTTTGGCTCACAATGTAATCGAGGCTTGCCGATTCTTTCAGATGTGGGGGGACTTCGAAACCAGTGGTAAAACCCTCTGATGTTTTGATTGATCGTATTTTCAAGAAGATACCTTCTAAGCATTAAGTAAGTACATTTTGGAACTATTTGAGATCCTCCAACTTTTTTTTAAATCGGTAATGAAAGCCATAGTTCTTCAAGTAGACCAGGGTAGAAGCCTTTAAAAATAATAAAAAGTGAAAGAAAATAATAGTAGGATGAAACCCATTAGAAAAGGAGGGGAATATTATAAAAATGAAAGGAAAAATAATTTACGGGCGATCTGAGGTCGGGAAGAGGGTGGGGGTGAGGTCTTAAGGGTAAAAAACGGTTTTTCTCGATTTTCGGCAAAACTAAAAGTCCTATGGAAAAAAGTCAAATGACAAAGTTGTAGCTAATAAAAAGATCTAAAACTTTTGTACTTACACTTTTTTCACTTAACCTCAAAATTTATGTGAAAAATTCAAAAAATCAAGTATTTGGTTTTTTATTTTTATCTTTTACAAAAAAAATCTTTTTTTCACGAAATTTGGTGAAAAATTACATTTTTATGTCCCAAATACGCTGTAATTTATTTGATTAGAAATATTTCTTTTTTCACCTTATTTTGAATTAATATCGAAAAAGCACCCTAATTTTCAATCGAAAATTCACCCGTCAAAATATCAGCTATTTTCAAAAAGTTGGTATGTTTTCTGTTCATTGAAATCTCTACTTTCCGATGGTGAAAAAAAATATATATATTACCATAGTAAATCTTCTCAGAAAATGCAAAGAATGGAAGAGATAATGAATAAATATTTGCGCTATGTAGAAAAACATTACGCACCATCGAACTCTGGAATGTTGTCTAAGGTTTTACTACGACTACGTTCTCCCCTTTTAGTTGAAGTAGCTGCTGGTACTGATGTGACACTAACTGATTTTTTTATTTCGGGATTCCTGTTGTGTTGTTGGTAATGTTTTTCTACATAGGGCAAATATTTATTCATTATCTCTTCCATTCTTTGCATTTTCTGAGAAGATTTACTATAGTAATATATATATATTTTTTCACCATCGGAAAGTAGAGATTTCAACGAACAGAAAACATACCAACTTTTTGAAAATAACTGATATTTTGACGGGTGAATTTTCGATTAAAATTTTGGGTCCTTTTTCGATAATAATTCAAAATAAGTTGAAAAAAGAAATATTTCTAATAAAATAAATTACAGCGTATTTGAGACATAAAAAGGTAAGTTTTCACCAAATTTCGTGAAAAAAAGATGTTTTTTGTAAAAGATAAAAATAAAAAACCAAAAACTTGGTTTTTTGAATTTTTCACATAAATTTTGAGGTTATGTGAAAAAAGTGTAAGTACAAAAGTTTTAGATCTTTTTATTAGCTACAACTTTGTCATTTTTCCATAGGACTTTTAGTTTTGCCGGAAATAGATAAAAACCATTTTTTACCCTTAAAACCTCACCCCCATCCTCTTCCCGACCTCGGATCGGCCGTAAATTATTTTTCCTTTCATTTTTATAGTATTCCCCTCCTTTTCTAATGGGTTTCAGCTTACTATTATTTTTTTTGGTTTTAAAAATTATCGACCCTGGTCTAAAGCTTTTATTTTATAATACAATATCTCCTCTGCTGGTTATCTCCTCTAAATCTTTTTTAAAGATTAAACCACTTCAATAAGATATCTCGATGGTATTCAAATGTTACGATTAAGACATTTAATAATCTCTTATAAGAAATTTCTCAAAGGCCACCATAATGAAGATTTATGGCAACAAAATAAAGAAAAGATTGAGCGATTGTTTGATTTATATCTCAATCGATACATGGCAACACACAAAATAAGCTTTTGTTTTATTAAGCCCTCTGTCTGGGATTGGAAACGCTTTCACCAAACTAACTAATGCGTCAATTCAATCATTATACTCGCTTTGTTTTGCCAACATCGCTCGTTTAAGAATAACCTGTCAATTACGAGTGGAGTTTACGCTTCGGGGTTCCTTACAAACAAACGGTAATAATATGTAAAAGCTAAATTTATCATAAAAGTATTCATTGCATATAAGAATAACGTAGCTATCATAAACTTGGATCGAAATAAATGAATTTTATTTATATATTAAAATATATTTGTACAGGCATTTATGAATAATTAGACTATGGCTTGGAAGGTAAGTATTGCTGAGAAGAGCCGGCAATAAGCTCAGCAATTATTCTTATCACAAGCTGTCATACGTTAAGATGTGTAAGAACGAGGGCTACACCCAAGTGTTGTCGTCATTAAAATAATCGTTTATTTTGTAGATAGCCACCTATATCGGAGCCCTTTGTGATATAATTTTAATACCTTAAATAAATAAAATATGATAATTGTAACTAAAATATCTAAGTAAGATTTCAAGATAACACAGCAAAACCGATAAAAAATTAATCAAAGTAATTTATTTTATAAGAATATTGGTAAGTCAGCGTCAGCTAGTTACCGATTATTTTATCATTTTATTTCTTTGAGTTTAGAATAAACATTTCACTTTTGAAATTCTTTCTACCTCGATGATATGTTCTTTACCGGCAAATGATTTAATTAATGTAATATTTCAGAGTATATTTCACTGATTTTTTATTTAGGAATAAAAAGTTGTGCGCTTCACAGTTACACAACAAGCGCGTTGTTCCTCTGAAGTGCGGAACCCCAAAAAAGATTAAAAAAGTTCACCGTACAACGAGAGATATAATCGGTGATGAGATCTCAGTCGTCTGGATCGCATTGTTTGTAAATGAGAGCAACGTAAATAAATAAAACAAAACGCACGTTTACAGGCTCTCGGCACGATTGTCTTGGACCCAGAGGCGACTTGATTGTGTTCTTAAATAAAATAAATAATTAACTTTTTATACCTTCATCAGGATTCTTAAAGCCTATTCATTGGTTTTAATAAGACGAATAAATTTAAGTTAAAACGATCGCAATTAAATTAATCATATAAATGGGAATCGATGACATTTATAGTTTTTGTATATTCAAAAACGAAGACAGACGAGACTGGCTGCATTGATATCTTGCTATCCTACTAATCTATACTACTATATATGAATCTGTAGGATCTGTCTTTAAAATTTCACATAAAAAAATTGTGATTAATATTCATTTTACCACTCATAGACGCCATTTCTGCTATTATATTTTTTTTTGTTTTTCTGTCTGTACCTATCCTATATCCTTTTATAACTCAAGAAAGATTTTACCTATCTTTATAAAAAATGGTATATAGTCAGTACATGTTTAATGCGCGAATGTTAGGCTATATATATATGATATCGATAAACGCGGGTGAAACCGCGGGGACATTTAGTTATATATAACTGTTAAATTTTCTGTCACCAAATATCTGCCGATGTGTTCCGGCAGCTGTACTTCAAACCCAGTTCCTTTCTAGGCGTGAAAATACTAGCCTGTATGTTTATACTATGTATATAATGTTTCTTTGGTAGGACGTGCTTCATGGCTAGTTTAACTTATTAGATAAGTTCATTATCTGACTGCCCTCCCGATCATATGATCGGAGGGGTGGGACCAATACGTAGGCTTTCTGCCCATTCGTTGCAGAATAAAAACAAGAGATTTTGCAAAATTTTAAGGCCGACCGCTGCTCGATACCGCTGCCTTGCTCTTTATTTGTTTACTACTTGGTTCAATAAGGTACACGTGGTAATCTGTATACTCTTGTTGTCTCTTACAATACCCTAGAGATGAGTTGGGGTGCTGTATATTTTCGCTACCACACTGCACCGCCACCACACAGTTCATTTTTATATTTATTAGTTCTGGCAATTAAAAGATTATATCTACATCTATATATATAAAATGAACCGATTTCACTAATTCTTTTTTTGTTGTATTTGTAGTTGTCAGGAGAAGGTTCTTATGAAAAAAAAATTAAGAAAGTTGCGGATAGTTAGAAAAGTTAGGATACCATAAATTTAGGACACGAAAGTTAATACTTTTCTAATGTCACCTTGCCGCTTTTGACAATATAAACTCATATAATGTAACCATATGGTGTTTGACATAAATGTCAGTTGTTTGAAAATATCGTTTAAAACAGAAGCATGGTCAGAATTATATTGATAAAATAATAAATTTATCATTACTTTGTGCGCATTTCACACAGTCGATTCAATCGGAATATTTATTTTTATACTTTATTTTGCGAAGTTTGTGTTCATCACAGTTAGTTCAGAGCAATCACGCCTCATATTAAAAGTTCAATTATTGTGTATCTTAAAGCATTAGATTCATAAATACTATGTTTTTGGATTTTTTTTATTAATCATACCAGTTCGTATTCAATATTCATAGTTAAAATAGGACTACGACTGTCGGGTCAGCTAGTCTTCTAATAAAGTCTTATAACTTCGCAGATTTTATAAGGGGATGAAATCCAATCGTATACAACACACATACACATATTAAGCCCTTTCCATACCATATGTTATGTGTGTGTCAAGTTTTAGTGGTGAAAGCGTAACAAACAAAAAAACAAGCTCACTTTCGCATTCAAAATACTATTATAGTTAGGATTAAAACGTGCACCGTCGCTTAGCCGCAGCTTACATAGTAAGATAAATATTGGTTAAGCTATGAAAAGTAAACAAATATAAAGTGGCACCGTTTATCGATCAAGAGCGTTGAACGTTGACCGTGACCATCCAACCGTGGTGTGCTCAAACTGCGTAACCGTGGCACATAATACAATAGCGCAGGAATCAATTTGTGGTTGGTTAACAAGAGTTTTGTTCACGTAGATAAATGCCGAATGTAAAATATTGCGCCATTGCACAATGCTATGGGAACTTTTTTCTATTCATATCTAACAGCTTTGACACAGATAATCGATTGTTGAATGTATCTTTGGAATCAACATTATGACAACGTGCTGAGCCTATGATTGTACCTTCGCACTTCGGTCCATTACAGAGATTTGGCGGATTATTTACGGCCACCTTTCTACGTGACTTCGTTTACTACTTGATGCAAGGTATTAAGTGCGCGGGGTCATCGGGAACCTCTGTTTCCTCTTACAAGAGCCTAGTAAGTAGGGGTTGTAGTGTTTGTTGCAGCTGCCATTCCACATTGTAGGATACTTATACTCTTAAATGAACAATTGCAATGCAACGGCTCTAACGATTTGGATAATTTTTTTAATTAGATAAAGTTCTGCTGAGTTTATCTTAATAAGTGTATTTACTGAAACACTATTTTGAGCCCAGCTCGGTCAACCAGGTACTCGTTTTTAAATTTTTGTCACGTCTTTTGTTTTACCGAAAATCCTAAATGGCAATATTTATGAAATTATTATTTCTAGCAAAAAAAATTCGCTCAGTATATTCCACGTCCGGGGAAGACGCCTGTAATTTATACAATTTTATTTGTTTGTGTATTTGTCACTCTAATCGGTTCTTGACCTATGTCAGATGATCGATGAACACAAACTTCGCAAAATAAAGTATAAAAATAAATATTCCGATTGAATCGACTGTGTGAAATGCGCACAAAGTAATGATAAATTTATTATTTTATCAATATAATTCTGACCATGCTTCTGTTTTAAACGATATTTTCAAACAACTGACATTTATGTCAAACACCATATGGTTACATTATATGAGTTTATATTGTCAAAAGCGGCAAGGTGACATTAGAAAAGTATTAACTTTCGTGTCCTAAATTTATGGTATCCTAACTTTTCTAACTATCCGCAACTTTCTTAATTTTTTTTTCATAAGAACCTTCTCCTGACAACTACAAATACAACAAAAAAAGAATTAGTGAAATCGGTTCATTTTATATATATAGATGTAGATATAATCTTTTAATTGCCAGAACTAATAAATATAAAAATGAACTGTGTGGTGGCGGTGCAGTGTGGTAGCGAAAATATACAGCACCCCAACTCATCTCTAGGGTATTGTAAGAGACAACAAGAGTATACAGATTACCACGTGTACCTTATTGAACCAAGTAGTAAACAAATAAAGAGCAAGGCAGCGGTATCGAGCAGCGGTCGGCCTTAAAATTTTGCAAAATCTCTTGTTTTTATTCTGCAACGAATGGGCAGAAAGCCTACGTATTGGTCCCACCCCTCCGATCATATGATCGGGAGGGCAGTCAGATAATGAACTTATCTAATAAGTTAAACTAGCCATGAAGCACGTCCTACCAAAGAAACATTATATACATAGTATAAACATACAGGCTAGTATTTTCACGCCTAGAAAGGAACTGGGTTTGAAGTACAGCTGCCGGAACACATCGGCAGATATTTGGTGACAGAAAATTTAACAGTTATATATAACTAAATGTCCCCGCGGTTTCACCCGCGTTTATCGATATCATATATATATAGCCTAACATTCGCGCATTAAACATGTACTGACTATATACCATTTTTTATAAAGATAGGTAAAATCTTTCTTGAGTTATAAAAGGATATAGGATAGGTACAGACAGAAAAACAAAAAAAAATATAATAGCAGAAATGGCGTCTATGAGTGGTAAAATGAATATTAATCACAATTTTTTTATGTGAAATTTTAAAGACAGATCCTACAGATTCATATATAGTAGTATAGATTAGTAGGATAGCAAGATATCAATGCAGCCAGTCTCGTCTGTCTTCGTTTTTGAATATACAAAAACTATAAATGTCATCGATTCCCATTTATATGATTAATTTAATTGCGATCGTTTTAACTTAAATTTATTCGTCTTATTAAAACCAATGAATAGGCTTTAAGAATCCTGATGAAGGTATAAAAAGTTAATTATTTATTTTATTTAAGAACACAATCAAGTCGCCTCTGGGTCCAAGACAATCGTGCCGAGAGCCTGTAAACGTGCGTTTTGTTTTATTTATTTACGTTGCTCTCATTTACAAACAATGCGATCCAGACGACTGAGATCTCATCACCGATTATATCTCTCGTTGTACGGTGAACTTTTTTAATCTTTTTTGGGGTTCCGCACTTCAGAGGAACAACGCGCTTGTTGTGTAACTGTGAAGCGCACAACTTTTTATTCCTAAATAAAAAATCAGTGAAATATACTCTGAAATATTACATTAATTAAATCATTTGCCGGTAAAGAACATATCATCGAGGTAGAAAGAATTTCAAAAGTGAAATGTTTATTCTAAACTCAAAGAAATAAAATGATAAAATAATCGGTAACTAGCTGACGCTGACTTACCAATATTCTTATAAAATAAATTACTTTGATTAATTTTTTATCGGTTTTGCTGTGTTATCTTGAAATCTTACTTAGATATTTTAGTTACAATTATCATATTTTATTTATTTAAGGTATTAAAATTATATCACAAAGGGCTCCGATATAGGTGGCTATCTACAAAATAAACGATTATTTTAATGACGACAACACTTGGGTGTAGCCCTCGTTCTTACACATCTTAACGTATGACAGCTTGTGATAAGAATAATTGCTGAGCTTATTGCCGGCTCTTCTCAGCAATACTTACCTTCCAAGCCATAGTCTAATTATTCATAAATGCCTGTACAAATATATTTTAATATATAAATAAAATTCATTTATTTCGATCCAAGTTTATGATAGCTACGTTATTCTTATATGCAATGAATACTTTTATGATAAATTTAGCTTTTACATATTATTACCGTTTGTTTGTAAGGAACCCCGAAGCGTAAACTCCACTCGTAATTGACAGGTTATTCTTAAACGAGCGATGTTGGCAAAACAAAGCGAGTATAATGATTGAATTGACGCATTAGTTAGTTTGGTGAAAGCGTTTCCAATCCCAGACAGAGGGCTTAATAAAACAAAAGCTTATTTTGTGTGTTGCCATGTATCGATTGAGATATAAATCAAACAATCGCTCAATCTTTTCTTTATTTTGTTGCCATAAATCTTCATTATGGTGGCCTTTGAGAAATTTCTTATAAGAGATTATTAAATGTCTTAATCGTAACATTTGAATACCATCGAGATATCTTATTGAAGTGGTTTAATCTTTAAAAAAGATTTAGAGGAGATAACCAGCAGAGGAGATATTGTATTATAAAATAAAAGCTTTAGACCAGGGTCGATAATTTTTAAAACCAAAAAAAATAATAGTAAGCTGAAACCCATTAGAAAAGGAGGGGAATACTATAAAAATGAAAGGAAAAATAATTTACGGCCGATCCGAGGTCGGGAAGAGGATGGGGGTGAGGTTTTAAGGGTAAAAAATGGTTTTTATCTATTTCCGGCAAAACTAAAAGTCCTATGGAAAAATGACAAAGTTGTAGCTAATAAAAAGATCTAAAACTTTTGTACTTACACTTTTTTCACATAACCTCAAAATTTATGTGAAAAATTCAAAAAACCAAGTTTTTGGTTTTTTATTTTTATCTTTTACAAAAAACATCTTTTTTTCACGAAATTTGGTGAAAACTTACCTTTTTATGTCTCAAATACGCTGTAATTTATTTTATTAGAAATATTTCTTTTTTCAACTTATTTTGAATTATTATCGAAAAAGGACCCAAAATTTTAATCGAAAATTCACCCGTCAAAATATCAGTTATTTTCAAAAAGTTGGTATGTTTTCTGTTCGTTGAAATCTCTACTTTCCGATGGTGAAAAAATATATATATATTACTATAGTAAATCTTCTCAGAAAATGCAAAGAATGGAAGAGATAATGAATAAATATTTGCCCTATGTAGAAAAACATTACCAACAACACAACAGGAATCCCGAAATAAAAAAATCAGTTAGTGTCACATCAGTACCAGCAGCTACTTCAACTAAAAGGGGAGAACGTAGTCGTAGTAAAACCTTAGACAACATTCCAGAGTTCGATGGTGCGTAATGTTTTTCTACATAGCGCAAATATTTATTCATTATCTCTTCCATTCTTTGCATTTTCTGAGAAGATTTACTATGGTAATATATATATTTTTTTTCACCATCGGAAAGTAGAGATTTCAATGAACAGAAAACATACCAACTTTTTGAAAATAGCTGATATTTTGACGGGTGAATTTTCGATTGAAAATTAGGGTGCTTTTTCGATATTAATTCAAAATAAGGTGAAAAAAGAAATATTTCTAATCAAATAAATTACAGCGTATTTGGGACATAAAAATGTAATTTTTCACCAAATTTCGTGAAAAAAAGATTTTTTTTGTAAAAGATAAAAATAAAAAACCAAATACTTGATTTTTTGAATTTTTCACATAAATTTTGAGGTTAAGTGAAAAAAGTGTAAGTACAAAAGTTTTAGATCTTTTTATTAGCTACAACTTTGTCATTTGACTTTTTTCCATAGGACTTTTAGTTTTGCCGAAAATCGAGAAAAACCGTTTTTTACCCTTAAGACCTCACCCCCACCCTCTTCCCGACCTCAGATCGCCCGTAAATTATTTTTCCTTTCATTTTTATAATATTCCCCTCCTTTTCTAATGGGTTTCATCCTACTATTATTTTCTTTCACTTTTTATTATTTTTAAAGGCTTCTACCCTGGTCTACTTGAAGAACTATGGCTTTCATTACCGATTTAAAAAAAAGTTGGAGGATCTCAAATAGTTCCAAAATGTACTTACTTAATGCTTAGAAGGTATCTTCTTGAAAATACGATCAATCAAAACATCAGAGGGTTTTACCACTGGTTTCGAAGTCCCCCCACATCTGAAAGAATCGGCAAGCCTCGATTACATTGTGAGCCAAAATACAATTAGTTCCCCGGAACCCGAGGCGAAATAACAAACAACAATAAAGTAGTAACAATAATTGCAAGTGAATATCCGCAGTCATAAACGGCACAAGTTGAGTCGGCAACTCGGCACGGAGCGCCAACACGGCACATTCATCACAATATAACAAATGGTCTGGATCTGTTCCCGGCCAGTAGGTAATAAGTTCCCTAATTAATTGTTATTGCTGTCTGAGAATTTATAACCTTATTGGTTATATACTTCAATGGGTTATAGCTTTGCGGCTTATCCAAGACGCATGCATTTCTAGAACATGAAGGATAAATTTTATATGCAATTTATTGCACTTTGTTCGTTTATGATTTGAATCGTAAATTATGTCAGGTGAGTTATCATTATTGATCAAAGACAGACAATGAGGTGGTTTTAATTTAGATGTGTTTGCATTTATATAGAGTCAGTAAAAGAATCAATTGAACCATTAAACATTTTCATATTTGAGTGGGAAGTGCAGGACTTTCATCCTGTCTTCAAAGGGTAGATACCTAATTCATTTATTTTATCGTATTATTTCAATTTTGTTTGTAATTTTTATTTAAAATATTTTATAAAGTACTACATAGTATAAAACAAAGTCGCTTTCTCTGTCCCTATATCCCTATGTATACGCAACGGATTTTGATGCGGTTTTTTTTAATAGATAGAGTGATTGAAGAGGAAGGTTTATATGTATTAGTATCTACATTGCACCTGAGCGAAGCCGGGGCGGGTCGCTAGTTGGAAAATAAATTTATAGTCAAAAAGAAGATCATATTGAAGAAATGTTAAAATATATGAAAATGTTACCTTGCTGAGTTTCTTACCGGTTTTCTCAGTTGGGTGACTTCCGAACCGGTGCTAGCTTCAGTTACTTTGATTCTCAGAAGTTCCCTCAGCGAGCATCAACTGAAGAAGTGGTTTTGACATTGTTTTTGAATTTACAGTGCACACCTAATTTGAAGTCGGTTTTTTGCGCTTGTCATCAGAAGATACATTCTGCTGATTTTGATAAAAGTTTATTAAAGTAGGTACAATCAATAAATACTCAATCATAAACCAGAAAAATCTTTACTAAAAGTTCTCAAACAATTTCGAATGTTCTGCTTTAGTAATCCGGCTCGGTGCAAATATTGCTTTATATAGATTTAAAATAGACCGAATAAAAAATGTTGTATTTAAAAAGTGTAATGGAACTCGTCATCTATCGAAAAATCCATTACAAAATAATGATGAAAATTGCTCGTAAACAGAAAACAAGCACAAAGATAAAACCCAGATATACAAAAAGTGATGATCAAACATTAAAATAATTCAAAGCTTCAAAACTTGAGTTATAAAACGACAATCATGGCGTAAATCAAGCAAAATGAAAACAGAGCCGCTGAAATAATGGCTCTGAAACAAACGGTACGGTATAAATAAGAATTTACGGACAAATGGTGTTATTTTTTTATTCTACTTGTTGTTAGGGTATCATCTACAAACTACGTTATATAACTTACGTTTACTACTGAAGTATAAAGAGGAATTTTAGTTGACAGTTGCAATGACAGAAACGAATCCACGATCAGATGACAACTGGGATTTGACAGATTTCAGTGTCTTTAGGGACGAACGGTGCAACCATTTTGACGAAACTGGAACACGCACATATACTGTATCCTAAGAAAATATTTCACCTGCAAAGGCTTATTTATTACGTATAGATATATTTATGATGTATAGATGATATGTTTGACTACAATCTTATTGTGGTAAATGATGACGTATTCGGAGGTGGTAAGCACATAAAGCCTAGAACCGGCTCTCAAGCTGTCGGAAAATACCGACAGGCTTGGCGAAAGATTTTTAACTTGGGGGCTTTTTTTTCTTTAAGAGATGAACGTGTTAGCCTCTTATGGCTCTAACACCATTACACTGACTTTTACGGCGAGTGTAGAGGGCTCTCAGCCGAAAGTGTTAGATTTTAACCAACAGGCCAATGAGGGTGCCCCTTGTGGGGCTCGGACCTCGGGTTTAGGGCGTTGCGTGGGGGTTAAAAAGACTTTATAATCTGATTATCATTAACTTGAAGGTGTTAGCCTTCTAAGCGGGTATTGCCTTAAGTATCACCGCGCAAATACCCTTATACAATGCAAAATGCTTTTATTGTTACCTAAACATTAATATAACAAAAAAAGGTTCAAAGAAAACACTAATTAGTCTCTGGACGATCCCTAAATATGACTTATGAGTATTTATGAGACACGCGAATGCTGAAAATGAGTAATGTGTTTTCAGCGTTAGTTTATAGTGGCAATAAACTGGGCTGAGCTAAAATTCATGGAACGGTCGTTAACTTAAATATTGTCTCTTGTAACACGTGAGACGTCACACCGGATGATTCATATGAAACAGCTCTGGAGACCAGTATTGTTTCCTATTGCTGTTAATCTGGCGTTATGTTGTTCTGGGAATGATTGTTACTGGAATAGAGATGTTCCGTGAAAACTTTCAGTAATCTCCTGTGAGCTGAAATGTTGTAAATATTATGCATTGGATTCCTTCAGACGGTTACTTAACTTTTTGCTAAGTTTTGTTTTTATTCTAAAATGACTGTATTTAATTACAGCTCCATTGTAATAAGTAAAGTGCCAAATGTTGTCAGTTTTGTAACTTAGACTTTGGTGATTGTTACAAGTATTGATACCATATTTCCAAAGCTAAACTTGCACTCTAAATTAGTTTGTATTTATATATTACTAGCTGTCCTCCGCAGTTTCACCCGCGTTCCCGAGGAATGTAACATTTTCCCGGCACAAAAAGTATCTTATGTTACTTCTAATACCTCCAAGAATATGTGTACAAAGTTTCGCGTGAAAGCGTTAACAAACAAACTTACATTCACATTTATAATATTAGTAGGGATATACTTAATGTCCCGACAAACGTTGTCCTATCTAAATAAGTCCATACAAAAGTTCCATGATTAAAAAACAACGCAGGAATTCGATCGCAGCGCCACCTACCGGGTCGAATTATGAATCTAAACTATCCGAATCCATTGAAGACACGCAAAAAAAAACATCAAAATCAATCCAGCCATTTAGGAGTTCACTAACATACGCACGGACAGAAGAGTTATATATATTATGATTTAGTACCTATGGCTTATATTAGGCTTTAAAACTAGGGTAAGCTGTTTTAATAGCTTTCCCCAGATATAGAATTTTCTCCAGAAAAGTTTATAGTAAATCCAGAACACTTTCTAGATGTGTGTCAAATTTTATCCAAATCCGTTCCACCGTTCAATGGTTGAGTCCCAAACTCTAACATAAACAATATTAATAGAATACACAAACATTTACTGAAATTCCAACAAGAATTATTACAATCCACGACCCATTTTGGGACTCAAACACATTAGTCCAATTTAGAGTACACGGAAACGGAAACTATCAATCATTACGGTGACATTTACAATATAGATATGTAACAACGGCTTTCAGTATTTGCATACATTACCTAGTTACGAATTAATTAGAGATATTCGATTCTAATAATCGATATTAATGTTTATTTTCCAACTAGCTGTCCCTCGCGGTATCACCCGCGTTTCCGAGGGATATAACATTTTCCGAGATTTAGGCTATATGTTATTCCAATATATGCTCTATCTATGTGCCACATTTCATCCAAATCCGTTCGGTAATTTTTGCGTGAAAGAGCAACAAACATCCATACAAACTTTCGCGTTTATAATATTAGTAGTAAAAATATGTATCAGGACTCCGGGGTAAATGCTGGTATGAAATACTAATGTATTGGATATAGATGATTGTATTGACCTCTGCCATGAATATAGCTTTTGACAATTACGCCATTACCTATTATTGTTTATTCATGAAAATATTCTACAATTAAACAGGTTTTAATGTCATTAAGCTGTCTGCCAGTTAAAGGACAAAGGTAACAAAATATCATTTTATCAGTTTTTCAATTCAAATAATTACTTACATTTAAATATATTTTACATAGTAGGTCCGAATTTCGGCTGGACACATATTACAGCTTAAAAGAATTCCTTGTAGTACCGGATGTTCCAATAAGTAGGTATAAGTAAGTGAACCAAATATACATTTCAACAAAATTCTATCTTCTAATTCTCGCAAAACACCTAGGTAACTATTAGGAGAATACCTCGAATCGGGTATTCAGAGAAACAAACGGTTGTAAACCTAAGTAGTCGCAGACAAAGGGCCAATTTCCTGTCACAGTACCAACTGTCGGCCTCGAAGCCCGCCCGCGCTTGTCCTGCAAACTGCGAAGACAAAACAAAACGAAACACAGATATTTATCTACAAACAAAAGCATGCGTGCATTAATTCCTGTAATTTATAATCAACGTCGCGACTGAGCAGTATTGAATGTACAGGATGCATCGTTTTAATAAATAAGGTACAAACGTGCACGTTGTTATATCGTTATGAATGACTAGCTATCCCACGCGGTTTCACCTGCGTTTTCGAGAAAAAGGCTTCTATGTGTCAATGTAGTTAATTAACTATGTATGTGCCATGTTTGACCTAAATCCGTTGGGAAGATTTTGAGTGAAAGAGTAAAAGACAAACATGCATCCATCGACCCAAACTTTCGCATTCATAACATTAGGAGGAAAGGATAGATTAAAAAATATATGCATTTTTGTTCTTAAAATAAACTTTTCATATTACGTCTTGTTATGGTTATTGAACAATATTCATGTATTACTACAAAAAATAACAAATCTTTGTTAACTAAAGTCTAGATAAAAAGGAAGGTATTTGAAACGGACACCTTCGTTTGTCCGCTTCGGGAATATTTCGTTGAAAACGCTAGCGAATGACTTTTCGGAGAAGTAAAACACCAGTACTTTGAAACACCGTATTACGCCCCTTTATTCGTTATATTAAAACAAGTAAACTTATTACAAGTAGAAGTCTCCGTGTTGTTGTGGCGTCGTGCCAATAAAATTCTTTACAAAATATATATGCCTTTTTCTAAGTCGTGAATTAGTTAACGAATAGCACGCGCTAAAGGTATATCTCCCTTGTACAATCGTCGTGCTATCCTTGTCTAATTATTTCCTTTCTTACTCTAATTTTTACTATCCCTGTCTATCACTTCGTTCTGTTCTTTTTACTCTTAGGGCCTTGTCTCTTTTTGGCCTTGTTTTCAAAGTGTAGTCCTCTTACCATATCCCTATTTATTTTCGGTTTTCATATATTTCTAAAGTGTCGTCAACTACTTTTATCCTCAGTTTAAAAAAGTCCCTTTTTTACTTATGTGCTTATCCCTTTTTATCATGTTCTATTCTGTGTTAGCACGTAGGTGTGTCCTACTTTCTTATGTTACATTGTAATGGATTTTTATTAAAATATTATTTATTGATTTACTTTACTCTGAATTAAAGAACGAGGTGATAGGCAAAGGGCATGTCTAGAACTAGGTTTTGATGACCTGTGATTACATTTTTATCACCTTACATTTACTGGGAATCAAAACAACAAATATTTAACGTTTATTAGAACTTGCATATTTCTAACTTAAATATAACTTAGAGTTTACTCATAATAACATTTGGTAACTACTACAATCAGTCAATATCTCATATCTGAACAGAAACAAGGTGTTATCTCAAATATCTATTAACATGAACGTTATCACGAATCCTTGTAACATTGTCGCGAACATCTCTCCCGCCGCAGCTTTTTCAGCTGGATTCTTGGGTCGCGTTCGCGGCAGGGGCCGGTGTTTCATCTGTTCTCGGGGTAACGTCCAGTATTGCCAACTTCTTGGTGGGTCGTCTCAGGATTCCTCTGCTGGTCCGCACGTCCACTGCTCGTACTTCGCCGTCGGGTCCAGGGTAAGTTGCCACGACCACCCCTCGTGGCCATACGTTACGGGGCAAGTTACCGTCTGCGATCAGGACAAGGTCATTGACCTTAAGTGACCCGTGCGACGCTTGGGGCTCCCGCCGGTGTTGAAGCTCGGGTAGATATTCCCGCACCCAGCGAGACCAGAATGTGTCCGCGAGGCGCTGGCTGGATCTCCATTCCCTGCGGCCGGCGATATCGTCTTCGGTGAAGGCTCCCGGCTGCGGTACGCGTGACGACCCACCCAACAGGAAATGGTTAGGTGTCAACGCGAGATCATCGTCCGGTGATGTAGACACGTGCGTCAGTGGTCGGCTGTTGATAGTGTGTTCCGCCTCGACAAGTAGGGTGGCGAGCACCTCTTCTTTTGGTGCGCGCTCGTTGAGGGTCACCTGGAGCGCGGTCTTGACGCTTCTGACGAGCCTTTCCCACGCGCCTCCCATGAAGGGGGCGCTTGGGGGTATGTAGCGCCACTGGATGGCGCGAACTGAAGCTTCTTCTTGCATTGCTTCGTCGGCAGCTCGCTGCAGTTCATGGTCGGCACCTTTGAGGTTGGTGCCCTGGTCTGAGCATATCTCCGTAGGACACCCGCGTCGTGCAATGAAGCGGCGCAGTGCCATCACTGCCGAGTCGATGTTCAGGCTGCCGGCCAGTTCGATGTGAACTGCTCGTGTGGTCAGGCATGTGAATAGCGCGCCGTACCTTTTCTGATGTGATCGTCCGATGGTGACAGTCATCGGGCCGAAGTAGTCGAGACCCGTGTATGTAAAGGGTCTTTTGTGATGAGCCACTCGACTCGGCGGGTGATTGCCGGTCGAAGGCTGGGCCGGCGATGCCTTTCTCAGTCGACAGGACTGGCATTGTTTAAGTTCAGTACGGACGGCGTAGCGTAGACGCAACACCCAGTATTGTTGGCGAACTTCGTTGGTGGTAATATTGAAACCACCATGATGCAGGCGAGTGTGGACCCAACTTATGTATAGGCGTGTCCACCGATGATTTCCGTCAATCACCGCTGGTTCTCGCTGTGTGTCGCTGATGTCGGTTGTGACAGCGATTCGGGACTTGAGACGAATCACACCGTCGCCATGTAAGGTCACGGCGAAGGGCTTGAGTCGACTGACCGCGGTCAGTGATCTGTTATTTTTCAGGGCAACGACCTCTTCGGCGAACACTTGTTGCTGTTGTGCTCGCACCCATAGATGTTCGGCGCGGTGTAAATAGTGCGCGTCGATTGTCACGTACTTGAGGGCGTTGTGTTCGTCTCCTGATCGTGGAGACGCCTTGGGTTTCACCTTATGATTCAATTTCCAAGTCGGATCTGTTTCTCTATTCTTCAGGGTGCGCTTGAAGGTTGCCGCACACTGCTGCTTCGGGCGGAGCTTGTCGATGAATTGTAACACGCGCGCTGTGGAGCGTATTACGCGCGTGTAGCTGGAGAAGCGTGTGATGTCTGGTAGTGCCTCTGATAGGCGCGCTGCGGTTTCTCTAGTCAGGTTCACCCGCTCCTCTCCAGTGGGCTCGATTCCTGTGGGACTTTCTTCCTCGTGTGGCCATTCGTCCTCTGGTCGACGTAGGAACTCGGGGCCATGAAACCAGCGGTGTTCCGACGTGAAATTAGTTGGCGAGTCGCGAGTGGCATCATCCGCGACGTTTTGTTTGGTCGGCACCCATCTCCACTCGGCTGTTTTCGTTTCTTCGGAGATTTCGGCGACTCTGTGTGCGACGAACGGCTTATATGCTCGCGGTCCGGTACGTAGCCACGCGAGTACTGTTCTCGAATCGGACCAGTAAACTCGCCGCGTGGGTTTCATATCGTGCTCTTCCACCGTGGTGCGGGCGAGGCGGCATCCCAATACCGCCGCTTGAAGTTCTAGTCGCGGGATAGAGGTGACTTTATTGATGGGGGCGACTCGTGCCTTTGCCATCACGAGACTTACTTGGGTGTGTCCCTCTTTATTGGTAACACGCCAATAGACGGCGGCTGCGTAGGTAGAAGTGCTCGCGTCTACGAAAGTGTGCAGTTCGAGTGATCGCTCGTAAGTGGGTGTCAAATAACACCGTGGTACAGCTAGTAGGGGTAACTCTTGTACATGGCCCATCCACTGTCTCCATGTTTCCGCCTCGTTGTCCCGCAGTGGCTCGTCCCAGCCGATCCCACTGCGCCAGGTTTCTTGTAGAATTCGCTTTGCTTGGATGGTGACCGGTGCGGCGAGTCCCAAAGGGTCGAATAGAGACATCACTGTGCGTAGAGCCTCTCTTTTGGTGGGTGTTCTTTCCCCTTGTAATATATCCGCTGGGATCTTATGTCGGCTCACACTAAATGATAGTGTGTCTGGGTTGGGGTTCCACACCATTCCCAAGATTTTTTCTGAATCTAGGCTGACAACCTCTCGCCTCTTTTCCGGTGAAATGTTGTCGATTACGTGTTTTGAATTGGACGCCCATCTTTGTAGGGTGAAGTTTGCCCGACTGTGGATGAAGGCTACTTCCTGTGATATCCTTATGGCGTCCTCTTCTGTGTTGAAACTGGTGATGTAATCGTCCATGTAGTGACTTCTCACTACCGCCGATGAGGCTTCCGGATAACGTTCTTTGAAGTCTTCCGCATTTTTATTTTTCACGTAGATTGCCGTACACGGAGATGACGTTGCGCCGAAGATCACACATTTCATTCTGTATTCTTCTGGTGTGCCTTCCCGTCGGTGACCTCGCCATAGGAAACGCTGCATGTCTCGTTCCTTTTTGTCTATGTTTATACGCAAGAACATGTCTTTTATGTCTGCGGTAACGGCTAGTGGTCGTTGTCGAAAGCGCATGAGTACTCCCGGCAACGACTGTAGGAGGTCTGGGCCGGAAAGCAGGAGGTCGTTTAGTGACGTGCCCATCGTCGCTGCGGCCGCGTCGTGGACAATACGTAGCTTTTCCGGCTTCATTGGGTTTATTACTGCAAAGTGTGGCAGGTACCATAGTCTCTCTTCTCTTGTTTCAGGTGCCCTTTCGGCATAACCATTTTCCAGGAGCACTTCTAAGTGTCGTTGATATCTTATTTTCATTCCTGGGTCACGATCTAGTTTTTTCTCAATGTTTTGTAAACGTCTGACGGCGTTGTCGTAGTTCCTGGGGATTCTGGGGTTATCATTTTTCCACAGTAGACACGTCTCGAATCCTCCCGCCGGTAGGCGCTTAGTATTGGTCTCTAGTAGGAGAAGCGCTCGCTGTTCTTCCTCTGTGTACGAGCGTTTTGGTGTCACTCCCAGTGATTCTAATGAGAAATGTTCTTTCATTAGACGTTCCATGTTCATTTCTTCATTGTCCTCTTCTTCAGGAACCGCGGGTGTAGCGTGGGCTCGCATCACGCGTTGACTAGATCTGTAGTTATCTTGGGTACCATGGAGGACCCATCCAAGGTCTGTGCGTGAAGCCACGGGATCTCCTTTTCCGCTGCGGCGCACGTCGTGGGTTAATAGAAGATGCCAGTTGTCCTGCCCGATCAGGACGGTGGGTACGCAGTCTTCGTACGTTACTTGATCTTCTAAATCTTGTAGGTGTGCGAAACGGCGAACAGTCTCCCTATCGACTGTTTGTGGAGAAAGGTCTAGTTTTTGTATTGTTCGTGCGCGGATCTTGAAGTTCTTAGAGTTCTGGCCCCTTATGTCAAGTTGGACTTGACGCGACTGGCAGGCATCGATGCGTGTGCCAGCTACGCCCTCGATGAAGAATGGTTCCGGCGTTCCTGTTACACCGATCTGATTCGCCGTTGCTTCTTCTATAAGCGTGCAAGTGGATCCGTCGTCTAGTAGGGCGTACGTATCGTACATGCCTCTTGGTCCGGTTACTTGTACCGGTAGTACTTTGCTCGCAGTTTAAAGTTTAATTTAAGTTGTGCACCTTTTTTCTTTTGTGGACGTGATCGTGGCGGTAATCGGTTTTTCTTCTGTGGTATGGATGTTTCTTGCTCGCGTTCGTGCCATCATGGCGCCATGCAGCCATGGATGGTGAAAATATGTACATCCATTGTTGTCACATCTCTTTGGTTTACATATGTGACCAAACCGTCGTAGTTGTAGACAGCGGAAACACAGCCTGTGTTTAATAGCGATGTCCCATCGCTTTGCGTCGTCTGCTTCCTTTATGCTTGGGCAAGCGTTGCTGTTGTGGTCTTTCATGTTGCAGACGAGGCATGTTTTACTCTTTTCTGAAGTTATGTGTCGACGCTCTCCGGCATGGTATGTACGAGCCTGACGCCTGGGGTTGGCGGGTCGTTCTGTCGCTGAAGTTTCTGCTGGTGCGAAGTTTCCACACCTCTCGGCGGTGCGTTCGAGGAAGTTCGACAGCTTCAACAGATCCGGTTCCTCTTCAGGGCATTCTATCACAAAATCGTAGTACCGGAAACGCAGCGTCGATGGTAACTTATCAATTACTACTCGAACAACTTCAGGATTGTATAAGTAATGTTCTTTCTTCAAAGCTTTGATGGTTGCAGTGATGTTTGTTACTTGCGATGCAAAGTTGCAAATATCTCGTGGCATTTCGTTGAGTTTCGGCAGCATTTTTAGTTTATTCAACTCTGTCATAACTAAGGCATCGGGGCGGCCGAATCTTGTAGCTAATAGCTTCATCACTGATGTCGTCGCTGCAGGCTTCCATGCGTCTTGGTCCTTTTCCTCCTGTGCAGAAGTGTGCATCAATTTCGATCCCTTTTGCTCGGCGTGAGTCGGCTTCCAGGTTGCCTTTTGACATTCGCGTGCGCCATGCGCATCACTCCTCCCCGTTGCCAGTATATCTCCCCTCGTCGGCATATTGCACGGCTTCTGCGTTTGACAGGTCTCCTTAGTTCCTGTCGTGACGGCCAAGGTATTGGTGTGCCCGTTTACCCATGATTTCGTCCTTGCGACTTGTACCGATGCGATACTATCTTCGTCATCGTGGTCAGTGTCTTCTTTTTCCTCTAGAAGTGACAGTCTTAGCGCCGCCAACTCTAGCGAATGACTTTTCGGAGAAGTAAAACACCAGTACTTTGAAACACCGTATTACGCCCCTTTATTCGTTATATTAAAACAAGTAAACTTATTACAAGTAGGAGTCTCCGTGTTGTTGTGGCGTCGTGCCAATAAAAAACGGAGGTTTTCCCACACGCCCGCTTGGGGGGCGTGGCGCTACTGGTCGGGGCGGTGCCCCTTTCAGTGGGTGCAGTCGCCGCCTACTAAAGTAGGCGGGTCCCTGGTGTGCGGCGTATTAAATACGCCGCGATGGTGTCAGTTCCGGAGTTGTCACATCCGGTGGGGTGTCGCTCTGCCGGCGAGCCAGGCACCACCGGAAGTAGCTCCGGTAGGCGGCTGCAAGCCGGCGGCGACGGGGGTCGAAGTCCAGTGATTTCCCGCGGCAGCGGTGTCGGCGAGGTCGAGCCCTCCGGGAGTGATTCCCGGGGGGCGCCCGTCAGCCGGCGCCGGTGCGGGGGGGGTAGGTCCGGTGGGGGTTTCCGCGGGAACTAGGTCCCGCGGGAACGGTCGGTCCGGGCGGTGTTGCTCGTCAGGCGGGCGCCGATGGTACGGTGCCAGCTCCCGCAAGTGGCGGAGGCTGGACCGATCGGCGCGGCGGAACATGTTGGCGCTTAGTCGGCCGATGAAGTCGTCGAGACTCTCCATGTTGAGGTCCCTGGAGATCGTAGCATTCCTCACGTAGCGCGGGGCGCCTACGATAGCGCGCAGCGACAGCGACTGCTGTGCGCGCAGCTGTTGGCGGACACGGTCCGACGTCAACGCATACCAAGCAGGTGCGGCATACGTGAGTCGGGACCGTATATATGCCTTGTAGACGCCCAGCTTCGCTCGCGTGGGAATGCTGTGGGACGTCAGGACGGGACGCAGGAGAGCTCGAGCGGCGCGGACTTGGCCAACGATGTTCCGGACGTGGGGCTTCATACTGAGACGACGGTCAATGGTCACACCCAGGTACTTCACCTGCGGGGACCACTCGACTTGGCGGTCGAGCAGGGTCAGGGGTGACGGGTTCCTGTTTTCCCCGAGGGAGATTGCCTGGGTTTTCGCCACGTTGACCGTCAGTCTCCATTCTTCCAGCCAGGGCGGGAGGGCATCCAATGCGCGCTGCATTTTGATGGCCGCGTGAGCGGCGGTGAGCGACGTGGTGATGTACGCGGCATCGTCAGCGTACAGCGCGAGCATTGCGCCTCCGGCTGTCGGGATGTCGTCCGTGTATCTGCCGTAGCAGACGGGCGACAGACAGCTGCCCTGGGGCACGCCGGCCTGGACGGGGCGCTCCGACGACAGGGTGCCTTCAACCACCACTTGAAAGCGCCTGTCTTGGAGGAAGGTGGCCACAGTCTTAACTACTCGACGAGGAGTAGTAGACGTGGACAGCTTGAGGATCAGGCCGTCGTGCCACACGCGATCGAACGCTTTCTCCATATCGAGGAACACTGCAGTGGCCCGCTCCTTTTTGTTAAGGGCGGCCGTGAGGTGGTGTAGCGTCCTCGCGAGCTGTTGCGTCGTGGAGTGTTCGGCGCGGAAGCCGAACTGTTCGTCGCGTGGCTGGATGTGTGGTATGAGGTGCAGCAGAAGAAGCTTCTCGAAGACTTTCGAGGTCGTCGACAGCAGCGTAATGGGCCGATAGCTTTCGGGCCTCAGTATGTTTTTCCCCGGCTTAGGCAGCATGATAACTCTGCCGCGCTTCCATGGCGTGGGGAAATGGCCAGTCCGCAGAATTCCATTGAACAGCTGCGTCACTTTCGCGATAGCGCGTGGAGGTAGGTGACGCAGGGCCTCGTTGGGAATCTGGTCTGGTCCGGGGGCCTTCCGTAATGGGGCGCGGCGAATCATTCGCTGCACTTGGCCGGGGGAAAAGACTACTGGGTCTTCCGTGGTGGCTATCGGCGCGTCGAAGTAGGACTTCACACGCTGCTGGACGTCTTCTTCGTGCTGCACTGAGGAAGCTGGATTCAGCCGGAACTGACTCTCCAGGTGGTCGGCAAAGATCTCCGCGCGGTCCTCGGCTCGGTAACGGGGGGTTCCGTCACTGGCCAGTAGGGGGCGTATCGGAGTTGCCTTCCCGGAGAGTTGGCGGCAGAGTCGGTGGATGCCCGTCCAGTCTTCACCCGCTCGCTCAATGGCGTGCAGCCAGGACTCGGTTGAGACTGTTTCCAGCTCTTCCGAGATCCTTAGCGCCAGAGCGTTGAGCTGGGTCTTTATGTTCGGGCACCGGGTCGATTGCCATAGGCGTCTCAGCTTCCTCTTCCGTTCAATCATCGCCACGATGTTCGCCGGTAGGGGAGGTGCCTTGCGAGTCGACGCTGCGTCTCGCTCTGAGGCTCGAAGCGCCGCGGTAATTGCGGCACTGAGTTCCTCGGCGAGCAGGTCGACATCTGCGTCGGTTCGGATGCGGCGAACGGGCGAACGTTCGCGAGCGAGCAAATGTTCGCGAGCAGGCGAATGTTCGCGAACGAGCGAATGTTCGCGAACGAGCGAATGTTCGCGAACGAGCGAATGTTCGCGAACGAGCGAATGTTCGCGAACGAGCGAATGTTCGCGAACGGGCGGTTGCTCGCGAGCGTAATGCTCGGACAAGTGCTCGGCGAACGTTCGCCAATCGTGACGGCGACGTGAACGGGTTGGGTCAGTCCGGGTTGGAGCTCTGGGTACTGCCAGCAGCACTGGCTGGTGGTCCGAGAGGACGTGGTCATCCAGGACGTCAAGCGACGGTGCGACCGGCAGGTCGCGGGTGATCGCCAGGTCGATGACGTCCGGTGCCGCGTTTGCCTGGTACGGATAGTGCGTCGGGACCTCTGGTCCCAGCACCTGGTAGCCGTGGCGGTCCGCGTCGTCCAGAAGGCGGCGGCCCTCTGGGCAAGCGAGGTTGGAGTTCCACGCCATGTGTTTGGCGTTGAAGTCGCCGGCGATGATGGTCGGGCCAGGCGAGTCCAGGAGAGTTCGGACATCAGCCATGGCGAGGCGGTTTTGCGGCGGCTTGTAGAACGCAAACACACGGGTGGGCTCGCGTTCGACGCAGACTTCTACGCCCAGGGCGTACGCGGTCTGGAGATCCGTAGCAGGCAGCGGCTGGTGGATGACTTTCCTCTTCACTAGGACTGCTAAACCCCTGTACGCAGTCCCAGCGGGGGAGGTGTGGTCCTCTCGGTACACGTGGTACCCAGGCATCTTCAATCGGGTGCTCGTCTTGAGGTGTGTCTCGTTGATGAGGGCAACGTCGACATGCCGCTCGGTGAGCAGCAACCTCAAGAGTCTGGCCTTCTCGGGGGACAATCCGTCGGCGTTCCAGTACAGAATGCGCAGCGGACTACCGGGCATGAGCGCAGAGATCCGCCACGCACTGGATAATGATGGGGACGGGGTCCCGTCCCTCCTGGAGGGCCATGAGCACCCGATTGAGGGCTCCGATGGCGAGAGTCAGCACCGGGTCCACTTGCGTCTTGGCCGAAAAATTCGGCTTCGACGCGGCAACCTGCTTCGCCTTCGTCCCCCGGGGTGCGGGGGCGGCGACCACAGGCGCAGTGGCTGGCTCTAGCTGTGTCTTCTTGGTGGTGGCATGGGCGGGGGCGGGGGCGGGGGCCGGCTTTTTCCCCCTTCCCCTCCGCCCTCTGCGGGATTTCCCCTTCTGCTGCGGCGGGTTGGCCGCAGCCATGAGGGAGCCGGGCGCGTTGCCGTCGGTGACTGCATTGGTGGTGGAGGTCGGAGCAGCCGGCGTCCTGGTGGCGGTGGTGGTGGCGGCGGCGGCGGTGCGAGCGACAGTGCCTGCCTTCGAGTTCCGTGCTTCCTTACGGAAGACGGGACAGATGGCACTGTTCGCTGTGTGCTCGCCGCCACAGTTTGCGCACGTGGGCGGCTGCTCCAGCGGTCGCGGGCAGTCAGATGCGTGGTGCCCCTCCCCGCAGCGCACACAGGCAGGTGGCCTGTGGCAGTTCTGGGAGGAGTGCCGGAATTGCTGGCACCGATGGCATTGCGCTGGCCCCCGTTTGCCGCGCCATGCTTCAATTTTCACACCGGGCATGCACATCAACTCAGTGACGTCATATATGCCCGGTGTGAGGTCCGGGGTTCTGCGCAGCTGGGCGTGGAATAGACAACCCGGTCGTCCTTGCCGCGCCCTGATGGCGCGCACGAACTCCGGGTCGTATCCCAGCTCTCTGAGCTCCGCGACGACATCCTCCGGAACGGTGTTGTTCGGTAGCCCCCTGATGGCTACCTTGAGGCTGCGTTCCGCCGGGAGGGAGTAACTGAACCACGAGATTTTGTGGTCCTTCTCCACCTCCGTCAGGTACCGCTGGATCACGCGATACTCGGCGCTGCTCTTGGGTATGAAGCGGACTCCCTTCCCAAAAGCGCGACCGTTCGGCGCGTGACCCAGTCGGGCCTTTAGCGCCTTGAAGTGCGCGGGCCAGTCCGGCAATACCTCCACCACTAATGGCGGGTAGCGGGCTGGCGGCGCGGAGGCTGTGGTACCGGTGGCGGCGGCTGGGGACGTCACTGGTCTCGTGGTCGTCGTCGTTCCCGGTGCGGTCGCGGCGGAGGCAGCGTTTGCGGTGCTCGCACAGGGGGCACCGATGTCCATCGGCGAGTGTGACGTCGCCGGTGGTGATGTCGTCGCGGGGGGTTGGGCGGGGGGCGGCGTCCTGAAGACGGCCTGCCTCTTTCCCGCGCCCTGCGGTGGTGATGGTGATGGGAAGCGGGCCGGCGCGATCGTTGTGGCTGGCGCCACAAAGCGCGGTTGCGGCTTCGGTTGAGGCTGCGGGGCGGCAGGGGTGTCGGTCCGTTTCGGGGCGGCGGGCTGCGGCGGGCGGCCTTTGGGCGGCGCTCCTTGCGGCCGTGGTGAGGCCACCGTGGCCCACGATGTTGAGGGCCGCGTTGGGTTTAGCTGGGGGGCCCCGAGAGCGGCCTCCAGCGGCGGCATAGAGGGGTTCTCCTCCCCCTCGGTTGATGCCGGGGTCCTGGCACCGGACCCCGGGAAGAACTCTTCGCCCCCTCCCCCCGGCGATGAGGGGAGAGAGGGGGTCAGGTCTCGGATGCGGGTGGCCAGCTCGGCGGCGATCATCCGGTCGAGCGCCGTCTGGGCAGCCGCACCCTGAGAGCGGGTGAATACTCTCCGCGCCCACACGCCAGCGGGGCGTGGGGGGGGCGGGCGCGTGGCCCTACGCGAGGGCGGGAGCGAGGATGCCGGCGGAGGCATCTCGTAAGCGCGGCGCGGTTGTCGCGGGCGCGGGGACACCGGAGCGCGATCCCAACCGCGCTCCCCGGCACGGCGAGCCCGCCGACCCGGTTCCCGGGGCTTGCCGCTGGTGGCAGACCGGGAACCGAAATCGACGGTGAACTCCGCGTGATCCGAGGGAGTACGGTGGACGCAGTGAGGTAGGTAGTCCCCGCGCAGCTACGTTGAACGGTGCGGTAATTTAAGGGTCCGAGCGCGTAACTTCTACTGAAGATCCCGATGATAACTGCACTCGTGCCAATAAAATTCTTTACAAAATATATATGCCTTTTTCTAAGTCGTGAATTAGTTAACGAATAGCACGCGCTAAAGGTATATCTCCCTTGTACAATCGTCGTGCTATCCTTGTCTAATTATTTCCTTTCTTACTCTAATTTTTACTATCCCTGTCTATCACTTCGTTCTGTTCTTTTTACTCTTAGGGCCTTGTCTCTTTTTGGCCTTGTTTTCAAAGTGTAGTCCTCTTACCATATCCCTATTTATTTTCGGTTTTCATATATTTCTAAAGTGTCGTCAACTACTTTTATCCTCAGTTTAAAAAAGTCCCTTTTTTACTTATGTGCTTATCCCTTTTTATCATGTTCTATTCTGTGTTAGCACGTAGGTGTGTCCTACTTTCTTATGTTACATTGTAATGGATTTTTATTAAAATATTATTTATTGATTTACTTTACTCTGAATTAAAGAACGAGGTGATAGGCAAAGGGCATGTCTAGAACTGGGTTTTGATGACCTGTGATTACATTTTTATCACCTTACATTTACTGGGAATCAAAACAACAAATATTTAACGTTTATTAGAACTTGTATATTTCTAACTTAAATATAACTTAGAGTTTACTCATAATAACATTTGGTAACTACTACAATCAGTCAATATCTCTTATCTGAACAGTAACAAGGTATTATCTCAAATATCTATTAACATGAACGTTATCACTAATCCTTGTAACATTGTCGCGAACAGTATTTCTAACTTCTTCTGTTTCTAATTAAAAAATAAACGTGGGTAAATCTAAGGAATTATTATGGTTGAATTAATTAAATTGTTCTTGTATAGTATAGTGAAAATATTTAATTAAAGTTTTCACGGCAAAATTGAATCGCATCGGTTAGCTGTAGGTAGTTCATAAAGTAGTTAATTTTAATTTATATTTCCGAGCTCGCATAATAACCGGAGCGAATTCCGCGACAAAAACACCGGTCATTCTTTTCACTCTACACCTTAATTGATAATGATAATGATAATACTTTCATATTTTGGCTCTGAAATATAAATTTTAACATTACCATAACATTGTCATATTGGGTGGGGTCACTTTAATATATTCACTTTAATTGGATAGTGCTTTCATTACCAAAATATCTGATACTATTTAACAGCCAGTATGTTAAAGGCTTCCATTTAAAGATCTATAGATGAAGAGTTCTAGTAACCGAATGTTGCGTTCATTCAAGAAATAACTCTGACTAGCTCTAACTTTGACTTTATTATCGGCTCTCAGTAAAAGCAACCTTTCGAACCGGCGTTAGAGTCCATTCATAAGTGCCTGTGACGGCTTATTTGACTAAATATATTTCACTTCATTGACATGTCTATAACGAGCGAATTAATATACCCAGCCTGTATTAAAGTCCAATTTGATATAGGTCTTAATTTCACTCAAAATATCACACACGACCTCACCTAAACTGGTAAACCTACGAAGTGGATCGACAGACGGACAAATTAAATACAACCTGTATAGGTAGTCTGTAATGGCTAGACTCTAACTAATACAAACTTCGTCGTCGAGCCGCCGCTTGGGGGCCTTGGAGAACTTACCTCTCACGTAATTACGTAGTAAGCATAAGAGACGGAGCATAGAGCTCGCGACGAAACATCCTCGAGCTAGTGTAATTTCCCTTACACCATCGAAGCCCTGGTTATGTCCGAAGGGTTAAGGATACGTACATATCAGTACCTACCTACGCATTATGCAAAGCGGAAAATATTCAAAGTACACCTTTATTTGTTCTTTGTAATGCCGCGATGGCACGATGGCCGCTCGTGAATCTATAAATAACAGGGTATTACACGGACAGCTACAGGTGTCGGCTTACCGTTTATAAAGAGTTATCGACTGAAATAACCATCGTAAAGTTGAGGGGCTTGCATTAAATTGGACGTCGTATACCTGGACAGCAGTCCGCACACATACGTTCCTTGTTTATCCCCTTAGGTCAAGAAACGTCAAAGAATTGGACTTACCTTCTGACAATATTGAATTTCTATCCTGTGACATTTCCCTTTGTTGTTAAAAGTGCCTTTTTTCTTTCGTTTGAGTGTTATATATAAGAAACATAGTATACATGTACATTCAGAATTAATTTCTCTAAACGACAAAGAAAACCGCCAACTAAATATTTTGCTTAGTTTAATTGAACTAGCCAATAAACGGACAAACAGAAATAATTAATTTGCTTTTAGACATAAGCCAACCAAAACTGATCTGTGATAAAATACTTAAATAAACTCGTTATTTAAGTATTTTATCACCAGTTTCTTATACAGTCTTATTAAATAACAAAAAAAGCCTGTATTTATGCTCCACCTTCCTGTCATTGTCAAACAATGACATTACGACTTGAACAATCTACCATTTGGACTTTTTTTGCGCTTGGACATGTCGCAAATTGGACTTTAATTTGTGAGTGACCATAACAGATTTTTTGTTGGATAGACCTTTTTGAACGTTCATTAATTTATAAATATCTACTCACATAACAGATAATTAGTGTACTAATTACACATTTAACTCTGGTTAATTACAAATTAGTTAAGATTTCGTGCCCCTAATGAGCATTTAAATTCTAAATCCCTATTTCGAGCAATTTTATAACGTGCGAGAACGAAGCTATTATTATTTTATGAATAAAACTTTGCTATTTCATGAATCCCTTGTGTAAGTTGTTCAAATGTTAATATTATATTGGTACTAAATATAGCATGGTATTTACGTAATTTATTTGTAGACATTTTGGCTAAAATATTACTATATTTACTTGTAAAGTGTTATCCTACTAATATTATAAATGCTTCTAGCTGTCCCCCGCGGTCTCATCTGTCTTTCCGGGGGATGTTATATTCTCCTGAGCCTATTCCAAAATATTATCTATCTCTCTGCCAAATTTCATTCAGATCTGTTCAGCCGGTCTGGCGTAATTGAGTAACAAACATCTAAAGATTTATAATAGTGGTTAGACTGTTACTGAATCTCTGTTTGTTGAACCTTTCACGACTACAACGCTAGACTAATCATGATGAAATTAAATATATCGATACTTTATGCAAATGACAATACATAGGGTACCTTTCATTCTGGGAACGCGGGTGAAACCGTGGGTGAAAGCTAGTCCCTTAAACTTGTGACTACAAGAGCAAATAATGTAAATACCATCAGTAGAGATGTGCAAAATGTGCAAATTTTGTTTAAAAATGTTATTGAATTGGGTGCTTAGGTCGAAAGGCCCGTTTGTGCGGGCCCGCGGGCCCAAAGCCTAATAACTATTTATAATTTTTTGAAGGTGGCATGGCCCACTTGAAACAAATGCAATATAGGACATTGAAACATAAAAGTAATACGACTTTTACTCGACTGCAGCAATACTAAAAAGGGGTTTATTTTAAATTAATTTTGTTGTTGCATTGGACGTATCCTAATAATTATTATGAAGAAATAAATTATGTCATAGAATACATAAGTACTTCATACTCGTACATAATACTTTTCTGAACTCACAATTGCACGCAATTATGAATGCAAGATGCTGTTTTCACAATTCACTTCCATACAATTCCATCTAAGTAGGAACTTGCGACCTAGCTAACTAATCTTGTGCCAAGTTGCCTACGTTCAGACAAAGTATCTACTTAACTTTTACTTTGAGTCTGTCTGCCAGTCAAGAACCAGACCTACGCTGGGAAAACTTATCACTTTGTGTGGACTTTCTGGAAATGTGCGAAATATGATTACTTTATGGCATTATTTTCTCTGTATTAGGTTTATTTTTAGCTTTATAAAAGAGGAGGTTCTGTATGTTTTTTTAATAGATTTTCGTCAATTATGGACCAACTTTACGAGCTATAGCGTCACTCTAGCGTATCTCGAGTGTACCTGCATTCTAAGTGTAGAGGACCCTTATAACCGACTTCAAAAAAGGAGGTGGTTCTATGTTTGACTTTATATGTATTTTTACCGATTTTAAAAGTCTGTTTATGTGGCTTGTTCGTCCATGCTAGAAATGCCTACAGCTATGTACTGTCCATTAGGGTGAGTTCATACTTTGAGTTTTTTAGCAGCGCAGTGACATAATAATACTTCAAAAACTGTCAAGTTTGCACTCCAATGATTCCCTTGGATCACAAAACTACATCAGATGGACTACTTCCCTACTAATTACTAGACTATTGGCATAAAAATAACTTCTAGTCGATAGAATATTTGAAAATTTAGGACAAAGATACCGTGTTAAAATAATCCTAAATTCCTACCCAAAATAGAAACTAATGTCATGCTGTCTAGACCTAACGGATTGTATGCCTTCTATAGACACACCATAACGCGTTCAGTGTACTAATTTCCAAAGCAATTAAACAAACCTCCTTTGTATGTATTGAAAGGTACAAAAGCGGCGCAAGTGAAATAGCTACGTAAATAGAGTGAAAATGACCGGACACATAAATCACAATTTCGATAAACCATCGGGTCATTTCATCGAGCTCTTCTGTTCTCTTTGATCAGTTGAGAACTTGATACGTTGCAGATGTGACAGCGGTATACTGGAACAAAAGTGTTTCTCACTTGCTATAGGAAAGTTATAAATAATTGAATATTAACTCCGAAGTTACTTAAAGCGCGCTCACATGTTTGTAGGTCGATCAAAAATAAACATTTACTCTCTTTACAAAAGTCTACTTTAAAATTCTGTTTACGTTGTGAACGGATTGTTGTAAGTTCCCTTCCAAACAGTATTTTCGGTAAGGATTTTCTGTAGTTTACATGTTTTATTTTATTTAAACTTTATGTCACCAGAAACGTTTGTACTGCAAGTCATAAAAAATTGTTAAAAAAATCTTTATCAGCACAATAAAATATTTAAAAATATCAAAGACCGTATACTTTCTTACTGACATACCAACCTGACATGCCACCTCTTAGGATTTCCACCTCGAACGGTCTTGAGCCGCCTGCATCCAGCGGCCTCCAGCAACTCTGACCAGGTTTTCGATTCACCTGGTGGGAGATCGTCCCACTCAGCGTTTTCTTGTACGCGGTCGTTCCATTCAAAAAAGAAAACGGTGTCGCTTTGTGCTGGCTGTTCTGTACCGGGGGAGAATAATGTGGCAGGCTAGTAGGATTTTTTATTACTGAGCAGAACTTTATAGTACACCATAAGTGCGCATTTCCGATGAAGTTCGAGAGTAACCATCAACCTACCCAGTTATAAAAGGTGCCAGATACAAGTATAGCAACCTCTTTGATACAAAACGTACTTAACATTTTTTAAAGCGGCGTACAAAACTTTAGTTCGCTCGTCCCAGCATAACATAAAATTTTTGTTCAAGCAATGCTGAAATGAAGGCATTGTACTCTAACTTCCCTCGAACGAGAGCGTAGTACTGGCAGATGAAAACTTATTGAAATTCTTATAAATAAGCGTAGATATTTTGCGTAAATAATACATTTGGCTTCCGAATAATGTCATTGGAAAACATGGTATAAAATAACTCACATATTTAACAAAACGCCGAAAAAGCTCGTTTCTTGTATGGCCCCTTAATTTTTTACTTTTTCATTATTGGTTGTTATAATGGCTATAGTAGTACATACTGTGAAAATTTCAACCATCTACCTATTACGATTCATGAGATACAGCCCGTTGACAGACATACGGACGGACCGACAGCGGAACCTTAGTAAAAGGGTTCCGTCCCATTGGCAGCCTTTGAGTATTGGACCCTTGAAAAAGTACATATACTAACAAATTATAAGTACAAAATAATATCAACTCAAACAGTAATAACATTAAGGTTTATTTTATATTGACTCTACAAAACCATTACACCACTATACCGATATTTTTTGACAAACAATAGTTAACATTGTATTCTTTGTGCTCATAATATTATAAAACGTCATTATTTAACGGCGTGACGCGTCACTTCACATCACGTCTTGACAGTTCTGTTTTGACATTTTAATGTGCCATTTGGTACCATTTGGTACTGAAGCAGTTTAATGCCAAACGCTTTTGTTGTTCCCGAGTGTCACACGATTTATGTTCACAGAGTTATAATTTAATGTTTGTTTTCGCCTGATACTTACCTTGAGCCAGCCTGTATAGTCAAGTTGATGGCAGATATTATTTTATTATAGGTATAAAAGCGGCGCGATTATTTTATTTACACTTAAGTGTCGAACATGTAAACACTTTTAAGCTCTATGTTTATGTTATTAGAGTCGAGAAGCGTGTTTTATAACTTGACTGTACTTTGAATTTTTTTTTTTTGCCCCAACTGGAGAAAATTCCAGGTTGAAAGGGTTGGCAACACTAACAAAAATAATTGAGTTATATTTCAACTTCCTATCGTGTGCAGATCTACACATAGCGATCATTCCCATACTATAGTAGGCAAATATTATAAATTATTGGTCGCGTGAAAACGTATGGCGGAAATTTATAATAGTTTTTTAAGAGCTATTTCATTTAAGGAAGGAAGGAATATATACTTTTTAAATGATAAATGAAAAAAAATGTACTTATTATGTTGACCAGTTTCTCTTGAACCAGCCAACAGCATACAATCCACTGCCCATTACACTAGCAACATCAGAGATTCTTACAGCATTTCATCAAATGGAAGGATCATTGCTGTGTGATTGAGAAAAAACCATACATAGACACTATCGCATTAATAATATTAACAGGCTTCCCGTTTTAAAATAAAATTGAATTATAAGAGTTGTATTATTGTAGTATATCAGTTATCTGGATAACACAAACTCTACGTAGAGATCAGAAAGCCGTGTGAAAAATGTCATAGGGTATTTATTTTGTAAAGGAGGTTTATAGGTTTATATAGACACATCAACAAAACACCGATTTATTCAACATTGGCTATCCCCCGCGGTTTCAAACGCGTTCCTGAAGAATATAACTTTTCCAGGACTAAAAGTTTATGTGTCGATCCAGGTTACGAATTATCTATGTATGTGCCAAGTTTTATCAAAATCTGAAGTAGTATTGGTGTACATTCTTACAAACTTTCACATATATAATATAAGTAGGATTACATATTCCGGATATAGCGATCAAGAGTTTTGTTTGAATCTATTATATAATATAAATTCTGGGACATTCTTTTACACACGGCCATCTGCTATGATATTCTGCAATCAAACTCGACGATGAATTCACGCAGTGACTATTCCCTGTCTCTGTCTAGCAACTCTGCAATTAGACGAGAGGTCTGCTCTATCCGCGTGTTCACCTGAGCGATCACTCGGCGAGTTTGGCTTGTGAATAGCACTGCTGGTCCCAAACTAAGCAGAGCTTGTACTATGGAAACCAGATAACTGATATACTACATAAACTACTGTTTTTTTTTTCTAAATACATACTTATATAGATATTTACAACCAGACACAGAACAAAAACACATGTTCTTGCACACAAATGTTTGTCCTGGGTAGGTATCGAACCGGCGACCTTAGGATTGGCAGTCAGAGCGTTAACCACCAAGCCAACTGTCCTGTCAAACTATTAAAAAAAAATTAAATTAAATTACGTTAGTAACCGTACCTATCCACACCCAAACAAAGTAATATCCATACTCTATAACCTAGATTTAAAATAACTACCTAAAACAGTTAAATTCCGAATTGAATTTCATTTGAATTTGAATGTCATAAACATAACCCCCTTAATCTTTGCATCTAATCTCTTAGATTATGTCATAAAGCCGGCACACAAATCGGGCGAACTTCAACGGGCATCATTCGCTCCGGTTGCAATAGGTATATAATTAGCCCGGGTATCGAACGTGTAATGAGCCGGCGTGCACGATAATTGCACCAGTGCAGGGCCGATTTAAATATACCCGCGCTTAGAGCATCGACCGCATTCGTACTGCACGGTATTTCGGTTGACTAGATTCACACGCGTCTAATGTAAGCCGTTTTGATTGCTTTTATTGTGGAGTAAGTAATTGAAACTCATCTATATATGAATAGGTAAAGCCAAAATAGTTGATTACCATGATGTTTGTTATTGTTTAATAGCTATTGACAAATGTAAGTTCAGTGTTGTCTATCTCTCTCTCTCTAGTCGCCTCCCTCACTGCTTAGGATCGTGGCTCCTTCTGACTTTGTCAACCAGCTGTCTCCATCGGTTTCGATCCGTTGCTTGGTGCATTGCAGCACCGGCATCTCCAGCTCCTGCGCTATCTGGTCTGCCCACCGACTGGAGCTCCGGCCTCTCGGTCTCTTTCCTTCCACCCTTTCAGTAACCATCAGTCGTTCCAAATTGTTGTCATCCCTACGAGCAATTTAGCCAAAATATCGCAGTATTTTGGCTATTTTCAATTGGTGCAGGATGGAGATGTTTGTGCGACGAGCTGTCCATGGTATCCTCAGCATCCGGCGCCAACATCACATTTTAAAGGCGTCGATCTTCTCCCTTATTGCCTTATTGTGTGCACACTAGTTTTAATTTAAACCTTAGACATCATCTCTAATGCTGATATATAAATATATTTGTTATCAACTTCAACCCTGCAACTTTTTCGTATTTTTATGCTGCCTAGGCAGATTGAAGGCCAGACGGTCCATCTGATGGTAAGTGATCCCCGCCGCGTCCAGGCATTTGCTATACCAAGGATATTGCTAATGCATCGTCGACCCTAAGACGTGTAGTTATAAAGTCTCATGAACTGTAATTTTGGTTGAAATCGAACCACCGATATATCCAATAGCAGTGTTGGTATCTCACCCACACATCAGCTAGCCAGGTATTTAAATAAATAGCGGAACTTGATGATTTCTTTTCTTGTACCTCGCTGGTTTAAAATTAGAATAATCTGTTTTAACAAATCATTGTAATATATGTTATAAGTTAGTATTTATTCATTGGCCATAAGAACGTCTTTTGTTTGAGCCAAATATTACAGTTCCAAGCACAATACAACGTCAATGAGAGACTCAAGAAAGTTATGTCATAGATGGAATTCGCAAAGAATTCGTTCAGAACAAATTAGGAGAGCGAAACACAGTTTGCAAGTTTCCTCCATTAGCGAGACGTAAAGCCACAAAAATATGAAATTGCTCTTTTAGATATTTTTAGGGATCAATATTGCAAAATAATACATGATCCGTCCTGAGGGCTCAGGGTATACAGTATTTTTCCGGAAAAAAAAGAGCAATATATCTTTATGCTCCAGATCAGATCAGCCATTTAGCCGTTGTTGATACTATAATATTTCTATATATAAGGTACAATTAATTAGCCATAAATAAATATAATTTATTTCTTTATAAAATAAAATAAAAATGAGATATATCACATAATCTCTGATCCAAGTCGCTCAGGACCCAACTTTCAGTAGTGATTAAGCAAACGGTCTTGAGCCGCCTGCATCCAGCGGCTTCCAGCGACACTGACCAGGTCTTTCTTCCACCTGGTGGGAGGTAGTCCCACTCGGCGTTTTCCAGTACATGGTCGCCACTTGATAACCTTTCTTCCCCATCGGTTATCAGTTCTTCGAGCGATGTAGCGTGCCCATAGCACAGCAGGCTGACTCTACGAGCTAAGTCTAAAGTCTTTGTTTTTCTACAAATGGCCTTGTTTCAGACCCTAGAAAAATCCCGAGCATATCCTTATAGTAAAAGTTATCCATACCATAACCCTGCAAGCAGTTATGGCATTTCAATAAACCCCGTATAAAAATGAACCATTAAACATCCCCAGTTTTTCGTAAAACTGAAAACACATACCAGAACAAGAACAAAGGTACAAAAGGCCTTTGGAATGAAACATACATAATATCGACATACATGATATCCACGTACAAAGAACAGTATAAATCAAATACCAATTTATTTCTACGGGGCTTCTATCGTTAGCTCTCGCTTCATTTGACCTAGGACGTTATGAAATATGAACAGCGTTCATGTGCCGATGGTTCCATAGAAAGGATCGACCTGTAAGTTCGCACAAAGTAGCTGCTCTCGGAAACAATTAGTGGAGATATTTTAAGACTATTGTTGTCTAAAGGAAGTAGGCGATATATTTCATTACTAATGACGAACGAGACAAAATAGATCACAAAAAATCCTAAAATAATTCAGTCACCAAGAAATTATTTTTGTTCCGGCAATAAGTTGCTTTTAGAATTTGCTTCTGTGTAGGTACTAACCCTGAAATAATTGTGAATAAAAAAGAAAATTAAGATCATATCGTAAGTATGTAACCACGGAGAATTCTGAAATAATATTTATCTGATTTCATGACTAATTAATTCATTACCCTTCTTTCATTTATAGGTCAACTATTAGAACAATTCTGTAAGTAGTAACAGTACTGTTAAAATAAATGAAGGGTGTCAGATATTTTCCACCGGTATTTTTATAGTTATTATCTAAACCTATATAAGTACTAGCTGCCCGGACAGACGTCGTTCTGTCGAAATAAGTCCATACAAAAATGCAGGAATTCGCTCGCAGCGCCACCTACCGGGTCCAATTGTGAATCTAAACCATCCAGGGCACCACCCAAACGCAAACAAAAAAAAACATTCCAATCGGTCCAGCCGTATTAAAAAAGAAGAAATAATTGAATTTCACGGTATTTCGTTTACTACAAAATAAATTTAATTTATACATTAGCCTCAATAACACGTGGTAATCATGATATTGAATTGTAGCTTATATGACACGTTCGTAGATTTACCATAGCAGCGCCATCTATTGATGACTTACTCAACCCAGTCGAAAGGTATCGACATCTCTTAGAATCATTTGGAGTTAACAGATAATTGTGACTGTCAAATAATAACAGACAAATAATTAGCAATAAATTAAAATTGCGACTATAATTTGAGATTTAAACTATCCTATCTCTCAAGTTGGATCGAACTGCACATGGTGTGCGAATTTTATTATAATCGGTTAAGTGGTTTAGGAGTCCATTGAGGACAAACATTGTGACACGAGATTTATATATATTAAGATTTAGAAGAAAAAAAGGAGTATTCGTATACAGTTATCTATCTGGTTTCCATTTTACAAGCACTACTTAGTTTGGGATCAGGTGGCCATGTGTAAAGAATGTCCTAAGTAATTCAGTCGGAAAACCAACAACACTATTCCTATAAATAATAATAATCATAGGAACCAATGGCCAATTATAGGTTCAAAGGAACATCAAAAAGCATATATTTCTGCTCGTGACTGTACCAAAAAAAAAGCCTATACAAAAACGATAATAAAATCCTCACGCATACATTGCCGTTCGCTTAATGAGACAATTTAAACAATTACTCGACTAACAAAGGGTCGACAATGAACCATTGTTTTTCATACGTCACCTGTCGCCGGCCCGAGGGCATAATTAACGTTGATTACTGTAATTACAACAGCTATTTTTATTTTCTACGTGATAGTATGACTGGACGGACCACACGCGGAAGGATTTATAGCGACGTGATTGAAATATCTGCTGTGTAATTAGATTGTAGATCAAATGAGCCTGAAATATGATTTCTTTGTCAGTTAGGTCGATAGCCTGATATTAAGTGGTCGCCGCCACTGGATTTTTGCGGTTTTAAGAGCATTGCCAAAGCATTGTCGACCCTGAGACATGAACTTTAAGTCTCATGTGCCTGTTATTTCACTGCTTACTTTTTTAACTGTGACACAGTAATACAGATGCAGTACTGCCTCACGGCTGAAATGGCGGCTCTGGTCTTCTCAGACTAACTTGCTGTTAGATACCCTGACTACTAAGCCATAAGTCGTGGGTTCGATTCCCAATTTGGACATAAATTAGGCTTTTACACACTAGAGTGTAGCATCTTCAAGTAACTTAAAAAAAGTCCCATACTTTGAAAACCAGCAGAAACTGATATACTTTTTTAGAAAACAAACCATAGTTTTATAAATATATTACTAAATAAAATGAACTCTTGTTGTGAGTACAATCAGCGTATCTAACCGCAACACCAACTGGTCTGTCATCTCGTTGGCACGGTTACATTACAAGATAGGAATACAGAGACCGTGAACATTTTCTAGCTCTTTAATAAAAGCAACGCAGGAAGGGGATGTAACTCGCACATACCTTCAATGGAAAAGGTCACGACAACTCTATAGTCCGTGACAAGTAAAGTAGTCAGTCACCTCTGTGTGTACGAAGCCACCTTGAAACCCCGTCCTCACAATACTGCAGCAATAAATACCAAAACGTAACATTTTACGTTTGCCCCCTTGTCATCGCCCATTGGTGTGGTACCGAAACAATAAAAGAGCAAACATTAGATCTGTATCGTACAATTGTCAAGTAGCATGTATTAGTAACTTGGTACATGCACCATAACTGATGATAAAATCTCGACATGAATAGGCCTCTGAAAATAGACTTATGAATGTATCAGACTCGCCCGGAAATTCTTTGTTATTCAATTGTTCACGTGAGAACTATTGGGTTTGAAAACAAATACATTCTAAAATGTTTGCTATTAATTCAAAATATGTTTTTTAGTTAATTTGAGAGCACATCGAAGTTTATATGCCTATGGTAACTCTCATTATTCCGTCCCTAAAGGCTGGTGTACATGCACTCGTAACGAACTTATTGACTACAAATTTAATATCAGCCCTTGCGATAATTTATGCCAATACTTGATGAAGGATTGCTCACTCTCACGCAACTGCAGTAAAAGTTGCCCTTATATTAGTTTAAGCGCTGCACCGTACGAAACGCACAGCAAATAAATCACAATGTTTATCAAATCAACAATCTTGGATTGACGACTTTCCGATTATCGAAGTGCATAAATATTACATTTGTTTTGCATACAAGGGGATCGGAACACGTATTGGGTTTGAACCTTTACAATCCTGTACAATGTTTCTGTACTACCCGAATATCGGAAGCCACAGAGCAGTGTATTACTATATAAATTCTTTTAGAACTTCCAGTGCATACATATTTTACTATGAAATTCAATTAGCATGCGGTCTGTTGTGTATTGGCTGAAGCGTATTGCGTACACACATTAATAGCTTTATGCATTGAAGCCATTCAATTGTATTGATTTATGGTTCGTCTTTGAGAGTGGGCGGTGATATGTGTTCGTTCGCCTATTTTCTTCTTAGACCCGAGGTTGTGTTGATACAAATTTATGAAGTACTTTACTTTTATAATACATCATGCGTTTTATTGTTCTGATAAAAACTCGTTTCAAAGCTTTTTTTTTCTTTTGGTACACCTAATTTTGAGTGGTCACCGCCATTGGATATTTGCAGCACCAGGGGCATTGCCAATGCGTTGACCCTGAGACGTGAAGTTGTTAAGTCTCATGTGCCTGTATTTTAACCCGCCCCTTACCTTTTTTACTTAGACAGTATTACAACTGCACTACTGCGTTACAATAGAAATGGATGAGATAGTACTTCCCCGGACAAACTCTGCACTAAGAGCTCTACTGCTTCTGAAATAAAGCTGTATATTGGTAATAGTCGTTTTCATAACGTAACAGCTTACTCCAGAGGTAGGTAAGTTTTTGAGCTCATGGCCTAGTACGTATGTCGTTACTGGTAACAGGCTGTGGTCGAAGGCTTATAGCCTATAGATTCTGTCTATTCTAGGTGAGAAGATAAAGCTTTTCGAACGCTGCCAACCGAGTTAGAATCTCCGATTTACTTCTTTGTTGGAGTTGAACCTACCTAATCGGACAATTTATCAATTCTTTTCTTAGACGATCCTGAACATATCATCATCATCATCATCAGCCTATCTCCGTCCACTGCTGGACATAGGCCTCACCTATGGCACGCCACTGAGCTCGATCTTCTGAACATATAATCAGACGGTATTTGGAAAGTTTACCACATTCGCTGGTATCCACAATATATGGCGTTTTATATTTTCATTCAATTACTAGTTCAATATGAACCGATCCTACAATTAGATACCTTCAAGGCGATCGAACTTTATTCTGGATCCATTATCACTAATAGATTATTTGACCAAGTCCGAGTCGAATTCGGATCAAAATGCTAAAAAACACATAATTCCTGTATGAATTTTTATATATATTTTTTTATTTTTTTTATTTTGTTTCAGAATCAGAATCATTTATTTGTGAAACATAGGTGTACATAATTTTGATCTTAAATTGACAGGTTGTGCTCTATGTTTTGCCATGAAAGGCATACAAATTAAAGGAATAATATTTATAAATTAAAAATTAATAACTGTTAAAAGACGAACAAACACTTTCAATTCTTCATTACTTTATTTTACTGCACACTTTGTTGATGTTATAAGACTCAACGAAACATTAATTTAACAGAATATATATATACTACGTGAGAACCAAACCATAGTGCGATGTAAAGTACGAGTAGCGCCATCTAGTATTAAAATAAATCAATATACTGAATCTCACTTAAACATCCTCCCGGGCGAAAACAAAGAAAAATATGATGTACATACATCTGCACTGTAGTAGGTACATGATAATAAAATTACAAAAAAAACTATAACTAAGAAGACTCCAGGGGTAATGGACACAATTTTGCGACTGGTCTTTTAAATGTGTTATTTTTGTATTGTAGAGTAACTACACGAGTTATTCCATCACTACCTGGATGCTTCTGTATAACACGTCCCAAGAGCCATTTTCCAGGAGGTAGCCTTTCATCCTTCACTAAAACAACGGCACCTAACTCAACATCGGGTTGTTGAACACACCATTTATATCGGTGCTGCAAAGTAGTGAGATACTCATTTTGCCATCTTTTCCATAAATGTTGTGTCATACGTTGAATTGTCTGCCAACGGTTGAGACGATTCATCGCAACATCTTCCAAATTATCTTCAATTACTAAGACAGGGGGCTCTCCTATGAGAAAATGACCAGGGGTTAACGGTGTTTCATCTGATGATGAACTTATGACTGTCAGAGGACGTGAATTCACACAAGCTTCGACTTGTGTGAGGAGAGTATAAAACTCTTCGAAAGTAAGAGATGTCTGCCCTATAACTCTTTTGAGATGTCCTTTAACGGACTTGACTCCGGCTTCCCAAAGTCCTCCAAAGTGAGGTGAACTGGGTGGAATAAAGTTCCACGCTGTGTTGTCGTTCGCTAAAAGTTCGGCAATCTCCTTAACAACATTCGATTTTGCATTTCGAAATTGTAAATCTAATTCACGTGAAGCGCCAATGAAATTGGTACCACAATCACTCCACAACTCTCTACAGTGACCGCGACGGGACGAAAATCTTTTAAACGCGGCAATAAAAGCTGAAGTAGTCAAATCACTGACCAACTCCAAGTGGATGGCTTTTGTTACTGTACAAATAAAAAGACATATATAAGCTTTCGAAGTTCGGTTACATCTTCCAGAGAACATTTTTAAAGTAAATGGACCAGCATAGTCAACTCCACTTATACGGAATGGACGATTTTGGTTTAATCTAAATTCAGGTAAATTCCCCATAAAAGGCGCTTTTGGTGCAGCTTTCTGCTTAAAACAAGGAATACATAGATGAATGACTTTTTTAACAACATTTTTTGCATTAACAATCCAATAGCTTTGATTAACAATATTTAAAGTGAGTTGAATACCTCCATGCAACGTCTTCCTATGAGCATCTAAAACAATTAACTTAGTTAAATTACATTTATTAGAGAGAATTATAGGAAATTTTTGATCATAACAGAGTTGGGACTTAGAAAGTCTTCCACCCACACGTAATATCGCATCTGTGTCTAAAAAGGGATTTAAATTCGCTATTCGACTGTTCTTTGCATTTAACATCAAACCTTTAGATAATAAGTCAATCTCATTTTTAAAGTAAGTGTTTTGTGACATTTTAATACAAATCATTCTAGCACATTTTAATTCAAATGAAGTTAAATACGGTTCAGGTTTAGTTTTAGTTTGATTTTTACATAGTTTTATAAATTTTAAGCAATATGCTGTAACACGTATTAACTTTAACAAACTAGAATATTTTGTCAAATAAACATAATCAAATTGATGATGTTCTGATGTGCATAGCAAATTCGTAATCTTACGATTAGTTTCAATTTCAGTGTCAGGTATGTCGCAAATCGGGTAATTAATTACATTTTCTTTCAAAAATGCTGGGCCTTCCCACCATAATTTGGTAAGGTCTGTAGGACTGACACCACGTGATGCGCTGTCAGCAGGGTTATCGCCAGACTTAACATGTTGCCACTGATTACTATTGGTAACATTCAAAATTTCAGTTGTGCGATTTGCCACGAACGTTTTCCAAGTATTAGGATTTTTCCGCAGCCATGCCAAAACTATAGTGGAATCGGTCCATGCAAAGCAACAATTTTTATCAATTTTCAGAACTTCTCGTGTATGCTCTAACAACTTTGCTAGAAGTACTGCACCGCAGAGTTCAAGTCTTGGTAGTGTGACTCTTTTTACAGGAGCTACTTTAGTCTTTGCAGTAATTAATCTAACGTCTATACCGTTATTGGTTACAACTCGGAGATACAGTACAGCAGCGTTAGCAGTACACGAGGCATCGCAAAACCCATGTAATTGAATGGTATCGTTAGTATTACAAGTACCCAACCATCGAGGCATGTGCACAACATTCATGTTCTTGAGACTAGTATAGTAAGCAAACCATTCATCTTTTAAATTATCAGGTAATAGTTCATCCCAATCTAAACCAGCTAACCATAGTTTTTGCATATAAATTTTGCCAACAATAGTAATAGGTGCTAGCCTCTTAATACTGCGTGATGAGGTAAGTAGTATACTTTTTTCTTAGGTGTCTGTGTATTATCGTTTTTAATGTATTCTTTCTTTTCAGATTCTACGTGTTCTTCGTGTATCAATTCCATGTGACCCAGTAATTCGTATTGTTTCATAAATTTACAATACTCTTCTTTCAATTCAGGTCGATGTATGAATTTCTTTTCCATTTGTAGCAATCGTCGGACTGCGAGTGGTTTAGAATCTCCTATCTTTGGATCATCTTCATTCTCAAAAGGTAATCGAACTTCATATCTCCCATCAGGATTTCTTTTGTGTGTATTTTTATAATTTTCTTCACACTGTCTTTCCAGTTTAGTCATTAGTTTCTTGGTTGGTTGTTCCTCTAATTCCCAAAATCTTCGAAGTAAATAATCTACTTCTACTTCATAATGATTAACAACAAATTGCCGTGGTTGGGAATTAATCTTCGATATCTTTCCAGATATTAGCCACCCAAGATGAGAGTTGACAGCTATCAGAGATTTGTGCCTGCGAATCCCTTCTTTAAGTATATCACTATGGACGTCGGCACCAAGGAGAATATCAATAAAACCTGGCTTGTAAAAATCTGGATCAGCTAATTCCAGTTTTTCAGAGGTTGTCCAGCAATTTATGTCATATTCTTGCGATGGTAATAATGATGTGAGTCGTCCAAGCACATATGCTTCAGTATAAAACATAGGTGTCAAACTTCTTACAGAGTGAAACTTCAGTGTAGTCGTTGCCTTAGAAGTTATTGTTTTGTTTTCTTCAATTCCTGAAATTCTTCCAAATGCTTTCTTTTTATCAAGACCAAGTAGTTGTGTGGCTGCTTCCGTTATAAACGACGCTTGTGATCCCGGATCAATTAAAGCTCTGAGGTAATGAGTACTTCCATCTTTAGAAATAATGGCTATGCGTGCAGTAGCCAACAGCACATCTTGGTTGTTACTCATTTCGTTTTTCATGCTAAGTAGTGATTTTTCCTCAGATTGTGTGGTTTCGGGAGTTTCTGGTGCTGCAGTCGTCTTCATAGGGTAAGTATTATGAAGCAAGGTGTGATGACGTCGACCACATTTCTTGCAACATATCGGTTGTCTGCAACTAGTTACGGTGTGACCCTTAACTAAGCAGTTGAAGCAGATTCCATTCTTTCTTGCGAAGTCTTGTCTTTGTGTAACCTCTAAGTTAGCGAAGTCTTTGCAGTGACATATGTAATGCCCTTGTGTGCAGTATGAGCAAGAAGTGTTTATTTCTGTTGCAAATGTTTTTATAGGAGCAACGGGTTTTGAATAAAAATTTGATTTCGGAACATTGAATTGCGGTTTAGTAAAATCTCGTTGTGGCTTAGACTGTTGCTTGTTCGTAGACTCAATCATCTCGATTGTCCTAAATCGACTTTCTAAGTAAGATGCAAAATCTTTAAAAGTGGGTACATTCTGTGATGAACCAAGTGACTGTTCCCAAAGTTTGTGTGATTCATTGTCTAATTTGGAAACAACAATATGAACAACAATTGCATCCCAAGAAGAGGTATCTATCTCCAGATTGTCTAGTGAATTCAAACATTCCCTGGTGGTATCAAGCAACTCTTTAATACCATGACCATTTTCTGTTAGTAACCCTCGTTGATGCAATAAACGATTGAGAATTGTTTTAACTATTATTCTCTTATTGTTGAATCTGTTTTCAATCGCTTCCCACGCCTTATCGTAGTTCGCTTCGGTTACAGCTAAATGTTTCAACAACTGGTCTGCTTCACCACAAAGACTAGATCGCAAATAATGATGCTTTTCTACTTTTGACAGATTTGCATCATTATGAATAAGCGAGCGAAATAAGTCACGAAAACCCATCCAGTCATTATAGTTTCCCGAAAACTTAGGCAACGATATAGGTGGTAATTTAGACTTTGGTTTAGAAATGTGTTTGCATTCAGATGATGTATCTTTAGTATCTGTCGATTTTTCATCACTCTTTGATATCTCAATAATGTAGTCTTTTATAAACGATTTTAGATCTAAGTAATTATCTTCAGCCTTTTGAAAATATGTATCCGCATCATAACTTATCTTCTTTAAAGTTTCTTCATTTAATGACGTTATTATTTCATCGTGTTGTTCTGTATATTTTTTCCAAATGTCCTCTAAAGTCTCAAGTCGCGTTTCCAAATAACCACGTGTTAAACGCGTCTTTGGGCTCTTTTTGGTGTTCGTATACAGACTTTCTAATCTTTGGAAGAGTAACTTTTGTGTAATACAAAGTTCCGACATCTTTAAATTTCCCAAGATTTTATTTTCTAAGTTCGTAATCAATAAATTATTCTGTGTTGTAAATTTTCTGAGTTCTATTTATTATGATTAATTTTTCTAAGTCCAATATTTGAGAGATTTTTTCTAAGTGCCGTAATCAGTAAATATTCTAAGTACACTAATGAGTAAAAAGTTAAAGTCCAATCAGCTATGAAACTTCTAAGTGTTTAACACTTAATCACATAGTCAATTGTACATACCAACAATCCGTTATAGCACTTACTGACACTTCACAAATTCACAAGACTTAGCCCTAATCACTCACTGTTGTTAATCCGGCTCGAAGGACCAATGTTAAAAGACGAACAAACACTTTCAATTCTTCATTACTTTATTTTACTGCACACTTTGTTGATGTTATAAGACTCAACGAAACATTAATTTAACAGAATATATATATACTACGTGAGAACCAAACCATAGTGCGATGTAAAGTACGAGTAGCGCCATCTAGTATTAAAATAAATCAATATACTGAATCTCACTTAAACAATAACAATTATAAAAAAATAATTAACAAATTAAATTACATATGTTATGATTAAATAAAAAACTCATCAATTCTATAATAACATTTTTGGATTAATAGTTTAGTCAATTCTTTTTTGAATTTTGGTAAGGGCATACATTTTATTAAATTTGGAATATTATTATAAATTCTTGGAGCTAAACCAAAAAAACTCTTACTCATTAAAGCTGTTTTACAATTGACTTTGCACAGGTGATTTATATATTGAGTGCGTATTGATTTATTCTTTACAACAGAAACTTTTTGAAATAAATGTGGATTAGTTTTTACAAACAATGCAGTTTCTAGGATATACAATGCCGGCAGTGTCAATATTTTTAGCGATTTAAAATATGAAACACAGCTGTCTGTCGTTTTTAGACTACACATGAACCTTATACATCTTTTTTGCAACCTAAATACAAGTTCTCTATCAGATCGATCATCGATTGTCCCCAAAAAATAATACCATATCTCAAAACTGAGGCTACTAGTCCGTGATACGCCGTTAGTAGTGTCTCAGTATTTACCTTTTTTGATAACTGAAACAGTAGGTATGCAGATTTACTTAATCGCTTACATGTCTCTTCAATGTGAGCCTTCCAAGTGAGCTTACTATCTATTGTGATACCTAAGAATTTGGCATTACTTGCTTCTTCTATTTTACATTCGTTATAGGCAACATTAATGCTTGAGTTTACTCGTCGTTGGTGGAAGTGCATAACTTTTGTTTTATTTAAATTAATTATTAAATTATTATTGTCAAGCCAATTTATGATGTCAGAGAGAGAATTATTAATTTCATTTTGATAATTAATTGGATTATTGCATTCTATAATAGCTGTACTGTCATCTGCAAAGAGAACCATTTTGTGTTTTGTCATTTTTGGGAGATCATTTATGTATATTAAAAACAGTAGTGGACCCAGCACGCTACCTTGAGGTACACCATATTTTATGTACCTTGGTTTAGATTTGTATGTAGTTTCTAATTTACTTTTTGGATCTATCCTGGAGATTTCTGTATATTGAGTTCTATAGCTTAAGTATGATTCCAAGAGTTTATGAATGTTCCCTCTTATGCCATATACATCTAATTTCTGCAGGAGAACTGTATGATCCACATAATCAAATGCTTTGGTCATATCAGTATAAATAGCACAAACTGGATTACCTTTATCAACAGATGTCATGATATCTGATAGCAAGTCATATAGTGCCATGTTAATGGATGTATTCTTCCGAAAACCTTTCTGCTCATTGCAGAAGAGTTTATACTTGTCAAAAAAATTGTATATAGAATTATAAATTACTTTTTCAATAATTTTGGAAAATATTGGAATTTTTGCAATCGGTCTATAATTTTTTATATCTGTTTTATTATGTCTTTTATGTATGGGTTTAATAATCACTTGTTTTAGACTATTAGGGAATATACCCTCAGTGATACATAAGTTTATAATATGTGCCAACGTTGGCGCTATAATTTCCTTTACGTTTTTGATCACCTTGGTGGGTACCCCATCGTAACCAACAGTATTAGTATTGTTAAGGCTATTAATTATTTTTATTATGTCATTACTTGAAACAGGTAACATAAATAGTGAGTGTGGAGTAATATTCTCTACATTAGGTTTGTAAATAGTGTTAATTTTATTATTATTTTTAATTTCATCAATAAAGTAATTATTAAATTCATTTGCTATATCCACAGGATTTGTAAAAGTCAAATCATCTCTTTTTATGGACATTATTTGTTCTTTAGGTAAACTTAATTTAGATATGTTGATTATTTTCCAAGCAGCCTTTGATTTATTCTGGGAAGTATTCATGAAATAATTATTTTGAGCTTTTTGAGTCAACTTTATAATTCTCCTATAGAGTGTACTATATCTTTTAAAAGCTAGTTTATTTTTTAAATTAGGACTAAATCTATATGCCCAGAGAAGCTGTCTTTGTTTTTGGCTACATATTTTTATCCCACGTGATATCCATTTAGTTTTCTTATTCGACTTTATGGTTCTCATTATTTTCGGGAAACATAACCCATACAGCATCAAAAAATCTTCCATAAAACGATCATATGATTCATTTGCATTTTTGGCATTGTATACATGTACGAAAGACAGGCTTTCCAAATGACCTTTAAAATTTTGTAAGTTTTCTTTGGAAATATCCTGCTTTATTGTTTTCCAAAATTTTAGTATACATGTTTTATCAATAGGTACACTAAGTAATTGAGATGTGTGGTCTGAAATAGCTAAATCGATGATTGCAGTCTTGCATTCTTTTTTATAATTATGTGCAAAGTTATCAATGCACGTGCTGCTACTCAGTCTCGTGGGTTCGAAAAGTGCTAGTCTTAAATTGTATTGTAACAGAAAACATTCAAACTCTGTAGTAGTTTTGTTTCTTTTTAGTACATCAATATTAAAATCTCCCGTTAAGATAATATTTTTATTTGAATGTAAGTTAATTATTCCTAATATATTATCCAATTTTTCATAAAATACATTATAATTTTGTTTTGGTATCCTATATATGCAGACAATGATAATTTTATGCGATATGAGTTCTATACCACAGCATTCAAATATACCGGGTACTGATTGCTTTGCTATTTGTGATATTTCCTTGTACTGAAGTCCTTGTCTAACAAATATACAAGCTCCGCCCCGTTTAACATTTCTAGAAAAGAAAGCCGCTGGGCAGAAATTTGGTATATGTAACAAATACTCGTAACCTGTCTCAACAAAATGTTCTGTTATGCAGACGACGTCTATGAAGGTTCCGTTATTATGGAACTCTTCCAATTTGACTGCTAGTACATCCGATTTGTTAATTCTGTTTCATATTTAGTTTTTTAATGTTATAGCGGCCTTAGTAGTATAGTTTCTGTAACTGTAAAATGTCAAGTGCCTATCTAGTACGGTTCCAAAGATACAGCCCTATGACTGACGGACCGACGGACAGCTTTAGTATGTTTAGCTCATTCGGTACAGAACCCTAAAAAACTACGACAGTATCATAAATGTATTGCATTCTATTTAAAGACCATTGTCCCAACATAAAGGTTTAAAATATACAACTATGTCAATGGTATGTTACACCGGACATTAACAAGGCCAACGTTGTTATTAGAGGCTTCGTACCAAAACCATCAGATTTGCTCTGACATCATTACGTGAACAATGATATCCAACAACACATTTCATAATTGCATTGGGTGTCATTACGCGCCGCCGTAATGTAACAATATTGGTGTTTAATGTTATGTACGCCCAGTAATGGTTATTGCATTTTATGTGAAAAGCAAATAATAGTAAAGGTGTATTTATGTTATAGAATCCACTGTCTATAATTAATTAGATTGTTTTTTTTTTATACCACATGGGTTAACAAACAAACGGACGGTCCTGATGGTAATTGGTCACCTCCGCTGGACATTTGCAACACTAGGGGCATCGCCAATGCGTTGTCGACCCTGAGAAGTGAAATTATTAAGTCTCATGTGCCTGTAATTTCACCGCCCCCCTTACCTTTCTAACCGAAACACAGTAATACAAGTGCACTACTGCTACACGGCAGAAATGGGTAAGGTTATAGTACTTCCCCTAGTATACTACTACTCGAAATAATCGTATGAAACGCCTGGATTTTTTTAAAATTTACAGTTTTATTATCAGCAATTTACGCTTATTTGAAGATAGAGGGGTTTTTTGGCTTCTAGGATACCTTTCTACGGTATCATAAGTGGTTTTTGAATACATATATTGTTAAAACCATCCTTATTTATTTTTAAAGCAAATTTGGAAGATTCAAGAACCACTAATGATACTATAGAACGATATCCTAGAAGCCAAGAAATCCCTTCATCTTGATATAAGCGTAAATTTCTGACCTATATTATATTTAATCAAGCCTAAAGTTCCTTGCAGACCTTAAAAGATGATCTGGGAGGCTGGGAGTCTGTGTTATTTATTCTGTGCAAAATGTCGGTTAGCCGGATGGACACGGGCGGGTCGGTTAATTTCTATGCAAATTCCTAGGATGGGAGCATGCCACGTTATAGCCACGGGGCGGGCGTGGCCGGTGCCTGCGGGCTACCCGTTGTACGGATTTGGGCATTGATTAGAAAGCTACTGGACCACTTGGGGATAGTTGTTCGAGCAATACTCGCTTCCTGTCTACGATTTGACGTTTTTTGCTTGATTCATTAGAATATTTATCTTGTCCCTGTTCACTGTTTGGGCAGATTTAATTTAGATTATTAAATTTTCAAGAAACATTTATCATCGCTGAGTAAGTACTTTGTACTTAATATTATAGTGATAACTACATAGTTACTGCTGCAGAGTCAACTACAGGCTACAGAGCCTTGAGGCCTATGGACATGTGCATTATATTAAGATGGAACGAGGTATGAGACTCCTATATTTAAAAGGGAAGATCTTCCGCTAGGCTAAGTGATCATGCCTGGGCACCGCGGTCAAACTGGGGATTCTTTCTTTTATGTGACGAACGTGCTAGCCTCTGATGGCTCTTACACCCTTATACGGACTTTTTCGGCGAGCGCAGAAGCTCTCAGCCAAAATCCAACTGTTGATGTTGGAAGCTTGTATATATAGTCAAATCCTGAAAAAACTTCGATATCGCGATGATGGATTCTCGCGTGCCTATTCGTTCATAGATGTCGCTACAATATAAATAAGAAATAAGAGCACGTATAAATAAAACCTACTTTAACACTAACCTAAACCTACTTGGTCGTCTAATATTTTAATTAGATTCATAATATCCCAATACGTGCTGGCATTGCATCGGGAACTTACCCACAACATGGTCCGTAGAAGCTTGGCCGTTGTAGGAACATCGCTATATGCGGAACATTTTGGCGTTCCTGCGAATAAATTATGTTATACGAGGAACATTCTCCTGCCCGTAATAATGTAAGGCATAACGTAGAGGTGGTCCGTGTTACAAAGCGCGCTACATTTTACCAAATAATTCATTTATTGTTGTAATTTTTGTTGAGTACAGTCAAAAGTTGAGGAAAGACTTTAGAATTATATATTTTAGATTTAATAAAATGTGTAAATGAAGTATAATGTAAGAAACAATAAAAAAAGTAAATAAATAAAAAAAAAGGACACCAACTAAACCAAATTGCTTCAAAAATGTATTCTAAACATTATTATATTTATTCGTAAAACTGACAGCACAAATCATTTAAATAGTAATATTAATAGAAATAAATAGCCAATTATTTGTTGTACACGCTAGTAGTATGTACATAAAAAGTAAATAAATAAAAATATAAGGGAAAAAAAATATGTACATATAAATAAAGATTAGTAGCTGATATACAACATCCTAAATTCACAATAACTGACACATTAAAAGCTCTCCAATTCCCAAGACAATAAGAGAACTCCAAAAACCATCAACTGTACATGATATCAAAAACTCTTAGATACCTCAATTTTATACGAATCGCACTTTACGCCAGGCATCATACACACTGATGAAACGTAACGCGTCACTCAGGCAATATAAGGCCAAGTACACACAGAACACCAGTGACATTACGCCGCGCCACGAGCGGTGTTCATCAATTCTCTTTATAGGCACTTTCTTTCGCCATCGTCACTATCGGCGGGTGCGTCGGGTGGTGCGTTAAATTTTACGACAGCGACCACCGATACATAATAAACTAGATTCACGATCATGAAGCAGAAAGCGATCAAACTATTTTCCTGCAATTTAGTATCGATATATTGAAGTGAAACTTCTTAAGGCAGGGCTTTGAAATTCTGACCCGCAACCTTTTTGTGTGAGGAAAAATAAATTAATGATAAAAACTATGATATTCAAAAGTGATTGATGTATAATTAAAATGTTTCCCTGTAATGCAAAAGTTTCACTTCTATCGTGTCTTTACGACACACCTTGTTTTTTCAACGTTTGCGACTAAATTCATGTTTTACGTTGTATATATGAGACATAGTCGAGGTTAGTAAAAATAATATTTTAATCATATTTTGTGTGCCTTATGTTTGTTTGTAATTTTTTTTAAACCACAAACCCACAATCTTACGGCCCGTCTGATGGTAAACGGTCACCGCAGCCTATTGATGCTTGCAACACTGTGGGTATCACTCGCACGTTGCCGACCCTCCAGAAATTATTCCGGTTTATATTGAATAACATATTTCTGAAGAAGCCTTGTAGCAAAATACTACTTCTGTTTGACAACATAGTGTTCTATCAAAATTGCCATAATCCTACTAATATTATAAATGCGAAAGTGTAAGTATGTATGCATGTCATATTAACGATATAATCCCGATGTAATGTCCGCATGTGTCAATCGATTTGAATTAAGCTTTGTGCATAAATAACTCTGAAGTAAAGTAAGAAATATGCGATCCGTCGGGATCGTAGGTAAAACTAATAAACTACTAATAAAACTGATTAATTGTGCTACCTCACGCAATTATCAAGAATATTTACTTTGATAAAATTATGTAAGCGATATTTAAAGAAATAGAGATACCATATAAAAATAAGATTCGCTGCAATGGCATTGGACGCTATACAATCACTTTTTCTTTTATGTGAGTACATCTAGTCTATTTTATATCGATGGTGCTGACTCATTTGTGAGCGATACTGTTTGTCATTTTCGACGCCAGAATTCTATAATCGACTTCGTTTCGACATCACTTTGGCTACATTCTTAAAACTTTGATGTCTCTGAATATCAGTGTTTTTTCGATAGAAGTTTAAAAGTCGAGGACCTATTCTGGACCATTATCATTATTGAATGAAAAACACGTATTTTTGGTAATTACAGATCTGAAGAAAATAAAAAATAAAAGAGACTACCTAGTCAACCTGAGGCACAGACAATAAACGAATTACTTGTTCACATTCATAACTTCACGTCCATTATCCACAAAGAGGTCAGCAGAGGTCTTACAAATTAGACCTACATTCCACCGAACATATTCTAGGTTCTAACTGAACAATGTCGCCGTCTCTCGGCCACATTACCAATCTCAGGCTACAGGAAATCATTACTAAACAAAGAAATGTTAATGTTTCCTTGATCCACCCGGGCATCGAACCCAGGACTGGGCCTCTGACCAACTTTCATAGGACTTAACCACTGCAAATATCGTTCAATTCCAGAAACATGTCGGTTAACGCATAAAACCTGATTAAATCGATAATTTCAAATAAGAATCTTTTCAAAACTCATTAGCACAGTCCTAAAAACCGATGTTCCGCAAACAATCTTATCTTACATCTTCACGACCGCAATCAAACAAAAGTAGGTCGCTCCGCGGGAAGGATTAGGTAAAATTTAACCACCGTAATGATTTAAGGGTATGCGGTTACCGTCACACCCCACAAAGTTTTATCTGGAGCCAACTGAACGCGCCTTAACTGTAATCCTAATTAATTAGTAGACGGGATGTAGCCTCAGACGTTACACAAACTCACACTGTCCTGCAAACATAAGAAAACTTTCGTCCATTCGAATTTCAACCTTAATAACATTGTAATGGAAGTCATATCATTTGCCACACAAAAGAGGCGCGCTCCGCTATGCCCGGCTAAACGTAAATATGGCGTAGTACCAACTGTCCACTAAATGTCGTTTCTAAGTATTATTCTGCGTCCAGAGTCGGATTCTACATGAGGTTTTTATGTATATTTAAATAAGACATTCTTTACACACGGCCATCTGATCCCAAGCTAAGCAGAGTTTGTATTTTGGAAACAAGATAACTGATATACGACATACTACAAAACTACAAAAAGCTGTAGAGATACGACATTTCTACTGACTTTGCCCTATTACATATTCATTGCCTCTTTACACCACTGTATATTTATTCCAATCCAATACTATATGATTATAATTTGAATACTTTTACAGTTTCCAAAGTATTTAAGTCCTTAAGGCTTTCTGGTATTAACAGGTATGAAAATATTGTAAAAGATATAGAAACTGTAAAACTCAGTTCACCAGCTTACGCACTTAGAAAAATCAAACAGATTACAGATATACTGTCTACTAGACTACAAAATATCTTATTATGAAAAGCGTAATTGCTGAGTTTATTGCCGGCTCTTCTAAAAAGCAACCTTACTAGCAGGTGTTAGAGTCTATTTCATTTCATTAGTATGACACATAGAGAAATTTATTTATGAAATCCTTAATACGACCCTGTTTTAAAATCAACTTTATATGATGAATGAGCTGCGACTGCATCTCACAGCCAATATTAGTTTAAAGCGGCTTCTATATCTACAAACTGTCCATTAATATTCCACTTTGCCATTTGTCGCCATTTCATTTGATCTTTAATTATATTTATTAGAATAATATATAACATGGCACCGCTTAGATGTTCCGATGTTCATATTTGCATTAGTTGTTATGAAATAAGTCATAGTTCTTACATGATTAGGTATTTACAAGGATTGTTGGCTGGAACACTGCTTAACCATTCTCTTTGCTGATATTGTGTCTTCTATTCCCACAATCTGCTTAACCAAATCAAAACTTCGCTTCAAATTATAGCCGGAAAATATTTTATTATAATAACAATATTTATGTATTTCCAAGAAACGGTAAGTATAGTCTTAAAAGTATTTATGTTATTTAACCAGAAAGTGGCATGCAATTGGACTACAGGTTTATACATATATTGTTAAATATCTAGATTTATAAGTAATAGTCAATCTGTTGTCAGTTTCTGTACCTATAAAATAAATTAAAAAAGTAAAATAAAAATAACTTAGATCAACAAATTTGTCATTACAATAATTGTCAAAACTGACTCTTCTAGAGGTATGTAGAAAATTGATTGCGGTTTTGTCTTTCTATTGACTATTATTAAATGTTCTGGACAAAATCTACTGTTTGGACTTTTCGATTTCCTTTCACCTCATCCATTTTGTCCCAACTTAAGACGTCCAAGTTAGGATAACTGTAAATTAGTTAATTGAAAACATAAGGTAACAAGTAAACTAAATTAATTAGGCACGTCCGGTCTCGCTCTAAAGACTCAATATAAGCTAATAAACAGCGGTTAATCATAACTGTACTTACAAAGTAAATTGACCGTGAAAGCTCTGAGTTTACTTCCTACTAATATAGTACTAATATTTAAATCCTACCCACTAATATTTATACAATACTAGCGGACCCGGCAAACGTTGTTTTGCCCCGCGGTTTTACCCGCGTTCCCGTGGGATGTCACATGTATTATACATAAAAACCTTCCTCTTCAATCACTCTATCTATTTAAACTTTAATTAGGCGCGCCAATAAACTAACATTGTTAGTAGCGTTGGGTCTGCAGTTACCAAATTGATAGGTATGAAATTAGAAACTAGACCTAGAACTAGGGGACTAGAGAGTTAGGAAGCTAGCATGAAATTCGGGTTGACAGCGTTAAAAGGTTAAAAAAAACGCATCAAAATCCGTTGCATAGTTTTAAAGATTTTAGCATACATAAGAATATAGGGACAGAGAAAGCGACTTTGTTTTATACTATGTAGTGATATTGACGGGCCAGTTGGCTTGGTGGTTAGAAACCCTGACTGCAAAACCGAAGGTTGCGGGTTCGATTCCCACCCTGGACAAACATTTGTGTGCATGAACATCTCTGTTTGTTCTGTGTCGGGGTGTAAATTTCTATATTAGAATGTATTTAAAAAATAGTAGTATATGTAGTATATCAGTACCTGGTGGCCATACTACAAGCAGTACACTGTGCTCAACTTGGGATCAGGTAACCATGTGTGAAGAATGTCTTGGGATTTATTTATTGTTATAAATGCCGGGTACGACGACCTCCCACCAGGTGGACTGATGACCTGGTCAGAGTCGTATTCAGAGTCGCGTCAGAGATTTGGATTAAACTTAACACATAGATAGAGCATATCCTGGAATAACATAATAAAGGCTATCTATCCCGGGAAAATGTGAATTCCCTCCGTAAAACCGCCGGGGACAGCTAGTTAACCATAAACCACAATATCCACTGCGATTTATAGTCTTGTCTTATAACATTGTGCTTAACTATTTAAGATATCTTTCCGGGGTTATCGAACTTCGCCCACCCACACACATTAACGGCAACTAAGTCAATATGCATACTGCATTTGTGTTTCCTATGTTGAGAATGCTATGGTATAACTTTCTCCCTTTTAAATACCTAGTAGTTATATAGTTGAGTAGTAGAGCTCTTAGTGCAGAGTTCGTCCGGGGAAGTACTACCACCTTACCCATTTCCGCCGTGAAGCAGTAGTGCAATTGTATTACTGTGTTTCGGTTAGAAAGGTAAGAGGGCCGGTGAAATTACAGGCACATGAGACTTAACAACTTCACGTCTCAGGGTCGACAACGCATTGGCGATGCTCCTAGTGTTACAAATGTCCATAGGCGGCGGTAACCACTTACCATCAGGTGGACCGTCTGCTTGTTTGTCGGCCAAAGGGCATAAAAAAAAAAAAAAACAATTTTATTCTAAATTTCACGCCAAAAAAAATTGTTAAATTGTACATTATATCACCTGCGTTCCCGAGGGATGTCACATTATGTTGAATAAATAGTATATATGTTATTCTAGGACATATTCTATCATTGTGCCAAATTTCATGAAAATCCGTCCCGCAGTTTTTGCTTAATAAACATCTACAGTATACAGCTTTCCTTACAAACTTTCCCGTTTAAATGATTACTTTTTGCTCTGCGTATTTCTATAAATGCTATGTACCTATAATAGTTTGTAATTTGTCTTATATAGGCCAGTTGGCTTGGTGGTTAGCGCTCTGACTGCCAAACCGAAGGTCGCGGGTTCGATTCCCACCCAGGACAAACATTTGTGTGCATAAACATGTCTGTTTGTTCTGTGTCTGGGTGTAAATATCTATATTAGTATGTATTTAGAAAAAAAGTATTATATGTAGTATATCAGTTATATGGTTTCCATAGTACAAGCTCTGCTTAGTTTGGGATCAGATGACCGTGTGTAAAGAATGTCCCAGGATATTTATTTATTTATATAACATTGGCTGTAGGTTTACAATCAATATCTTTCTTACATTTAAACTTATAAACTTGCTGATGTGATGCGCCATCAATAGATTTTTCCTACAATGACAAATTCTACCCAACAATTAAATTTCTAGGTAACGATTAAAATATTTAACAAAATCTCTTTTTGACTCAATAAAACATATTAACCAACAAAAAAAGAAATTCTGAAACAGATACAATATTAAAATAAAATTCTAAAAAACGATTAAAATATTTTACGGAATCTCTCCTTAACATAATAAAACATAATAGCCAACAAAAAAAGAAATTCTGAAACAGATACAGCATTAGCAACAGAACAGCACCGCGGCCATTTCCGATTAATAGCCTATTTCTGAATCATACTTATCTTGAGAGGTCGACAGTCACTTTCATAAGTAGAACAGATTAAAGCGGCAGGTTCTCGTATGACGTCATGATAGTGGGTGCAATCTCACGGATATTATTTATTAAACCTTTATTACTCATGACTCATATTGTGTGCCCACTTTACACAATGAATCATTATCTTGATAATGATAACATGGAGCTTGCATACTTACTATTGCACACACGAAGGAGTAATTTCAACCTTAAACGCTCTACGTAAAGGTGAAAGTAGCTGTAATGAATGTAAGTATCCAGGGAAATAGGACTTTAGGGAAACTGAACTGGGACGTCACGCGATCGTTGGCGCCAGACCTTGTTTTTAAGTAAATGATAATGAAATGAATTTCAACACTGCAATTATGTTGTGTCCCTTTCCAATCTCGTACGTTTAGAAAGGGGTGGGTATATGTTATGTGTTTGTCTGGCGAGGGTAGGCCTGTTTTATTGATTCTCATGGAAATGTAGGTATCGAGGATAGTAACGTATGTATGGGAGAGTCAGTGATCCGTGATTGGGTCGTAACAGTCGGTATACGTACAATACAACAACAACAACAAAACTATTATAGGTTAACTTCAGCCCGTTGTTTCGCCCGCGCTTCAATATTGTATTTTAGTTTCCCGAATTCTAATAATAATATGTATCCCATGTTTTAATTCAAAAAATATGATTAGAAATAGGTACTAGAAGTTATACTATATGTGTGCCTTTTATTCCATTTTCGCCTGTTATGAAGCTAAGTGGTAATAGACAACATTCTGTATTTATTTTATTACTAGCGACATGCCCCGGCATCTCCTTATTGGGACAATATAAATGTAATACAAATAATTACAATTTTTCACGTAAAAATTATTGCGTAGCTTTAAAGATAAACGGACCAACAGACACATAGAAAAGATAGACTTTTGAATTTGTGGTTATTCGTAAAACATAAAATATCACTTTAAGAGTTTGTGGCGCAAGCCTTACGATGACTAAACATTAAAATTAATAATCTATAACGTCTACAAAATCAGGCCCAAAGCAAAATGGTATAACTTACAAAACCGCAAATAATGTTATTGGATATATTACAGAACATTTTTTTCTCCTAACACAAAAGAGAAAAAGTTGCGAAAGCCATGACGCCCCGCTGAATTTTATGTTATCCCATCCCATGTCAGGATTCATTATTACACTCACTCTTCTCAGTTTTTCCCTATCCTTTCGACCTTACGTTGTAAAACCGAAATCCCATCGCATTCTTCAGTTCAGTATAGTTAACATGAAACTTTACGAGATTTATATATCTAAATACCTGTTTTTGACCACAATCTCACCTGTGGGCTGTGATGAAATGTAATGAAAATTGAAATGAAAAAATATTTTTATTCAAATAGCCCTTTACAAGCTCATAGGAGTAGTCTGACTCTAATACCGGTTCGGTAGGTTGTTCTTACTGAGAAGAGCCGGCAATAAACTAACAATAACTTTTTATAAAAACGAACTTAGATGTATTTATGAATTTTATTTAGTCTCACTGACAAAGGTTATAAGTGAACAGGGCGATTGTATAATGCACTCGGAATCGTAGTTGCAGTCAATTTTGTATTACATTGATGGCGCCACAACTTTTGTCCCACACTGCTCGCGAGCCGAACCATCAATATATTACGTAATAGGCTTCTACATTGAATCCGAGAGAGTTAAACAGTTAAGGTGCTGTCTCTATTTAATTAATAACCGACCACTACCGCTCATCAAAATATTTACTGTTATCGCAATAAACGAAGTGTCACAATTCAGTTCTGGCCGGGCCATTAGCACAGATAAACGGCGTCTCGTGACCAACAGCCTGGAATTCTGCCAAAATACTGTCGCCACGTCTAAACACTGGTGAAAAATGCATTTATTTACTCTGGCAATGGTCTGCTTTGGTTATTTCATTGGTCTAAAAGGTTTTGTAAACAAAAAGCAAATTTTTTATACTGTCATTATATAAAGTGTCTCTAATCGGTAGTTTTGAGTAGTAGTCTTAGTGCAGAGTTCGTTCAGAGAAGTACTACCACCTTACCCATTTCCGCCGTGAAGCAGTAGTGCACTTGTATTGTGTTTCGCTTAGTAAGGTACGGGTGCCCGTGAAATTACAGCCACATGAGACTTAACAACTTCACGTCTCAGTGTCGACAACGCATTGGCGATGCACCTCGTGTTGCAAATGTCCATAGGCGGCGGTAACCACATACCATCAGGTGAACCGTCTGCTTGTTTCTCGACTGTGGTATAAAAAAAATCAAATCATCTATAACATTTATTACGGGAAAAATCTTTTGTTGAAAATATGTTTTCATGGGCAGGTAGAATCCTTCCAACTTTCTATTCATGGTAAAATTTCAGTCCAACGCTATCCTAAAATGAAACCCTCACAGCTTAGCACTCTGCTCAGGTTATTACTTGGGTTTTACTAACATAAATCAATGGAAGAACAAACTCGCAATTATGCTAATTGATTTGCCTGCCTAAGTAAATTAAATTATAAATTCAATGACACTCCAGTGAAACTTGAACGTGAAACTATAAACAATTATAGAGTATCATAATGACTTACGTAACATATATATAAATGATATCAGACTATCTGCCTTCGTAGACACCTTCGTGGAATTCAAGCCACGTGTAGAATACATAATATTTAGACAAAATAACATTAGCGCTTATTACGGGCGACGACGGTGGCATCACACAGACCGCAAGTGTCGCGATGCGGCATCGAATTACAAAAACGGAGGCAACTGGAGCTCTTTAATTAGCAGACGACGTTCTGTACAAAGCTTAACAACACACATACGTGTAATTTCGTTTAAGGCTACATCACACGAGACATAGAACGCCTGAGTGAAACGAACCATGGTACGACCTGACAATTTGTCAACTACGTCGCAGTGGGAGTACTAAAGAGGAGCTATATGTCTTCTGCCTACAAAATTAACAGTCTGACTTGTGTCAACCAATTAGATACAACTCGAGTGCGTTCTTTGAAATGCACAATTGCTTTAAATACAGAGATCACTCTCCATGACCCTAACTAACTTACATGTTTTATCCGACGAGACAAACGTTTGCATTATGACCCTCCTGAATTAGATAAGTAAATTGGAGAGCACGCTAAAATCCGTACGTATTTTATACAACAGTAAAATATAAGCTATCAGAATTTATAGATGACATCGACAAGATAACTTACATGATAAATGTATATAAAAATAAAGGTCTCAACCTCATAGAAATACATAAATTGGCTTTGTCTGCAGAGACATAAGAATTTATCATCAGCATCAGCAAAAATGGAATCGCGAATCAAAATTCGAGTACGATCGAGTGATAAAAATACTATGTCCTTGAGAAATATATTTATTTCTATAAATCCATTGAGAGTTACAACCTATTTGAAGGCTCAGATTTCTAATATTGGGTTCAATTGAGCACTGTTTAGCAAGTTGGAAAACATTTTAAACGCTATAAACGAATCATCGTCAACCAACACATTCACAGTAACAAATTAACGCCTCCTATATCTTATACGCTTCTTTTTAGTCTCATGTCCTCACTTAAAACGTCTTCACGAGTTAAGTTTTAATAAATGTTAGTGTTCTTCATCAGAACGATAATTTAGACTGGCAGTACAAATTGTAGATGATATTAATTTTATCGTTCTTGTTTTATTGCTAAAAGCTTCTGTTTTGTAACGTTCCCATATTTCTTTATCTTGCTAATTCCGTCCTGCGGTTTTACCGGCGTTCCCAAGGGATTTTATGTTTTCCCTGGATAAGAAGTGTTAGGATTAGCGAAGTTTGGTGAGCTGTGCCGACCTACATATATATTTATATATGTTTTATGTCTTAAGTCTTTCGTTGCCACCATGGCAGCGTTGTCTTTCTATTATTTTTGAGTTTATGATAACTTCCAATTGATATACTGATGTATAGTGTCCCTTAATAATTAAATAACTTCCACTATTCACATTATAACAAGAAATATAACTGTTAATCCGAAAGAAATTATATTTGTATGCCATGTTTCATCTAAATCCGCTCAGCCGTTTTGATTAATTTAATCACATACGTCCAAACATCTAAACATCCCAATATTCACCATAATATTATTGATACGTATAATATATTTCTGTTCAGCGTATCATTGAACCAATACTATTTTTATTGAAACCCATTACAAATCTCAATGTCTGAGCATCAATAAAAATGGATTTATTGCATCACATTCATCCGATCATAAGTCAAGTATTACAGCTATTTTTAAAACGACCGAATTCTTCATCAAAAATCTAAATAAGCAAATGTATTTTCATCTGCATCTTAAATGTAATCGAATACAAGAGTTATTTGTTTGTGCGTCCTAATTTTCTTTTACTTACATTACCACCGCAGGCCGAGTAACTCGAGTACATAATAAGGGTGTGGACCTTCGCGCCTCGAGCGGCCGACCTATCGGACTTATTAAAGGGACAGGGCCAGTTGATGCCATCTTATCTATCTCGGGATTACTGCTGCCCTGGCTCTTCTGATTAAGGGGGACCCAATGTAATTTGTATTTTATTACCTCTATTTTTGCGAAGGCGTAGAGAATATTGGGTAATATATTATTTATTTAATACTTTATGTACAGTAGTGTACAAAGGCGGTCTTAATGCCAAAGGCATTCTCTACCAGACAACCTTTGGGCGATGCAGAGATAATTACAGGTATATTAGCTTTATGAGAAATATCCTAGACTTTTTACTTGAGAAACTCTTAAATCCTACATAATTAAAATGATTGTGGAATAATTTACTTAATCAAGGTGGTATCTATATTATGTCAGAATATTTTTTTTTGTTTTTTCTGACGGGATTGCGCGATTGGCCTCATTTCCATCCGTACATTTTCAATTTGGGCGATAAGTCTCTAACCGTTGTCACCATTTCACCGCATTTTAAATGCCGTCTATATTATAAATATTAAATATATATTACCCTAAGTAATCGAAATCGATACAGTTTCCAAAGCCTTTTTGTTAGCCTAGTGAAAGCCTCTCAGAAGCCTTCAAGTGCTATGGACCTAAGCACCAAGACTTCATAGGTTGCGACAATTATCGAGAGTCCTCTAATCGTAAGGGAAGCCTGAAACGAATGGTTCTCGAACAGCAGATGCGAATAATTGGTATAAGTGATAGACAATTACAAAGGGGTTCGAACTTTAGACGATAGCGCGATAAGAAAAGAAATATGGCTTTATAAATATGCCTCGCCATCGTAAGAATTAGAAATATCTAAGTTTTCTTTATAAATTGAGGCTGGCAATACAATAAACTCACTGGATCTGTGATTCCTTAGAATGACAAAAATCACCAGTAAAATTTATGAAAAGTTTTATTTTTTTACTGAGCTATGTGTGCTTAACTTGAAGTTTGTGTTTATTATTTTTTCTTTAACAAAACTGCATAATAATTTCGCCAATAAAATCAAAAGCTGCACAAAAATATTCATAAAAGCATTTGAAACGACTTTAGAATACCGTAACTATTCTAATAGATTTTAGTATGATAAAAAGGGCCATTAAAATTCGGTTAAGCTAGCCTCTGTCCAGTTATTACTTCGCGGCGCGCCAGTTGGAAGCGTAATAACATATCATTATTTCGTCCTTTATGTTCTTTCTATAAAATCCGCCCGCCGCCATAGCACAAGGTTCTTCGCTAATACATGTTTTTAAACTAGAATAATTGTTGTTTTTAAACGACTGGTTCAATAATCGTCAACATTGGATCCACAAACTGAAACATTAACTTAAATATTTAAAATTTATTGTATATTAAGCGGAACCTTAAATATTTCCACAGACACGAAAAACTTTCAGGAAAGGGTTTTAATAATTTTTCGCGAGACAGCCAAAATGTTAAAATTTCAAATAATTTCACAAAAAATAATTGGCAAGTCAACGCAATCGCACAGTTTCGCTCCAATGGCTGCTATAATTAACCCGAAATTCTTAATTGCGTCCTTATTGATTTGAGCGTAAATTTACTTAATTTCAAAACGAGATCGGGCTTTTTTGCCCCCGCCTCGAGATCAAGGCCTTAACGACGCCATTCCGCGGTAGTATTCGGTAATATCTCACGATACTCATCGAGAACAAGATCTTATTTATCTTGTTCGGGTGTATATCGTGTTATAGTAGGCAGGTAATTATGGTTTATGACGATTGTATATTGACAGTATTTGAAAATAATGAACATTGTTCGATAGTCCATTTTCTTTATTTATCTTATATTATGTAGATTGCGTAATTTTCATCACCAAGCAGTCAACAGCAAGAGGCCCGTAATGAACCCATGTTTTTTAGATACGTTGCTCTATAATCGAAATGTATCGATTCTCCGAATAGTTACATTTCGAACAGGCTGGGATGACTCGTCAGTTTTTGCCTATGGACTATTGTGATGCAATTCAACGGGACCAACGGCCGACCTCCGATGTGAGACGTAATTTGATCTAACATTGGAGATAACTAATTGGTAACGGCGATGCGTAATGGAATAGGACAAAAAATATGGTAAACATCCTCTCGTGAACACTCCGTGTCATGACATGATGTGGGTGATGCGTTATACTCGTGTGAAACTAGATTATACCAAAATATGTGATTCATTCCACATTTACCGCTCAGAAAATTGTTCACATAAATAATAATTTACCGCCGGAGCGCTGACATTCAATTAACTGACTGATAAATTCACAATCTCGAAAGCATGTTTCGACAACTCGAAAACGTACACCGGCCATTACTTTAAATCGTGGTGTGCAATAAAGAAGTCTCCACAATGGGGTCTTAAATCTTCCTCGGGGTCAGACGAGCAACGCTCTCATAGATTCCGCTTAGTCAGCCGGTCTAATTACATGTTGCTGAGATCATCCACAGATTATTGAGTCTGCTTTTCCATTTGTCAAAACACCGTTGTAATTTCACAATAGCAGGATTTAACAGTTACGTTTAATGTTTACTAAACATTTATTGGTAGACTCGTTAATTTTCGATACCCTATTAATCATATTTTAATTATTGTAATCGCTGACACCAGATAGATGGAGATGAAATATGAAGATTACACCGATCAACAACTTTTTGCGGATCATTATTATAGAGTTATGGTATTTTATAACTGTACATACAATTTGGGCGATTACACGGACCATAAACTCTGGTTAGAGCATTAATAATAAAACGAGTATTTATTCCCTGAAGGCAGAAATGGCTGCCAATAATGAGTCTAACCTAAATGTGATACTTCAGTACCACCTTAATGAGAGTTGTCGTATCGTATTATCCAAGCAAATTACAGGTGCGCGCGGAGCCGTCTGCCGCCGTTAATTACATCGACTTCTTAGAAAAGCTCGATTGTAGACAGTGTCATTATTACGTAGATATTAACAAGCATTCCACCGGTCGTAAATGTCCCGTGGGGCCTCGGAATCGATAACCATCCCTGGCTTATTTACTGGCAACACCGCGATCGGAACAAACAACGTCGTCTATTAACCAATTGAATTGCACCCACGCTGAATAATAAATCCGAATTTGTCTCGTCTAATTGGTGTGCTCTTGGAGGCACGTTGAAGGACCTAGTTGTGGTGCAGGCAAATTGCACTACTCCCGGAACGATGGCACTTGACTCTACTAGGAACGAGCTCTGTGCCAAATTGGCCGAGGCCTTTATTATTTAATTGAACAACATAATGCCTGTTGTAAGTGCTTAAATATGTAAATTACGTGTTGCAGATTTATGCATACCAAAACAGAAGCGTTGTGAAATATTCAAAAGTTCTATCTAGTTAGCTAGCTTCTAATTCAGTTGTCTACATTTCGGCGAACTTTTCTTGTTTTAGATTCTCTTATTTTGTTCATACTACTGTGAACCAATGTCCATGGAAATCTAGCTCTCGGATTCGAATACATCAGAGATTTCGTTGTTTTGCAAACGAACGTGAGCGATGGCCGGTGTGCCCGTATTGACGTCACGTCACAATACAACATGAAAGCAAATACCAGCTCAATATCCATAGTAAAAGCTTCCGAATGAAAGAAATATTGTGTAAACTAACGCTGTTTCGGATTTGTAAATTTTACGTTTCGTTTCAAAGGATCGTCAAATTATCGTTCGTATTTCTTTGGGATGGTCGCTGAAATATAACCCAGTTTAATGTTAGGTTAAGAGTAATCTAAACCTTAAGGGTATTATGAATACTGCTTAATTTACCACACCCGTTTAAGCTTGTTCCCAAATTAAACACAGATCACGAGAAATTTTTGCATACTGTACTCAATTAACATTTATGGGGACCATTCTAACTATAGGTACTTTTAAACGTTCAGAAAGAATGTCCCAATATCTACAATGTAACATAAATCCTATAAAAATGAAACACAGACGTCTCCGAACGGGTGGTATCGAAGGACCCTCATAAATAACGGTTTGGGCCGCACCTGTCCTGGAAAAACGTACGTATTGAAGCATATTACCTACCGTTTTATCTGTTTGCTTATAAGTTGGCATATAAGCAACGTATAGAACATACATAAAATTAAATATAAATTTTTGAGTGGGGCACATGGTTACTTGTTTAGCATAACCAACGTAACTTAGATCTTTTGATATATACTCTAAAGTAAGAAATAGAGCCCAATCTCCCTGAGCAAATTCGCACATCCCATTTTGAAGTGCAGTATTTTTCAACTTCTCTTATTTTTACTCTCAAATATACATCTTATGTTATGTAAGGTTATTTCAAGGAATAAACTAATAATTTGTCAAATATATAATTAAAAAAGGATTATTGTTTGGGGTGTTATCGTATCGCCGGTTCGAAAGATTGCTTAACCTAAAGATATTCGGCAATAAAGTCAGAAATTATTTTTATCATGACATAGATAATTACAGTAAGATGTATCTTGCAATAAGTATCTATGATCTGGCATCATTTAATAAAACTCAAGTAAATAATTTTACTTAGAACCTATTAGTAAATTATTATTACTTATAATAAAAGCGTCATAGATACAACGTGTTACAAAATTCCCCGTAAAAATGTAATTAATTATCAAAGCCAACAACCCTAGTAAGCTGTCATGTCAGGGAACCAGATTATTTAACAGAAAGGCCTACGTACCTATTTTACCTAATAATTGTCTACTTTAATAGTTTGTCTATTTTTCATTCATAAAAATCAGTTTTTTTTGGGGGGGTATGTTATACGGCGTTACTACGGTTCTTAAATATTGTGAATAGACTCGTTATAAGGCTTTCTAACCTCCTTTCGGCTTTACGGGTCGTTTTGTAACATTCTGTATAATTATCGATCTGTCAAACGTACAGGACACTTACTTTCTCCCTTGAATGTGTTGTGTATCTTCGTGTATTGTTTTATCTTATCAATGAAGAAGTTCCATCTCTTCCTTTTCTTTCCTTTCTCCTACAACAAGCCAGCCCACCAAAGAGGTTACTCTTCGATTTAGGACCTTATTGACCTTGCACCATCTTAATCTTGATGTAGTCGATTCTGCCTCAATCGATGGATTGTAAAACTGTTACTATAAAGTTCAAAATCATAAACATAAAAATCTTTTTGAAGTCGTTCGATCACCGAGCAAATAATACTCGTACTTAATTATAAGGGTAATATTATTAAAGCTACTATTCAAGTAAAGCATTAGTTTTGACTTTATCACGCCTACTGAGGTAATGACCTAGTTACAAACCTACGCACTAGTTGGGGCTCTACGCGCTGGTCTCAACCCACTCAACTACAGACAACAATGAAACAACTATTATACCTTCGTACACTACCTAAGTAATCATTTGTTATACAAGCGAAGGTATACTAAAATTGTTTAAAGAATAATAGAGGCCAATTACGCTTCGACTATGTACCAATTAAATAAAATACCATAAGAATATTTTAAAAGAGGTCTTAGTACAGAGTTCCCCCGGGGAAGTACCTTACCCAATTCCGCCGTGAAGCAGTAGTGCACTTATATTATTGTGTTTCAGAAAGGTCAGGCCGGTGAAATAACAGACAGAAGAGATTTACCATACTTACCAACTTCACGTCTCAGGGTCGACAACGCATTGGCGATGCATCTGGTCTTGCAAATGTCCATAGGCGGCGGTGACCACTTACCATCAGGTGGACCGTCTGCTTGTTCGCTGGCACGATATAAAAAAAACCTTTGTGTGATAAAATTTTCTCTAATCCAAAGACTTCCATGAAGCTAAAAAGGCATATCTCTCAGTGTGTGTGGACCTGGGTCTATGACCAAGGTTTCCATAAGAACCTAGGTATTGTAATATGTCAACGGGCCAGGCTTTGTGGTTAGAGACCTTGACTGCTATGCCACAGGTCGTAGGTTCCATTCCCACCCAGGACGAACATTTCTATGCATGAGCTTGTCTCTTTATTTATTTGTTGGTGTAAAACAGATTACTGACATTTATAGTAACTTATACCTAATTTACATTAAGACGAGGTCGTTTGTTCTGTAAGCGTATAAATATGTGTAGTATATCAATTATCTGGTTTCCATTGTACACGCAGTACCTACAGTCTGTTTTATTTAGGATCAGAGAGGATATTTATTCGTTTATAATAGTCTAAATTGTATTTTTTGCCTACATTACAAAATTATTTCAACATTTATTATTCAGATGCACTTTTGAATAATTCAGTCATTATTATTACCAATTGTAACAACTTCTCATGTTACGATCACGTCGGTTATATGATTAAGTAAATGTTTACTTAATAAAGTAAGTATAGAATACTAGCTGTCCCCCGCGGTTTCACCCGGGTTCCCGAGGGATCTAACATTTTGCCGTCACAAAAAGTTGCTCCTGTTATTCCAGAGCATTTTCTATATATGTGCCAAGTTTCATTCACATTGTGTTGTAGTTTTGGCGTGAAAGAGTAACAAACATCCATACATACAAACTTTCGCATTTATAATATTAGTAGTATAATATCTATGAATAGTGCATCTAACCTGTCTATCATTCGATTGTATTCAATCGATTACGTAACGTATTAGCATCGAACATAATCGTAACGGTTTTTGTTAAATGCCAAAACTACTAAGTGATTGTCGATATATTCTTTGCACACAAAACATCGATTATTATCATTCGAATATAGTATCGAATGTTAGTATCTTGGAACGTGGTGCGATTGATAATGTCTTCACACTGGCAATAAAGCCGCGGGGTTGGCACGTGCCAAAATGCTGTACAACATTTGGTACATACAGGAACCTTAGATATATAAATAATCAGCTAATATGAATCATACCTATGTATTGTATGTTCTTTTTAGGAGAATATAGTATGACGGAATACGATTTATTAACAATTGTTGCTGACTTTTAACACGGCAGTTCTTCAATTAACATTGTATGCTTAATAAAATTTTAGAAGCCATTGGTTGCTGTATACGGTATGTTTTTTTTTTATTTTTTTTTTTTTATATACTTATACATGAATGTTTACAAATTAATTTTAACTATCTATCACCATTAAAATGATATTTTACTTAGGGAGTAAAAAATCAAATGTGCCCTAGAAGACAAACGTAAAAAAAAAAAAAATACCTGTTAATTTATCAAGCTTACTGCATAGGAGATCCATAACATCTCCTCTTTGATAAGGTCATTCGTCTATGGTCAACCCCTTTGGATTTTTATTTTTCTTAAAATATCGATTTATATCCATTCTTTGGTGACATCTGGTGCCATTCAAAGTTATGTGACTAACCAAACCTACAAGACAATCAAAATATTTGCTAACCTTCAAAATTTTAACTCTCTAAATATGTTTCTATCATATAATTTTAAACCTCACAAAGTCATTACATAACAAAAATATTACTCAACAACCTGTCTTACAAAGCTGGTGATATATCATTTAATAAGATAGAGCCACATGTCATCAGATAGAACAGACCTCCGCCATTAGTGCCTACGTGATCATGTTAGAGAAAAAACAACGATTGTACAAGAAATCTTTCAACGATGACTTCGCCGTAATAAAGAGATTACTTACAGAAAATAATTACGACAACATGCTATGTTTATACGAGTTTGTTGTAACTTCAGATTAATTAAGATCTAAAAAAGATCATGTCGTTAAATTTTAAAATGTACGTTCTAATATAGACTTTATCTCTTCCTGCGAAAACACTAATTTCGCAAGCTGTTGTTAAATGCGAAATCCACTGTCCAAGAGTTTTGTTTAAGAGAAAACAGTCTTGTATTTAAGCCCACATGGTAGTCAGTTTTCCCACTTCCCTGGACATCTATATGATGATATAAACTAGGCTCTACACAGCACAACTATGTTAGTTTGCAAATTTCATCCGCGGAACCCTACCACCATGTCAATGTCCTCGGTTATACATGAGACTAAACAATTTCATGGCTTAGGATCGACAACGCATTGGCGATGATGGCTAATATCTTTGGGCGGTGATCGATCACTTAACATCAGGTGGACCATCTTCCTGTTTAAACAAAGGCTTTTCGGTTTAAATGCATTCAAGTTCTCGTGTTGATATAATTATATTATTGAAAAGTATATTCGCTAAATGAATTTTGAAGAATAACTGAAAAAACTATTTTATAACCTAACTGCCCCGGCAGAAGTCGTTCTGTCTTCAATGATAGAATTCGAATTGGTATCATGAATAAAAATAAAATACCAAAACATAGTGTTTATTATTCTTGACAATTAAACTTTTAATATTAGGGGCGTAGTGGCGCTCTGAGCTCACCGTGATGAACAAACACTTCTTAAAAACTCACTGTACATTACAATACAAATTTCCGATTTAATTGACTGCGAAATGTGCACTAAGAAATTATAAATTTATTCTTTTATCAATATAATTTCTTCTCATTAATTTTTATTTACATATATAGATTAAAACAACTGTTATACACTTAATTACTTTTCGGTTTAAATGTATCCATATTCTCCTGTTGATATAATTTCATTATGACAAAGAATATTCATTGATATATTTTAATATACACCAATTAAAATAGCTGTCAAGCTACCAATGCTTCTCTGAAATAACTCTGTCATGTTATGTTTTTATTCACAATACGTTTGCGTAGTGTCAATTCTTTGAACGGGAAGCAATAACGTATGCATGTGCGATAAAAACTATAAGTTCGGCGTTACTGACGGCTCGTGGGCCGCGCGTGCCCCGCTGTCATTATGTGATTTGAATCATGGCTTTTGTTGTCATACACCGAAATAGTTAGTTGAATTTAAATAAATACGTTTTGCTATTCGACCTATAGGATTTTAAAAAATTCTTGCAAAAAATATCAACAATTTTTTTTTTTTAATAATAATAAGTATTTTTTGGAAATTTAATACGTAATCAATCTAATCGACCTTGAAAGGTTTTATCAGTCAATAATGTCAAACAAAAATTAATTAAGGTTAGTCTATCGATTCTATGGTTTGTTGTATGATGTTGCAGGTGAACCTTGTAATAAAGAGACAGAGTTCACTTTTCTGTGGGCTGATTATAATATATAGCTGGTAACGACTGTATGAAATGAAACATATTATATTGAAATCGGCTTTTACAGGCTCTATATCAGACTCCAACTTCGAAGGTTGCTATCACTGAGAAACCTGGCCATAAACTATGCAATTACTCTTTTCAAAATAAGATTATGTATATAAAGATATATCCTGGAGGATGCTACACCCAAGCAATGTCGTAGTTTAGTAAAGGATTATCATGTTCTGATGATCTCTTCTCGTTTTCTCATGTTAGATACGCATCTATAACAGAAACATATACAGAAGTGGCACGTGGAGGCTTTTAGTCGAATTCCACCGATTCGCATTTTATAAAAAGGCTTATTTCTTGCGGCACACATATACAATCTATATGCCTACCATACGCATCCGTGTGTAAACCAGAGATTCGCGAAAATCAAGAAAAACGAGTGATGACAATATGCCGGCGTGCCTTTGTTCGATGTTCGCTCACCATGAACGAGTATCGTAATAGCCTGCATTTTTATTCCTTTTTGTTTTTTAATATGACTTCTTGATGTGCACTGAGTTTCTTTGATAATCGAAGATTGGTTGTGAAGGGAATGTTTCGATCCCTAACTTACACTCATTAAATACTGAGGAATGAACTCAAAATTCCACCATTTATTTAGTTTAGCCGGTTTTCAAAGGTCAAACTGAAGCTACCACCGTAATAAAAGACCAAGTGAAAATACTATGAATTTTCTTTATCCAATTACAAAGAAATCCGGGCGCTATAATGTCACAGAGCAGAAAGAGAATAAACGCCATAGTGTATATTAAAGAACAGTTGAACTATTAATCAAAGGAACATAACTCAAATTACATTCAACAATTAAGAAGCATGAACACCTTTACGTTAATAATACTTTGAATTTAGTGAACATCTATAGTAGAAACTTATTTGAATAAAACATTTTCATTTCAGTTTACGTGAAAGTACCAAAATATCACAAGAGCAGATTCCATTTCATTACAAAAGTTTCCCTATAATAAAAGTTGGCCATATTGATGAGTACTTCCACCTCTGCATGTTAGAGGATTTCATTTCATAGCACTCTGTATAAAAACACAATTTACCCAAAAGTACTCTTACAATATGAATCGTCGCCGAGGGATTTCCATTTAGGGTGTTGGTTGTAAAAATACACAATACACCCCACTGTTTTATTACTAAATACGTATGGCTAATAAAAAGTCTACATGGCAAGCGCTCATAAATATTCCTATTCATTCTTATTGCAGAGTAATAAGGTTTACTTCAGAACTTACGCACTCGAAGTCGCACCCGCGGCGCCACTTTACGCCTAAACTAGTTAAGCTTAACACAATAAAATGAAAGTCTAAATTAGCTGCTCGTTTTACAAGCAATAAATTTAATAGACCCCTGCAAGGGAGTAAGTCACGCTTAAAATTTTAACTCGGCGACAATTAGATCACGGCGTCACATGGGGACCGTCAAAAATCAACTTGGTAATCTAGTTTAAAAACAGTTATTGACTTAGATACTTGATAAAATATAGGGTTGTCACTACTCGTGAAGATATAAACAATATTTTAACATTTTGGTGTAAAATACGTATGTATATCTATTTCGAAATTTTTAGGCCTTTTTTACACCTTGGGTTACATTATTGGAGTTTTAGCTTACTTACTTACTAGATTTTTATTTTAATATAATATAGCCAATGTTACCCGGGGATACCTTTCCAACGGTGTAAGTATTTTTCAAACCGGTTCAGAATTTTCGGAGCCTATTCAATGCTCATCTTGGCAATCTTTCCTCTTTATATAATATATTAACTATACTGAAAACTGCGGGGGACAGGTTTTACCCGCATTCCCAAGGGATATCACATTTTCCCGGGATAAAAAGTAGCCTTTATATTCCAGGATATGCTCTATCTATGTGCCCAGTTTCATCCATATGCGTTAAGTAGTTTTTGCGTGAAAGAGTAACATACATGCTTACATACAAATCTTTCCTCTTTATAATACTAGTATAGATGAAGTATTGTCATTAATTAGTAGTGCTTCATAAAAAAATATGTTGTAAATCTTATTATAAAATTGTCACACAAAACGCATTCATGCCTACATAGACCCAAGTTGCTTGTGTAATATATGCATGCATCCCTTATGTTATTGCCCCTTACTCTACATACACAAACTTATGCATTCTCCTATGATAAGGGGACGGTTGCCTTCTTAACTAAACTTGCACGCTATGACGTTAATTAACAATGACAAAGAAAAATAACCTTAATTCCTTCCTACATAAGATGCATCTATTGATCCAACAGCTAATTGTATGATGATTGAAATCAACCTTACGATAAAGCAATACAGCTTCTTTTCCTATGACAATCTTAAACATCAAAACGGCCATGATAGCGTGCCGGTAGTATTGTAACATTTTGTAACACATTTATTACTAGCCGTCTCCCGCGGTTTCACTCGCGTTCCCGAAGGATGCTACATAATTTTGGTCTTTCTTTTTATCGTATTTTATAGTATAGAATAAAATATAGAATTTTTGAAATCAGTCCAGTAGCTTCGGACCCTATACAATGCAAACAAACAAACAAATAATCCAATCTTTCCTCTTTATATATTTTAGTTAAGATATAAATTAGCTTAGAATGGACATCAATACCTAATGCCCTATATGACCTGCATCTAGGTAGTACATCAGGCCTATTTAAACTAGTCTGTTCTGTCATATATAGTATCCGTCAACTTTTGTAAGTAGTAGAAATCTTAGTGCAGAGTTCGTCCGGGGAAGTATTACCACCTTACCCATTTCCGTCGTGAAGCAGTTCTGCATTTGTATTTATGTTGTTTCGGTTAGAAAGGTAAGGGAGCCGGTAAAATTACAGGCACATGAGACTTAACAACTTTACGTTACAGGGTCAACAACAAGTTGGTGATGCCTTGGTGTTGCAAATGTCCATAGGCGGCGGTGACAACTTACCATTCTGGGCACTCAGGACCATCTGCTGTTGATTGTCGGTCTGCATGATAAACCTGATCGTGTTGCATCTTATTTAATTTCTTCAACCTCTCGCTCCAAGTGGACTGACGACCTTAGTAGAGGAGCCGAAAGCCGCTGGAGGCAGCTCAAGTCTTCATTACTAGGTAGATAAGACTTTATTATCACATTACAAGTGATAGAAGTAGCAAAACACATCAAATGAAAGTATAACACTGGAGGGAATCACTGATAGAGATCTCTATCAGTCAACCTTTAAAAAAAAAGATTTTTTTGTTACAAATTAACAAATATTATTTAGGTTGGTGTTTTGAGACTTTGAAGACTTTTCAAGACAAACATGTGTGTCCATAAACATGTTTGTTTGTTCTGTATCTAAGTTTAAAAATAAGTATGTATTTAGAAGAAAAAAGTATGATGGTATATGTAGTATATCATTTATCTGGTTCCCATAGTAGGTCCGCTTAGTTTGGTATCAGGTGGCCGAGTGTACACAAAATCCCAGGTTATTTATTATATTATATTTTATCTGTTAGGTACTGTACCTATTCCCGTTTTTATTCAATTTCCAGTTTGGAATACAATTTAATATAGAGATTTTATTATAATCCTACCTTACAATCGCACATCCTAAACCCTAAAGACCCTTGATTTAAAAGTGGTAATGTTAATGTAAATTTTAATACATAATATGGATTTGAGAAGTACTACCTCAGTTAAAGCTCTGAAAGATCCTAGTGAGTTTCATTGCCTTTAGCTCCAAAACTTGACAATGATTTGCAGGTTCGCCGGTAATGGTGATGTAATTTCGGGAAGCACCCGCAACATCCGGCCTGCGTTTAATTCAATATAACCAGCGTAAATAAAAAAATAAAAATCGTAAATGGATTATAATGGATAGTCAACGAACCGTGAATAACGGGTATTCTATTTACGATGATTTGAATAATAGTTCCATGGAGGTTATAACCTTTTTACTAACATAACATTTCTACATTTTGGTTATGTTATTTATGAATTTTCTCATAATGCTTCTATAGTATCTTGTGTATAGCTCCCTTTTTTAAGGTTCTATACCCAAAGTGTAAAACGGGACCCTACCGTCTGTCCGTCTGTCCGACTGTCTGTCTGTCCGTCTGTCACCAGGCTGTATCGCATAAACGATAGTTAGTCAGTTGAAAATTTCACAGATGATGTATTTTTATTGCCGCTATAACAACAAATACTAAAACAGAATAAAAAAATATTTAAGTAACTATTTTTTCTTTTTCTTTTCTTTTTCAATTATTTTCTTCTTTTTAGTTTGGTTTTTCAAAGCGTGTTTTTTAGTTTTTTTTAAACTATAATTTTTATTTTAGTTTTTTAGTTCGCATAATTGGTAAAGCGTATATTTTTAGTTTATCAAAACGCTAATCCTGAGGATCCTGGTAAAGATACTGGGACAAATTATACAAATTATTGCATTGTCATCGGTCATTGATTAGTGTGCAAAGTTTCAAATCAATCTATAATGTTTAAAAGGGTGAAAATCACGATCCAAGTTTCCGTGACATAGATACTGTTACTGATCGTAACTATACAAATGAAAAGGCGCTGATAACTTGAAGCCACAGTTTATTTTATATCGTTTTACAATAATGTGAAAACCAGCGAACTTCACCAATGCCACTGTCAGTACTTTTAGAATTTAGAAAGACAAAATAAAATCCAAAAAGGTGATGCAAATAAGTTCGGTTCGTAACAGATACATAGCAATCTAATATAAGCGTGCTAAAAAATGTACTATGCAAAAAATAGTAACATTACTAAATTCACGTATTCTTTTTATTTAGAACAATTTTTTTACGAGGCCTACGACATAGCAGATAAATTACTTAAACTACGGGATAACTAAAACAAACGTATTTCGACTATTACCTCCTAGTCATGTTAACGTGCGTAGAATATTTATTATACATCTAAAATTGTGGTTCAGAATATTTATTTAAATACAACACTATGGTGGTGTTAAAATGAGCATTTAAACATATTTGCTATGAATGTGACTGATTTTTTAATAACGTTGAAAATAGTTATATGTCCATAGTGAAAAGCTGTTTCTTCTGTTTAGACCCTTGGTTTAGGTACTTATGGAGTTAACTGCTATAGATACCGGTTTAGAAGTCAGTCTTCAAGTGGAAGAAATGGCAATCTTTTAATTTTTTTTTACAATCTTTTAGATTTCTGCTATTTTAGTTACTTACCATGTTTAGACCCTTGCTTTGGACCCATTTATAGAAGCTGCATCTATAGTTACTGGTTCCAAGTCAATTTTCAACTCATATTTTCTCCAATTTTACGATTTCTATATTTTAGTTATGTTCAATAAAGTTGATATATTAAAATAATATGTTATTTATATAGAAAAGGCCCTTACTTATGATGGGCTTATTGGTTTACATATTATGTATCTGATTACAAATAATTGATTTCCTTCATCAACTCATAGCATGATTGATTCATCAACCTCACCTCAAAATTTCCTAAAATCAGTTACAAAAGTGTTTCATTAACCGTATACCATAACGCACACATTTAAATACCAACCTATTTACATAAACTAAAAGATTAAAGTGGTCTTCAGACATACCTATTAAAAGATAGGTACCTTAAGCCATTCGAGATGAAATCACGGTTTGGCAATCGCATTCATTCGGCAATATTCGACTGAGTGATTTCTCCGAAGTCGATCCGATCTTGTAATCCTTACCTATATGAATGTTGGATGTTCCAGTGTGTTTACTATCCCGTTGATTTCCGTTCTTACTCCATACATGGTGTGTCTGACGAATGGAAGACATCCTCCATGCCTCGATAAACGGTTATGTACCCCTAAATGGGATTTAACAGACACCGTATGTATACTTACTGTTAACTGACACTATTTACGGAATTTTTATCTATATTCAAGATGAAAAAAAAATATTAAGCAAGTATCCTGAGACCATATCATCCTTTATGACTTCTTTACTTACCATAAATTAACTGTAACAAAATGTTTCAATATATGTACAAATAAATATTTGACAGACCAGTTGACTTGGTGGTAAGAGACGCTGACTACCACGCGACAGGTTACAGATTCGATTCCCAGGACAAACATTTGTGTGCATGAACATGTCTGGTCTATGCTTGGATGTAAATATCTATATAAGTATGTTTTTAAAATGTAGTACATCAGTTATCTGGTTTCCATAGTACAAGCTCTACTTAATTTGGGATCAGATGGTGGAGTTTAAAGAATGTCCCTGTTTTTATTGATATAATGAATCTGTATTAAGTTAGTTATACAACAAAATATAGTTATTCAAGCTAAAATTCATTGCCTCCCACTTACTTTGAATAACTCTGCTTACCTACATTACAGTAACTAAGTACCTCGGGCTTATTAAGTATTTAGTTGAGCTTAACTCCAAATAAATCGTCTGATAGAACTCTTTGTAATCGTATTACGTAGGCTGATCTCCTTTCTCACACCTACGCAGATAGTTAATATTTGTATTAGTATAGTTCAGTGGTACTACTTCTTATTCTGTGGTTCGGTAAGTACTATTAGAGTGAGAAACACTTGACTCAGTAGCGTGGGTAGATTGTAATGTTCCAGACGCTATGGGTATTACGAAACAATGAACATTTCTTTACTCGTAATTTCTCGTATCTTTCAAATAGAGATCGCCTTTAACTTAAGAAGACTCCGGTAAAAATACTTACCTACTAAAAAAAACTGAAACCAATTTCGAAGTGCAAAAGTATTAATGAATGCTATAGTTTCAGTTAGTGACAGAAGCTAAATACTTTTACATAATGATTGTGGACTCGTATGGACTTATTGTAAAAAAGGTTCTATTCTAAAATGTAATAGTAGAGAAAATAAAATACCCCCACTCCCCTTGGTGAGATTTTGCTCGACCTACTCTCGCCGCCCCTAATCTCACGTGAGATTTGATATTATCATAAGTATACGATTTAGATGTGAAAAAATATTACTTCTATATATAACCCTCTTCTAGCAATTTAACACTGTTTCTTGCTAATAAAAAAATTAAGTGATATTTGCCGAGACCCCCCTCTCCTCCACGTGAGATTCGGTGAGATTTGGCTAGACCCTCTAAATGCCTCACGTAATTAATGGATGCTCCCTTAGTGGTAAAGTATTGTTTAAAAAAAAGTCGTTATTTGATTGTTGGTAAATGTACACATGACAGCAGTCATAAGTTACTGTTGAAGTTATTATTATATACCTACCACATGTATATGATGAGGATATATGTATTCGTTTTACACATGGCTGATTCTTTTAACTTAATTAAAAACACAATGCATCATCTGACGATATTATAGAAAACAAACATTATGAGACCATAATGGCGTTGGACGGTAAAAATGCTCATTAGTATGAAATAAAAACGCTGAGTGCAAAATAAAAAACAGGGACATTGCTGGTCTAATAGAAACTTGATGACGCTCATATTTAAAATGGGGCAAAAAGACGTTGATAACGAAATTAAATTGACAGTTGTTATTTTCAGGTTGGTACAATCAATTCCGTAATAAAATTCAAAAGTATGGGGTCGCTTTATTTTCATAATAAGCAAAGTTTTGATCGCTGTGAATACTATTATTTAGTATTATTAATTTAATTATGAGGTACACATTGGGTAATTCTATTGTTAAGACCTAAGTGGATATCGCTAGCGGTATGAATTTTTATTTTACGAATCGTGCGAAGGAATACCGGTTACTTCTAGATGATTCTAGTAGTGTTCAACCTGAACTGTATACCTAGCGGTGTAGCACCCGCGCAATTTTTTTTTATTCTCACGCGTAGAAATTTGATACATTTAAAGCTTTTAGCTTCGAAATTTCATCATTCGTTTATGTTGACGTTATGTTTACATTGATCATGGTTTTTTTTATTTCGAAATACTGATCTCGGCATGCATTGAAATGCGTCTCTTTTATTTTTATTTTGCAGAAACTTTGGCACGCCCATAAACACCCCACAGTTTAATCGTATTGATGATCATTTCATGATTTTAATGTAATGACATAACATTTATTCAAATAAAAATATTTAATCCATTTAATTCAGTTTAGACCCGCGGAGGACACTTATGAAGCTTTGACCGAAGCTACCACTATAGAAACATATTCCTCAATACATTTCTATGGCATTAAGAAATAAACAAACATTATTTTTTTATAAATTACATTAGCTTTTATTATTATATTTATTCTGGTATAGCTCTGTAGTTATAGCACTAATGCCTCATACAAAATTTAACCACGCGTGTAAAATATTAAATCCTTGCATTAAAGCGTACACTCCAGATTTTCAAACAGGTTTTGCATTCATATTAGGTACATGCAATACGCTACGCCACACTACAATACGCTGCCTACATACGTATACATAATAAAAACTCTCTCAGAATTGTAAGCATCTCCGTCCTAATACCGATTCCAATGTAACCATGAAAAACACATCGTCTAAAGCGTTTTTGTGCACCAGTTCGGCCAATTTATTCATACTATACACAATCAATTTCATGCATATAAGAATCGATATAGAATCGTTTATTGAATTGAATTAGTAATTTCGATAATATAAAAAAGCAGGGCTGTTATCTACTGTTACCGACCTATTATCGTCGTTATGCAGGTTCAATTACCTACCTAAGCCTTTCATAGGCAAACGTCATAACAGTACCTAGTAAGAACAAGCGGGACGAACTTCTTGTGACTTCTGAGAAAAAAGGCATGAAATCGATACAGTTTTTGCACCGGATATTTTACGGGAGGCGTTCTGTGGGTAATTTATTGGCCGCCAGATTACGTCGTGTTTTGCTCAGCCACTACGTACGCATTCATAAAATGTATCATAACATGTATTTCCAGAAACAGTGACGAGTGTTTTTCATAACAGACTATGAACTTCACATTTTTGTAGGGACATAAATGTTTTTCCGGTTAATGCAAGTGAAATGTACTCAAATATTACTTTAGTACGGATATATTTATCAACTCACACCAATTGTTGACATTCCCTTAACATTGAAAAAACGACTTTATGAACTCTTTTAGTCAATAAAACATCAAAGCTTAAAAGCTCACTTCCGTCAAAAAATGTAGTTTAAGTTGATTATACTGAAACAAGACGCTAAAATGCTACATGAGGTTTTCCCCAATGGAGAAAAATGAGAAAAAAAGTCTTAATGGAAATGAGTATTTCAAAGCGAGTGCAAGCGTGTGAGGCTTATTATATACCTACCTAGGTGCCTATTGAAAGCATGGATGTCGGCCATGTTTCCACTCATTTTTATTCTGTTTACATGAACCAGCTGCTCCGTCTCCAGCCCGGCTCGTAAAAACTGAATTGGAAACAGAATAAAACATGTATTTTAATGTTATTACTCTCGCAACATTTTTACAACTCCATTCAACGTAATGCTCGGATCAGGTTAGATGTGGATGGGGCATCGAAATCATATACGTACATCGTTCATAAACTTTTTTAATCACATACCTATACAAACATCAGCCGATCGAATTAAAAATACTACACAATAATTTACAGTCTTTCCAATTAATACTTAAACATTTTTTCATTTAAAAAAGTAATAAATACGAAGAAGCATATCCTTTCAAATGCGAAAATTTGGTATCATTATTGTACAAAAGTTATGCTATTAGAAATAGGTTATAAAGATCTATTACTATTTACAACAATCGGACGATTTTCGTCAATAACAAAACAATTTTTGTAGCGATAGCCTACGGCTAAGTCTAAGGCTTACAGATCAATGTGGCGAGAGATCGATTGAGTTAATGTTTATCTACTGAGGTTTTTCATACCAGGTACGTTTGTACAGTGTGCTGTAAAACAACAGATTGAGGCTGGTTGTGCCGCCCCTGGAAATCGGTGGACGAGTAATCCGAATCTATTGTAGAATAGATGTGCTCGGACAAAGGACGATCGCACGGCGACCGCTCCGCTGAGTTCGCAGACTTCCCACAGAGGGTTTGACACGTACTGTTTAACACTGACGCGTCCATGGTGTAAGTATTAGAATTCCTTCCATAATTAAGTCTTTTCAACTTCTGACCGTGTCGTTTAGATAACGGCATCGCGTAACGTAACCTTTCCCAAAAACGTTTCTCTTTCCACGTTATCTCCAAACCCGTTTTGAAATATGACTTCAACTCCGGATCCCGCGAGATGATCCCTACTGTCACTATTATTAATTTATGAGGATTATTTCTGAGCGCTTTCTGTAGAGCTTGCCGGAACTCTACCTGGGACCACTCCGTCGAGATAAAGTTCTTCGTTAAGACTACTATTATGCGCCTCGAAGCTTCAGTTGCTTCTACCACTAAATCAGGGAATTGGGCGTACGTAGCCTCAAACTGTGGCACATCTCGGTAATGAAGACAGAGATGGTAGGATGGGTAGCCATTCTCGAGCTCTCGAGCTAATGACTCGACGACAAACTCCTCGTCTTTTGGGCTATAACAAATATAAGCGTCATAAAGCTTATCGGCATCCTTAAAGGCACCCGCCAGAGGAGAGAGCTTGATGCCGCAATTTGAATATAACCACATTCTACAAGCGTATCTAAATGTGAATACTAAAGCTAATATTAATAAAATAAGCATGAACCCAGTGAGAGCCGAGGCCAGTAACGGCAGGTTGTTGGACACAAAGAAGGCGCTTATCATTGAACTATCGCTTATTTCACTGCAAACGGTCACATTTAAATTCAATTGCTTCTTCGCTGGGTTCATCTTCTCATTTACACACCACAAGTAATTTATATCGATAACTTTTTCAACATTCTGAGATACATACGTTAAGAAACCTTGTAAATATTTACAATCACAGGACCAATTATTACCGCCGATGTACAACGATTGTAGCTTTTTGTTATTGTCCAAATGCCACAGACCGTAATTCACGAGTCTGTTTCCATCCAAGCGTAAAACTTCAAGGGCTCCCAATGGGGAAAAAGTTTCGTTTGAAATATACTCAATTAAATTACTTTGAAGATACAGTTCTTTTAGGTTGCTTAGCTTTGAAAGCTCGAGACCTCGTAATTGTTTAAGTTTGTTGTTATCTAAATGTAATATTTTTAAATCAATTAGCTTATTAAATGTATTGTTTCCGATCGTAACAATGTTACTCGCGTTGAGGTAAATAACAACAGCTTTATGCATTGAATCGAAAACAGTCTCGTTAAGTTCACTATAAACATTTCCATCTAAATAAATATGCGTAGCTTCCACAGGAAAATTATGAGGAACAAGTTTTAATTGTTTCACAGAACAATCTATGACACTCGTGCTCATTGTAGAGTCGTGATAACATGAACAGTTACTAGGGCAAAAAGTTTTGCAGTTACAGTTATTGAAATCGCAACAATGACAATCTTCTGGGCAATAACTCTCGTATTTACACAAAAAGTCTTTGATATGCAACGAACTAACCGGCAAATATTTAACGCCGCGGACGTATGACTCCTTACAAATAACATTTTCTAAATCCATCACACGTGGGTAATCTCTCGAAGTAATGGAGTTAATTAGTAGAAGCCACTTCATTGTGCAATCGCAATGGAAGGGATTGCCACTAATGTAGAACTCTGGCAGCGTTCGATCCTCGGCCACTCTCGAAACACGCAAACTATTTATGTCCAAGCTTTCGATCTCATTGGCATACATATCGACACGAGTCAAATTTCTCTTGTCTAAAAACGTATCCGTCTCGATGTTCGATATAAAATTGTTGTTTATGAACAATAATTCGACGCTATTTGGTATGGACATGGTAGAAAGAGATACTAAACGATTGTGACTAGCATCCAACGTTTTAACATGCAACTCTGTTTGAATTTTATAATAATTACCAAGTATTTCTATAAAGTTAGCATGTATATCTAACCACTTTAAGCTTCCCGGAATGAAAGCGTAATCAAACCACACTAAATGATTTTCAGATAGATTCAACCAAAGCAATTTTGTTAAAGCCACAAACACACCATTAATATCAGAAATAAAGTTTCCGTCCAAACGAACGGCTTCCAATTGTGTGTTCTTTTGAAAGGTTTCGGTCTCAATTGACTGTACTTTATTTTTCGCCAAATTGAGTACTTGCAGGCTCGGCAAGCCCCAGAACATTCCCGCTGTAAGGTTTCCTATTTGATTGTCGATTAAACGCAACCCGGTCAATTGTGATAGATTTAGAAATGAAGTATTTGTTATCTCCGTCAATAAATTTTCACCTAAATCTAACGATTTCAAAAACGATAATTGCAAAATTGCCTCAGGTATCTTCGTTAACTTATTAGAACTTACATCTAATTCCTTCAAATCGGAACAATTTCTAAATGCATCGTCACTAACGTAAGATAACAAGTTATTATTCAAATTCAATTTATTCAATATGAACAAACCGTTAAATACATGATCTTCGATAGCGTGTAACTTGTTCTGTCCCAAGTTTAAGGTATGTAAATTAAATAGAGGTGAAAATGCGTTGTCCTCTATAAACCCTATGGTGTTATTGTTCAAGTTCAAAATTTGTAGAAAAAACAAGTCTTTAAACATGTTGCGAGCGATTCGTACGACCGCGTTATGCGACAGGTCGAGCACGATTAATCTTATTAGACCACCGAACGTTTCATCTTCTATGTGGTCGCTCCTCAATTTATTCGCCGAAAGATCTAAAACGAGCAATTGTTCCAACCGATTAAATATTCTCTTGGGTAAAGTTTCCAGCTCATTATTCTGCATATAAATCTCTCGAATTTCTCGCGTATTGTAAAACAATCCCTCTGGTAAATAATTTATGGCATTATCGGAAAGGTTTACAACTTTTAATGAAAGCAAATCGTTGAAAACATCGCGTGGCAGTTCATTTATTTTATTATTTTGCAAGAATAACTGTGTCAGTCTTCGCAGATGTAATATTTCAGAATCGGCAGGCAGCGACATTATATCATTATGACTCAAGTCTATTGTTTGTAATGTAGACCCACATTTGTGGCCGAAGCCCAACTCGTCGACGAATTTAATTTTGTTATGTGTTAAGTTAAGAGAAATTATATTTTCCAGGGCACAGAACAAATCCGATGGTATCTTTCGTATATTATTAAAGGCCAAGTCTAGAGTGTGAAGTTCCCTCAGTCCGTTGAAGGCGCCTAAAGTCAGCTCAAGTTCTTTGCTATTGCTCCACTCGTTATTCATAGAACGTATCCTCAATGTCTTCAGACCGCGTAAGCCTTCGAACGCATTACCAGGTAGCCGGAGTATTTTGCAGTCACTTATAGATATCTCCGCCAAACCTTGCATTCTTCCGAAGTGATGGTCTCGCAAAGTGCTCTCGAGGAGGAGCGGGCTGCACCGGATCGCCAGCCGCTCCGCTCCGTCCGAGTGCATCGAACCGACCACGTCCCTGTCCGACGACAGCGTTCGAACGTTGCACTCCACCAAACCATTCCCACTGGACACACGGAAACAAGCATCTGCATCGTCAGGCGCTTCCGTAAGCGCCGCGCCCATCACTAAACAAAAGAATACCGCGTTAATTATCATTTTAAACGGCACTGTGTCCATTTCATCTTCGTCACTTGTCAAAATAGAGTTTTGATGAATGAAAGTGGAGTTCGTAGGTCACGCGCGGTCATGTTCAGCTGTTGTGGACGCGATTACTGTGCGGAAACAACTCGATAACGGCGATTATGAACGAAGTAGTAAATAGAGCGGTATGTATGGTGCGCGGCATGGCTCGGCACTCGGCAGGCAAGCGCGCGATCCCCCCGCGGTGGCGGAGCGGCGACTGCCGCGTACAATGAAATGCCATGAATGCGCCGCCAAGGAGGGAACGGGCCGCCACTCGGCAGCCGCACCAGCATTTCTATTGCCGCATAATAAGTAACCCTCGTAGTTTTGACTTTTGTACCAAAACGGAAACCGTTACATGGCTCTGTTTCCATTTAATGCCATTTGTGGTTTAATGAAAACATGTGATAGTTGAGTAGGTACTAAGAAGAATTCTTTTTATTTAATGTTATGAAGACAAGAGAAAGTTTCATTAGAGCAAGTTATAAATATTTTTTCTTTTTTAATTTCTTTATGTGAATCGGACCGCACAGAAATATTAACAGTATGGTCCTTTATGTTCCATTATTATGTTACATGCAAATTTATTTAGCTGTAGGTAAGGCATGAACAGCGTACCTGATAAATACAAAATTAAATGTCACATTTTTAGCACATGAAGGAAAACGAAGATACAAACCAAGAAAATAATGATGAAAAGTATAGATATTACACCTATGAATTTAATTATGTCGATGCCGATCTAGCAATGAGCGAAACCTATGAAGCCCGAATAGTTGGTTTGGACATTTTGGCGTTCCCCTTTGAGTACCTAATCGTCACGAATATCCTGCTTGTTATATTACATGAGGGGACCGACCGACGCGTTTGTTTTTCTCGGGCGAATTTATTTTGACTATTCCATTACATTATTACATTTTTCATAACTACAATGTACCTATTATTATTAACTCGATACCTTCCCTCCGCAGTTTCGCTCGCGTTCTCGGTTAGCTACCCTGTGCACAAAATGAAAGGACAAACATACAAACTCACTATTGTAGGATTTTAATAAATTTTAAGTGTGGATAATAATAGGTACCTACATATTTTAGGAAACCATGACTAATAATAAAAAATAAAATAATAAATAATAAAAATATTTATTTCTGTATCCAAGGTTTACAATTTAAAATTAAGGTTGGGACCTTCTTTTAAGTAGGACAGCAATACTTGTGTCAGAAGACTCCGCTCTTCAATAGCCATAATATAAGGTTAACACATGGTACAGGTAAGTAATATTAGATACTAAAATGTTGCTTATAATATTATCAAAAACTAATAAGGTCCATAATACCTATTATGAATTTGAAAGTGTCTATCTGTCTATTTGATAGATAATAGCGGAATGTATCTTAGTGCAATTTTTAAGGGTTCGGATTGTAAGATCTTAGGACGGACCTAAGCTACCATTTGTCTCAAAAAATAGTCTTTATCCTTTATAATGTGGGTGAAACCGTGCGGCAGATTATCTTTATATCCGTGCGCTATCTATACTCATTTACGACTAGGTAGGTATACGGGTGACTGGTGAGATACCTTCGATACTTATGGAGAGTACCTACATTTGTACTCGATTCTCGTTAAAATGATGTAATAAAATTAGGTGCTTAATTTTTGACCAAAATTTCTCTAAAAATAACTGAAATGTGGATATTATACTCTCTAAACACGCCGCGGTGTTTGTTGTTCAAGTTGATCTAGTCACGTGCGGCACGCGCTAGTCTCCCTAGTATTTTTAATGTTATTTTTTTCATCACATATGATCCCCAACTATCACATCCTCAAATATTGAAGGTATCTCACCAGTCATCCTGTATAAAGAAACTGTTACTAATATGTAACTATAACTACTATTTATTTACTTATCGTAGATATAAAAATGTTCATCTACAAATAGTTGATCAATATTGATTCGCTTCCCCTTTCAACAATTCGTTTATTTTCACATGGTTTTGGTTACTGCCGCGCTTCGGACAGAAATGTCAACCCTGTTATATGACAAAATCGACTCACATCACTATATTGATTTTAGATACTTTACTATACTAATAATTCACCCACCTAGGTCAAAACCAACAGCCTTACAACTGGCAGGTTACACAATGTTAATGAATTATGAAACTAATTGACATATTTTTATTTGTTTGTTCTTTAATATTTGTTTTGTATGTGACATGAGGGTAGATTATATTTTTTTATTTCTTTTTAATTTGACATAACATTGTAATAAATTGTATTTGCGTGCTTATGAAAAGCTAGATGGGCTGAACCTATTATGACTTGTATACTTGTACACCTTAATGTAAAACCACATCGATAGCAAATAAAAAATCAATTCTATTCTACATGTCGTGCATGACTAACGACGCGATGACAGATGCTGTCAAATAAATCAAGTCCTATACATAATACTTACCGGTAAGTACTCAATACGGCCCCTGGGGCGCGACTGCACCAGCTTAACGTAAACATAGTGTTCAATGCTCACGGCATTAGTCAACTTGACACAAGAACATTGACCCAAGTCATGGGTATGACCCTCCTAGTGGGGCCATCATCACGGATTCATATTGCTATCCCCTATTAATGTTGAACCAAAGACATTTTTTTATTTTACTGACAAATTTCAACGATATAGCGACTATGTACCAGTAAACATCTTTTTTTAAGTAGGTCGACAAGCAAGCTAATGGTCCACCATTACATTGTGAACCTTGAGACGTGAAGTCTTCTAGTCTCATGTACATGTAATTTCACCGGCCCCTTACCATTCTAACCGAATCAGCTGCGGCCTTACCCATTGCGAGGCTCCGGGCGGCAGGTCATTGCGAGGCCCTTTGTTCTTCGTGAAAAGTATGTGAAAGTAAGTCTGGTTGTTTGGTTTAGGTATTTGTCATGTTTGACAAGTAGGTACTGCTAAAGTTATACAAATAAATAAAATTTAAAATTCATATTTTTTTCAATTTGCTTGGGTTCCGCGAGGCCCCTGCAAGAGCGAGGCCCCGGGCGATTCCCCCGTTCGCCACCCCCTAAGGCCGCCTCTGAACCGAATCACAGTAAAACAAGTGCTCTGCAGCTTCGCGACGGAAATCGGTAGGGCGATAGTATTTCGCCGGACGAACTATCCACTAAGACACTCAAACTACTTCCCAAAGGCTGTTGTATGAGTCTAAAGACTATAATGATGGCTTTTGTAAAAACTCTACTATCTGCTCGCTAGATGCTAAAGTTCTTTAGATACAGAAGTAATCATGCCTCTCACTTAACATTACATATTATTTCATATAGGTACCTACCTAATACCCCTGACTTTATGTTCTTGTAGGTTGCTTGAAATTTTGTAAAGAATATAATAAATAGTCGTATGTTCCCTTTCCGATAAATGAAACGAGCAATGCATTTAAATATTTTATTCTTAATTAACTTGTCGTCTACACTTTAACTGACATATTTACAATGAATCTGCAGAGTTATAATATAAATGATCAATAAACTGGGCAAGTCACCAAACAGCGACAACAATACGTATTATATCTAACGACATTATTTCAGGAAATCGACACTTAATTATGGAGAAAACACTGTAAGCCTCAAGTGCCACGAAATACCTAGACGATAATTTCGCTACCAAAATTAATAAATGTTACAATGTTTTCCCCTTTGGTGTTATAATATTAAATATTTGATTATATCTGAAACTACATAATCCACACTATTATAAATGTATGATACCATAGATAAAAAAATAACATGAAATATTCAGAGCTTAAATTGATAAAAATGGTGTTAAACATAAATCATCAGAAAATTATTTCATTCCGTCAATATCATACATGTTATTTTAACAAAAAGTATAAAATAAATATATATGATCCTAATTAATTTAAACAAATCCATCTACTGAACATAGAGATGATATGCCATATAAATATAAAATGCAAAACCATACTATGATTTGATATGAGATCCATGTACCTTCTTTTTAATCAACAAATTAGGACCACTTATACCATTTTATGTAATTAAATTCGACACAAACAAGACTACAAAAATAACATTATAACTATATTTTATAACAATTGTTTGATGAATCAGATATTTATTAAAAACCCACAAACAGAGTCACATACAGATACAAGCATAGCCAATTGTATTCATTATACAAATAGTCACATTAAACAATAATTATATATAAGTCACCAACAGAATGTATGGCAGCTTTAACAAATAATATTTAACTAGTTTATGCTGGGTATTCAGTCTCTCAAACTATTCATAAGTTTTAATAACTTTTCCATTAATCATAACTTTGGCAGTTGCAACACTGTGTATATAGATTGGCGATATAACGGTATATGGATCAGATAGAGATAGACACGGCCGAATATAGTCGGTCGATGTGGTGGCGGTGCAATGTGGTAGCGGCGACGAATACCACCACCCTCTAAGAGGCTACTAAAGATCATACCGAGCATATTACGTTAAACCTTGCACCAAGTGGTCACCAGAGTGTTGGAATCGGGCAGGTGGCCGGCCGTATAAAATATCCCAATTCTCTTGTAGTGCACCAATTTGACATTTAAAACCAATTTTTATTTCTAGAATCATCTGTTCAAATAAGGTTATATTACCTACTACATGAACAATGCACTATAATATTCAAATTTCTGTTATGTTATTCAGATAACTTGCTTTCCATTCTATTACTTATACAACTTGTAACAAGAAACTATGTAGGCCATCATAATCATAATAATTATTGGATATGAATTTTATGGAATTCTAAGATAGCTACCAGATTATCACATATTTTACATTACATACTTAAATATTGTTATAGCCAATAGATATCTTGAAATATGAAATTGAATAGTAAGTTTTATATTCACTAAAACATACAACAAGCAAATATATTCTAGGAACCATAAGTTACTAAATTGCAATTAATTAATAATAACAATTTATTGCAAAAGTCAGTTCTACAAAGGCCACTTTCCTATAGGTATACATAAATGATTGCCAATTTACATAGAATTCACAATATCATATTTAAATTAAATTTGACTAGAAAACAAATGTGTAAGCAAAAGCTAGAATAGACTGATAAGTATAGTTAGGAGTTTCATTACATCGTCAAAATACATTGGAGCCTGCTCAAGTAATAATTATGCAATTTAAACTATTTAATTCATGCAGTGTAACACTGGTTTGACAAGATTAAACACTACGAATTTTATATGAATAATATTAGGTTGCACATCCACTGACTTTATGCCAATGGTTTCACCATATAATTGTTTATAAGTAACAGTCATAACAGCCCATACAAACCTTTTGAAACCATCGAGTTTCCAGCGCAACTTCCTAATGTTAATATCACACGCAGTTTATTCTGCACATTTCACAACGTTATTACCACTGCAATAGTATCCGAAAGCGGTGCAAACTTACGTCAAATGAAGATACATTTTATCCACACTCATCACAGTCAATATACATGCAGTAACTCAAGTGGTTATTTACCATTAGAATGTTTAGATTTTTTGACATATTATTATAGTAAGTAATAACAAATTAGCAAACGTAATTTATTAAATACTATGTCTATGGTATGGCATGTAATGATACAAAATGTATCCTGTGCATATGATACGAACTAGCTTGTTCAATTTCAAGTCACGTATCTTGCAGTATCAGCCAACCTCTAATTTTTCAAAACATTCATGAGTTACTGCATATATAAACTGTGCCAAATTTTATACACTATCACTTAACACCCACGTCGTTTCTTAGCTATCCACTGAGTACATTCACCGGGCTGTCGCTGAGTCTATTTGTCTACCGCCTGTATATGATCGGGGCGGTCGCCGCGCGCGTACCGGGACCACATCTTGTTGTAGAGCATCTCTAGTCCCGTGGCGTAAGCCTTGCAGTCGAACAGTGGGCTCTCTGTTCGCGCTGTCCATACCTTCGCGCGGATTCCTTTTAAGCTGAAAATTGGAAAGATACATTAATATTGTGTAATATTAATCTAGTCACTTTTTTATAAGCATGGCGTCGTTTCTATCTATCTTATCTAATCAGCCTATTATTATGTAAGCAATGGACTTTTTGGTTATCTGACATAATCATGTTAACCATACTAATTTTAAATGATGTACCTAGGTACCTTACTGTAAAGAAAATAACTTACTGGGCACACGGAGAGAACATGTACAGAGAAGACCCATTGGGCCATATATATTGTTGGATACCGGAAGCTTTATACTCTACTTTGCTCAGGGTATTTGAAGGAAAATGCTTAAGGATAGTGAAAATAAGGGAATAGGTAATTGTTTCTTTCTTTCATATGGATGTCAACATCAGAATGTAGGTTTTTAAAGGACAAACACCCAAAAAATAATATCCTGGGTCTCAACTTGTACTATGCTACCAGTATTGTATTAATGACATGGAGATTACATTGAAAATGTAATTTTACTGTTACAGGACTTGGGCTTTGGATCCTTATAGACCTTGTCCCTTTATTGTAGCATAACCAATTAATACTTACTATTCCCTATCAGTTCCTAGTCTTACAGCTATGTCTTGGTACTCCTGCCTCGTCCTGGCGATCAGCTCTGGACATCCGAGCGTGTTCAGTTGAGATGCGGCCACTCTGTGAACATATCATATAACAGCTGTAGTTTGCTGCTATCAGGTACATAAACAACCGTTATCACTGTTTACTTGGGATTTTGATAATACATTTTGTGAAAAGTCACATGAAGGTGAATTTTTGTACAGATTTACACTAGTTGCTTTTATCACATTTCCTTCTGGCAATAAACCAGTTCCCTTTCTTGGTTACAATTTTTTTTTAAAGTAAATGTGTCTCATTCGCACAACAGTCTTGACCAGAAGATGACATATGGGTATAAGTTATATGAGCATCAATTTGCTTAAATAATAAATAGATAGATAACTTGAATAATAAAAATAAATGTATCTACTGTACAGTAGTGCAGTCTTATCGCTTAAAAACAAAATACAATTATTATTTTTTACCATTATTTGTCCACTACCGAATCTAGGGTTCCAAAATAGATGTACCCATAAAACCAAACATTCTGAACCAGGTTCTTGGCACCAATATTGGTATAGTATCTAACCTGGAGGCCAGCGTCTCCCCTGGCAGTGTGACGACAGGCGTGCCTGTCCACAGTATGTCCATACTAGTAGTGTGTCCATTGCAGAGTGGAGTGTCGAGGCACACGTCCGCTAGTTGACCACGTCTAACGTGTTCTTCTTTAGCTGCCACGTTGGAGAATATTATACGGCCGGGGGGTAATCCTGTTGGAACAAAATATAGTGAAATGGTTTTATGTATTTATACTCGACGCATGTCGAGATTATCCGGATTTGAAATCCGAATTTAAGCTTAAAGCTTTGAGGTGTTATCTTTGGAGTTTCCACTTGACTAACAGTCCCAAGTAGAAATCTGTTAGCAAGTACCTAACGGCTTGTTCCGGCAGCTGCACATGAGTCAGTTCTTCTAGAATATATTCGCGTTTATACCATGTTGTGTTTGTGGTTCAATACAAGCCTGATCCATATTAAAATAACACTCATATAAATAAGCACACAATAACTTCTGTAAAAAAGCTTCTCATTCCAGATTTAAATAAAAGAAATCAATAAAAAGTCTTACCAAGTTGCTGAGCAGTCGATTGCAAATTAGGTTCACCGACAGACGGAAACCGTAACAACCACAGCACACTATTAGGCACATGTTTCAATATGTACACCCACATGTGCAAAGTAAGTGGATCAATCTTGTACAGCTGGTTAAAATTGCAATACACCACTGCGTCGTCGGGTAAGCCGTACTGTTGACGCGTCGTTATAACAATGGATTGTGGTACTTCTTCACCGGTCGCTGCCTTGTTGTTAGTTTGCGTTGTTGCTAATCCGTTTTGGAGTATTACTCCGTTGACTGAGGTCTGTAAAGGTAAATTACATTTTTTATAACAGTAGATTCATAGAGAAGTTATGTGAACGATGTGATGACTTTAAGTTCAAAATCCTTTGGCAAATTTTGTACAAACAATTACTGTTTATATAGAGATAAAGAAAATGTTAATTAAAATGGCCAGCTTACACCCAGTGGTTTTACCCGCTTTTGTACTATATGTTAGGCCGGATTATATTTTATCTTCGTAGCTATTATTTGAGTCACAAAATTACTAAAAGCCAAACTATCACATTTATAATGGTAGAATTTCTGGGAAAATCGATAGTTGGGTAAACTAATGGAAGAATTTTATACAAATACTTGTTATTTACCTGAACTTGTCCTGATGCAATCATAGTTTCGATAGGTGTAGTCGTCGGTAATTCTGCTACTTTCAATGATATTTCCAACGGCCTAGCTGCCCGCACGATCTCTTTAATTTCTTTAATGTCGGCATTCTCGACAAGGGGCGACAAATCCGTAGCGTTAATAACCGCAACATTATCAGCGAGAATGCCCATGCTATTGTGTGATTTAATTTTGTCACTCAGAATCAGGCGCTCTTGCAAATGCGGGAACATTTGTTTGTGATCCCCAACGAAATATGTTTGGGGCATATAAGCGAGTTTCTCGCTGTACTGACTCGCCAATTCTACAGGAGACGTCACAGCATCTGTCACTAAATAATCCATGTAACTAGCACCACTCGTTCCGGGGTACCCGAGCCACATCACTTGGACTGGAGCCGGTCGCAAAGCGAATATCTCATTTCTTGCTCCTTTAGTATACCCATTCATATTGACGAGAATGTGGATGCCGTCGCCGTAGATTTTATCAGCAGCTTTACCGTTGCACGATACCTGAGACAAGTCAATGAAGTGTTCCGCTTCACGAGCAATCTTGGAGCGGAAAGTGGTGCCGTCATCGGGACTGAGAGCGTAACAGAAGATCTCCACTTTGATCCGATCGTGTAATCCTGGTACTGACTGCATTAAGTGGGATGTCGGATGATTACCGAAGTCGCTGCTCACGTAACCGATACGTAAACGCCCTTGGAGATCGCGAGGGAATTTGTAAAGAGGCTTGTGAAGGACTTGTACCTTCTCTAAGCAGAGGTTAGCGTGACGCGCCGCGATGGCTTTCCTAAAGTCATGTGTCAACGGGTAGAGCATAGAATGATGCGGGTGAACCGATGGAAGTCTATTCTTCTCGAGTTGCTCGGCCACGATACTGACTAACTTTTTCATACGAGCCTCGTAATCCGTCCAGTCACAGACAATTTGCAAGCAATGAGCCAAATTGCAGTAAGCATCAGGGAAGTCAGGCTTCAGTTTCAACGCAGTCCTATACGATTGGATCGCTTCGGGAATGTTCCCTGAGTCTTTATGAATGCTCGCAAGATTACTGTGAGCATCAGCGAATGCGGGATTGATCTGTATAGCTCTTGTGTAACACTGCAGAGCGCCGGCAACATCTTGCATCTCTTTCAGCGTATTACCCATATTGCTGTAGGCATCAGCGAATGTCGGCTGAATGCGTATCGCCTCTTTGTAATGCATGAGGGCTTCATTGAGTTTTCCCTGTTGTTGCAATACAGATGCCAAGTTGCTGTGGGCCGCTGCAAATTCTGGGAACACTTCCAGTGCTTTGAGATAAAGCCTGGTTGCTTCCTCAATGTAGCCCTGTTCCCGTTTAATGTTAGCCAGATTGTTGAGTGAGTCTGCATGGGATGGGCAGAGACGTAGAGCGGTGTTGTAACACTCTTCGGCGTCGGCGACTTGGCCCTTCTCTTTAAGGGCGTTGGCCAAGTTACAGTATGCATCTGGGAAGTTTGGTTGCAGTTCGATTGCTCGTCTGTATGTATCGATAGCTAGGTCTATCAATCCCTGTTCGTAGTAGACGCAAGCTAAGTTACCGTGTACGACGGCGTTGTTGGGCGATAGGTTCAAAGCGCGAAGGTACGCGGCTACGGCCCTGTAGAAGATGACGACATTCAGATGATCAATATAAAAATGTAATTATTATTCTATAGTATAATGTGTGTGTGTATCAAAACAAGCCAATTACGTCATAGAAAATAAAAAAATATTCTATTTTTAACCGCTATAAATAAGGTTGAAGTTATTTAAATAACTTCCGCCGTTCTTGATTGTACTTCTCAAGAATCGATTACGATCGGAATCGCGGATCGTCAAAATATGGTTTTCTTCCGATGTTTATACACAGATAACGTAACAAATGAATGACAATATAATGATCAGCGACAATCGACATTTACTAACCTATCAAATATTCTTGCTTCCTTGAGAACATTTCCCAAGTTGATGTATGCGTCCAAAAAATTGGGATCCAAAGCAACGGCCTTCTCAAAGTGATGAATGGCCAACCAGATCTCACTCTGTGCGTTAAACACGCATCCCAAGTTACTCCAAGCAACCGCAAAGTCTGGCCTCGTTTCGATGGCCTTCAAGTAACATGCCTACACACACGGAAAAAGTACATGTTACAAATTGATCGAATATTATTATTTTAATGTCATGGAGTTCTGGAATGTATCGTTACGCCAATGTCACTAGTTGCACGACAGCGGCGAATGGTGTTGGGCGATAAAAATCTCCGATCAATGATGTACCAATATTGTAAAGCACTTTAAATGCATCACGGTTAATAACGCGTCACATGCGTTGAAATGACTGTCTCTTGATAATACGACATGCACGAAGTTGCCACACAATCTTGTAAATCTTTGATCGGAGAATTATAAGAAAGCGCATACCGCCGAACACCATTCCCAAACTGGTAGAAGAGCATTACGCAAATTGCACCCTAGAAAACGATACTACGCCGAGAGCCACACACATCAGTAGGAAATGCAAACGAATCGTTTTGCAATCGTTATACTGATTTAACTTAAAAATAAATACAGGTCAAATTATTGGCGATGGCACTATGACAATTATGTTGCATTCGGTACTTATCAATATGTGAGTAATAAGATTAAGTGAAAATATTTGAAAACACCAAAAGAACGTATGTGAAATGTGCAATCACAAACTGTTTGACCTGTAGAGCAATGCGAGGAACGCTTCCACTTCCTAACCGATGATGGAGGATGATCAAGACAATGATAAGTCAAAGAACCACGTGTTGTGTCCGATAACCTGTTCGTAACATTTATTTTCTTGCAAACCTTTTCCACTTTACCTGCATGAAGTAGGTTGTCACCGCGGCGGGAAAGCGAGTGTTGTACCAACCGTTACTCAGCTAGATACAGCACCGGTCACATCTACACTTGTCTTACCAGACAACACCTTGTGAAAATATAATAGAATTAGTTGATTTTGAGTCAAAACTATTTCACCCGATCGTCTTCTTACTATTCATATATTGCAAATCAAATGTTTTTGGTACGAGAGGATCATTGCCAGCTCACGCTGTCGTCGAGCAGCGACAGTGAGTGTTGCGCCAGGCATGATGTGGATGACAAATTATACTGTACAAATAAACATAAGTTACTACGTCATACCACTAATGTGAAATAAACAATCGACTCCTTTAATCCTCCTTTATAATAGTTAGAAATCACTACAAGCACAAAGATTAAAATGTAATCTAGGTAACAATGAAGTAAACAGGACATAGTAACATAAAAATAACTGAATTTCAAAACATGTACATTAGTATACTCTCTCTTTACTCATAATAAATCTTCCGTACAACATTTTCGACGCATAGCACAAAAAATGTATTCATTACAAGAAACTCGTGAGATAATTTATTTGCAGACAAACTGTAAAATGTTGTATAGAAAACGGTTGTAATATTTACGCAACATAGCTGTCACAAAATATTAAGCTTGAAGATAATATTTTGTGATAATACAGAGCATTGTGAAACGAGATCGAAAACGAACGAGGTCTCAGTGGAAAAATAACGTTCAGTTTTCCATCTCATCCGCACGGTGACGATAATGGTTTCAACAAACACGAGTCATTAAGAGTAATTTACTTAGACTTAAAAAAAATGGCTATAAAAACATTTTTTGTTGAATCCATTATGATAAAATATACGCTAAATGGAATCATGTAAAATATTTTACGCAATCGCAAGGTACGCTGACAAAACAGAGAGTACGCTAATTTGATATAGCACAAAGGATACTTGCAGAGAATCCTGTTAACTTCGGAGCAAACCAGAAAGTAGGCGAGGAAATTGTATTTACCTTTGCCTCGTCGAGACGTCCAAGTGCCTTGAGCAAATTGCCCAAGTCACTTCTGACGCAGTAAAGATCCTGCAACAATAAAGTTTATATTCAAGTTTCCTCTACGGGATTATAACATATTGATAAATTTCTTCTGAGACACGATTGTTCAAAGCCAGTAAATGGACGTCGGTAGTACTTTTAACAGATTTTAATAAAGAAGCAAATCTATTGAAAAATACTTAAGTACCAATTTAAGTACCTATGATTGTGAAACAGCATTCTTTTTGACATATAAATTCATATATTTGTTTTAATTTGGATGAATGGGCGAACTATAGTAGTAGATACTAAATCTTAAATAGGTACGTTATAATCAAATGATTCATAGTAGTTCATAGTCCGTAACAGAAGATATATAACAATTAATCTTATGTTACGGCAGTTTACTTTCAAATTCGGGAAGAAGACGCCTTCTGCTAACAGATGGTTGGATTTTCAGATTATAAATTGAATCAGTAGAAAAATTTAAATTGTCGGATTATATAAACAAAAATACTAGCGGTCCCTCGCGGTTTCACCCGCGTTTATCTATATAATATATATATAGCCTATAACCATATACGAAAAAATCCCCTTCGAATGGTACCAGTCCCATCCCGATATGTTCAGTTGTTTTGAGGTGATGGTACTACAAAGGAACCCTCTTATATAGATAGATAAAAAAATATTTAAATCGAATATATTATATTTATTTATACCAAACGTAGAGAATGTAAATTGAGGGTATAAAGTGTAATATAAACGTACGTATGGACTATACAAATCGTAACAATGGATAACTGCTGAGAACAAGGAAATTAGTGTCGCAATATGATAATTTCCGTCGAAGGTCGAGGCAAGTATAATCGTTATATCTCGCCAAACAGGCTCCTGTATTATACATTTTTTTATCCGTGAATAGTGTACATCATTTGAAATTATTATTTACTTGAGAATTTTCTGGAAGATAGGTAAATCACACAAATATTGCCCCATAAGGAATCCTGTAACCGCGCTATAAGTCAGACTGCCTCCTGCGATTTCACGAGCGTTCCCGAGGTATGTCAGAATTTACCGGGATAAAAAATAGCCTTTATCCAAGGACAGGTTTCATTCAAATCCGAGCGATAATTTAGCGTAAAATCGTAACAAATTCCATATATCTCTCCTCACAAGCTTTCGCATCTAAAATATTGGTAAGACTAGCTGTTCCCCGCGGATTCAGTCATGATCCAGAAGGATCTAAACATGTTCAGGACAATCAGTTACTCCAGGTCATGCTCTATGCCAGGTTTCATTCAAATCAATACGGTAGTTTTTGCGTGAAATAATAAAAATACATCCATACTCACATACTTTCTCATTAATAATATTAATAGGACTAGCTGTCCCTCGCGGGTTCACTCATTCAGTCATATTTTATAAAAAAAAGTACAAGTCGTTCCAGGGCATACACTATCTATGTGCCATGTTTAATCGAAATCCGAGCGGTAGTTTTTGCGTGAAATAGTAAAAAACGTCCATACTCATAAACTTTCGAATTTTTAAATATAAGTAGTCAGTGTAGGCAGTCTATAATATGCATGTTCCTACTGCAACAGGAAGGCTTATTATGCTATTTATAAATCATACTCATATTTGATTGATCCTTCCCGTGTTTTCCGGCAGTTGCACTTAAGCCTTGCCTAGCACTAGGCTTTGTTAAGGTCAGCAACACATTGGGGGCATTACTAATGACTATGAAACGGTACCATTTACAGTCAGGTGGACCGTCTATCAGCTTGTCGGCCTTCTGACATGAGAAATAATTATGGTAGGCTTACAAAGTTATTAATATACATGTTCCAGGAATCGTTTCGCAGTTTCCTCGCCTTCCCGAGATATCTATTATAATATATCTTAGGATTAAAGCATTATTTCGCATGGGAATAGTGTTGCTTTACATCAGTGAAAGAATGTAGTTTCAAGAATTACCTACCTCCTACATCCAAACTTTACCTCTTTATTATATTAGTACAAATTACTTGATATAGGTACCTAAACTTCCGGCACGCTATGATGGCCGTTTTGATGTTTAACAATGACAAAGAAAAATAACCTTTATTCCTTGAAACATAAGGTGCATCTATCGATCCCACAGCTAATTGTATGATGTTGGAAATCAACCTTATTCCAAAGCATTACAGTTTCATAAACTTTTCGTTTCTGAAACGTCAAAACGGCCATCATACCGTGCCGGTAGTATAGTAGGATTCGCCATTAATTTATATCCTTCAATTATTTTATTCCAAGATTTAATGCATCTCATTAACTATACATTACGCATATGTCTGGTATGATCAACTGGTTAATGTTATGATACAGTAAACAGTTCAAGAAACAGACTGATTAATATCGCTGAACGTGTTTGTTTGATAGCTCTGTAGCTGGTGAAGTCAAATACCGTGACGAAAGTAGCAGGTTCGAATCTACATGAACTTGAGCTTTTGGTGAAGGAAAACATCGTAAGGAAACCATGGCACGGAAGTAGCTACTCTGGAGATTCCCTTCAAGACTTTTAGAGCTTACGACTTTCGGGGACATTATTAAAATAAAATAAGGTAAAATTATTAGTTGTATGTATCCGGGCGGAATCTTGAGACTAATGTTGCGATACTGAAAACTACACTATTCCTGAATAAAGTATGTTATTATCCAGGAAAATATTGGATCCCTCGGGAACGCAAGAACTGTTGTAGTGTTTCATTACCATTCTAATTTTACCGTGTCAGGAACTGCAGTTGGAATTGTTTAAGTGGCTCTAAATCTACGATCGATAACAGACCGACATAGAAGATTAAAACATAATAAATAATAAATAAGAAAAATAGGGTTCCTCTGACGCACCATCACCTCAAAATTACTGAACATATCGGGATGGGACTACTATCATTCGACGCGGATTTGTAGATAGGCTATATATGATATAGATAAGCGAAACCGCTAGTAATATTATAAATGCGAAAGTTACACTGTCAGTGTTTATTTTCACGAATAAACACCTTAACTCTTTTGATGAAACTTACGTAGTTAATGTAGTTCATAGAGTAGGTACTTTTAACGAGTGTAACCGCGGTACTGATGCTAGTTTAAAAATATATTCAAACATCAGACACTAGAAAATGATTGAGTAGACTCGTCATCTTTTAAAGTGTCAATTGGATAATTTACTCGCATATTACCAAGTCTGTTAGGTATTTGTATAAGAATACGTTGAACTTGTGTCCATATAATCTACCTACAAAGTAGGCATTTATGTTAAGCTAAAATGACTTTTATTTTGTCGAAAATAAGACCTTGTTATAACCCTGAGTAAAGTTATGATGGCTTAATCTAACCTAGACCTTAATAATAACCTTATCTAATCAGTGAACCAATATTCAAAGCCATGGTTGGCAACAATGCAGTTTTATTGAAATTTCCTTTTATGAATAAAATAATTTTCTACTAGATCGGAACCGCTTTGAACTACATGTATCCAATTTCCAAGTAGTTCATAATGTTTTTATACGGACATACTCATAGACATATATCTCTACCACAAATTATATTATTAAGTGTTGGTTTTTTTAATAACTACCTTCCCCCGTTTGTTTTGATGAACAGTACTATACAGTACTATTAGCAGTATCAAATTTCCTCATAGGAAATTACAATTCAATTAATTCATATTTTTCTTCATAAATAAGGAAAAAAAGGCGAAATACAACAATAGAGATAAATTCTCTGTAAAACAATTTTTTGATATTATTGTATTACAAGTCAATTCTTATTTTTATTGATATGACATTCCCATCCGTATTGTCCGAAACGGCAATGATAACATTGGCTGGCCTGTATATTACAGTAATTAATAAAGGAATGTCATCCATTCATGTCTATATGTGTACTGCAATGCATTGACGATGTCGACCTTGGCTCTGTGTTATAATAATATAGTCAGCACGTAATTTATGATATATATAATAGAACTATTGTTAAGTCTTTGAATTCGGAAGTTAGTGTGACCGATTAAAATCAAAACAAACACCACAACTTGAGCGAATAATAGCTTAAAAGAGATTGTTCAAATACGTTTGTTTTGAATAGCATCGAATGCTACATCGACGTTTCACAAACATTTATTGTTGAAAAACGTAAACACATCGCACGATTCATGCATGTCACGCATTCTTTTTTTTTAAGTCAAGTGTCGTATTTTTTAAATGAAGAAGACACCAACTGTATTGTGAAAACGACTCTTACATTAGTCTCCCTGCAGTAGTTAGTCATTTATCAATTGGCTAAAGCAATTTCTAAAAAATATTACATCCAATTCTTTCATAGGTCATTAATATTCATCAACGAAAATACCATGGGACGACCAAGGTGAATCCAACCCAATTCATAGTTTAACGCTGCTCTAGAACAAGTTTCATTGTGAAGATCCATGGAGGTTTATTAGGTAGGTACAACAGAAATTCAATTAACTGAATGTTTAAAAAAAAAAGTATAAAATGTCAACTTACAGGGTTATACTGAAGTGCGGTGACGTAAGCTTGAACTGCTTGCTCCATGTCACCCGCGGCGACCAGGGCCGCCGCCAGGTTGATGTATCCATCGATGAAGTCAGGCTTTAGCCTCACCGCGTGTCTGTAGTTCTCGAGCGCCTCTTGAAGCTGGCCCCTTTCCTTGTATACATTACCTAGGTTGCTGTTGGAAAAAGGATAAGATAAATGATTAGTTCTGCTACAAAAATAAACCATACCATAGTGACACCTCATCAATTACATAATTGTAGTCGTCTGGACGGACCCAGGCACGCAAATCATTTTGGAACAAACAGACTAATTTTAATGTATTTCTCCAAGCACATTTTTTATTAGACTTTTAGGTGTACTAACACCACAGATTTAAGGGACCCCTACACCTATAGCATTCAAACCCAATGAAGTAAAGGATTTGGGACTACATAAATAAAGGGAAATAAATGTCACATAAACATACAATTCATAAAGCAGTAGGTTTCATAAACATTTATTGGTTTTTGATATTTAACTACATATTTATCAATTATCACGTATTTATAAAGGGGACTGTGTTTTGCACTCAATAGACAATATCAACTGAAACTACCTAATTTTTAATAACCTCTCAATGGCATATTATTCCATTAATCCTAACACTATATAAAGTTGTCTGAACAACAAAAGTATGATGTCATTGTAGAATTTTATATTTAAATTGAATTATAATAATATGTCTGGTGATTTAACTGCTACAGGTGGAGACTTCTGATCAAAATTATTACTATGTATGTATGCAGCCCCATGTTATGTAGTGAGCTGTGTGTTCATATTTATAAAAAATAACATAATAATTCATACCATAGTAAATATATTTTTTACCAGCCCACATCCATAAACATCTGCATACATAAATGTAAAAACAAGAAATAGTTCCTAATTTGAAAATATAATCATAATGTGTACAGTTACAATAAGAAAATACACAATTTTCAATGATTACCTGTAAGCCTCAGCCAACAAAGGGTTTTGTTTGATTGCCAGTGTAGAAAATTGAGCAGACTTGTCCAACCTCCGACATTGGAAGTGTATGGACGAAAGTAAGAGAAGCACACCAGTATTTGTACCATCCTGCCGCCATAGCTGCATACAGTGCATTTCAGCACTTTCATAATCACCTGCTTGGTATTCCCGGTGAGCCAGCTCCAATAGACCTGAGGAGAAAAAATTGTTAATACATAATGTAGAATTTATTTATATGAATGAATTGCTAAACCCTGTCTCAAGACACTGGCATAATTGTAGTTACTATTACTGAATCTGTGGTTACTTATTGAACTGGAAAAATATGGTTGGCTAATATAGGTCTCATCATTGATAAGTAATAGTAATCTAGTAAATTGAGATATCAGATGGGAGCATGTTTGGTCTCATTCCAGTATATTTTGGTGTTATGCATTATGTGAATATGAATAATAGCAATGCAACATCTTTTTTCATCAACATTTCATGTCATCTGCATTTAACTTCTATATGAGAAAATACAATTGAATTTCTTATGTTTAAAAATATTCATCAGCAGGTCAGGGTTGAAAATCGCCCTGAGTGTAAGACTTCAAAATACAATTAAGTAAAAATTAAAATACCTGCAAAAATTTATAGAAAATGGATTTGAAAATATTCATTAACAAAGGTCAGGAAATAAGTTGTGATGATATCAAGTTAGGAAGTGAAAATGCATCAAGCACATTATTATGGTGCATTTCTTGCTTGCAAACATAACTTGCACAAATAATTGCCCAGCAAGTACATTTGCACATGTGTTATTGTTTTAATATCAAGCATAATGAGTCACCAATGAAATTGTTCACAATTTGATGTTATTAAAATAGTAGTGTTTAAAAATACTACACCTCATGGAATTAGAAAGTAGGTACCTACATAATGGAACCTCCAATTACAAGAAGTCAGCTAACTAATACAGTGGAGGTGTTTCTGGGTAGTTTACAAATGTTAGAAAGAGATCATCAAAGATTGGCCAATAATTCTGAAAATAATATTTATGCCTTCCTTAGCCAACCACTCATGATTATTTTGTTTATATTATGAAAATGTGAAGGGCCAAGTTTTAAATGGCAATTATATAGACTAAATAAAATATTTTGCAGAGGTGAAACTCTATGAAAGTCAACTTTACTCATGGTTCAAGAATCTATATCTAGTCTTCTTCTCTTGATGAATTATTTCACTGTTACCAGGCAAATTTCTAAACTAAAAACCAATTTGGGCATCAAAGGAAAGCAAGGAAATAAAAAATCTATTTAATGTTTTATTCTATGAATAAAATATAAATAGAACACATGACATGTGATAATCTACATTAAAGTAAAAAAATGTACATTTGACAATAATCCTTTGTGAAAATAAAGCAAAGCCATTCAATTTTAGCTTAGACGTTCAGTATGTATTAGCGCATGTGCATCAAGAATTGAGCCATAAACATTCACGACGCTTCTTTAGTATTTTGCAGATGCATAGGAAAATTCCCAGGCACATGGAAAATTTTCATTGAAGTAAATTAAAATTAACTAATAATAATGAAAAGAAATACGTACCGACTGTAGATATCTGTTGTATGTCGGACATTTTCAATATCACCGCATTTGCAGGCACTCCGACAATTTGCTGAGACTGGGGCTGCGTTGTGACAGATTGTGGCACGGCAACATTAGCTGGTTGAGGTTGCATTTTTGCTATCATTGTTCAATCAAGGTTTAATCACACACAGACCTTTACACATTTAACGATTAATACTTAAATCCATTCGACGAAAACTATTCACGAATGTTTCAACGTAAAAAATCCACTACAACTTACATTTCACAAAATGAATTACACATACGACGCAGCCCAACCATCCAGCCAGTCAATTAGCGGTTAACGGAAGGAAATAAGTGCTGCCAGATCGGATCTTTTTAATCCGTAGGATGAGCTATTAGATTGCCACTAGAAAAAAGTTTTGACGTTGTAAACTGCTGAACATACTAAAAACTCAAACAAAATTAAATATGTTTAAACAAATTATTATTTGCTTTTTCTATGACAATTTTACTGTGCCTGTGTAATGAAAACAGCACACACCGCAACACAGTCGGTGCCTAGAATCAACACTATTATTAAAGCAAAATAAACATGACCTCTTTCATTCCGTTTACTGTCAACAGCATGCTCCGTTTCATGCAATACATTTCTTAATCTGTTCACTGTCTATCGATGAAATATTAGACCAACTTAATAA